>JBCNJP010000023.1:32579214-32874400 GCA_039602395.1 Deinandra increscens subsp. villosa
CAGAAGGGTTAGAGTATTGATATCCTTGGGGATTCTGGTTTGGGTTTGCAGCAGAAAAAGGACATCCTTGAGACGGCGAAGCTGAGGATCCCAACAATGGTGGTATCCAAGGATTCTTGTAGCGTGACTATGAGGATTCTGGTGGGACAGCTCCTGAGAATCCAGCAGTACTTTCCACATATCCAGCGGCCTGAGAAGTCATTGTAGGGGCCGTAGTAAAGCCTGATGCTGATTTGTAATTGTAGCGAGACGGATCTGAGGATCCTGAAGCATTGAAATCGAGATGCCTGGGAAACAGAGGACTTTGCTCTTCCATAGGCTTCCTGGATTTCTTTAGCTCTTCAATCTCCTTCATTACCGTTTGATTGGTTTTTTCTTGCTGATCCATTTGATTTTTCACCTGCTTAATCAAGGAAAACAAATCATTGTTAGTAATAACAGGATCAACATATTGAACCTGGGATCCTGTGAAGACAGGGTAATCAGTCTTTCTCGGCTGCTCGTCCACTTTCTTCTGACGGTCATTAGTCTTCTTCTGGCTTCCTGGAATGGAAGGAAGAGGAGGAATGGAGGACGATGTAGAGGCCGAAACAGTTTTATGTTGGTTTGACATTTTTGAGATTGGAGATCAAATGAAGTGAATAAGGTATGGGATATTGATAGATTAAGCACCACTTGCCCCACGGTGGGCGCCAAACTGTTTTGGTCAAAAATTCACAAAGGAATTTCGTATTCCAAACTTAGAATGTGAGGTAGTGTGCTTGCTAATATGTTCGAAATGTAAAACTGAACACAAGGATGTAACGAGGGAAAAATCCAGGATTCTTCGAGTTGCCTCTAGGAATCCTAGCAAAAAAACCTCGGGAGCCGGCCTGAAGAGCCCGCTACCACACAATTTTACTGATAGGAAACTGAAAATTACAAGTGTTTTGGAGGTTTGATCGATCAGGCTAAGTGTTACAGAGATCGTATGCTATCAGAGCTAATGTGTGAGTGAGTTGTGTGTTCCTACTGATCGAATCCTCGATTTATATAACGAATACATTGCTAACAAACTTTCCGGGATTCCCGGGATCCTACTATCCAACTAATTCGACCGTTAAGGGCCTTTTCATTCACTTGGTCCACGATCTTCTTCAGCTGGGGCGTAAGTTTCGGAGGTAGTTGATGACTTCGTCGTAACCTGGTCAAATAAACACGAGGCAAATATGAGGGTTAGTTAAAAATAAATAAATCAGGATACCTGGATTCATGGGATTCCCAGACATTAATAGGATTCCTGCACTGTGTAAGCTTCCTGCGAGCATCCTGAAAATACACCCTCAACAACAGTCACACTATTAAACTACCTAACTTAAACCGAAAGACATTCGCAATCTAGGCAAGAACTAATCAATAATCTCAACCCTAAAAACAATACGCATATGCATCAACAACAGAAAATAGAGGAATTTAAAGAGCAATCAAACCCATCAAAACAATATCATAAGCCGAATAAAGTCATTAATATTAGTCAGTCATCATACAGCCTAGGCGACATTAATGGCTTAGCCTAGGATCATGTTAATATCAATATCACAGAAAAAGTCTAGAACTTGATAAGAAAACATGGTGTCTAAGTTAATGAAAAACAAGAATCAAGAAAAGAATGAAAACCCGACACGCAACCAAGGCTGAATGTTTGATCTTCGATCCTCCCAAAACTTCAAATCTCTTTCTCTTGCTCTATGATTCGTCCGTAGGTTCTGTTCCTTCGTTGCTTGCGTCTCCCAAGAAGCCTTTTAACGTCTGACCCCCTCCTTATTTTCTCGAAGTCAGAATGTATATATATCCTTCTTCCGTTCCATGTTGACCTATTTCACGTGTTCTCCAATTGCTATGATGGCCCACTCGCGAGATTAAATCAGCCCAACTTAGTGTCAATTTTAGTGTCAATTGTAATCCTCCACATGGACTCTTAATCCTTTCCACTAATACAATTCGGTGGATCTCAAACCTATTATCATAAAATAAAATAGTCCACTTATCCAATTAACATATATTTTGATGTTGCCTTTTATGCTCACGTGTCATACAAGCTTTCAATTTTTTTTTCTTTAGTTTTTTTTTTCTTTTAATTCGCAAATCCCAAACACAAAGTCGGTTTTCCCGACTTTTACTTTTAGTTCCATTCTTTTTTTAACATTTGAGATTTATTATATAATTACACTTCAGCCCCTCAACTTAAGAATAATTCTACGCCGATCCTTCAACTTCAATAATTAACTCTTTAACCCTTCATCTTCGATTTAATATCATACCATCCCCTTGACTCTTAAAGGAAAACTACACACAATCACATTAAACCATTTTAAGCACATTGACATAAATAAATACAAGACTCAAATAATTACCTAAACCCATCCAAAATTATACAAAAATAACTCAATAGCACATTAAGACTAAAATACTTTAAAATAGATAAAAACTAAATAAAAATGACTCAAGCTCGAGTCAATTTATATACAAAATACACGGGAAAACAGGATGTGTTTGCAACACATCAGAGCCCGCGGTCGAGAAAGAATTCAAAGCTGAGTCTTCTGCTGGTAAAAGTAACAAAAAGAAGTGTAAGGGGCGAAACTTTGTTGTGACTACCACTCCTGCAACTCCTATTCCTGCTGTTCCTATGGCCCAGTGGGCTCCAAATGGCCCTCCTCCTAAAAAGAAATATACTAGGCCTCATCCATTGTGTGCTAGGTGCAACGGCCATAACCTGAACCATCTCCCTTGTTGGCAATGCACTACTTGTGGGCTGCTTGCTCATAATGCCAACAACTGTCGTCGTGCTGGTCAGGCCCAACCTTCGAGGGCTCAGCCCATGGCCCAATATTCGGCCCAACCTTTGATAACCCAAGCTCCCAATGTTCAGGTTCATGTTAGGGCTTGCTACAATTGTGGGTCGACTACCCACCTTCGCAAGCATGTCCCGCCCTCGCTGTGGTGTATCAGCCTGCTGCAAATGCTGCCTGTGGTGCCCCTGCTCGTGCTTTTAACATCAATGCAAATCAGGTTCGAGTTTGATTTACTTCTTCTATCTTATTGATCTCTATCATTTATTATCATTAATACTAAATTGGTGGGTCAATGCAAACCAGGCCCAGGCGAACCAGTTGTGGTGAATGGTACGTTCCTTATCAATAATCATTATGCATCTATATTGTTTGATTCTGGCGCGGACCGTAGCTTTGTATCATTAAATTTTGAGCCCTTGCTTGCTTCTCCTCGTATTATGCTTAATTCTCCATTTTCTGTTGAAATTGCGGACGGCAAACTGGTTGATCTCGATTTGGTGATTCGCGATTGCAAGTTGGACTTTAAGGGTCATATTTTTCCTAATGATCTCATTCATATGCCTCTCGGGAGCTTTGATGTCATCATTGGTATGGATTGATTATCTAAGAATCGTGTCGAGCTTGTCTGTTTTGATAAAATCATTCGCATTCCTCGTCCGGATGGTTAGTTTCTCTTGATCCATGGCGATAAACCATCTGGTGGGCTTAAGCTAATGTCATGCACCAAATCCCATAAGTACTTACGTAAGGATTATCCTGCATTCCTGGCACACATTATGGAGGTTCGAGAAAAAGAAAGGGGAATTGAAGACATCCCGGTCGTGCGGGACTTTCTTGAAGTGTTTCCAGATGATATAGCGGGTCTTCCTACCGTTCGCCAAGTGGACTTCCGTATTGATCTCATTACGGGTGCCACTTCTGTTGCGAAGTAGCCTTATCGCCTCGCACCCTCGGAAATGCAAGAGTTGGCTAAACAACTCCAAGAGCTTTCTGATAAAGGGTTCATTCGTCCGAGTTCCTATCCTTGGGGAGCGCTTATTCTGTTTGTTAAGAAAAAGGATGGCTCTCTTCGCATGTGCATTGATTATCGTGAACTCAATAAACTCACGATCAAGAATCGTTATCCCCTGCCTCGTATTGATGATCTTTTCGATCAGCTTCAGGGTGCTTCTTGTTTTTTAAAGATCGATCTTCGTTCCAGTTATCATCAGCTTCGGGTCGCGGAGGAGGACGTTCATAAAACCGCCTTCCGCACCCGTTATGGCCATTTTGGGTTCACACTGATGCCCTTCGGCTTGACAAACGCTCCTGCTATATTCATGGACCTCATGAATCGCGTTTAGAAACCCTACCTTGATGAATTCGTGATTGTATTCATTGATGACATTCTGATTTATTCCAAGCCAAAGGAAGAACATGAAACCCACCTACGTCTTATGTTGGAGCTTCTGAAGAAAGAACAGCTTTATGCCAAATTCTCTAAATGTGAATTTTGGCTAAACGAGGTTCGATTTTTGGGACATATCATAAACGATAAGGGCATCTATGTCAATCCTGCTAAGATCGAGGCCGTTAAGAGTTGGTGCACCCCTACTTCACCGACTGAAGTCCACTCATTTCTTGGATTAGTGGGCTATTATCGGCGCTTCATTGCTAATTTCTCTCGCATTGTTGTGCCTCTTACTGCTTTGACCCAGAAAAGCCAACCATTCGAGTGGGGTCCTACTCAGGAAAACGCTTTTCAAACACTTAAGCAAATGTTGTGTGAGGCTCCGATTCTCACACTTCCTGATGGGACGGATGATTTTGTGGTGTATTGTGACGCATCTCATCAAGGCCTTGGTTGTGTTCTCATGCAACGGGAAAAAATTAATCGCATACGGTTCAAGGCAGCTTAAGAAGCACGAAAAGAAATACACGACGCATGCTCTCGAACTTGGTGCGGTCGTGTTTGCTCTAAAAATTTGGAGGCATTACCTTTACGGTACCAAGTGTGTGGTTTACACCGATCACAAAAGCCTCTAACATATCTTTAATTAGAGGGATCTCAACATGCACCAATATCGATGGATTGAGCTCTTAAATGACTATGACTGCGAGATTCGTTATCACCCTGGGAAGGCGAATGTCGTGGCCGATGCTTTAAGTCGAAAAGAGCATCTCAAGTTGGTTCTATTCCAGAGTTCCCATCATATGACCCATCTTAAAGCTCGTATTCTAGCAGCTCAGCGCGCATCTGTTGATGAGGGCAATTTGCATAATGAATTATCTTGTGGTGCTGAGCTTTAATTTGAGACCAAGGCTGATGGCCTTCTTTATTTCTTGGATCGTCTCTGGATTCCCGACCGAGACGACCTTCGGGCGATTATTATGAACGAGGCACATAAGTCTCGTTATTCCATTCATCCTGGATCTGATAAGATGTACCTAGATCTATGTAAGCTCTATTGGTGGTCGGGCATGAAGAAAGATATAGCGCTTTACGTGGCAAAGTGCCTTACTTTCTCCAGAGTCAAGGCCGAGCACCAGCGACCTGCCGGTCTACTTCAACAGCCTCTGATTCCCGTTTGGAAGTGGGAGAACATCGTAATGGACTTCGTTACAAAACTTCCCGGGAACTTCTAAGGGATCTGATACTATTTAGGTTATCGTTGATCGTTTGACCAAATCTGCTCATTTCTTCCCAATCATGGAGACCGATGGAGCCCCGATATTGGCTCAAATCTTCCTTAAGGAGATCGTGTGTCGCCATGGCACTCCTTTGAGTATTATCTCAGATCACGATGGTCGTTTTATGTCACATTACTGGCGGTTGTCACACCCCGGTCAACAGATTTGGATGTGAGCGAGACGGAATCATAGTCGCAGATATACAGAACAACTTCTACTAAATTCAAACGTCATTTAAAACATAACACCATTTATGTTGCAGCGGAAAGTTGTGGTGAAATGATAATGTCTTACATTTGAATAAAAGTCTTGGATTGATATTGAAATCATAAATCAGTTTATTTAAGATAGGTCGGGACTACGACTCCGGTAAAGCAGGGTCGAAAGTTACAGTGAAGCCCCATTTGCACGTCTTCCATGATAAGCTTAGATACCTGAGAAATCATGAGTTTTAAAAGGTCAACATAAAGTTGGTGAGGTTCACAGGTTTATGATTCTATGATAAGTTTGTAAAAACAGTTTACAGTCTGTTGGAATAACAGTTTACGGTATGCTGGAATAACAGTTTTAGGCATGTTGGGATAACAGTTTACGGCATACTTAAATGTTACGTTGGTTTACTGTCGTGGTTGTAAGATCCTACCATGAACCTCAAATTCGAATACTAACGGATTACCCACCCATAGCATTCTATCCCAAGAATACCGAACAGGCAAGAATAACTGACGTGTACCCCTTGACAATATACGAAGTCAGGATTGGAGCTACCAATCTGGGCAGGGTTGTCAACCCAAATAGATCTATTCACTAGTTATCGTTTCGAGCAGAACTAATCGAATTCAATTAATAGTGGGATTTCAGTTGTACTAACGTTGATAACGATAAAGTACCAGTTGTTTGGGATACAGAATGGAACATGTAGTCAAACGGCTAACAGGTAAACCATAACATTAAGTAAAAAGCATTTTATCAGTTCATGATTTCTCCCCCATAAGTGTAAAACAGTTGTAAAGAAAAGGGGCCGTGAAACTCACTTGATTCAGCGGTAATGATGAATTGCCGAGGCAACTAGCAAGCAAAGTCCTAATAAAACATAAGACAACATGCATAAGGGTCCACATAATCATTTGAGTAACGAACGTTACCCAAATGATACCGGTCAAGTCTTGACGTATAATCCCGTTTGTAGCGTTTTGAAAACCCGTTAGTTAATCAGTTTACAAAATCAGCAAATACGAATGTTCACGTATTAAGGCTTTATGTAAATAAATACAAAGGATGAACATGCGATAACGTATCATGAAGACCAGTTCAATCAAGTATTAAACATCGTTTTATATAATAATATTTATTATTATTTTTATGTTCGCTCGATCGATTGAATAATTAATCGAGTTAAGTTATAATATATATAACTAGGGTTGATAATTATTATCGAAATAATTATTCTAACTTGTTGGAATAATTTATCAAATCATTACAAGTTAAATATTTAATGATTAACACAAGTAGGTAAATATTAAAAGTTATTTTAATATTAAACTCATGTTTTGAAAATTAGGGTTTCCATGTTAATATAAATATAATTATTATTAGAATAATTAATATTAACAATCATGATGAGTTTAAATCAAATTAGGGTTTCTAAAACTCATACGAATAATTATTCGTCGAAAATAATTATTTACGATTCGTTACGTCGTACGACGTTTTAAATTGTTATAAAGATTTCATTTATTCCAAATGTTTAAAAATAAAACATTTGATCCGGTTAAAACGTTTTGATTATTTTGATTCATTTAAAATAATCAAAAAATGTTTAAAATATGTTTTTCATAATTTCTATAAGTCTTTTGATTTTATTTTTATAAAATCATTTCTAAATAACTTTATTTATTAAATAAAGTTAGGGTTTTAATAAAAGACTTTTTATAGAAATTCACCAACATAAGATGTTTCCATTTTCGTATAAAAACCAAAGTTTTATACTTTTTATCAATTGTTCAAAAATATGATATTCTATCATTTTTGAACATAAAGTATATCTTTATATAGTTTCTCCTTTTTATTTATAAAATCTAAACAAGAGTTTTAAATCTTGTATTTTAGAAATTATATTTTTATAAAATGTGACAATTTTATTTAACCATTCCTATGGTTTAACTTTTATGGTTTAATTTATCAAGTAATTTTTATAAAATTACTAAAGTTGATATTTATCCATAAAATTCATTTTAGGGTTTTTAATGTTATCATTTTATGTCCAAAAGTTTATATAACACATCTAATGTCCAAACTAGTCCACTAATGTCTTTAAACACCAACTTTAATCCATGATAACGTGTCACTAAACGTTATTTGTTCATGTTAATTGTCATTAGTAACATATTAGTTTATAAACAATATGATTAATACTAAAAATCACAAATAACAATCTAACCATTAATAGTTATATTAAAACATGAAATAACTAATATTAACCATGCAAAATATATTAACATCATGAATTAACTAAATGACTATACCAAATCATTTAGTTTATAATTTAATCCATTGGGCTTGGACTTTATATTGGACCTAAGTGTTTAAAGAAAAGACGAAATTGGACGGTTCGTCGGTTATGGGCCGTACGGGTCCAAACGGGGCACCGGTTCGAGGCCCGGGCCCGTTGTGTATCGGTTGAGTTTACAGATCGCTACGATCAATTGGTTTATCTCAGATATGCAACATGTTAATGTTTCGGGCTCGGTTTAATTGTTTTCGGCTTATTGGGCCTATTGGGCCAAGTCAGGCCCAATTGGGTGTTCGGTTGGGTTTGGCTTAAGTCTTGACAACGATTTTAGTTCGTGATGTTTTTATTTCCTAAAAACAATTGTTTCAGTTGTTATAAAAGTTTTTCAGAAATCAGTTATGTTTTCAGTTTTTCAATGGGTTACGGTAACGTATTCAGTTTGTCAGTTTATAACAGTTTTAAGCTCGACCGTCCAGATTGTTTAAAACCGAATAGTTTTAAACATATGATCGCTTATCAGTTTCCCGTGTCGGATATATAAACGCACGACACCAGCTCCAGTTCCAGATAAAATATAAAAATACATTTTATATTTATTTTCTTGTTATTTAAATTCCATAAATAATCTATGGAATCTTTATGAAAGTTACGGGTATACGCTTCAAGTACAAACGCAGGATTAAATTTACGTCATCAGTTATCGGTCAGGCACAGTAATTAACAGTTTAAACAGTAAACAGATCGGTTAATGCACCTTAATACTTAATTAGAAGGTCAAAGTAAAGAGGTTTGACCTAGGTTTTCGGACGAGGTGTCACATTCTCCCCCAGTTAGAAGAATTTCGGCCCGAAATTCAGTTCTTGATCACTGGTTGTTTGTGACGTTTCCGAAAAGACGAGGGTATTTCAGACGCATTTGGTCCTCGCGCTCCAAAGTATACTCTGGACCTCGCCGTGAGTTCCAGCACACTTTGACGATGGGAATGCGGCTATGTTTCGTTCCCTTAAGGTCTCGGTCAAGTATCTAGACAGGTTCCTCAATAAAGTGAAGTGTTTCGTCAACTTGAATTTTGTCAAGTGGGACAACAAACGTTTCATCAGACAAGCATTTCTTAAGATTACTAACATGAGCGACATCATGTACACTGCTAAGCTCTACGGGAAGGCGTAGACGGTAAGCTACTGGTCCGATTGTTTCAGTGATTTCAAATGGACCAATGTAACGAGGGTTAAGCTTTCCTCGTTTGCCGAATCAGATGGTACCTTTCCAAGGCGACACTTTTAACATGGCGCGATCATCCTTTTTAAAGTATAAGGGTTTGCGATGATTGTCGGCAGATAAATCTCAATAGTCTGATAAAAGAATGAGGATTGACACACGGATGAACGAGGTTTTGAGTATGAAGGTTTCTGGACAAGTCAGGATTTCTCATGAATGGGCTCTACCAGGATTTTCATGCAGTTCAAATTACAATTATGTGTGCACCCACAATTGCGATTTGCCTTACATGATTAGCCTAAGCTTTGCTCATACTTGAGTTTTCAGTTTGTCGGAAAATGAAATGTATCGGGGACAAGATGGCTTATGGAAAAGTTTAGATTGATTCGCTACCGGACGAAATCTTCTTTGATTACCGGGATTCCTTAATGATAACAATAATGGATATGCAGTTTGGCTCCAGTCTATTGGTCTCGCAGTCTAAGATCTTAATAGGTTCTAGACAAGATGGGTGTGTAGGCCATTGATCCAATCCGTTCCAGGATCTCAAGGGACCGATGAGGTTTAAGCATACCTAGCTTTCCAGGCCTAGTTACATCCGTCTGAGACAGAATCCATTATAAGGTTTTGAACCCCCTTATAGATTCTAAGGGTTCGCGTCGAGTGTTAACGCAGTACTCCTGGAGATTACCTATGGCTTTTGGAAGGTTCAGAAATTGAAAGGTCTCCTTAGTAGTTTCATGAACTATCACGGGACCAGTCAGTTGACTGTTACTGGCTTCTGTCCAGCGATGAGGCGAATGAAACTTTCTTCCATACAAGCCTTCGAAAAGGGGCGCCTTGAATATTTGAGCGATATCTATTGTTATAAGGAAACTCGGCGAGTGGAAAATGGTTGCCTCAACCATTGCCTAGGGTTGTCTTGTGTGATGACAATCTGTCACATAACTACGCAACGTACCTTTTTAAGGTATGAATTTTTCCTTTTGATTTGGTCATCAGTATAACTCATTCATACATACATTTTGTTGGATCCCTGGGTGGATGGAATATCTTGATTTGTGGGCTTCATCAAACGTTAGCCTTCTCATGTGTCTGAGGCTAGGTACCCATAGTCTATCCAAAAAAACTCATGGTTCCATCAGGCTTTTCAATCAGTTGTTTCTCCGTGACGCGCAGGCATTCATTTTCCAGATTCTCCGGCTTAAGAGCTTCGATTTGAGCGTCACGAACTTGTGACGTGAGATTCGAGCGTATGGTCATACTTAATGCTCGAACACGACTCGGTTTGGCATGTTCCTTCCTGTTTAAAGCATCAGCTACAACATTAGCCTTGCCCGGGTGATAACGAATCTCACATTCGAAATCGTTAAGCAGTTCAACCATCGTCGTTGTCTCATGTTCAGTTCTTTCTGGTTAAAGATGTGTTGGAGGCTCTTGTGATCGATGAATATGACGCACCGAGTCCCATAGAGGTAGTGCCTCCAGATCTTGAGGGCAAAGACAGCGACTCCAAGTTCTATGTCATGAGTCATGTAAGTCTTCTCGTGAATCTTCAGTTGTCGAGAGGCGTAAGCGATGACTTTCTCACGCTGCATCAGTACGCAACCCAAGCCTTGATGCGAAGCATCACAGTATACTATGAAATCGTCGATTCCGTCTGGTAAGGATAGGATTGGGGCGTTGCAAAGTTTTTGCTTTAACAACTGGAAAGAAGTTTCAGTTTTATCATCCCAGATGTACTTCTTATCTTTCTGAGTCAGGTGGTAAAAGGCTGGGCTATCTTGGAAAATTTTTCAATAGATTAGCGATAATAGCCAGCGAGACCTAAGGATTGACGAATCTCAGTTGGGGTCGTGGAAGTACTCCAATCTTTGGTTGCTTCAATCTTAGACGGATCAACGTGAATATCGTGGTCGTTGATCACAAGACCCAGAAAGTGTACTTCGCGAATCCAAAAATTCACATTTGGAGAATTTCGCGTACAACTCTTTTTTTTTCTTCAGCAGTTCTAAGATGAGTCTCAAGTGTTCCTCGTGTTCTTTCTTACTACGTGAGTAGATAAGAATATCGTCGATGAACACGATAACAGATTTATCCAAGTATGGTTTGCACACGCGATTCATTAAGTCCATGAATACGGCCGGTGCGTTAGTCAAACCAAATGGCATAACGAGGAAATCGTAACGACCATAGCATGTTCTCAACGCTGCCTTTGAGACATCTTCATCTTTAACTCGGAGTTGATGGTACACCGACCTTAGATCGATCTTGGAATGGAAGTATGAACCTTGAAGTTGATTAAATAGGTCATCGATCCTTGGAAGCGGGTAACGGTTCTTCACAGTCTGTTTGTTCGACTCCCGGTAGTCGATACACATCCTGAATGTTCCATCATTCTTCTTCACAAATAAAACGGGAGCACCCCACGGGGAGTGGCTTCGACAATGAAGCCCTTATCTAGCTAGCAACTCTTGCAGTTGGCTAGATAACTCTCGCATTTCAGACGGTGCCAGTCGGTAAAGGGGACCTGGCAATGGGGCGGCTCCGGGTGTTAGGTCGATGCGAAACTCTACTTGTCGTGCTGGGGGTAATCCTGGAAAGTCTTCTGGAAAGACTTTCAGGTATTTGCAGACAATAGGAATGTCTTCGATACGCTTCTCTTTCAGTTTCTTCTCTGTGACATGAGCTAGAATGACATGGCATCCTTTGTGGAGGAATTCATGTGTCTTCATACATCATATGATATCTAGTTCGGCTCCACTCTTTTCGCCTTGTACGTCCAGAGTGTTGCCATATGCTAACGGCACTCTAACCATTTTCTCATGACACACAATTTCGGCATGGTCCTTTGCTAACCAGTCCATTTCAATGACTACATTGAAACTTCCTAATTCGACGGGCATTGAGTCGATGCTGAAAGAATGGTCAGTTGGTAGCCTGGTTAGATTATTCTGGTTTTTATCAAAAATCTATTTGCAAATTCGATACAAACTTAGTGTCTAGGGCCACAGGGGCGATTTCATGTAATTGACTAAAATCGGTAGACACAAGCTTTTATCGACACCAGTACCGAATAGAGCAGAGGTGTAATGGCTATCTAGCAGAAACGTACCCGTCACCGTGTTGGGGTCACGGCGGGCGTCTCCGGAGTTGATCATGAAAGTTCTTCCTCTAGCATGGTTAGCATCTTGATTCTTCGCCTTCGTGCATCCCTTTGTAATGGCTAATTTCCCCGCAACCGTAGCATGTGCGATTTCGAGCAATCGCGTGCTACATGTCTTTTTAACCTTGCAGATGTTACAATAGACATTACCACAATCGAGAGTGTGGTGTAGGTTGCATTTCGAGCATAGGGGTGTTGTACCGGTGTAACCGGTCCTTCGGGCAGGGTGAACAGCTCACGGAATCCTCTAAAAGGTGTAGGCTTTAATTCATAAAGTCCTTTTATGAACATTCGACGAGGGCTTACAATGTTAGGTTAAAACATTGAATACAATCTGGTGGAATTGTAGTCTGGTGTTTTCTAACCTTGGTTAATTCGTGCATACCGCGCGCCCGATCGTCCGCGTGACGTTGGGTTGCAGTAGTAGTCGACAGTTTCTAGTAACGCGTTGAGCAATCGATTTGTAGATCACAACAGTGCTCAAGGGCGGAGGAGGCGAAGCGTTTCTGCTGGCTCGGCGTCTAGGTGGTATACATTCGCTTTAAGTTACTAATGTCAACATAAAGGAAAGTCTAGATTATATGTGAATGGGGTTATTACATGCGCGATAATAACTGTCACGTCATACATCCATGATACCCAAAACATGACGCGCGCAAGCACAACCAAGAAACAGGAAGCAGAGGGGAACAACATACGCGAATGAAGTAACATGATATAATGGCAGCAACAGTAGTAACATCCATCACTAAACATGAAAATCATAATAATAATCATGATACTAGTTTCCATTACCAACGTATTAACTGAGTAGAATATACGATAGTCAAAAGAGGATAAGTCTTCGTTCTTGGGCTTGCAGTCTCGTCGCAACAAAATATGTAAATATTTTTCATTGCCAAAAGGAGGGATCAAAAGTCTGGATTCTTAGTCAAGCTATCTAGAGTGGTGGGGATCCAGAGGGCATGGTTAAGGTGGTGGTGATCTGGGCAGTGAGGTTCATGTAACTGAACACTCGCCCAGGGAATTCCTCTAGGTAAGCGACTCTCGTCTGGAGGGACTCGTTGGCCAACCGCAGATCGGTGTAGGCCATGTTGACACCACTCATACGAGCGTGCAGTGACTCCATAGACACCCATTATGGAAGCCTGGTGATGCTCCATGGCGGCTAGACGGGTCTCTAGTGTAGCCAGATCGGTCCAGGTAGGGAGTCTAGTGATCTCATCGTTGATCACTCCAATGGCTTGCTCATGACATTCGTGGGCGTGTCATCAGTAGTAGTGGTCGCACTGCCAGTCAGTGGCAGCGGTGGGAATCGGGTGGTTCGAGGAGCCGTCTGAGAGACAGGGTCACAATGGTCTCAGAAAACGCGATGGTAATGAGGACTGTCGGACTAGTACCAACGGTGAGAATGTCCAGCACTAGGCTAGACAGTTTATGGTCCTCAGGGGAATGCTGTGTACTCAGACACGACTGTGTCTTTTCCAGAGGAATCAGATATGCAGATGACCTCTTCGGAAGTCATCTCTGCGATAATATTCCATGACAGAACATAGCTGGTAACATGATAACAGTATCTAGAATAAAGATATAAATGCACCAGTTGCAGTAATAATAACTCGTATATGTAAAGCATGAAGTTAACGTAACCAATATGATAAGGAATTGGTCTTGCGTGCAAACGGTAGCTTCGGAGCGGGTTATAGTCCAGGTTTGGTTTTTGTTTATTTGTTTAACCTAGTTCGCTATAACCACGGCTCTGATACCAATCTGTCACACCCCGGTCAACGGATTTGGGTGTGAGCGAGACGGAATCATAGTCGCAGATATACAGAACAACTTCTACTAAATTCAAACGTCATTTAAAACATAACACCATTTATGTTGCAGCGGAAAGTTGTGGTGAAATGATAATGTCTTACATTTGAATAAAAGTCTTGGATTGATATTGAAATCATAAATCAGTTTATTTAAGATAGGTCGGGACTACGACTCCGGTGAAGCAGGGTCGAAAGTTACAGTGAAGCCCCATTTGCACGTCTTCCATGATAAGCTTAGATACCTGAGAAATCATGAGTTTTAAAAGGTCAACATAAAGTTGGTGAGGTTCACAGGTTTATGATTCTATGATAAGTTTGTAAAAACAGTTTACAGTGTGTTGGAATAACAGTTTACGGTATGCTGGAATAACAGTTTTCGGCATGTTGGGATAACAGTTTACGGCATACTTAAATGTTACGTTGGTTTACTGTCGTGGTTGTAAGATCCTACCATGAACCTCAAATTCGAATACTAACGGATTACCCACTCATAGCATTCTATCCCAAGAATACCGAACAGGCAAGAATAACTGACGTGTACCCCTTGACAATATACGAAGTCAGGATTGGAGCTACCAATCTGGGCAGGGTTGTCAACCCAAATAGATCTATTCACTAGTTATCGTTTCGAGCAGAACTAATCGAATTCAATTAATAGTGGGATTTCAGTTGTACTAACGTTGATAACGATAAAGTACCAGTTGTTTGGGATACAGAATGGAACATGTAGTCATACGGCTAACAGGTAAACCATAACATTAAGTAAAAAGCATTTTATCAGTTCATGATTTCTCCCCCATAAGTGTAAAACAGTTGTAAAGAAAAGGGGCCGTGAAACTCACTTGATTCAGCGGTAATGATGAATTGCCGAGTGGCAACTAGCAAGTAAAGTCCTAATAAAACATAAGACAACATGCATAAGGGTCCACATAATCATTTGAGTAACGAACGTTACCCAAATGATACCGGTCAAGTCTTGACGTATAATCCCGTTTGTAGCGTTTTGAAAACCCGTTAGTTAATCAGTTTACAAAATCAGCAAATACGAATGTTCACGTATTAAGGCTTTATGTAAATAAATACAAAGGATGAACATGCGATAACGTATCATGAAGACCAGTTCAATCAAGTATTAAACATCGTTTTATATAATAATATTTATTATTATTTTTATGTTCGCTCGATCGATTGAATAATTAATCGAGTTAAGTTATAATATATATAACTAGGGTTGATAATTATTATCGAAATAATTATTCTAACTTGTTGGAATAATTTATCAAATCATTACAAGTTAAATATTTAATGATTAACACAAGTAGGTAAATATTAAAAGTTATTTTAATATTAAACTCATGTTTTGAAAATTAGGGTTTCCATGTTAATATAAATATAATTATTATTAGAATAATTAATCATTAACAATCATGATGAGTTTAAATCAAATTAGGGTTTCTAAAACTCATACGAATAATTATTCGTCGAAAATAATTATTTACGATTCGTTACGTCGTACGACGTTTTTAAATTGTTATAAAGATTTCATTTCAGTTCCAAATGTTTAAAAATAAAACATTTGATCCGGTTAAAACGTTTTGATTATTTTGATTCATTTAAAATAATCAAAAAAATGTTTAAAATATGTTTTTCATAATTTCTATAAGTCTTTTGATTTTATTTTTATAAAATCATTTCTAAATAACTTTATTTATTAAATAAAGTTAGGGTTTTAAATAAAAGACTTTTTATAGAAATTCACCAACATAAGATGTTTCCATTTTCGGTATAAAAACCAAAGTTTTATACTTTTTATCAATTGTTCAAAAATATGATATTCTATCATTTTTGAACATAAAGTATATCTTTATATAGTTTCTCCTTTTTATTTATAAAATCTAAACAAGAGTTTTAAATCTTGTATTTTAGAAATTATATTTTTATAAAATGTGACAATTTTATTTAACCATTCCTATGGTTTAACTTTTATGGTTTAATTTATCAAGTAATTTTTATAAAATTACTAAAGTTGATATTTATCCATAAAATTCATTTTAGGGTTTTTAATGTTATCATTTTATGTCCAAAAGTTTATATAACACATCTAATGTCCAAACTAGTCCACTAATGTCTTTAAACACCAACTTTAATCCATGATAACGTGTCACTAAACGTTATTTGTTCATGTTAATTGTCATTAGTAACATATTAGTTTATAAACAATATGATTAATACTAAAAATCACAAATAACAATCTAACCATTAATAGTTATATTAAAACATGAAATAACTAATATTAACCATGCAAAATATATTAACATCATGAATTAACTAAATGACTATACCAAATCATTTAGTTTATAATTTAATCCATTGGGCTTGGACTTTATATTGGACCTAAGTGTTTAAAGAAAAGACGAAATTGGACGGTTCGTCGGTTATGGGCCGTACGGGTCCAAACGGGGCACCGGTTCGAGGCCCGGGCCCGTTGTGTATCGGTTGAGTTTACAGATCGCTACGATCAATTGGTTTATCTCAGATATGCAACATGTTAATGTTTCGGGCTCGGTTTAATTGTTTTCGGCTTATTGGGCCTATTGGGCCTAGTTGGGCCCAACAGGGTCAACGATTGAGGTTTGGCTTATGTCTTGACAACGGTTTCAGTTTGTGATGTTTTTATTTCATAAAAACAATTGTTAAAGTCAGTTCTAACAGTTTTTCAGAAATCAGTTATAGTTTTCAGTTTTTCGAATGGGTTACGGTCAAAGTTTTCAGTTTTGTCAGTTCGTAACAGTTTTAAGCTCGACCGTCCAGATTGTTTAAAACCGAATAGTTTTAAACATATGATCGCTTATCAGTTTCTCGTGTCGGATATATAAACGCACGACACCAGCTCCAGTTCCAGATAAAATATAAAAATACATTTTATATTTATTTTCTTGTTATTTAAATTCCATAAATAATCTATGGAATCTTTATGAAAGTTACGGGTATACGCTTCAAGTACAAACGCAGGATTAAATTTACGTCATCAGTTATCGGTCAGGCACAGTAATTAACAGTTTAAACAGTAAACAGATCGGTTAATGCACCTTAATACTTAATTAGAAGGTCAAAGTAAAGAGGTTTGACCTAGGTTTTCGGACGAGGTGTCACAGCGGTCCCTTCATGCTTCTTTAGGAACTCAGTTAGATTTCAGCACTGTCTACCATCCTCAGACTAATGGTCAATCCGAGCGCACCATTTAGACTCTTGAGGACATGCTTCGGGCATGTGTCATTGATTATGGTGGGAGTTGAAGTTCATTTTTTCCCTTAATCGAGTTCTCCTATAATAATAGTTATCATTCTAGCATCAGAATGGCTCCATTCGAGGCTCTTTATGGTGGTAAATGTTGTTCCCCTATTTGTTGGTCCGAGGTCGGTGAATCTCAAATCACCGGTCCTAAGTTAATTCAGGAAACGACTGATAAAATCTCTCAGATTCGTGATCATCTTCATGCTGCTAGAAGTCGTCAGAAAAGTTATGCTGATAAACGATATAGACCGCTTGAGTTTGAAAAGGGCGACCTTGTCCTCCTAAAAGTATCTCCTTGGAAAGGCGTCTTCAGATTTGGTAAAAAGGGGAAACTAGCACCTCGATTTGTCGGTCCGTTCAAAATTCTTGAAAAGGTCGGTAAGATGGCCTATGTACTTGATCTTCCTCCTGAGCTGGCTAATGTCCACCCTACATTCCATGTTTTGAACCTTCGCAAATGTTTGGCTGATGAGAATCTTCAAGTTCCACTTGAGCATATACAGATCAACGAGTCTTTGCACTTTGTTAAGAGACCCATTGAGATCATGGACCGTGAGATCAAGAAACTCAAGCGTAGTCGAATTCCAATTGTTAAGGTTTGTTGGGAGTCCAAGCGTGGACCTGAGTTCACTTGGGAGCGCGAAGACCATATGAAGGCTAAATATCCTCAGTTGTTTGCTTAGCTTCCTTGTGTTGTTTCTAATTTCGGGACGAAATTTCCAAAAGTAGGGGAGACTGTAACATTTTGGGTTTCCGATTTGTCAGATCCGACCCGAATCCATGTAATCAACCCCGTGATCGATAATAAATGAAGAGTTATGTTATATATGATGTTTTATACCTCCTTTGGTGTGATTTGATCCATTATTATGTTTATTGAGGCAATTTATCCTTATTTAAGATTTTACGCGAACACGTTACTAATTACGTCTTAACTGAGAATTTGATCAATATAAGTGTGTATGACACTTGGGTGCGATACTAGTTAAGCACACAAGCAAATACAAGCAAAGATTGGTTGGAATTTAAAGTCTAGAACGTAATCGGTGAAAGTTCGGCAATTCTCGCGTCATTTCGATTTCAACCAGGAGATCACGTTTTTTAGTCTTGGATATCAATTTTATCATGTTAATGAGTCTTATAATCACAAAATATATTATGATTCATCACACACTTGATCTGTCACACCCCCAAAAATCCCACGCGCGATAACGCGTCGCAGGGAGCGTGACAAACCAGGATCGTTGTCCATCAGTTACACCAAACGACCAATAATTAATAAAAGGTTGTATATTTTATTAAAATATAAATACAGAGTTTTACAAATGCGGAAGCGTAATATGCTGAAAGTATTTATTGTAAAAACACCGCCACCCAAGGTGACGTGGCTTGCTCAAAGACAATAAAAGGGTTTCGAAATCTCATGCATGCGTACTCGTGATACTCGAACATCTGCAACCTGAGAATAACATGCTAAAAAGTGTCAACACAAAGGTTGGTGAGTTCACATGTTTATCAGTTCAAAAACAGTTCCAGTTTAATGTAAATCGACTGTTCAACAACAGTCCCAGTTCAGAGTAAATCAACTGTTCATCGACAGTTCAAGTTTAAGTTCAAGGTTGACTGTTCAACAACAGTTCAAGTTCAGTTTAAGATTGATTGTTCAACAACAATCAAGTTGAGTTTAAGATTGACTATTCAACAATAGTCAAGTAGTAAGAGCATAATCACTAGTATATATATCAAATAGCTAGCTAGGCTATATACATGAAACTTCGCACGTTGATGGTCACCGAAGCTAACAGTTGTTTACAGTTTGCGCAGTTTGCCTTGTTGTGTTTAGGACGAATATAACACCCGTTCGATATCCAATCGAGTCAGCGCGACTGACCCGGGTGGGGTTTGTCAGACCCAGTAGTACTACAATATATTTTCCGCTATCGTCATTAATATTAACGGTACCATAGGAAGGACTTTGTTGTATCAGTGTGCTACAAGTACTTCAAGTGATATATAAAAGTCTAATTATCTCAGTTGTGTAAATCATGCATGTTAATCTCCCCCAAAAGGATTAAAACAGTAAAATGGGGCCGTGAAACTCACCTTAGGTTGCTCGGCAAGGTTTCCAGACAAACAGTTAATTCAAGTAGCAAGAACGAGTCTTGTGCAAGAAATCAATCACCTAACGAGCATACGAGTATGAGTGGGTGTTCTAAACTATTAAATCTAACGTAAACGATAAAAACGAGGAGTGAAGTCCGGAATAAGTCGAGGATGGCACGTGTGCCAAATCCGAGCGATTATCGAAATAACGCGAGAAAATCCAATATATATCTTTAATATATATTTTCTAAGTAAATACATATATATATTTAAATAAATGTTCAAGTGACGTTAATAATAAAGTTTCAACAAGTTATATATATACATATATATATGCATAAATATGTTAAATCCAATGATTTAAATATTTATTTTGAAAAGAAACAACAATTTATGGTGAATCATAATCCAAAACCGTGTATTTAATGTTTCTAATCCAAAACGACGTTCTTAAATAGTTTTCTAAAACATTCTATGGTTTACACCAAAGATCACTTCGTTTCAAGCCAACGTCATGTATATATATATATATATTTATAACAATCCACACACAATATATATATATATATATATATTCCTCTTTTGAGGTAAACCCAAAGTTTTATATCAATATATATATTTATAGGTTTTAAAACTATATTTATTATTTAAAATGACAAGTTAAATATGATTTACGGGGTGTAAATGTCTCAAATATAATTTTTACGGGTTTACCTATTCTTAAGAAGTTGTTTTAAACAAGTTTTAGTTTGAACCAACCCCTTGAACAACAATTAAAAATAAAACAGTAAAACATGAAGGTCGTAAGGGTCGAACCCGCGACCTCCACATTCACAGCACAACACAATTACCATCCGGCCAGCGCCCCAACTTGTGTTACTGGGCCGATCGAAAATCCTATATGAATGGGTAGCGACCGGAAATGTTTTACAAAATAAAACAGGAAATAAAAATGTGGGGGACGGGTTTTGAACCCTCGACCTCTCGCAACCAAGCCCGGCGCCCAAACCATTGTGCCAGATTGGCGTCTGATTATAAACCCGTTTCAAAACCTTATAACCCGAACCCGCCAGAAGTCATCTTCTACCCCCAGAACCCTAATGTCGCCGGAGATATTTTCCGGCGACCGGAAAATCGCGAAACATGAAATAAACCCATAAAAAGCTGCGAATAACATTAAGGAGTCGTTACCTTGAGTCGTAGATGCGAGAAAACAAGTTTTTGACACCGAAATCAATTCCGAAAACTTGACGACCACTCCGCACGTTGCTTCGATTCTCAGAATTGGTGCTTCGGGGTTACTTAGAGGTGGACGGCGGTCTCAGTGATGTGCGAAAAGGGTGGTGAAACGGTGGTGGTTGGTCGGATTTCCGAGTTCACCGGAAAACTTTAAAAAAAAGAAACGAGAGAGAGCGAGTGTGAGAGATGCGAGAGAGGGACTGGAAATAGAAGTGATTTACAATGATATAACTCGATCATTGAATCGGAGTTATTAGCAGCAATAAAGTCAACGAGGTGGTGGTGATGATCGGTTGAAACCGATCATCGGGTTTTAATTCCCGTAACCCACGATCCTCAAAGCCAGTTTCGGAGATTGGCGATTTCAGTCCCTCATGAAGTTTCAGTCAAGAAAACATGTTTGTGGTAATTACAGAAGAGACCCTCCATGTTTAATTAAATGGAATCATGTTTGGGAAATGACAAAATAAGTCCCTTGAAGTTCTAAAAGGGTTAACGGCTCTAACGGAGGTTAACGAAGGAACAAATAAACGACGAATATACGAGGAACGTCCAAATATATAAGTCGTATGACGTTAATGAGAAAATATGAATTTAATTGACTACATAAAATCATAGAAAATAATTTCACTTCTCCATTTAATTTCACATAAAATAATAGGTTTTAATTCTATAACTTATATATTTAAAATACATAACTCTATGATTAATAACTTGTAATTAGGATCCTTAAATTACATTAAATCATAAATGTGATTAAATTATGTTTTATATATATATATATATACATATATTTATATATATTACCTAAAATCATGAGGTATAATTGTCACATAAAATGACGCAACGTTCACATGAAATCGTAACGTATGATTTGCATAAAATCATAGAACAAGAATATCAAACGTCGAACTTAAGTGCATGCTCGTTTAGTGATTACTACACAAAACCCTAATTGCTAAAGTCAACGCAGATAAGCACATAAATGTTCACACAACATTTAATACGTTTTACGTTCAGTTAATGTCGGGAAAATGACCTGAAAAGTCGGATTGTCACAGTATCCCCTTGTTGAAGAATTTTCGTCCTCGAAAATTGCGTAACGCGGTAAAAGTTAATGAGCTAGACACAAAGAAAAGAAAAGAAAAATTCTCAGTCGTCACATCATCCCCTTGTTGAAGAATTTTCGTCCTCGAAAATTAAACCAGTACCTGAACTAGACGAAGGCTGATCCTTGAATAGTCTGGGATATTTCTTCATCATCTGATCTTCGCGTTCCCAAGTAAATTCAGGACCATGTCTCGAGTTCCAACGAACTTTAACGATTGGGATTTTGCTACGCTTTAACTGTTTAACCTCCCGGTCATAATTTCCACCGGTTCTTCGATAAATCGAAGTTGTTCGTCTACATGCAACTCCTCAAGTGGAGTGATTAACGTCTCATCCGCTAAACATTTCTTTAAATTCAACATGTGGAAAACGTTATGTACCCCACTTAGTTCTGCTAGTAAGTTTAGTTCATATGCTGATAGACCAACTCTATTAACAATCTCGAATGGCCCAATGTATCTTGGGTTTAACTTACCACGTTTACCAAAACGTACTACACCCTTCCAAGGTGAGACTTCTAACAAGACCTTGTCTCCTTCTTCAAATTCCAAAGGTCTTCGCCGTTTATGAGCATAACTTTTCTGTCTATCTCGTGCGGCTACCATACGATTACGAATTTGCACGATTTTCTCTGTTGTCTCGAGTACTAACTCAGGACCTTGAGTTGACTATCACCAACTTCCGCCCAACAAAGAGGTGATCTACACTTTCGCCCGTAAAGTGCTTCAAATGGAGCTACACCAATACTGGTGTGGTAACTGTTGTTATAGGAGAATTCCACTAAGGGTAAGTGTTTATCCCAACTTTCACCAAAATCGGTCGCACATGCGCGCAACATGTCCTCGAGAGTTTGGATGGTCCGTTCACTTTGACCATCGGTCTGTGGGTGATATGCAGTACTCATGTCCAAACGCGATCCCAATGCTTCATGTAGAGATTCCCAACATTTGGATGTAAATCGAGCATCTCGATCTGATATAATAGAAACTGGTACTCCATGTCGCGAGATGATCTCCTTAAGATAAAGTTTGCCTAATGTCTCGGAGGTATCAGTTTCCTTGATCGGTAGGAAATGTTCCGACTTGGTTAGGCGATCAACAATTACCCAAATTGTATCACATCTACTTGCTGTACGGGGTAACTTTGTGATAAAATCCATAGCAATCCCCTCCCATTTCCACTCGGGGATTTTTGGTTGTTGGAGTAACCCTGCCGGTTTCTGGTATTCCGCCTTAACCTTGGAACAAGTAAAGCACTTGCTTACGTAAGTGGCAATGTCTGCTTTCATCTTAGGCCACCAGTAAATCAGTTTCAAATCTTGGTACATCTTATCCGAGCCTGGATGAATAGAGTAACGAGACTTAAGGGCTTCATCCATAAACAATTCCCTCAAATTTCCATACACGGGAATCCATATTCGGTTCGCACAATATCGGATACTATTAGATCTAACTTCCAGTAACTTATCCATACCCCGCAAGGATTCTAATTCAACGTTTTCAGCTTTGAGTGCTTCAAGTTGTGCATTCCGGATCTGATCCGGTAATCCTGTATGAATAGTAAGTTGCAACGCACGAACTCTCCTAGGCTTGGGGTTATCCTTCCGACTTAAGGCATCAGCTACCACATTAGCTTTGCCTGGATGGTATCTAATTGCGCAATCGTAGTCATTAATAAGTTCCACCCAACGACGTTGTCTCATGTTCAACTCCTTCTGAGCAAAGATATGCTCGAGACTTTTGTGATCCGTATAGATAGTACACTTCGTACCATAAAGATAATGTCTCCAAATTTTCAAGGCGAAGATGACTGCTCCCAACTCCAAATCATGAGTTGTATAATTCTGCTCGTGAATCTTTAACTGACGAGAGGCATAAGCTATGACTTTCTCCCTTTGCATCAGCACGCAACCTAATCCTTGTTTCGATGCATCACAATACACCACAAAATCATCACTACCCTCTGGTAGGGATAATATTGGTGCGCTACAAAGTTTCTTCTTTAGTAGCTGAAAAGCGGCGTCCTGCTTTTCATTCCAGTTATACGCCGTTCCTTTATGCGTTAGCGCCGTAAGGGGTTGGGATATCTTTGAAAATCCCTCAATAAATCGTCTATAATAACTTGCTAAACCAAGAAATTGGCGAATTTCCGTTGGTGTCTTAGGCGCAGGCCAATTCTTAATTGCCTCAACTTTGATTGGACCAACGTGAATCCTCGGATCATTAATGACATGACCAAGAAATTGCACCTCACGCATCCAGAAATCACACTTTGAAAATTTTGCATACAATTGCTCCTTCTTGAGTAGCTCTAAGATTAGACGCAGATGCTCTTCGTGTTCCTCTTTAGACTTAGAATACACCACGATATCGTCAATGAAGACGATGACAAATTTATCGAGGTATGGCTTGCAAACGCGATTCATCAAGTCCATGAAAATCACGAGTGCGTTGGTTAACCCGAATGGCATAACCATGAACTCATAATGACCATAACGAGTTCTAAATGCTGTCTTCGAGACATCCTCCTCGCGGACTCTCAGCTGGTGATAACCTGATCTCAAATCGATTTTGGAATAATAGCTAGATCCTTGTAGTTGATCAAACAAATCATCGATTCGGGGCAAGGGATAACGATTCTTGATAGTCACCTTGTTGAGTTCTCTGTAATCAATGCACATTCAAAAGGTTCCATCTTTCTTTTTAACAAACAACACTGGAGCTCCCCAGGGCGATGAGCTGGGCCTAATAAATCCCATTTCGAGTAGTTCTTGAAGTTGAGTATATAGCTCTGGTAACTCATTTGGTGCTAAACGATAAGGTGCACGAGCAATAGGTGCTGCTCCAGGAGCAAGATCAATCTGAAATTCGACTTCTCGATGAGGCGGTAGACCTGGTAGATCTTCCGGAAAGACTTCAGGAAAGTCCTTCACGATCGGGATATCTTCAATTCTCTTCTCCTCATTCGTTTTCTCTATAATGTTCGCGAGAACAGCAAAATATCCTTTACGCAAACACTTCTGCGCCTTGAGATAAGATATCACACCCATAACAATACCACACTTTTCTCCTTGAACTGAGAGCAATTCTCCACTAGGCAACGGTATCCGAACAATCTTCTCATGACAAATGATTTCAGCACGATTCTTGGATAGCCAATCCATTCCCACAATAACGTCAAAACTTCCCAAAGAGATGGGCAAAAGATCTATTCCTAATTTATGGCCAGCCAATTCCAATTTACAGCCTTTAACTAAATGGGTAGACTCAACAAGTTTACCATTAGCAAGTTCAACTACGTATTTAGCATCTAAAGGAGTCATGTTGGCATTTATCATATTGCTAAATTTAGTAGATATGAAGCTCCTATCGGCACCAGTGTCAAACAAGACTAGAGCATAATATCCATTAAGAGAAAACTTACTGGTAACGACATTTGGATCTGCCCTAGCATCTCCCGAGCCTATGACAAAAGCTCTACCTCTGGCACCATTTCCACCGTTGTTTCCATTATTGTTGTTATTATTGCCATTGCGATTGCCAGTGTTGGTGTTATTGTTGTTGTTGTAGTTGTTGTTGTTTCCACCGTTGAGCTGAGGACAATTCCTCTTTATGTGGCCTTCCTTACCACAATTAAAACAACCTTTGGGGGCTTCAGCATCCTGAACTTGTTTCCCATTGTTCTTAACCCTGCAGGTTTTGGACTGATGACCCTTCTTTCCACAATTTGCACACATATAAGAGTCACACGCTCCATAGTGATGGAAACCACACTTGTTACAACATGGGGAATTTCCCATGTAAGATGATCCTCCTTGGCCGCCTCGGCCTTGATTGTTCCGCTTCTGGTTGTTCGAGGAGAAATTCCTAGAATTATCAAACTTGCGATTCTGGTTTTGATGGTTCTACTGGTTGGAAGACTTGATTCCAGACTGATTCCCAGAACTATCCAATTCGTTCATCTAACGTTGCCTAGGTATCCGTCCGGTGAATGCATGTCCAAGTTATCTCACGATCGTAGAGTTCTAGGGATTGACGGTAAGAACATAAAAATAGAATTATGATTCAGGATGAGTTCAAACCAGTCAAGGGTTTCGTCGAGAGTGTTCGTAGTTAAGGAAAACTGGTCATTGAAATACACGAGTGTGACGGTGTCCTACCAGGACCAACTTTTCATAATATGCTCCAAAAAGGTTCACAAATGGATTAGAATCCAATAATAAAAAAGGTATTAGATCAGGTGTGATAGCGTTTACAAGAATGGAGGACTTTCAACCATCCGATTGAGGCGAACATGCCCGACATTCGGATGTCATGGGGTTTATGGTAAGAGATTGCATCCTTTGCAACCATCAGCTTGCCGTTTCGAATTCCCTAAGATTTCCATACATTGCAAATTACATTTACGTGTGCACCCGTAACTGTAATTTACCCTATATGGTCACCCTAGATCCTCTTACTTCAGCTACCAGGTATTGTGGAGTACCTATGAGATATCCTCGGAGTTGGTATCAAGAATAGGGTCACTAACCGATAGTTATCCTGACAAGAATTCGTTAAAGGGACAAGTCTCGAGAACAACATGTTCTCTTAATTGGAATGACCCACCCGAAGTGAGTCAGCCATAATTTTAGCTTAAAAGGATCTGAATAGGGCTTATGCGCATACCGACTTGAACACCATCTTGTACATAAAGAGAAACTTTAGTCGGCCCACATTAGGTACCGTTGAGGTTATAAGAGTTGTTCGCAGGTTGCGTTATCTCGACGCATAATCCGATAGAAACGAGAAGAGGGGGATCTTAAAAGATCAAGGCAAATGGGAAAACGCTCAGGGTAAAAGAGGCAGATACAAATGACCTCATGAGCAACCAATTGAATTCAAACAATGTTGCCACTGCTGAAGTTGAATGATCGCACCATTTGCACGTCATGATTTCGTTCCCTGAACATGAGAGTTGAGCTATATATGAAAGGCATGTATAATAAGCACCTCCTAAGCTAAGTTAGAGGTTTTAAGGAAAAGAATAGGTATTACACCACCATCTCTATGCAACATACATCCATAGTATGTGCATTACGCCCACTTGTTTAATCTGGAATAAATCCCGAGTAGCAATCAGCTCATCAAAAGTATAACCGTGATCCTTCAATCTGATTCGACGTCTCGTCGTACATAAATGTTAACCAAGAGGTACACAACTTAGAGAGATTAAGGAAAATTACTCAAGACTAATCGGCTCCTCGCCGTGAGTATAATGGGATTGGATGAGGTATATGACTTACCGTAAACCAGGTGTGCGTAGGAGTGAGTATCACGATGCATGAGAGAAATGTTTAAGTGCAACTAATGCAAAACAGTTACAGTCTAAGACGAATCTTAGTTCGCTGCAACCAATGGCTCTGATACCAATCTGTCACACCCCCAAAAATCCCACGCGCGATAACGCGTCGCAGGGAGCGTGACAAACCAGGATCGTTGTCCATCAGTTACACCAAACGACCAATAATTAATAAAAGGTTGTATATTTTATTAAAATATAAATACAGAGTTTTACAAATGCGGAAGCGTAATATGCTGAAAGTATTTATTGTAAAAACACCGCCACCCAAGGTGACGTGGCTTGCTCAAAGACAATAAAAGGGTTTCGAAATCTCATGCATGCGTACTCGTGATACTCGAACATCTGCAACCTGAGAATAACATGCTAAAAAGTGTCAACACAAAGGTTGGTGAGTTCACAGGTTTATCATTTCAAAAACAGTTCCAGTTTAATGTAAATCGACTGTTCAACAACAGTCCCAGTTCAGAGTAAATCAACTGTTCATCGACAGTTCAAGTTTAAGTTCAAGGTTGACTGTTCAACAACAGTTCAAGTTCAGTTTAAGATTGATTGTTCAACAACAATCAAGTTGAGTTTAAGATTAACTATTCAACAATAGTCAAGTAGTAAGAGCATAATCACTAGTATATATATCAAATAGCTAGCTAGGCTATATACATGAAACTTCGCACGTTGATGGTCACCGAAGCTAACAGTTGTTTACAGTTTGCGCAGTTTGCCTTGTTGTGTTTAGGACGAATATAACACCCGTTCGATATCCAATCGAGTCAGCGCGACTGACCCGGGTGGGGTTTGTCAGACCCAGTAGTACTACAATATATTTCCCGCTATCGTCATTAATATTAACGGTACCATAGGAAGGACTTTGTTGTATCAGTGTGCTACAAGTACTTCAAGTGATATATAAAAGTCTAATTATCTCAGTTGTGTAAATCATGCATGTTAATCTCCCCCAAAAGGATTAAAACAGTAAAATGGGGCCGTGAAACTCACCTTAGGTTGCTCGGCAAGGTTTCCAGACAAACAGTTAATTCAAGTAGCAAGAACGAGTCTTGTGCAAGAAATCAATCACCTAACGAGCATACGAGTATGAGTGGGTGTTCTAAACTATTAAATCTAACGTAAACGATAAAAACGAGGAATCGTGAAGTCCGGAATAAGTCGAGGATGGCACGTGTGCCAAATCCGAGTGATTATCGAAATAACGCGAGAAAATCCAATATATATCTTTAATATATATTTTCTAAGTAAATACATATATATATTTAAATAAATGTTCAAGTGACGTTAATAATAAAGTTTCAACAAGTTATATATATACATATATATATGCATAAATATGTTAAATCCAATGATTTAAATATTTATTTTGAAAAGAAACAACAATTTATGGTGAATCATAATCCAAAACCGTGTATTTTATGTTTCTAGTCCAAAACGACGTTCTTAAATAGTTTTCTAAAACATTCTATGGTTTACACCAAAGATCACTTCGTTTCAAGCCAACGTCATGTATATATATATATTTATAACAATCCACACAATATATATATATATATATATCCTCTTTTGAGGTAAACCCAAAGTTTTATATCAATATATATATTTATAGGTTTTAAAACTATATTTATTATTTAAAATGACAAGTTAAATATGATTTACGGGGTGTAAATGTCTCAAATATAATTTTTACGGGTTTACCTATTCTTAAGAAGTTGTTTTAAACAAGTTTTAGTTTGAACCAACCCCTTGAACAACAATTAAAAATAAAACAGTAAAACATGAAGGTCGCAAGGGTCGAACCCGCGACCTCCACATTCACAGCACAACACAGTTACCATCCGGCCAGCGCCCCAACTTGTGTTACTGGGCCGATCGAAAATCCTATATGCATGGGTAGCGACCGGAAATGTTTTACAAAATAAAACAGGAAATAAAAATGTGGGGGACGGGTTTTGAACCCTCGACCTCTCGCAACCAAGCCCGGCGCCCAAACCATTGTGCCAGATTGGCGTCTGATTATAAACCCGTTTCAAAACCTTATAACCCGTACCCGCCAGAAGTCATCTTCTACCCCCAGAACCCTAATGTCGCCGGAGATATTTTCCGGCGACCGGAAAATCGCGAAACATGAAATAAACCCATAAAAAGCTGCGAATAACATTAAGGAGTCGTTACCTTGAGTCGTAGATGCGAGAAAACAAGTTTTTGACACCGAAATCAATTCCGAAAACTTGACGACCACTCCGCACGTTGCTTCGATTCTCAGAATTGGTGCTTCGGGGTTACTTAGAGGTGGACGGCGGTCTCAGTGATGTGCGAAAAGGGTGGTGAAACGGTGGTGGTTGGTCGGATTTCCGAGTTCACCGGAAAACTTTAAAAAAAAGAAACGAGAGAGAGCGAGTGTGAGAGATGCGAGAGAGGGACTGGAAATAGAAGTGATTTACAATGATATAACTCGATCATTGAATCGGAGTTATTAGCAGCAATAAAGTCGACGAGGTGGTGGTGATGATCGGTTGAAACCGATCATCGGGTTTTAATTCCCGTAACCCACGATCCTCAAAGCCAGTTTCGGAGATTGGCGATTTCAGTCCCTCATGAAGTTTCAGTCAAGAAAACATGTTTGTGGTAATTACAGAAGAGACCCTCCATGTTTAATTAAATGGAATCATGTTTGGGAAATGACAAAATAAGTCCCTTGAAGTTCTAAAAGGGTTAACGGCTCTAACGGAGGTTAACGAAGGAACAAATAAACGACGAATATACGAGGAACGTCCAAATATATAAGTCGTATGACGTTAATGAGAAAATATGAATTTAATTGAATACATAAAATCATAGAAAATAATTTCACTTCTCCATTTAATTTCACATAAAATAATAGGTTTTAATTCTATAACTTATATATTTAAAATACATAACTCTATGATTAATAACTTGTAATTAGGATCCTTAAATTACATAAAATCATAAATGTGATTAAATTATGTTTTATATATATATATATACATATATTTATATTTATTACCTAAAATCATGAGGTATAATTGTCACATAAAATGACGCAACGTTCACATGAAATCGTAACGTATGATTTGCATAAAATCATAGAACAAGAATATCAAACGTCGAACTTAAGTGCATGCTCGTTTAGTGATTACTACACAAAACCCTAATTGCTAAAGTCAACGCAGATAAGCACATAAATGTTCACACAACATTTAATACGTTTTACGTTCAGTTAATGTCGGGAAAATGACCTGAAAAGTCGGATTGTCACATGATCGCATCGCAAAACGTTGGTGATTTGCTTAAAATCGATAAAAATGATAAAACCGACCTAAAACGCATTTCAGGTGTCATTTTATCATTTGTTGATCATTATGAGTCATATCATATATCAAATTGAGTGGATTAAATGTGGTTGATATGATAGAGGACTTAATTTGATGAAATTGGGTGAAAACGGGGTCAAAACGGACTTGTAACGCGAAAACTAGAAGTGAAACAGCATGCGCGCGCACCCAGAATGCGCCGCGTATCGCGATGGCTCCTGGGTGGCACGGCGCGATACGCCCACCGACCACATCGCGACCTGATCGTTTTTTTGCCCTAAAATCCGCCTATTTAAGCACTTAAACTCGTTTTAGCCACCATTTCTCCCATTCTTAGCCACCTAAAAACCCTAAAACGGCTGGAGAGTTTGTAGATCAAGATCTTGGAGGATTTGGGGCTCAAATTTGGTGAATCTAGTGAAGAATCAAGTCGGTTTTTCGTGTTTTGGTGCGTTTTCTTCGATCTATCTTCTACCCGCTTCTTTTCTCATCAAGATCTAGTCAAGATCCATCCTTTAACACATTTTTAACCTAGATCTAGATCCTACATCATAGATCTAGTGATTTTTCACAAAAAGATTTGATTTTTATTAGTTTTTCATGAATTTTTATGGACTTTTTGATGCTTTCTTGTTAGAACATGATAGATCTAGTTGGATCTTGGTCTTGGTTGGTTAAAAAATACAATTTTTATGTATGATTAATCATGTCAAATCATCCTACTCAATAGATCTAAGATCCTTAACCTAAAAATATAATTTTTACAACAAAAAGCCTAATTTTTCTTAACTTTTCTCCATAAATCTTCATGGATCTTTGATCTTATTGATAACCCTACTTGGGTCTTGGCTAAAAATATGAATTTTATGATCTAGGCCTTAGATCTAGGATTAGATCTAGCTTATCTTTCACCATATTCTTAGATCTAGGGTTTTGTTAGAAAAATGGAGACTTTTTATATATAACTAGTTAAGATCATGTTTTAATCCTAAGAGAAATAGTAGATCTAGGATTGGCACCTTAATAATCTTGTTGGACCTTTAGAAAAATATTCTAGATCTCATGGAAATGTTAGGTTTAGTTGAATAAACCTTATTTCAAATCGTCATGAAAATTAAAAGTTATTTTGTCAAAATAAATATTGTTCGTCAAGAAAATAATTAACTCCATAAAAATAAATAAATAAATAAATATTTCGTTTTGGATTAAGTTTTAACCCTTAGGATGGTAGATCTTCTCATGCGTTGTCACTCGGTTATGTCACCAACAAGTCGCGTATTCGATCATGTCCGTTATGTCACTTTGAATCGTACACGTTACCTACTTGTGAACTTATTTATTTATTTATTTTATTGCCGATGTCATGCTATTATGTTCAATCGTCAAGGTGATCTCCGAGTTTGATTTCCCGCGCGCTATTTCAGTTTCTCTCTCGTTGCTTCACCATCAGGTGAGTATCATAGCCCCTTTTCTTTTAAGTTTTGGGGTGCAACATGTACCGTATTCAAATCATGTTCTTGAACTTTTGAATAGTCGGGTTTGCAAACTCGACTATTTTGGATTAGGCGCTACACTTAAAGCTTCATATTGTAACAAGCGATACGCTTATTTCCTATTTTCCCGTAAAAACCGTAAAAATCAAGAATAAAATTGGAGTGCAAGAGTTCTTTTCGGGAGTTCCGACTTATTGCCGACTAGAGAGACTTCTACGACAAATTTTGGAGCTAGGGAAAGACTGGGATCAATTGAGAACATTCAGGATCAGGCATTCGACACCAATTATCATTACCGGGTTCTTGATTTCTCATTATTTTCTTAGTTTAAAATTTGTCTAAACTATGAATTCACTACAAGATATAATTTTTATTATGTGTTTGACTGTGAACATGGTGGTAGGCTAATTCTTTAGTGCCACCTAGACTTTGTAGATGACTGATAATATTTTCGACTTTGTTCGGTTTGTGACAATTTCATGATGGAGTAATGCTCTTTAAACTCCTTTAATTTTCTGCTATTCAATGCATGTGCGTATTGGTTTTAGGGTTTTGGTCATTAATTAATTATTGCCTAGCTTGTGAATGTCTTTCAGTTTGAGTTAGGTAGTTTGATTGCATGCTTGTATGTTTGCCAATTAAATGTGATTTGCCTAATAAGTGATCATAGAATCAGCTAATGTTTATTATCTTGAAATCAATATTCTACCTTATCTACCAAAAGATGATAGATTTGTCGGGTAATCGGGTTAGCTAATAGTTCTTAGGAAGAATTGTCCCAAAAGGAAATTTCCTAGGTTTCATGGTTATCTTGTTATTCCGTTTCAATTGTAATAATTTGAGGTAGCTCCGGCTATTTTAGGATGCCTTAGATTGTTTCGAGGGTGTTTTAAGGTAGTTGAAGTTGGGAAGGACTCAAAAGGCGAACCACTTGTCCAAGCGTTAGAGTTGTTAGTTAGGAAGGACTCAAAAGGTGTACTAACTATCCGGTGAGCGTATTCCAATCTTTAGGTATTATATTAATAACATCCGGAGAGTGGTTCGGGGGCTCATAGGGTTTCTATAGGTTGTTTGTCAAGATCTTGGTTCCATCAGAATTTTCAGAGCCCAATGAGGTCATTAATGTTAATTAGGATTCTAGGTCTAGGTGGTACCTTTCTCATCTTTGATTTCATCCTAAGTTTCTCTAGTTATCGGTAATTAGTTAAGTTAGTTAAGTTATTTAAATCAACAATTAAATCAAATTGTCAAATTTCCAAGTCATAAGTCCTAGTTAGAGTCTTGTTTAGAGTGTCCTCAGGGTTCGATACCTATCTTCTGTTGATACATTATGTGGCAACGTGCTGGATCAGACAAAGCATTAAAGACTTGAAGATTACAACTATTTTTGCTGTTGGCCGAACTCTGGCCGAACCCCGGCCGAACCTTGGCCGAACCTGAGGTTCGGACAAGCTTAGGAGTTCGGCCGGCCGATGTCTATATATAGGTTATAGTTGTGTCTTTGTAACTAGTTTTTCAGAAGAGTTTTTGAGCGAGTGTTAAGCAAGTGTGTGTTTTGTGTTATGATTCTCTCTGTAATCTGTTACGATATTAATGAGAGTTTGAGCATTGTTTACACCGTTTGTTCTCGTGTCTATTATGCAATTGATGTCGAACTAAGCCGATCCATATGCTCCAGCGTTTTCAAGTGGTATCAGAGCTTTCTGGTATCGTTTGGTTCGATTTTGGTCAATTGTCTGATCAAAAGCTCGTTTTTCATCTTCGTTTATGAAAAACTACATTGAAAACATCATGATTTACGTTCAAATTCCTTGTTTTGTCATTTTTCATTCGATTGGTCGTCCTGAGCTCGAGTGGTTAAGTTTTTCTATGAGATTCAGAGTTTTTTGGATTTTTCTCGTTCGGCCAAACTCTAAATTCGGCGTAACCACTCCGATTCGGAAGTTCGGAGTGAAGTTCGGTCCTATTTCTCGTTCGTTGAGAGTTCGGAGCTCACTCGGAGGGAGTTCGGTGAGATTTCTATTTCGGTGAATGTTCGGAGATAGTTCCGACATAGTTTGGAGGGGTATCGGTGAGAGTTCGGGGTTTTTAACTTTGATTCAGAAAGACTGAGTTCGTGACAAGTTCGGACTGTGTATTTGAGTTCGGAGAAAATCGGAGGCTTATTCAAGTTTGGGGCACGTTCGGACCAATCAGAAACTTGAAATTTTTCAAAATATCGGAATATCAAGCGTTTGTTGCGATTCAGTCTCAGATGCAACTTCAATAATTAACTCTTTAACCCTTCATCTTCGATTTAATATCATACCATCCCCTTGACTCTTAAAAGAAAACTACACACAATCACATTAAACCATTTTAAGCACATTGACATAAATAAATACAAGACTCAAATAATTACCTAAACCCATCCAAAATTATACAAAAATAACTCAATAGCACATTAAGACTAAAATACTTTAAAATAGATAAAAACTAAATAAAAATGACTCAAGCTCGAGTCAATTTATATACAAAATAAACGGGAAAACAGGATGTGTTTGCAACACATCAGAGCCCGCGGTCGAGAAAGAATTCAAAGCTGAGTCTTCTGCTGGTAAAAGTAACAAAAAGAAGTGTAAGGGGCGAAACTTTGTTGTGACTACCACTCCTGCAACTCCTATTCCTGCTGTTCCTGTGGTCCAGTGGGCTCCAAATGGCCCTCCTCCTAAAAAGAAATATACTAGGCCTCATCCATTGTGTGCTAGGTGCAACGGCCATAACCAGAACCATCTCCCTTGTTGGCAATGCACTACTTGTGGGCTGCTTGCTCATAATGCCAACAACTGTCGTCGTGCTGGTCAGGCCCAACCTTCGAGGGCTCAGCCCATGGCCCAATATTCGGCCCAACCTTTGATAACCCAAGCTCCCAATGTTCAGGTTCAAGTTAGGGCTTGCTACAATTGTGGGTCGACTACCCACCTTCGCAAGCATGTCCCGCCCTCGCTGTGGTGTATCAGCCTGCTGCAAATGCTGCCTGTGGTGCCCCTGCTCGTGCTTTCAACATCAATGCAAATCAGGTTCGAGTTTGATTTACTTCTTCTATCTTATTGATCTCTATCATTTATTATCATTAATACTAAATTGGTGGGTCAATGCAAACCAGGCCCAGGCGAACCAGGAAGTGGTGAATGGTACGTTCCTTATCAATAATCATTATGCATCTATATTGTTTGATTCTGGCGCGGACCGTAGCTTTGTATCATTAAATTTTGAGCCCTTGCTTACTTCTCCTCGTATTATGCTTAATTCTCCATTTTCTGTTGAAATTGCGGACGGTAAACTGGTTGATCTCGATTTGGTGATTCGCGATTGCAAGTTGGACTTTAAGGGTCATATTTTTCCTAATGATCTCATTCCTATGCCTCTCGGGAGCTTTGATGTCATCATTGGTATGGATTGGTTATCTAAGAATCGTGCCGAGCTTGTCTGTTTTGATAAAATCATTCGCATTCCTCGTCCGGATGGTTAGTTTCTCTTGATCCATGGCGATAAACCATCTGGTGGGCTTAAGCTAATGTCATGCACCAAATCCCATAAGTACTTACGTAAGGATTATCCTGCATTCCTGGCACACATTATGGAGGTTCGAGAAAAAGAAAGGGGAATTGAAGACATCCCGGTCGTGCGGGACTTTCTTGAAGTGTTTCCAGATGATATAGCGGGTCTTCCTACCGTTCGCCAAGTGGACTTCCGTATTGATCTCATTACGGGTGCCACTTCTGTTGCGAAGTAGCCTTATCGCCTCGCACCCTCGGAAATGCAAGAGTTGGCTAAACAACTCCAAGAGCTTTCTGATAAAGGGTTCATTCGTCCGAGTTCCTATCCTTGGGGAGCGCTTATTCTGTTTGTTAAGAAAAAGGATGGCTCTCTTCGCATGTGCATTGATTATCGTGAACTCAATAAACTCACGATCAAGAATCGTTATCCCCTGCCTTGTATTGATGATCTTTTCGATCAGCTTCAGGGTGCTTCTTGTTTTTTAAAGATCGATCTTCGTTCCGGTTATCATCAGCTTCGGGTCACGGAGGAGGACGTTCATAAAACCGCCTTCCGCACCCGTTATGGCCATTTTGGGTTCACATTGATGCCCTTCGGCTTGACAAACGCTCCTGCTATATTCATGGACCTCATGAATCGCGTTTAGAAACCCTACCTTGATGAATTCGTGATTGTATTCATTGATGACATTCTGATTTATTCCAAGCCAAAGGAAGAACATGAAACCCACCTACGTCTTATGTTGGAGCTTCTGAAGAAAGAACAGCTTTATGCCAAATTCTCTAAATGTGAATTTTGGCTAAACGAGGTTCAATTTTTGGGACATATCATAAACGATAAGGGCATCCATGTCAATCCTGCTAAGATCGAGGCCGTTAAGAGTTGGTGCACCCCTACTTCACCGACTGAAGTCCACTCATTTCTTGGATTAGTGGGCTATTATCGGCGCTTCATTGCTAATTTCTCTCGCATTGTTGTGCCTCTTACTGCTTTGACCCAGAAAAGCCAACCATTCGAGTGGGGTCCTACTCAGGAAAACGCTTTTCAAACACTTAAGCAAATGTTGTGTGAGGCTCCGATTCTCACACTTCCTGATGGGACGGATGATTTTGTGGTGTATTGTGACGCATCTCATCAAGGCCTTGGTTGTGTTCTCATGCAACGGGAAAAAATTAATCGCATACGGTTCAAGGCAGCTTAAGAAGCACGAAAAGAAATACACGACGCATGCTCTCGAACTTGGTGCGGTCGTGTTTGCTCTAAAAATTTGGAGGCATTACCTTTACGGTACCAAGTGTGTGGTTTACACCGATCACAAAAGCCTCTAACATATCTTCAATTAGAGGGATCTCAACATGCGCCAATATCGATGGATTGAGCTCTTAAATGACTATGACTGCGAGATTCGTTATCACCCTGGGAAGGCGAATGTCGTGGCCGATGCTTTAAGTCGAAAAGAGCATCTCAAGTTGGTTCTATTCCAGAGTTCCCATCATATTACCCATCTTAAAGCTCGTATTCTAGCAGCTCAGCGCGCATCTGTTGATGAGGGCAATTTGCATAATGAATTATCTTGTGGTGCTGAGCTTTAATTTGAGACCAAGGCTGATGGCCTTCTTTATTTCTTGGATCGTCTCTGGATTCCCGACCGAGACGACCTTCGGGCGATTATTATGAACGAGGCACATAAGTCTCGTTATTCCATTCATCCTGGATCTGATAAGATGTACCTAGATCTATGTAAGCTCTATTGGTGGTCGGGCATGAAGAAAGATATAGCGTTTTACGTGGCAAAGTGCCTTACTTTCTCCAGAGTCAAGGCCGAGCACCAGCGACCTGCCGGTCTACTTCAACAGCCTCTGATTCCCGTTTGGAAGTGGGAGAACATCGCAATGGACTTCGTTACAAAACTTCCGCGAACTTCTAAGGGATCTGATACTATTTAGGTTAGCGTTGATCGTTTGACCAAATCTGCTCATTTCTTCCCAATCATGGAGACCGATGGAGCCCCGATATTGGCTCAAATCTTCCTTAAGGAGATCGTGTGTCGCCATGGCACTCCGTTGAGTATTATCTCAGATCACGATGGTCGTTTTATGTCACATTACTGGCGGTCCCTTCATGCTTCTTTAGGAACTCAGTTAGATTTCAGCACTGCCTACCATCCTCAGACTGATGGTCAATCCGAGCGCACCATTTAGACTCTTGAGGACATGCTTCAGGCATGTGTCATTGATTATGGTGGGAGTTGAAGTTCATTTTTTCCCTTAATCGAGTTCTCCTATAATAATAGTTATCATTCTAGCATCAGAATGGCTCCATTCGAGGCTCTTTATGGTGGTAAATGTTGTTCCCCTATTTGTTGGTCCGAGGTCGGTGAATCTCAAATCACCGGTCCTAAGTTAATTCAGGAAACGACTGATAAAATCTCTCAGATTCGTGATCATCTTCATGCTGCTAGAAGTCGTCAGAAAAGTTATGCTGATAAACGATGTAGACCGCTTGAGTTTGAAAAGGGCGACCTTGTCCTCCTAAAAGTATCTCCTTGGAAAGGCGTCTTCAGATTTGGTAAAAAGGGGAAACTAGCACCTCGATTTGTCGGTCCGTTCAAAATTCTTGAAAAGGTCGGTAAGATGGCCTATGTACTTGATCTTCCTCCTGAGCTGGCTAATGTCCACCCTACATTCCATGTTTTGAACCTTCGCAAATGTTTGGCTGATGAGAATCTTCAAGTTCCACTTGAGCATATACAGATCAACGAGTCTTTGCACTTTGTTAAGAGACCCATTGAGATCATGGACCGTGAGATCAAGAAACTCAAGCGTAGTCGAATTCCAATTGTTAAGGTTTGTTGGGAGTCCAAGCGTGGACCTGAGTTCACTTGGGAGCGTGAAGACCATATGAAGGCTAAATATCCTCAGTTGTTTGCTTAGCTTCCTTGTGTTGTTTCTAATTTCAGGACGAAATTTCCAAAAGTAGGGGAGACTGTAACATTTTGGGTTTCCGATTTGTCAGATCCGACCCGAATCCATGTAATCAACCCCGTGATCGATAATAAATGAAGAGTTATGTTCTATATGATGTTTTATACCTCCTTTGGTGTGATTTGATCCATTATTATGTTTATTGAGGCAATTTATCCTTATTTAAGATTTTACGCGAACACGTTACTAATTACGTCTTAACTGAGAATTTGATCAATATAAGTGTGTATGACACTTGGGTGCGATACTAGTTAAGCACACAAGCAAATACAAGCAAAGATTGGTTGGAATTTAAGGTCTAGAACGCAATCGGTGAAAGTTCGGCAATTCTCGCGTCATTTCGATTTCAACCAGGAGATCACGTTTTTTAGTCTTGGATATCAATTTTATCATGTTAATGAGTCTTATAATCACAAAATATATTATGATTCATCACACACTTGATCGCATCGCAAAACGTTGGTGATTTGCTTAAAATCGATAAAAATGATAAAACCGACCTAAAATGCATTTCGGGTGTCATTTTATCATTTGTTGATCATTATGAGTCATATCATATATCAAATTGAGTGGATTAAATGTGGTTGATATGATAGAGGACTTAATTTGATGAAATTGGGTGAAAACGGGGTCAAAACAGACTTGTAATGCGAAAACTAGAAGTGAAACAGCATGCGCGCGCACCCAGAATGCGCCGCGTATCGCGATGGCTCCTGGGTGGCACGGCGCGATATGCCCACCGACCACATCGCGACCTGATCGTTTTTTTGCCCTAAAATCCGCCTATTTAAGCACTTAAACTCGTTTTAGCCACCATTTCTCCCATTCTTAGCCACCTAAAAACCCTAAAACGGCTGGAGAGTTTGTAGATCAAGATCTTTGAGGATTTGGGGCTCAAATTTGGTGAATCTAGTGAAGAATCAAGTCGGTTTTTCGGGTTTTGGTGCGTTTTCTTCGATCTATCTTCTACCCGCTTCTTTTCTCATCAAGATCTAGTCAAGATCCATCCTTTAACACATTTTTAACCTAGATCTAGATCCTACATCATAGATCTAGTGATTTTTCACAAAAAGATTTGATTTTTATTAGTTTTTCATGAATTTTTATGGACTTTTTGATGCTTTCTTGTTAGAACATGATAGATCTAGTTGGATCTTGGTCTTGGTTGGTTAAAAAATACAATTTTTATGTATGATTCATCATGTCAAATCATCCTACTCAATAGATCTAAGATCCTTAACCTAAAAATATGATTTTTACAACAAAAAGCCTAATTTTTCTTAACTTTTCTCCATAAATCTTCATGGATCTTTGATCTTATTGATAACCCTACTTGGGTCTTGGCTAAAAATATGAATTTTATGATCTAGGCCTTAGATCTAGGATTAGATCTAGCTTATCTTTCACCATATTCTTAGATCTAGGGTTTTGTTAGAAAAATGGAGACTTTTTATATATAACTAGTTAAGATCATGTTTTAATCCTAAGAGAAATAGTAGATCTAGGATTGGCACCTTAATAATCTTGTTGGACCTTTAGAAAAATATTCTAGATCTCATGGAAATGTTAGGTTTAGTTGAATAAACCTTATTTCAAATCGTCATGAAAATTAAAAGTTATTTTGTCAAAATAAATATTGTTCGTCAAGAAAATAATTAACTCCATAAAAATAAATAAATAAATAAATATTTCGTTTTGGATTAAGTTTTAACCCTTAGGATGGTAGATCTTCTCATGCGTTGTCACTCGGTTATGTCACCAACAAGTCGCGTATTCGATCATGTCCGTTATGTCACTTTGAATCGTACACGTTACCTACTTGTGAACTTATTTATTTATTTATTTTATTGCCGGTGTCATGCTATTATGTTCAATCGTCAAGGTGATCTCCGGGTTTGATTTCCCGCGCGCTATTTCAGTTTCTCTCTCGTTGCTTCACCATCAGGTGAGTATCATAGCCCCTTTTCTTTTAAGTTTTGGGGTGCAACATGTACCGTATTCAAATCATGTTCTTGAACTTTTGAATAGTCGGGTTTGCAAACTCGACTATTTTGGATTAGGCGCTACACTTAAAGCTTCATATTGTAACAAGCGATACGCTTATTTCCTATTTTCCCGTAAAAACCATAAAAATCAAGAATAAAATTGGAGTGCAAGAGTTCTTTTCGGGAGTTCCGACTTATTGCCGACTAGAGAGACTTCTACGACAAATTTTGGAGCTAGGGAAAGACTGGGGTCAATTGAGAACATTCAGGATCAAGCATTCGACACCAATTATCATTACCGGGTTCTTGATTTCTCATTATTTTCTTAGTTTAAAATTTGTCTAAACTATGAATTCACTACAAGATATAATTTTATTATGTGTTTGACTGTGAACATGGTGGTAGGCTAATTCTTTAGTGCCACCTAGACTTTGTAGATGACTGATAATATTTTCGACTTTGTTCGGTTTGTGACAATTTCATGATGGAGTAATGCTCTTTAAACTCCTTTAATTTTCTGCTATTCAATGCATGTGCGTATTGGTTTTAGGGTTTTGGTCATTAATTAATTATTGCCTAGCTTGTGAATGTCTTTCAGTTTGAGTTAGGTAGTTTGATTGCATGCTTGTATGTTTGCCAATTAAATGTGATTTGCCTAATAAGTGATCATAGAATCAGCTAATGTTTATTATCTTGAAATCAATATTCTACCTTATCTACCAAAAGATGATAGATTTGTCGGGTAATCGGGTTAGCTAATAGTTCTTAGGAAGAATTGTCCCAAAAGGAAATTTCCTAGGTTTCATGGTTATCTTGTTATTCCGTTTCAATTGTAATAATTTGAGGTAGCTCCGGCTATTTTAGGATGCCTTAGATTGTTTCGAGGGTGTTTTAAGGTAGTTGAAGTTGGGAAGGACTCAAAAGGCGAACCACTTGTCCAAGCGTTAGAGTTGTTAGTTAGGAAGGACTCAAAAGGTGTACTAACTATCCGGTGAGCGTATTCCAATCTTTAGGTATTATATCAATAACATCCGGAGAGTGGTTCGGGGGCTCATAGGGTTTCTATAGGTTGTTTGTCAAGATCTTGGTTCCATCAGAATTTTCAGAGCCCAATGAGGTCATTAATGTTAATTAGGATTCTAGGTCTAGGTGGTACCTTTCTCATCTTTGATTTCATCCTAAGTTTCTCTAGTTATCAGTAATTAGTTAAGTTAGTTAAGTTATTTAAATCAACAATTAAATCAAATTGTCAAATTTCCAAGTCATAAGTCCTAGTTAGAGTCTTGTTTAGAGTGTCCTCAGGGTTCGATACCTATCTTCTGTTGATACATTATGTGGCAACGTGCTGGATCAGACAAAGCATTAAAGACTTGAAGATTACAACTTTTTTTGCTGTTGGCCGAACTCTGGCCGAACCCCGGCCGAACCTTGGCCGAACCTGAGGTTCGGACAAGCTTAGGAGTTCGGCCGGCCGATGTCTATATATAGGTTATAGTTGTGTCTTTGTAACTAGTTTTTCAGAAGAGTTTTTGAGCGAGTGTTAAGCAAGTGTGTGTTTTGTGTTATGATTCTCTCTGTAATCTGTTACGATATTAATGAGAGTTTGAGCATTGTTTACACCGTTTGTTCTCGTGTCTATTATGCAATTGATGTCGAACTAAGCCGATCCATATGCTCCAGCGTTTTCAAGTGGTATCAGAGCTTTCTGGTATCGTTTGGTTCGATTTTGGTCAATTGTGTGATCAAAAGCTCGTTTTTCATCTTCGTTTATGAAAAACTACATTGAAAACATCATGATTTACGTTCAAATTCCTTGTTTTGTCATTTTTCATTCGATTGGTCGTCCTGAGCTCGAGTGGTTAAGTTTTTCTGTGAGATTCAGAGTTTTTTGGATTTTTCTCGTTCGGCCAAACTCTAAGTTCGGCGTAACCACTCCGATTCGGAAGTTCGGAGTGAAGTTCGGTCCTATTTCTCGTTCGTTGAGAGTTCGGAGCTCACTCGGAGGGAGTTCGGTGAGATTTCTATTTCGGTGAATGTTCGGAGATAGTTCCGACATAGTTTGGAGGGGTATCGGTGAGAGTTCGGGGTTTTTAACTTTGATTCAGAAAGACTGAGTTCGTGACAAGTTCGGACTGTGTATTTGAGTTCGGAGAAAATCGGAGGCTTATTCAAGTTTGGGGCACGTTCGGACCAATCAGAAACTTGAAATTTTTCAAAATATCGGAATATCAAGCGTTTGTTGCGATTCAGTCTCAGATGCAAACTTTATTGAATTACGACAATGAGATTGGAACTACTCAGAAAGTTCCCAAACTTCTCAAGTTTGAAGATTATCCTAATTGGAATAAAAGGTTCGAAGCTTACATTGGAACGACCGATCCAGACTTATGGATTGCTATGGATGCACCATACGTTTATCCGGTTGGTGTCAATAATGTACCAATAATGCAAAGAAATCTAGATTTAAGTCAGAAAACTGATTACAACAAAGAACAAAAAAGCCTATGGTCTTCTAACTCAAGCACTGCCGAAGGATTTGCTACACCAGTTTAAGAGTTGTAAAGATTCTCATGAATTGTGGACGATGTTGAAAGAACGGTATGAAGGCAACGACCAATACAAAAAGAGTAAGAAGAACGTTCTTAACAAGGAGTTTGATAATTCCAATCATTTTGATGGTGAAGGCGTTCCGGAATTGATTTTGAGGTATTGCCATTTGTTATCTGAGATGGATACTGTTCAGATCAAGAAGGACGATGAGGAACTTAAAGAAAATTACTTGAGGGTTTGCCATCAAAGTGGGAATCATATGTCTTGATGATTATGAATGATAAAGATTATCCAACATTGACGTTTGTGAAGTTGTTGGGTAAGTTGCTAGCAAGAGACTTAGAGATAAAAAATGTGAATACTACACCTACAGAAGTCCAGAATCCTGAAGTGTATTATGGTTCAAATGCGGTAACAATATCGGGTAAATCGGGTAAAGCAACAAGTTCTGCACCAGTAACGGCGTTCGTAGTTGGAAATTTACCAGGAAATGTGTCAAACTCAGGAAATGGACTGGGTTCAAACATGTATTGAATACAATTATAGTTCTGGAGGATGTAACGTCTCGATTCCAGCAAGCAACCTGGTGAATACTAGCAAGATGGCCATGTCGGTTACAACGACGGAAGACTATATGGCTCTTGTATCTGCATTGGTATCATCGTATTATGGGATTATAACTGGGAAGGTAAGTAATGCAAAACTGATTGAGGAGGATTATGTTCAGGTTGATCCGGATGACTTAGAACTGATAGATATTAACTGGCAGTTTGTCATGCTTGCGAGAAGGGTGAAGAGATTTCTGAAGAAAACTGGTAGAAAAGACCTGAATTCTGGAGGAAGAATTGGTTTTGACAAGTCAAAGGTGAGGTGTTATAATTATTCAAATTTCGGACACTTCGCTCGGGAATGCTCTCAACCTAAGAAGCAAGAATACCAAAAGTTTGCTCCTAAGTCTACTATTTCTGGAATCAACAATACATCAAATTCAGGGAGTTCTTCAAACTCTAAACCTAATACTGAAACTACAAAAGCCCTAGTGTCTCAAGAAGACAAAACTTATAACTGGGGTAATCAATTTGCTGATTCATCTGCATTGATTGTGAAACATGTGCATGATGAAGATACCATGACGGAATCTACTCAAGATGGAGACGAAATTCATGGCGAATCAATTGGTAAATTTAATGTTGAAGTCAATGATGAAACAAGAGTGTTGGATTCAAAGGATGATCATCAATCTTTTCCTAAAGAAAACTTTGCTTTCATGGCAAGCTTGTCTGAGAAAGTTGAATCAGATGCTGTTCTCTTGTTGGAAAAGCAAGTTCAAGTTTTAACTGAGGAGAAGGAAGCACTGATCCGTGAATGTGAAGCCGCGAAAGCTGAAGCACTAGACACAACCAATGATTTTGAGAATTTATATCAGAAGAGTCTTCCATTAAAGCAACAATATGAGAAGGCTCAGCAAAATGCTGTGGAGATTGCTGACAAGATGATTGCACTACAAAAAGAGATGCAGAAATTGACTGATGAAAACAAAAGTTTGAAGCAGGAGGTTGGTACATTAAGAAGAAACAACATCACATAATCGGTTACTTTAATGGCCGATACTTCTAAGGTAGTTTCTTATCCTCCGATGTGCAAATCTTATAATCAGTTTGCTTCCGCTAAGAGTACACTCTTAGATGAAAAGACCAAACTGAATGATCTTTTATTGGTAGTAAGAGCTGATATGAATATATATATAAGGAAAGATGGGAAGGATGTTGGATATATGGTGTCCTGACCCGACAGATTAACGAACCCGACCGATATTGACCCGTAAGAGTTACACCCGGGTCAACGGACTATTATATCTAATTAATTGTTAATTAGAAATAAACGAACTAAATGGTGAATTAAATAAATATTAATTATTTATTTAAATCGACAAAATCTATCGGTTCAAAAATACTCGGTAATTAAAAGACGAACCGATCAGTTGTTACCGGATTAACAGACTGATCGGTTGGTGGATTAAAGGAGATCGCGACCGGGCCCAGTCCGTCTGGCCCCGGTCCGCGAATTTAATATTAAATGAGAAAAAGGAGGAGGATTGAAAACACAAGTTACCAAAAACCCTAATCTCCTCTCTCTCTCTCTCCCTGCGCCGAACCCGCCGAAGCCGGCTCCTCCGCCGCCGACCGCCGTCGCCGCCCAGTCTCCACCCCGTGATCCGTTCGTGATTTCCGATGGATCCCCGTCTTGCCAGTATCTGTGCCCGACTCGAGAGCGAAGCAGTCGCAGCCCGAGCCGAAGCCGCAGCCCGAGCCGAAGCCGAAGCCGCAGCCCGAGCCGCCGCCGCGGCTCAAGCCGCCGCCGCCGCCGCTGCCCTTCACCCGCCGCCGCGCGACCACCGGCGCAGCCGAGAACACCGCGCCCGGTCGCGTCGTCGTGGCCGGCGCCGCTCTACCCGTCCGCCGCCGCCGCCCCTCCTCCGATCTCCGGCGAGGCGTTCGTTGTGGGATCGGTCCCGGTGGCCATCCCGACGGAGAAGGTTTTGTCACCACCACCGGTGGTATCCCTACCACCGCCGCCGCCACTACCGCCGCCGCCGCCTGTCGCCGCCGCCGCCGATGCCGCCGTCGATGATCTGTCTCGAAGATTCGAGTCAGACGTCTCAGTTCGTCCTAGCGCGAGCCCGTTGAATCCGGGTGTCTCGAGCGGTTGCTCGGATCCCGCCAAGGTATATCTAATTTATTAGATATTTAATTATTTATTTATTTTAAATAAATATATTTTTCTGTGTTTGTCGTGTTTCGGTGATTGATCATGTTACGGTTGCATCCGCGTTTTAATCGTTTCCGCTGCCAAATTAATTGAGAATTAATTTAATTAATAAATCGGTTTTAATAAAATTAAAATCGGTAATCCGGATCCCACTGTAAAACCCAACGAGTGGTATCAGAGCCATTATCACCGCGCGCAAACCAGATTCGGTCTTTTCGTGACCGATAGTTCGCAATTTCGACTTAAATCCAAATTGCGAATTAGAATTAATCTAATTTGTTATTTTAATTCTATATATATTTTATTGTGTGTTACGGCCGACCCCTCCATTTTATATGAATGTGTAAATGTTTTGGCGTGTATTGTTTTTCTCTGTTTGGCCCAAGTTGTTGGCCCAATTGGTTGTTTTTGATTTTGGTTCATGGACCCGTTTTTGGGTTTCAAAGTTGTACAAATTTAGAGCTAGGTTACTAGAAGTAGTTTTAGTAATTGTAAATTTGTATGTAACCAAAAGTCGAAGACTGGACACACGCAAGAGGGATGTCAAAGCAAGTGGGAGCTGAACAGGATTCCAGATCGCACAGAGTTGCCATCTCGATCGTTCACCATTTTATAATTTAATTTATTTTTAAATTGTCCCATATGATCTCGCTTGTATGGCTCGAGCGAGATCAAGACCTTATGCCGTTTAACACACAATATGCCATTCGCGACAACTTAGTAATTTAATTAGGTTAAATTAATTTACTGGTCCCGAGTGGAGATAGGGTTTTATCGTTCGTGTCTGACGATGATTAAATATTAAAAGTAATTAATATCCCTATTTGGTAATTCTTTAAAACTGGTAGTTCGTGCCATCCTATCTCAAGTTGAACTTGGAATGTATTTACCGGAGCATCAGTGTTGGAGTATTTCAACACCGCACTTGGTGCCGAGGGTACCTTCTAAGGTGAATGACATTGGAGTATTTCAACACCGTGTCATCACATCGACCATTTAGGACTACTATCGCTTTAAACGTATATGTTCGTGGTGTTGGAGTATTTCAACACCGCGCCATGGATGTGTACTGCTAAAGTGGGCACGGATGAGGCTAAACGTATCGCAAAATACAATTGTATGTATATAGCGGCCTCATACCGAGAGTTGTGACTTGAGTCTCACAATTGACAATCGTTGTCAGTTTGTTTACACGGTTTTGCTCCTGAGGCTCATTTGGCGGTCTCAAGTGATCTCGTCTAAACGAATTCTCATTTTCTTAAAATAAACCTTACCAACTTATTTTAAAGAAAAAATAAACATCGAAAATACTGATTAAATTTACTTTGCTTATTTTCAGAAGGCTAAAGAAAACTCACCACCATTAAGTTCAATGGTACAACTCGACCCCTTCACTGAGTCTGGCTTTCTCGCATGGCAGACAACCCTGAGGAACCTTTTAAGGCTCTTCGGGAAACTCTATGTCATTGACCGACCGATCGCGAGTATTCCATCTTACTTGCTAAATGAGAACTCGCGGTCTGAGCTCCAAAAGCACACTGACGATGATAAGGACGTCACTGACCTGATGTTGTCCAGCATGACTCAGGATTATCGGTACAATTTCATGGGGATGTCTGCTTATGACATCATTCGTAAACTCAAGGATTTATTTGAATTGAGTCAGAGGACTGAGCGAGCTGATGCACTTTCGCAATTTGTGAACTGCTCTATGGCTAACGACTCCTCTCCATACGATCATGTCATGCTGATGAAAGCGTATCGTGACAGACTGATCGACCTTGGCTACTCCATCTCTGACGGGATGGCTCTTGATGTAGTACTCAGATCTTTGCCAGAACATTATCGTATTCTTGCGATTAATTGTTCGGCTCAGTCGATCGAGGAGGTTATTCCGTTGATACCCAACGTGAAGATCAGGACCACGCCCGACGTGCTCAAGGTTACGAAAACAAAGATCTCCAAAGCCAAGAAGGTTAAAGAGGGCAAAGGCAAGAAACCACAGGTTCAGCCTCCTGAGGAGCGCCTGTGCTATGAGTGCAACAAAATGGGACACTGGCGTCGCAACTGTCCTGTTTATCTTGCAAAGCTGAAGATGACCAAGAACTCTAATAAGGGTTGCTCATCAGGTATTTCAATAAATGTTATTGAACTTTTCACTGTTTCCTCCAATTCATGGGTATTTGATACTGGATGTGGTTACCACATTGTTAATGTTTTGCAGGAACCTGAGAAGTGGAAGAAGACAGAACGAGGCCGCATGGACCTCATCGTTGGTGACGGGAAGAAGGTCCCAGTACTTGCTACTGGAACATTTTCTTTTTCATGTTCTTCAGGCCTTGTAGTTAATTTGATTAACTGTTTATATGCACCTGGTTTATCCAGGAACATTATTTCTGTCTCTTCATTGTTTGAACAAGGATTTCGGTATAAATTTAATGGAAATGTGATTTCTGCTTACCTTAATGATATCTTTTATTTCGAGGCTAAACCTCAACATGGAATATATGAGATAGATGTTCAAACAAACGACCAGCTCTATCATGTTTCTAAAAGAAACAAAGCTGATAGTAACGAATCCTCGTTATGGCACCATAGACTTGGTCACATAAGCAAGGCCCGCATCAAGAAGTTGCAAACTGCTGGCATTCTCGAATCCCAAGATGCAGATTCCTTTGATGAATGCGAGTCATGCTTATCTGGTAAATTAACCAAGTCACCCTTCACCCACACAGGTGAACGGGCCCAAGGATTGTTAGGCGTTATTCACACCGATGTGTGTGGACCCTTTCGAACCGAGACGAGAAATCGTGAACGGTACTTCGTGACTTTCATCGATGACTACAGCAGATATGCCTATGTCTATCTGATGAAACACAAACATGAAACTTTTGAAAAGTTCAAAGAGTTTCAAAACGAAGTACAAAATCAGCTAACTCGAACTATTAAAATACTTCGATCAGATAGAGGCGGTGAATACCTAAGCGCTGAATTCCTGAATCATCTGAAGGAATGTGGAATCGTTTCACAACCTACTCCACCTGGCACACCCCAGTTAAATGGCGTTAGTGAGAGGAGGAATCGAACTCTGCTTAACATGGTTCGATCGATGATGTGCAGGACAACCTTGCCGCATTCCTTTTGGGGATATGCCATCTTAACCGCCGCTCGCCTAATAAATCTGGCACCGACCAAGAAAGTAGGGAAGACCCCATATGAGATATGGCATGGTTCTCTTCCCAAACTTTCATACCTCAGGGTATGGGGATGTGATGCTTATGTCAGCAGTGATTCTGATAATAAGCTCGATCCTCGAGGCGAAAAGGTAACTTTCGTTGGATACTATGGTAATACCGGTTATTACTTCTACCATCCCGATGCAAACACTGTTTCCATCAAGCGGAAAGGTAAATTCCTTGAGAAAGAATTTCTTACTCGAGGAACAAATAGTGATCCAGTGGATCTTGAAGAAATTCGAGATTCACCTAACCCTGAAGCAGTCGCTGTGTCTGACCGACAAGTTGTTGTCGCACCATCAGACCCAAACACAAGCACAAGCGTTCGTAGGAGCGAAAGAATACGACATGAGCCTGATAGATACCTTGGATATCATGAGGCCTTCGATGTTCTATTAATAGCCGATTCTAACGATGAACCTATTAATTACAAAGCTGCTATATCAGATCCGGAATCTGATAAATGGCTTGAAGCCATGAACGCTGAGATGCAATCTATGCGTGACAATCACGTCTGGGACTTGATTGAGCTACCCCCCGGTACACGGGCAGTAGGGAGCAAGTGGATCTTTAAAAGAAAAACTGACATGCATGGAAATGTGCAAACCTACAAGGCACGGCTTGTAGCGAAAGGTTTCACTCAAACTCAAGGGATTGATTATGATGAGACCTTTTCGCCCGTTGTCATGATCAAATCGATCAGGATTCTCCTTGCCATAGCCGCATACCATGACTATGAGATATGGCAAATGGACGTGAAAACCGCCTTCCTGAACGGACAACTCGAAGAAGATGTCTATATGGTTCAGCCTGATGGTTTTGTCGATCCAGAGAATCCAAACAAGGTTTGCAAGCTTAGCAAGTCCATTTATGGACTCAAGCAAGCATCTCGAAGCTGGAATCTTCGTTTTGATCAGAAAGTCAAAGAGTTTGGCTTTGAACAAAACAAAGATGAGCCTTGTGTTTACAGAAAGGCAAGTGGGAGCGCTGTATCGTTCCTCGTACTGTACGTGGACGATATACTGATCATAGGAAACAACATACCCATGCTTAACAAAGTTAAGAAGTGGCTTTCATCTTGTTTCGCTATGAAAGACCTTGGAAAAGCAGCTTATATTCTGGGAATCAAGATTCACAGAGATCGATCTAAGCGCCTTTTGGGACTCAGTCAAAGCACATACATAGATAAGATCATAGCTCGGTTCAATATGAGTAACTCCAAGAAAGGAGCAGTTCCCATGACCAAGGGAACAATATTGGACAAATCTCAAGCACCTAAAACGGAGCGCGAGATAAGCCAAATGGCATCGATCCCATTTGCCTCTGCTATTGGATCTATCATGTACGCCATGCTCTGCACACGACCGGATGTCTCGTATGCATTGAGCGTGACAAGTCGGTACCAACAGACGCCAGGGCTAGCTCACTGGACGGCTGTAAAGAACATACTGAAATACTTGAGAAACACCACTGACATGTTTCTCGTATTCGGGGGTGTAGATGAGGAGCTCACTGTAAGATGTTACACTGACGCCAGTTTTCAGACTGACCGAGATGACTCTCGCTCACAGTCAAGATTCGTATTCACTCTTAACGGAGGGGCTGTTTCTTGGAGAAGCTCAAAACAGCCAGTAGTAGCTGATTCTACTACTGAATCCGAATACATAGCCGCCTCAGAAGCTGCTAAAGAAGCCGTGTGGATGAAGAAGTTCATATCCGATCTCGATGCTGTTCCAAGTATTAGGCAACCCATCGAGATGCTGTGCGATAACACTGGCGCTATAGCTCAAGCCAAAGAGCAACGGTCCCATAAGATGGCCAAGCACGTACTGAGGAAATTCCACTACATAAGAGAAGTAGTCGACAGAAATGAAATCAAGATAAGCAAAGTACACACAGATCAAAACTTAGCTGATCCCTTCACTAAGCCTATGACTCAGGAGACTCATATACGCCACAGAGAAGCGATAGGGCTTAGATTAGCTAAAGACATGTTTTGATTCAGTATTTGGATGTATGAACACCAACAGTTATCTGTATTATTCTTATTCCATCTGTTTTATGCAATAATGAATTAAATAACTGTGTTCAATATTTGTACGTTTAATCCATGGACAATAAGTTCTTGTCCTAAATGTCCGTAGTCGATTAGTAAGTGGGAGCTATACTAAAGTAAGACTATTGTGACTGGTTGAACTTTAAAGTTGTTTAACGTTCAAACTCACAGACCTCATTGGTGAATGACGTTGGACGTCACTCGCATCATGCAACGCAAACATGGAAAACTTGCCTGCTTGATTAAATGCATGCTCTAATGTATCCTTAGACCTGAGACGCATATTCGAACTCCTCTCTACTAAAGAACATTCTTTGATTGTAGCCTAACGTTGTCGCGTAACTGCCAGCCATAACGGCTACTTTTGGGAATGGCTCTGAGGTTTAGTGGGAGCTGTATGCCTCAACAAGGGATTCTGTACTCTTGCTTCGGCAACAGTTAGACATAAAGGCGCCCTCGTTGATTCCAAGTGATAAGTGTGAGGCCTCACCCAAACTTACTGTGTGTTTGTTGGATCACTTCGAATTGTATCGAGAATGAAAATCGATGAATAAAAACATGGGAGTCCATGTCCCATAATTCATCAATGTCTTATACAGAAAGGAACATATGACAATGAATGCACAAGTCGTGAGTCTGCTTGATGGTCAATCAGATATACTTTGGCAAACGACTTAAAGTGTCAATATTAGTTGGTGTGGCTATGCATAGCTAGAGTGCCTCTGGCTGCGCTCGTTAAACTGTCGCGTTCAGTCCAAGTGGGAGACTGTTGGATATATGGTGTCCTGACCCGACAGATTAACGAACCAGACCGATATTGACCCGTAAGAGTTACACCCGGGTCAACGGACTATTATATCTAATTAATTGTTAATTAGAAATAAACGAACTAAATGGTGAATTAAATAAATATTAATTATTTATTTAAATCGACAAAATCTATCGGTTCAAAAATACTCGGTAATTAAAAGACGAACCGATCAGTTGTTACCGGATTAACAGACTGATCGGTTGGTGGATTAAAGGAGATCGCGACCGGGCCCAGTCCGTCTGGCCCCGGTCCGCGAATTTAATATTAAATGAGAAAAAGGAGGAGGATTGAAAACACAAGTTACCAAAAACCCTAATCTCCTCTCTCTCTCTCTCTCCCTGTCCCGAACCCGCCGAAGCCGGCTCCTCCGCCGCCGACCGCCGTCGCCGCCCAGTCTCCACCCCGTGATCCGTTCGTGATTTCCGATGGATCCCCGTCTTGCCAGTATCTGTGCCCGACTCGAGAGCGAAGCAGTCGCAGCCCGAGCCGAAGCCGAAGCCGCAGCCCGAGCCGCCGCCGCGGCTCAAGCCGCCGCCGCCGCCGCTGCCCTTCACCCGCCGCCGCGCGACCACCGGCCGGTGGTTCTTGCGCTGCCGGCGCAGCCGAGACCACCGCGCCCGGTCGCGTCGTCGTGGCCGGCGCCGCTCTACCCGTCCGCCGCCGCCGCCCCTCCTCCGATCTCCGGCGAGTCGTTCGTTGTGGGATCGGTCCCGGTGGCCATCCCGACGGAGAAGGTTTTGTCACCACCACCGGTGGTATCCCTACCACCGCCGCCGCCGCCTGTCGCCGCCGCCGCCGATGCCGCCGTCGATGATCTGTCTCGAAGATTCGAGTCAGACGTCTCAGTTCGTCCTAGCGCGAGCCCGTTGAATCCGGGTGTCTCGAGCGGTTGCTCGGATCCCGCCAAGGTATATCTAATTTATTAGATATTTAATTATTTATTTATTTTAAATAAATATATTTTTCTGTGTTTGTCGTGTTTCGGTGATTGATCCTGTTACGGTTGCATCCGCGTTTTAATCGTTTCCGCTGCCAAATTAATTGAGAATTAATTTAATTAATAAATCGGTTTTAATAAAATTAAAATCGGTAACCCGGATCCCACTGTAAAACCCAACAAAGGAACCACTAAGGAGTTGTTGTCGGTTCATGAGCAGTTACGTTTATAAAAATTTGAATTTTCAAACCAATCTGAACTGCTTCTGGCACAAAAGGACTTGGCTAATAGTCAAAAACTTGTTGCTGATCTTAAAATTGAGATTCTTGAACTAAAACAAAAGATTGACACTGTTCAAGTTTCATCATCATTTACCAATTTTCTTTACAAGTCTGAAAAAGAAAATAATTCTGGTAAATTGAGTCAAGTTCCACCTCCTGTTATTATAACAAATGGTCCTTCATCTGAGGAAAAAGTGGAAGTTTCTTCTCATGACAAGCAGAGTAATCATCAATCAATTAATTCGAAGTCTGATAAAACTTCAACCGGAAAATCTATCTTGGATTCTACGGTTGATGAATTATTTTATGATGTCTCAGACCTTCATAAAATTGATGATCTCGTATCTGAAACGGAAACTGAATGTTCCAAACCCACTTGTTCAAATGTTTCTAAGCCAGATTATCAAAATTTGATTTTAAAACATGATTTTTCAACCATCAAATCTGAGCTGACGAAACTGAGTGAGTTTGAACAGAAACAGATTGCTAGAAGCAAGTCTATCGAAGGTTAAAAGGTCAAACATGGTGGAGTTGGGTTTGTGCCTCCGGCTAAGACAAAATCTTTTAAAAAGTTCTTCCTCTAAGGTTTCAAAACCTGAAAAGGCCAAGGCTGGCAATTCCACTCCGAATGCCAAATTTGACAAATCTGAAAATTGGGTGACCTATCACTTAAAAGGTTCTGATAAAATCTATAGCGATAAAGACTTTCCTTTGGATATGGTAAATCCCAATTTAATAGATAAAATCTTTTCGGGGAAGTATGATCCTGACTATGATCCTAAGGTGATGAGTGTGCCCATTAAGAAGGGAAATGATAGTATCAAAGTAATGGACACACTTGAATCTGATTTTGAATCTGGGTTGGTTAACAAGGTGCAAAAGTCTGTTCAAAAATTTGTGAACAAGAAATCAATTAAATCAACTTTTCAATCACCACCAAGAGTTTTTCACAAACAAATGCAACCAAATTTCAGAAAACCAAGTCCTTATGTTAAAAGATCACAGTTTTATAATGATGAGGGTTTTTATGATGAGTTTGATTGTGGACCAAATAAACCTATATTTGGAAGGGGTCCAAAGTGGGTTGATCATGGTTGTCAAAATGATTTTGGTCCAAGATTTGGTGGAAGGAGGAACAGATATCAGAATTATGAGGATCATTATTTTTCTAGAAATCCACATGTTAGAGGTCAATTTATGTACTGTGGTGATGTTCCAGAGAGGGTTACAGGTTATGATTCTGGATGTACTGGTGATTCTGGAAACATCGTGTGTCTAACCGAAAGAGTTTGAAACCCAAGACACAAAAAAACAAAAACCTGTTGTTGAGTCCGATGTGGATGGTGACACGATTGAAAAAGCTGTGATTGATAAACAAAAATTTTTTAAATGCAAAAATCGTGGTCATACATATCGGACTTGTCCATTGAAGAAGCCCAAATCTGACAAGTCTGATGCAGAAAAATCTGATGAAGTTTCTGAAGGATATCAGACTGAATCATCTGTTTCCAAAAAGAAAGTCAGATTTGTGGATTATAAGGGTAGAGTTCATTTTTTTGATGAGTCATCTGAATTTCAAAAACATAAAACTAGAAAGAAATCAGAAAATGAGTCTGAAAAAGTTAAATCAATTCTTAAAAACTCTACTTCTGGGTCCAAAGGCTCTTCAAATGATGCATGGAAACCCAAGGGTTCTTCCATGGCTGGTGCTGATTTTGTTGAAGATAACAGTCGACCCAAAGCTTCTATCTTAGGTACGTCTCGATACTAATCTTTTGTTTTAATTTATGCAGGGATCTTCACGACAACTCATGAACAACATTTGGGTTGTTGATAGCGGAGCATCTCGGCACATGACTGGTGATATCTCTTTGTTGCATAATGTGAAGTACTTCGATGGAGGTAAAGTTACATTTGCTGGAAACAAGGGAGGTCAAGTCACCGGCATTGGTAAATTGGAGTACAATCTTCTTAGCGTCTCCCAGATCTGTGATAAGCAATACACAACTGCTTTCACGGGGAGTGAATGTGTGATACTGAAGCCTGATTACAAGATTCCAGATGAATTTGTTGTGATGCGAGTAACTCGTTTCTTAAATTTGTATTTGCTAGACATGAATTCAGCAAAAGCAACTGTTGCGGGTCAATGTTTCTTATCGAAAGCTTCAGAGAGAATCCATTCTATGGCATCGTCGCATGGGACACATCCATTGTCGCAAAATGAATGAACTTGTGCGGAGGGATCTTGTCGAAGGGGTTCCGAAACAGCAGTTTGTATTCAATGATGTGTGTGTGAGTTGCAAGAAGGGAAAACAAAAGAGAAAATCACATCCACTGAAGAAGTATCATTCCATTGAAGTCCCGTTGGAATTACTTCACATGGATCTATTTGGTCCTGTGAATCGTAAAAGTATTTCTGGGAATTGGTATTGTCTTGTGGTAACCGATGAATATTCAAGATACTCATGGGTTGATTTTCTGGTCTCTAAAGATGAAACTTCGAGAATCCTTATCAATCTGATTAATACTCTTGAGTCATTTTATAAGTTAAAGGTACGAAGGATTCGCAGTTACAATAGCACGGAGTTCAAAAATTCCGCTGTGAGGAGGTTTTGTATGGAGAAAGGAATCGTACACGAATTTAGTACACCATACACACCTCAGCAAAACGGCATGGCAGAAAGAAAGAATCGTACAATCATTGAGTCATCATGAACGATGTTGGCCGATGCTAAATTGTCGGTTCATATCCGGACTGAAGCGGTCAACACTACCTGTTATGTGCTTAACCGAGTGCTTACGGTTAAACGACTTGGGAAGACGTGTTATGAATTGCTCAAGAATCGTAAGCCTAATCTCAATTATTTGGAGCCTTTTGGGTGTCCCTGTACCGTGTTAACGTCTGAGGACAAATTTGACGACAAAGTCTTTGAGGGATTGTTTGTTGGTTATTCGAATCAAAAGAAACGGGTATTCAATAAGCAGACTGGTGCGGTGGCAGAATATTTACATGTGTATTGTCAATCTTACACTTTACCGCCCAATGGTGTTGGACCGGACTGGATGTTCGATTACAAATCTATCTTTGAAAATCTTGAATCGACACCAGAAATGTCCGATGATCAGCTTACTCGAGTTTATATTGATCTTCAAGACGATACTCCGGTTCTGAATATTGAAACTCTGCCAACTCCGGAAGTGCCTGTTGCTGATGATTACTTGACAGAAACAACAAACGATTCGACCATTATGGCTGATGATATGTCTTCTGATGATGATAATGAATTTCATGAAGCCGTGTCACATCAGGTTGAGATTCCAGTTCAATAATCTCATCCACAAGTTGAAGCAACTACAAGTGATGCTACGGTTAATTCGACTGATAATGTGGTGATTAAGGAAGATCATGTTCCTGGTATGGCTGAAACGGTCATTGTTCCGATTCATCAGACGCTCCGGATAAACACCATTCATCCGCAAGATAACATTATTGGTGATAAAAGTGAAAGAGTGCGCACGAGACATCAAATCGAGAGCAGTGCATTATTAACAATTCTGGAATCTGGAATTCAGGAAGAAGCTTTCCATTCATGCTTTCTATCCCAGATTGAGCCTAAAGATGTTAAGGAAGCTTTACTTGATGGCTCGTGGGTTGAAGCAATGCAAGAGGAGTTGTTATAATTTCAAAAGTTTGGAGTGTGGCACCTTGTCGATTTACCAGCTGGAAGCAAAGAACCGTGCGGAACACAGTGGGTTTATAAATGAAAAAGAGATGATCGTGGAGTGATAGTTCCTAACAAAGCATGTTTGGTTGTGAAAGGGTTTTCTCATAAAGAAGGAATCGACTTTAACGAGGTGTATGCACCGGTTGCCAGAATCGAAGCTATACGAATCTTTTTGGCATATGCTGCACATCGTGGATTCAAGGTCTTCCAGATGGATGTTAAGAGTGCGTTTTTATACGGCAAAGTCAAAGAAGAAGTGTACGTCAAGAAACCTCCGGGATTCTACGATCCTAATTATCCGGAGAAGGTATATGAGCTGGACAAGGCACTTTATGGTCTCCATCAGGCTCCTCGAGCTTGGTATGAGGTGAGGATTTGCTATTGGTACAAATTTATGTGGATGATATTATTTTTGGCAGCTCAAACGAACAATTATCGAAGGATTTCAAGAAATTGATGCAAACCAGGTTCGAGATGAGTTTGATGGGGGAGATGTTGTTCTTCTTGAGCTTACAAGTTCAACAATCTGACAAGGGAATCTTCATACATCAGACGAAGTATGTGATTGATGTTCTAAGTCGATTCAAAGTTGAAGATGTTCGCATTCCTGGAACTCCAATTCAGCTGTCGCATGGCCTTTGTCCTGACGACGAGTGTGAAATAGTAGATGTCACTCGGTGTAGGGAAATGATAGGTTCATTGATGTATCTTACAGCTAGTCGACCTGATATTATATTTGATGTATGTTTGTGTGCCAGGTACCAAGCAGCACCTCGGGTTTCTCACATGGAAGCAGTCAAGAGGATTCTAGCTTATCTGAAGGGTAACTCAGATCTCGGGATCTGGTATCCTCATGATGATAAGTTTGACCTGTCGGCCTATTCGGATTCGGACTACGGCGGGTGCAAGATCAACTTCAAGTCAACCACGTCCGGATGTCAGTTTCTCGGCAACCGGTTGGTATCATGGAAGTGTAAGAAGCAGACTTCCGTTGCTACATTCATGGCTGAAGTTGAGTATATAGCGGCTGCAAGTTGCTGCTCTCAGGTTTTATGGATACAACAGCAGATGCAGGATTACGGTTTGAAGTTTCTTACTACTCCCATATATATAGATAACTCGGCTGTCATATGCATAACTAAAAACCCTGATCATCACTCTAAAACAAAACATATTGACATCCGATATCACTTCATATGTGATTGTTTTTAGAAACACTTGATTGATCTACAAAAGATTCATACTGACTTTCAAAAAGCGGATCTTTTTACGAAAGCATTTGACAAAACCCGCTTTCGTTATCTGTTGCAGATCAATGGCATACAAAAGTTACCTGTTTAGTAGCTTTCGGTTGATCATTTTTGCTTTTGTTTACTTTTGTTGTCTGTTTTTTTTTTCTTTTCTTGTTATTAAAATAAAAAAATAGAGTTTTGTATTTTTGGGGGAGAAAATCAGAAAATATAAAAAAATGGAAAATGCAAAAAGCATTAAAAAATGGAAAAATCAAAAATTGAGAAATTGATCCAACCAAGCGAGAAGTGATATTACATCGGCGTGTGTTATCGACCATGGATAAAGTGAAAATTAAATGTTGTATAATATAAACATAAAAAATCTGCTTGATTAAGTGTGAGGCACATCATGACGGATGCTGTGTAATCTTTGCATTAAATAAAATCAATGCATGCTAAATCATACCTTAACATATCAGAAAGCTATAAAAATTGATTTGTCCAAACTGAAATAAACTGAAAAGTTGTATTTCCTACCAACTTGACTTGCATGCTGATTAAAAATGAAATTGAAGTGTGTCTGATGCACATTAGCTGATATGATCTCGCGTCTGGATCTTTCTCGCAAAAACATTTAAGTTATATTAGTCCTTAATTCGGTTCTTTCATTTCTGTTTGGTTTGTTGCTTGAATATCTGAAAATCACAAAAAGATTTTAGGCGTGTATTAGCATAATTTTGTAAAAATCCAAAAAGATTTTTGGTGTGTTTGAAATTTTATAAAAATCAAAAAGATTTTGATTCTGCTATATTTTCGATCAACCATTAGTGAAAAATTCAAAATTATGCCGGAAACAACCAAACGGATTTGTTTTCAGAAAACTCATCATTAAATTGAACGAAGTTCGAAGCTAATTGACAAATTTTAACCTTTCGGGGTTCAATTTGAAGAGTCATCAAAATCAGGGGTTTAATTTGAAAATTTTTGAAAAGTCCAAACCTTAAGTTCGGGCGTCCGAACCCGGAGTTCGGTGGGTCCGAAGTTCACATTCGGACAAGGTTTGGAGGCGCTGAAGGTGAAGTTCGGAGGGCGTTCGGTGAAACTGTTTGTCCGAAAGAGGAGTTCGGAGGGAGTTCGGCGGTCCAAACTTCACAGGTTATAAATAGTCCGAATTTGAGGTTCGGAGTTCATTGATCTCTGTTTACTCTGAACTTGTACCGAACTGCTGCCTAAACTTTGAATTTTCGATTTAGCACGTGTTTGAACGATTTGAGACTTGTTCTAGGTAGGTTTCGTGATTCCGAGTACAATGATGGTGTTAGATTGTATTGTTGATCACTGGTTGTGGAGTTTTGTTCGAAAAACTGTTCCGACTTTGTTTCAAGTTCCAGATCTGAAAATAGACCACTTAAAACTTGTTTTTAGAAGATAAAAATGGTTCCAATGTGTTTGTAATTCAAAACCGACCAAGGGGTTCAAAGCTTTTTGCTTGATTTGGTCTAGATCATTGTTTTTGGTCAACTCTAAATATGTTTGTGCGTGTCTTGATCAACTCTAAATATGTGAAGCTCAGAAAAGGTAGCGATGAACATTTCGCGTACCGACTCGGCCAAAACAAGAGCTACGATCGCTACAAGGATCGTGTGTACGACAATGTAGCCTCATCTGAGTCCGATAAAGATTATATTCCTGACGCCGATGTAGTTCATGGCAAAGGAAAACAGAAAGCTTCTGGTTCTTCTTCTATTATTCCATCACAAAAGAGGAAGAAGTCGGTTGCTGGTGGAAGAGGTAAAAGGCAGAATGGGTTACAGTTTATTCTAAAGCCTCTTTCCGGTGTATCTTCATCGACTAGTCCAGCAAAGTCTCTGCCAGAAGTATCTACAACTGTTCGGACTTCAGTGTCTGATGTTCAGTTTGACATTTTGCAAGATCTCATGAATGCCAACAGGTCTACAACAGTCAGCAAAAAACCTTCAGCAAGTGCTGGTGCACAATTTGTGAATCAGCAAATGGGTTTAACTCCCACAACTCCGGTGTTCTCTACAGCAACAGCTGCTGCAACTTCTTCACATTCGACACCAGATGTTAATTTCAACTTTGAACAAGGTTCTGTGTCATTCTCACAAGCCAGTATTTTTCAAAGTGTGTTAAGCGATGAACGGTCTTAGATAGATGCTTTGAAAGCTAAGACTGAAGAACAAACGAAGATGATTACTGATCTCATAACAAGTAATGAAGAATTGAGGACACAGAATCAATCCCATAGTCAACAGATCACTGCTTTGCAGAGTCGGGACTTGGCCAAAGATCAAGAGATTATGCGTTTGAATAGATCTAGTAAGACTCAGAGCAAATTGCTTCTCGAAATGGATGAGCAAATAAAGTTCTTGATGAAGAAATTTAAAGCTCAGGGGAAGATTTGGGATAGTTCGGGTTGTAATGAAGATCCGATGAGATATCTGAATAATGATCCCGATCAAGAGGATCCTCAAGGGAATGTTGGTGGAGGATCAGGCCCGACCGGAACCACAGGTTCGGGTGCTGGAACATCTACTTCCCACGGGGAGAAAGATTCTCGAGAAGCATTGCCGATCACTTCAATCCCATCGAATCAAGCGGCAACGATTCTGGGTGAATTCGAACAAATGTTGCAGACTCTAGAAGAAGGTGAGTTTGTTGGTGATCTGACGGCTGAACAGTTGCAAGTTGTATTTGATCTGAATGATGAAGAAATGAGAAAGGCTTCTGAATCAGCACCGAGGAAATATGAATCATCTGAATCAGAATCGGATGAAGATGTTGAAGATATATTTGAGGAGGAAGTTGAGATAGAAGATACTACTGAAGAAGAATATCCAGACTTATACTCAAATTTCAACAACAATCAGTCTGGTGAGGAGTTTGAAGTGTTTCCTAAAGAAAAAGGTGCTGAGGCTGAAGAAATATTAATGAAGAAAGAAGCAGAGAAGCCTAAAAAACCGGTTGCTAAAGAGGTTAAGGAACAAGAACAACGTTGGGCATTTGATGAATATATGAAGACGTTTCATGCCAAATATGTTCCTCCTGCGAAGCCAATTACGCAAAGATCGTTTATCAAATTCAAGGGTCAAGCTTTAGGCGATATTATCAGCTGGATGTATTCTGACAGTTTAAAGTGCTACAGGATTAAACGTCAACACGGAATTCAGTACTTCAAATGTGCCAGAGATTTTAGCAGTCTGCCAGTTTGGGATATTCGTGACCTGACCCGAAAGCCGTTGTGTAACTATGGCACTGATTGGAAGGGTTTACTTTTCAAGAGTATAATTGAGAGGGAATGCGGAGATGGATTTCAATTCTTGGATCCTCAGAAACCCAAAAGGCGTCGATCCCGAACAAGAATTCATGAAAGAACTGGTAAGAAGCTGATAATCTTGGTCTTCAAGAAGAAACCTGATGTGATGAAAAAGATTCCACTGATGAAGATGGATCTTGATTTCATCAGATATTTGAGGTGATGCTACTATAACGAGAAGACTGGTGAGGCTGTGATTGTGCTGAAAGAACGGAATCAAGTTGTGAAGATTTATGACCCAATGTGGCTGATCAATTTGTCCAAGGCTGATATAGATGTGCTCTATCACAATCAGATCCTGTATCATCCTGATTATATGGAGCAGGCGTTGCAGTTCCAGCTGGTGATAAGGATTTGTTTTGCTTTCGACATATATGCCAAGCATAATCATGAGATGGTCTGGAAGGGAGATGAGGCTGCTGATGTTCAAGGCTGATAAAGAACGGTCCAACAATTGCCAAGGGGGAGTTTTTTGATACATTATGTGGCAACGTGCTGGATCAGACAAAGCATTGAAGCTTAAAGATTACAATTATTTTTTATGTTGGCCGAACTCTGGCCGAACCCGGCCGAACCTTAGCCAAACCTGAGGTTCGAATAAGCTTAGGAGTTCGGCCGGCCGATGTCTATATATAGGTTGTAGCTGTGTCTTTGTAACTAGTTTTTCAGAAGAGTTTTTGAGCGAGTGTTAAGCAAGTGTGTGTTTTGTGTTCTGATTCTCTCTGTAATCTGTTACGATATTAATGAGAGATTAAGCATTGTTTACACCGTTTGTTCTCGTGTCTATTACGAAATTGATGTTGAACTAAGCCGATCCATACGCTCCAGCATTTTCATCTTCTGTAGCTATATTGACGCTGATAGGTACACTTGCATGTAGGTTCGGTCTAGTTTAGTTGTCTGGGTAAAACTCTTTGTGTCTAGGTCTAGGATTAGGTCTAGGTTTCATTAGCTATTTTTAGGTTGATCATTCCGAGCAGATCAGTAGATTTGATACTAGTCAGTGACCCGTGTAAATACCCAAGGTTCTGATATAAAAAGAATTACGAACTAAAAGATGAACCTAAATTGAAAAGAAAATTTTAACGGAATAATACATAAAGCTAAAGAGCCGATAAATATTCAATAATATTAAATCTACAAGTTTGGAAAAAAAGGACTTGAATGCAATATTTTTGGTTACATTCTTCTGACAACCATCTTTATCTAAAATTAAGATTCCGAGACCCTTTTTGCTCTTCATTTTAAATAGAGCAACGTACAGTTAGCCCTGGGAGAATACCATGTTCTTTAAAAACAGTCCAACTCTAGACGGCGATTGACCATGGCTTTTGTTTATGGTCATTGCAAAACAAACCGAAATTGGAAATCGCCTTCTTTGAAATCTGAAAGCAATCCGTTTATCTGTTGGAATGTTCAAGAATGATCCAGCCATGCATGCTCTATTCTAACAAGATTTCAAGTTAAAGATCGGACGTAGCAATGTTGAACATTGAAGACTGAAGTTTAGTTGGAATACGACAGATAGTTAAATAGATACCCTACACGTTAAGGGGGAGTTTGTTAGAGCATAGTCCTATGCTACAATGTGTCTCATGTATTGTATCTAGATCGGAGCATGTCTATGAATGTCTTATGGTCCACGTACCAAGGTCCGTACCAGTTAGTACGGAGCCAACGTACCAATGGTACGTTGGATGGTACGCTGGACTAAGTGGTGAGTATAAATAGTTAGTCAAAGAGAGCTCAGGTAGTTCTGTGAGTTTTATCATTCTTAACTATGTGTATCCTGAGTGTTTCTCTCTCTAGCATTGTAACCTCTTAGTGAAATCAATAAAGCCAAGATTTATTTACCTTGTTGTAATCGTTGTGACCGAATCATGCAGTAGTAAGGTCCTTCCAGGTACTTATAAGTGGTATCAGAGCAATCCAGGTTGCTCTACTACTGTGATTTTGCCATTTTTGAAATTCTACTGAGAGAAAGTTTGGGTTTGAGTCATTTTTTCATCAATTTTTCTCAATTCCGAGTGTTTCTGATGCTGAAAATGATTTCTAAAGCTTCCTAGAGTATTTTCGCACATCACTATTGCAAATTCCGGTTCAAAAATTCCAAAGTTCGAAAAATCAATCGATTTCAGCATGGTACGCTGTTTGTACGCCGGATGAGTTTCTTGGTACGCTGGATTATCCACTGGTACGCTAGGCAATCTTCATAGATTTCTGATACGCTGGTTGTTGGTATGCTAGGCAATATTCATCGATGGTACGTGACTGTTATTCACTGGTACGCAGGCAGTTACACCGTACCAAGTTGATACGCTGCTTGATCTGCTATGCTAATTATTCTGGTCCAATTCTTGGTACGTTGAAGGTCTGGTACGTTGTTGGTCCGCTGAAGGTCATTGCTACGCTGGTTCTTTTGGTCCACTACTTGGTCCGCTGACAGAAAAGTTGTGTTTACTAAAACTGACGTAACTTGAATTCCGTTAAGAATTACGGGAGCTAATACCAGCCAAAACGACCGTCTCAACGAGGCCTACACTTTTATTAATCTAAGGGCCAATACCTTTGTTTTTGGGTTCAAAGTTTTGACGTTCAATTTTTAACTACAAAATGAGCGATTTTCAAACATTTTCAGCTGCTCAAACATCGATGCAACTCATGATGAACTATGATAACGAGATAGGAATAACTCAGAAGGTTCCTAAGTTGCTACGATTGGAAGATTACCACAATTGGAGGAGTCGGTTTGAATCTTACATCTTTTCTCAAGATGTTGATTGTTGGATTCCGCTTAAAAAGGGAATATGAGTATCCGATGCTAAGTGGTAACATGCCAAAGATGGTTGGTAGTTTTGATGCGGAAGAACAAAAACTTTTTGCAAGAGAGAAGAAAACATATAGTTATCTTACAATGGCATTACCAAAATACCTAATGCATCAATTTAAGAACTATTCAACGGCTAAAGAATTGTGGGATGCTATTGCAGAACGGTGTGAGGTTAATGAGCAATATAAGATGAATTGAAAGAAAGTGTTAAAGAAAGATTTTGATAACTTTGGACATTGTGATGATGAAAAGGTGTCCGATTTGATTGCAAGGTTTTCACACATGATAAATGAGCTTGAAGTTGTAAAAGTCAAGAAGAACAATGATGAATTGAAAGAGAAATTTCTGGAAGCCTTACCCGATATGTAGGAAAATTATGTTATGATGTTGACCAATGATCTGAGTTATGCTGGTTTGACATTCAATCAATTAACAAGCAAGTTGCAAGCTCGTGAAATGGAATTAATTGTGAAGAAGTCAACACATCCATCTGTTCAACATCCTGAATTATATTTTGGAGAAAATTTTGCAACTATGCATGCTAAATCTACATCTTTTCCTAGTTCAAGTTCTAATCCAATGACTCAACAGATGCTGGTTCAAATGAGTATAGTTTTGAGCATCTGATTTCAGATTCAGTCCCCAGTCCTCATGAAGAAAGTTCAGATCCTGTATCAGAAACCAACAATATTGAGTTATTACCTCAACTCAATATTCCTCACAATGGAAGAAGCCATGAATTTCCACTATTTCCTGATAGAAGAATTGCAAAGAACCATCCAAGGGAGAACATTATCGGAGACTTGTCAGCTCCTGTGCTGACAAGAAGCAAGTCTATTGATGCAAACATTTGCCTGCATGCTGCATTTCTGTCTCAAGAAGTACCCAAAAAGATCAATGATGCATTGGAAGATGAAAGTTGGGTAGAGGCAATGCAAGAGGAACTGTTTCAGATCAGTAAACAGAAGGTTTGGGAATTGGTTGACTTACCTGAAGGTGAAGAACCAATTGGAACTAAATGGGTATTCAGAAACAAGAAGGATGATAGGGGAATAGTAATAAAAAACAAGGCCAGACTTGTAGCTCAAGGCTACACACAGGAAGAAGGCATTAACTATGATGAAGTTTTTGCTCCTGTAGCCAGGCTTGAAGCAATCAGAATATTTCTTGCCTATGCTGCATTCAAAAACTTTCTGGTATTTCAAATGGATGTTAAATGTGCTTTTCTATATGGTCTTTTGGAACAGGATGTGTATGTCAAGCAACCTCCAGGCTTTGAAGACCCTCATTACCCCAACAGGGTGTGCAAGTTGATTAAAGCTTTATATGGTCTCAAGCAAGCTCCTAGGACATGGTATGAGACACCCTCAAACTATCTCCTAGTGAATGGCTATAAAAGGGGAGCTATTGACAAAACACTGTTTGTGAAATCTGATGGCAAAGATACTTTGATGGTACAAATCTATGTTGATGACATCATCTTTGGTTCATCCAGTGCTACCTTGTGTAAAGAATTTGAGAGCTTGATGCAATCTAAGTTTGAGATGAGTTCAATGGGAGAACTGAACTTCTTCTTAGGGTTGCAAGTGAAGCAAACTGCAAATGGAATTTTCTTGAATCAATCCAAATACATTCAAGATATGCTGAAAAGGTTTGATATGCAGTCTATTTCAACCTCAAAAACTCCCATCTCCACTTCTCATAAGTTACACAGTGACTTGAATGGGAAACCAGTAGATGTTCACCGCAAGCAGACCTGACATCATGTTTAGTGTCTGTTTATGTGCTAGATACCAATGTCAACCAAAGGAATCACACATGTTAGCTGTGAAGAGAATCTTTAGATACCTTAAAGGTCAACCAAAGCTTGGGTTGTGGTATCCAAAGAACTCAGATTTCTCCTTCAAAGCTTACACTGATAATGATTATGTTGGCTGCAACTTGGACAAAAAGTCTACTTCAGGAGGATGTCAATTTTGGGAGAAAGACTTGTGTCTTGGCAATGCAAGAAGCAAACCTGCGTGTCTACTTCTACTGCTGAGGCTGAATACATTGCTGCATCAAGCTGCTGCAGTCAAGTCTTATGGATCCAGAATCAAATGTTGGATTATGGCATCAAGTTCATGGAGACTCCTATTCTTGCAGACAACAACAGTGCCATTTCAATCACAAACAACCCTGTTCAACACTCCAAGGGAAAACACATTGATATCAGGTACCATTTTATTAGAGATTGTGCTAAGAAACACTTGATTAGATTGGTTAAAGTTCATATAGATCAACAATTGGCTGATTTGTTTACCAAAGCCTTCGATGAAGCTAGATTTTTCTATCTCATTAGTGCCATTGGTATGATGAACTTTGACTAATTTAAACTATTTTTTCACAAATCTAATAAAAGGGAGACATGAGCTCAAAGAGCTCGTCTCTTGATACAAAAAGAAAATGAAAATAAAAATCTTTAGTGTAAATCAGACAACATTTCAGTTCATAGTCAGTAACTACTGATAATACTATGAATAATTAACACAAATTTTCAAAAGTCATGTGTTTTGGATTTCCGGTTCAAGTTCAGGTCAACCTGAAAAGACAACTTTTAAAATTCACCGGGTGAACTTCAACCGGAAAAATGTTTTAAAATGATGTGGATATTTATTTTAGAAAACAATTCTTTCAAGCGGAAAAACTGTCCGCTTGATGTTCAGACGGAAGAATTTTTGTTTTTAAAATAAAAAGGAGAAAATGGGTTCCGCTTGAACTTCCGGGTCAACAAAGTCAACGTTTCATTTAATTACTCGGAAGGCACAGTTTTCTAAGCGGATATACATTTATTTACCCATTGAATTTTTAACTGTTTAAAATCCGAGTTTTCAGTAAATTAACTTTTGGATAAGGACATGCTTTAACCAGTTGTACCGTCCCACCTATAAAGCACCTATCCCATCAGTCACTGAACCGTCGATTTTAACCTCTCTCCTCCACGTCAGCACTGAAAAAGGTAAAAAGCCCTAATTTACCGTCAGTTTCCCCATTTCCATCATTCACATTCCGAAATTACTCCAAACTTCTCTCAAACCCTCTCCAATAAACATTCGTAAACCGTCAACCTGCGTCAACAATGGCTCCCAAGGGGAAGGCAAGCGGAAAGAAGCCCATAAGTGACTCGAAGTTTCCTGTAGAACACAATCTTGTGGCGTATCTAGAGCCACCGAGCAAAACAGACATCTACAACGAAATGATTGACTTCATCAAAAGTTCTCATCTTCACCATGCGCTTACTGTCGAAGCGGAAATTTTTGAAGAAATACTCGAGGATTTTTGGTCACACGCTAGGGTTACTGAAAGGGCGAATGGTAGTGAAGCGATTGTGTCAACTGTACAAGGAAAGGAAGTGGAAATCGATGAGGCAAAGGTGCGAAGTCTGTTGAAATTAAAGGATGAAGGAGGATATGAAACGGTTGATCACACCAAATATCTCCGTTTGTTCAGAAACATTGGTTACTGTGGTTCTCTACAGAGCAAAACCATCAAGAAAGGGCAATTACCATACAAGTGGAGATTTCTTGCACACACACTTCTGGTGTGTTTGTCTCCAAAGAAGGGAGGTTTTGACGAGCTCTCCAGCGAACAAGCTTCTGCTTTCTTCGCTATTGTAAAAGGTGAAAACTTTAACTTTTCAAAACTCATTTTTCAAGCCCTAAAATCAAATGTCAATTCTGAATATATTTACCTGTATCCTAGATTTTGACTTACATTCTCAAAGAAGAGTACCCCCACATAGTTTGGCTCGGTACAATTTTGCATCAAAAAATTCTGAATGAGAAAACCTTTTCAAACCTTGCTTTAAACAAATCTCCATTTCTTGGAAGGGATACTGACCACCCCTTACCGATTCCAAGGCAGTTTCCTGATGAACCTGCTACAGCAGAGGTTCAGCCGGAAACTATAGGAGTGACTGAGCTCCCTGCTCAAGATGACAGAACTGTAGACCTAACGGTTACTGATCCCACATCTGTCCCTGCTTCCTCAACTCTAAAAACCTTTCAATCCAGAAAGAGGAAAGCCCACAATCAATCTACCACTGCCACCTCCTCAACTGTAACTCCTCCTGTCACTTTCAAAAGACAGCGTCAAGTGGTTATTAGGTCTCCTCCACCTAGTGCCACCAACCAACCCGAAGCTTCTATCCCCACTCCAGGCAAAAAGCCCAAGCGGAAACTTGTCAAATTGGGATTCTCTCTTAGGGACGAACCCTCATTTGAGGGGGAGTCATTAGAAGCAGATGCACAATCCCCATCTGGACATTTGTCACCACTTCAACCCCAATCACCCAGGAGTGACAGTGCTATCAATCTTGGCTTAAGTGAAGGTGTTATTAACTCACCTGCCACATCACATGAGAACAACCTGATAAGCCAGGACCCTACAGCACTGAACCCACACTCCTTACTGGAGGTGAATCTCGGGAGTACTGATGAGATTCATGCTGTGACGCCCACTCCCAGACTTAGCACCAGGAGGGGTCACTCATCGGATTTACTCATGAACACGTGGCACAACAGAGATAAGCAGCGGAAAATTTAAAACTTTTTATTTATTATAAAGCCAAGTACGTAAAGTAACTGAGATAATTTACAAACTATTTATATAACGACTAACTATATCTCATCTTTATTTATCTACAACTACCCAGCACGCTCATCAGCTTCCTTTATAGCTTGCCCGATCATTCTCTTATCACAAGGGCTCCGCCCTTGCTCCCAGACGTCTCACCTAAACCTGACATACATATGATTTTGGGAAAAGGTCAGCTTACGCTGGTGAGTTCTACATTTTAAAAACATTACCTCATTCGTGAGGTTAAAACCTTTGGACCTGCAAAATCCCTTTTTATAACATTTATCAAGTATAACACATAACAAGTCATACATAACATAACATCATAACCATACACGTTTCTCTAGAAAACATCTACCTCTGTAACCTTTAACCCCTATGACCTGAATTCCATACACCTCTATACCTTCTGGTCTCGAATACTGCTCAGGTGACTTTATCGGAAGCCCCCAACCTCAGTACCGACAACCGTTTCATTTATTCTATACCTTCCCGGTCTCGAAGACTGCTCAGGTGACTTCATCTGGAAGCCCCCAACCATTCAGCAACGACAACCGTTCTACTTCTTCTATACCTTCCCGGTCTCGAAGACTGCTCAGGTAACTTCATCTGGAAGCCCCCAACCATTCAGCAACGACAACCGTTCACGTAACCTTGACCCTCTTTAGACGTTCCATTCTATCGAACATCTCCTTAACCACCACAGTACTACTACCCGCCCCTAGTTAGATATTCAAATGACTCAGGTGTGCTAATAGACATGATAATGTACTCATATACTGCAACAAGTGAACATCCCCCAATTTACCTAGGTGTATGTATACAGGATGTACCGGCGGCGTATCCTCCACACTTTCAATATACCGGATAACTATACTACCATGCTTGTATACAGGATGTACCAGCGGCGTATCCACCACATAATAATATAGCAAATGCACCACCTGTTCTCATATAATCATACATTCTCACTTGTGCGTTTATTAACAAACCCTTATCATTTGGATACCTAGTTTCAAAGCAGATATAGCACATAACTCTAACAATCATTTCATATGCATTATTTTATCATCATCATTTCATATACAATACTAACACGTATAATGATTCATAAGCATTTTCATAACATAACACGTATCACTTTAAACAGTTCATCAATTCATCAGTTAAGATAATCGAACTTTCAGATAAAAGCATTTCAAATACTTTTTAAGTAAACAGTTGAACATTCTATGTATATCAGCCCGAAAACATTAAAGCGTTTAAAACATTTAAAAGTGGGCTCGCAGAACTCACCTTATCTCTTTACTTGTTAAACTCCGACAGAATCTCCGACAGAATCCTTCGGTTAACCTAATTCGCGTATCGTATGGCATTAACGCAAGGTTTAACATTATAAACATATCCTATGTTTATTCATCTCTTATATTATCTTAATAATATCTAATTATTAAGGTTTACTTCTTTTAAGGTCAAAATGACCAGAATACCCCTATAGGTATATTATCTTCTTTTTATTGATAATTATGAAGACGCGCATTCCTATAAGTAGACACTCACCCCGGGATCGCCCAGTGTTGGGATGCCATTGCCCAGATGGGATGGCGACACCCCCGCTTTTGCCAGAAACCCCAGTGTACAGGTGTCTACCCTTCCGGTCCGCACGAACTTCTAAATATCCGATTAACTCGGTATCTTATATACTTTATCATTTATCCATTTCAACCCCACATATACTTATTATATATATAAACATAGTTCCATACCAAAATTCAAGTACCCATACCCTCCGGATTATTTTATATTAAATAATCATAATTCAAAACCCTAATTTCACATTTTTCTCGTTTTATTATCAAAACTCGTTTTCTTTCAAAACCAAATTAGGGTATTATCCATTATAACATTTTATAATATCCTTTAAAATAGCAAAGCTTAGTTCAAAACCGTTTGCTCAATTTGGGCAGAGTAACGTTATGAAAACCCTAATTTTGACCCGTTAACAAAACCTTTACCAAACCTTCTCCAATTGTGAAATAAACTTAGGGCTTTCTTAAAACACATTAAATTAGGATTACCTACAAAAATTCAGATCCTAATTCCCACCCGATCACCCGATTTGAGCAGAATAACATCAAGAACCCTAATTTTACATCATTTTTAGAAAGCATATTTAGAAATCGAATTAGCCAAAACTGAAAGAGGTTATTGTTAAGCATACCAAATAAGGGGTGACAGCAGAAATTCGGCTTCTAACTCTTCTCCGGTTGCTCGAATTGCTCCGACGAAGTTCTGATGAGGTTTTAGGGTTTTTAGGTGATAAATCAGTGAATTGGCGAGTTTTTCTGATGATTCAAGGGTGCTATTTATACTATTAGACGCGTCTTAGGCTGCTAACACGTCCCATGGTGACTCATGGTCGAAATCTGCCACGAATTCGAAGTATCTTGGGCTGCAAGGGTGATTAACGTGGCCAAAAACGAACCTGGTAACAATTCTGTTGCAGATGGGGTCTAGGCGTATCGCGCCGGGCTTGGTGGTGGTCCAGGCGATACGCGAGAGAGTGAGTTTCCGGCCAGCTTTCATTTTTTTTACAATATTAGCCCTTCTACTTTGGTTTAATGCAACTTTAGCCCCCCGAACTTCTAACCTTTTATCATTTTATGTACTAAAACATTAAGGGACATATTTCTAATAATTTATAAGGTTTCTAAGGCTCGGGATTCGTACGATAACATATATATATACATATATATATATATTTTTTATTAATTGCTAAATTACGTTTTAGCCCCTCAAACTTTACAATACTTATCATTTCACCTTATAAATCATATTAGGATATATTTTTACTATATTCTAAGCCCCGGATACTTATAATAATCATAGATACGTATAATATCCGTATATGTTTATAACTTTACAATAATTACATTTTTAGTCCTTTTACTTTCCCGTTAACTATTAACACACGTATTCATACGTATATATATCCATCAATTCACACATGTATCATTATGTTATTCACATAAACACATATTCATCTCATACTTTACTTTCGTTAACCTTTAAGACATCCGTTCATGCATATTTCATCACATAGGCCATTAAACACGTATTTCTAACACATGCAACCTATCTAATGCATAGTTTACCATATCCATCAATTAAGTTCACATATTTATAATATAAACATGTATTTACTATATATATCATGTATCTGTGAAATTTGGGGTGTTACACATGCGGAAAGGGTTGCTGCTACCCAGGGATCCCCACTGGACCCTGGTGTCAGCAGTAACATCAATAAGACCCAATTCGCGGCAATCTTCTCTGAATCAGCACTTGAAGTTCCTTCATTGGAACCAAGAGTTGTTGTGACAGATGAAGAGAACCCCAGGTGCCAAGAAGCCATGGGTACCACTGCTGATCAGTCTAGGATTGATAGTGTGGTTTCGACCAAGGATGCTGGCAAAAAGCCAGTTGAGGACAGTTTTTCACTACCTGAATTGACGAATTTGTACCTATCTCTCCAAGCACAGGTTGATACTCTAAATGCAATTGTTGCCAAACTGGTGAAAGTTAATCCTACTGATGCTGAAGCAGGTCCTTCAACCCTTCACAGTGATGCTGATGAAGCTGTAATAGCTAAAGAAGCTTATACTGTCAAATTGGGGGAGAAGATGCCCTCAAGGCCTGTCATTACAGAGATTGAAGAAGATCAGAGGATACCGGCTGAAGTAAGAGCCACAGCTGGTAAAAGAATTGGCATAAATCCTTTTGGTGTTGAAGAGTGTTGGGCCAACATCAAAAGCAGTCAATTAATTGCCATCTCACCTTTTGAGGATCCCAACCTCACAGAGCTGGTTCAATCTTCGATGTTGATTGCTGGTGCTCTACCTGAGCACATCAACATGATCACTACACTTCTAAAAGATGTTATCTTTCCGGCTGAAAGAGCCAGTGATCACAGCAAGGCAACTGAAGACAGCGCTGCAACCACTGTAGTTGCTACAATCTCTGAAGGATACATTGCACGTTCTTAACCATGACTGGGTGTAACACACTTAGCTTATTACCAGTTTTTCTCTCAGATAGACGTATCCTCCCCGTCCCATTGTATGATCATAAACTTACTGTGCTCGAACCTCTTTTGCACTCTTTAACACAACCTTTCCAACAGAACAGTAGGATATATAATTATAATCTCATTAATTAACACTTAGCCTAATTAATGAAATATGCAGTTTAAATTGAATTAAAACCTTGAATTCGTCAGATTTTGTATATGCTACAAGTCTGTCTGAGTCTTCTTTTTTCACAATAGCGCGATACATCTTTGGAACTTTCTCAAGCACGGTGGGTTTTGCTAGGTTGGGACGAATGTGTTTCTCGAACATCTTTCTTCTAAAACATCCTTAGCAACCCACCAAGCCGTACCATTATAGGACCCCTTCGACAGTCATCAATTTTGAATAATTGCTGAAAAAAAATAACATATGACAATAGGATTTTTTAGTCACATATATGGAATTCAATAACTTAACAAACTTAATATGAGAAATTGTTTAATCTGTTTCATAACATGAATCCCTGCCCACATATTGTTCTTGTCCTCTTTTGGCCCCTTCCTCCATTTTAGATACCTCAATCCAACCTCTGACCTTGCAATGTCTCCCATAAAACTCGAAAATTTTGGTCTATGCTCCACGCCAATCCTTCCCAGCGCATCAAATGTTAGTGACCATTTTTCCTTACCATTTTTCTCAAATTTGGCATGCCACTTTGCCAACCGCATCAACCCCCTCTTGTTTTCTTGGGGAGCAGAGGTTGTAGCTTCCTCATTCTCAGTAACTTGGCCATCATTGTCGAGTTGGGCATCATTGTCGAGTTGGGCATTATTGTCGACGTGGGCATCATTGTTATCCATTTCATCTTCTTCACTCTGTAGTGAATAATGTTCATCATTGTTATCCATTTCATCTTCTTTACCCGCTTGTGAAGAATCATCATTGTATTCGAATTCACTGTTATAATTAAGATCCTTCAATTCTTCACCTGCTTCATGATCCATTGTTAAATGAGCTAGATGAATCCTGGAATGAAATAAATAGAGAATGAAATAAATGCGATGGAATAATTAATCAGATGAAATAATTGAGATGAAACAAATGATCTCCTAAAGATGATAGTGAAATTAATACTGACGGGAATTAGGTAGTGATCTCCTGAATATGATAGTGTGATGAATCCTGTAGGGGAATTTTTAGTGGTAGGGAAGAAGAGAGTGATGAATTGTTTTGGTGATAAAATTTTGGGGAGAGGGAATAGGAACTGATCAATGAATTTTTGGGAATTTGAAAAATGGTGGGAAGTAATTTGTGGATTAATATGATCGATCCGGGTGAAAGCATCTCACCAAATAAGGGCGTGACAGCATTTAATTATCGGATTTAATATAAACTCGATTCATTCCAGACATAGATTTAATAGTATTTAAAACATAACTTTAAAATGATCTTTAAATGTAAAATGGAATACTAAGCAATAAATTTAATGATAATTGTATCCTAATGAATTTGTATACCTAACGTGAAAAAAAAATGTCAAGTACTAAAGACACACCACACAAACACACACACACACACACACATATATATAAATATATATATCTTTCAATGTGTTGTAATATATACATTATCGGTTATATATATATATATATATATATATATATATATATATATATATAGGGTGAGATTCATTGTAGACACTTTCGCATGTGAAATAGCTATTTTTCATATGTGTTCACATGTGAAATTTTCTGAATAGTGAGAAAAAAGAAAATTAATCACACCTTATTGGGACTCATTGGTCGCAACTGACCCTCGTTTCCCCTAAACACGCCTTATTGGGACTCATTGGTCCTAAACACAACTTATTGGTTACATACACACCTTATTAGGCCATCATTGGTTCTAAACACAACTTATTTGTTACATACACACCTTATTAGGACTCATTGGTCCTAAACACATCAAATTGACCCAATTAACCCCAAATTGACCCATTATTTAATTTTTATCTTAATTCTTTAAGATATAATTTATTTAGAATTATAATTCCCCAAAATTTAAGTTTTTTGTAGATCTGTTCTGTTTGTAGGGTTTTTTGTTTAATGAAATGGAGATTGTTCGAACAGCTTACATTTTTTACCTAAAATTATGCATCAGTTGTTGATCGGATTGCAATTGTTGATCGTCTCTGTTTTCGAGGATTGGGGTTTTTGTTTAACGGAATGGAGATTGTGCGAACAGATTACCTTTTTACCTAAAATTATGCATCAGTTGTTGATCGGATTGTAATTGTTGACCGTCTCTATTTTCGAGGATTAGGGTTTTTGTTTAATAGATTGATTTCATAAACAAAAATAGACAAACAAGTATATAACAAAAAGTGGATTTCATACTATTGATTCCAATTCCATACACATAATTGTTTCCAAATTTACATGTTCATTCCTAAAAAAACAAAAGACAGAGCAGTTGCGGGTTGAGGTTCACGGGAACCTAGATTTCATCTCCTCCATCAACTCCAAATGCCTACTCATAGCTTCTTGCGTTTGTTGAACCAACATTTGAAGCCTGGCATTGGAGACATGTAACTCTTCCACCAGAAAAGTTGCCATCTGGTATCTTGATGGATTTTGTGGCTCTGTAAGTAATTGGTTGAGCAGGGCCAACCCGTCTAAGATACTCTGTCTCTCTGCCCCGATAATCACCCCGTACCGGTCCAGGGTAGCAACAATCTTTATCTGCAAATAATGTTCAACTAATTCTTTCAAGTTTGCCATTTTGAGAAGGATTTGTGGGTTTTGAGAAAGGGTTTGATAAGGATTTTGAGAAAAGGCTTGATAAGGATTTTGAGAAAAGGCTTGATAAGGATTTTGAGAAAAGGCTTGATAAGGATTTTGAGAAGGGTTTGATAATGGAGGTGAGAAGTTTCTGATTACTGATCAGGTGGTATGGTTATATGTGCAAATCACTTGAGTATGCCTAAGCTCGGTGTCTAATAACTATAGTATACCAAAGGTCTTATTTTATTGAACATTGCACATTATAATTGTTGGAATTTTGGTTTTCCTACAAAAATTACTTTCACACGTTCTCCAAGTTAAACTGAAATTTCTACACGATATCAAAAAACCACTAAAATTTTAATCACACAATCTGAAATTATCTGAAATTACTTTCACACGATCTTAAAAATCAAATTAACAAGTCAAAATTAAACGAAGAAAGTCAAAATTACCCACTGAGTTCTCTTTGCATATCATGTTGAATGTTTTGATTTTCTGGTAATCAAATTAACAAGTCAAAATTAAACGAAGAAAGTCAAAATTACCCACTGAGTTCTCTTTGCATATCCTGTTGAATGTTTTGATTTTCTGGTAATCAAATTAACAAGTCAAAATTAAATGAAGAAAGTCAAAATTACCCACTGAGTTCTCTTTACATATCCAGTTGAATGTTTTGATATTCTGGTAATCAAAATAACAAGTCAAAACTAAACGAAGAAAGTCAAAATTACCCACTGTGTTCTCTTTTCATATCCTGTTGAATGTTTTGATTTTCTGGTAATCAAATAAACAAGTCAAAATTAAAGAAGAAATTCAAAATCACCCACTGAGTTCTCTTTGCATATCCTGTTGAATGTTTTGATTTTCTGGTAATCAAATTAACAAGTCAAAATTAAACGAAGAAAGTCAAAATTACCCACTGAGTTGATGAGGATTGAGAGAAGATGAACTAGAGTTCTTCAGGATTATAAAGAGTTATTTAGTAATAGAACCGGATGAACTAGAGTTCTTCAGGATCAAGAGTAATTATTCAGTAATAGAACAAGATAAACTAGAGCTCTTCAGGATGAACCGGATAAACTAGAGTTCTTCAGGATGAACTATATATACTATAAATAACCAAAGTTGTTATTTCTGTTCGTAGTCTATTGGATTCTCATGTATTTAAACCCATTATCTAGTGAATTAAAATCATTCTAGTTGAATACAATTCTTTATACACTAATATTTAGTCACACAACCTAATATATATATGTCGAAGAGTCAAAAGACACACCGGATGCATAACACATAAACAATTAATTACATATATAATCCAAAAGATGTGATATCAGATAATTAATTACAAATATATATAATAAAAAACAACATAAACTTATTGGTTATATACACACCTTATTCTTAAAATATTAATGTTTTAGAGATGAAGAACAAAACAAACAACGAAAAAGTGAAATTAGCCGTTACTAGTTACATCACCTGTTTGGGTTTTTAAAATATGATTCTAACTTGGCCCGCTAAATTCTAAAAGAGGCGCGATAAATTAATGAGCGAATTCAATTGAAAATTTCACATATCACTCTCGATTTCCCCAATTCCCCGCTCCCCATTCTCCATTGCTCATTAATCGATAGAATTTTCCCTCTGTCATATTACTTCTCCAATAAACAGGTTCACGGTAAAGATTATTGAAAAGGGCTTTTAGTATTAGCAAAACAATCGTTTTTAATAATCTTTGTTGTTGTATCTGTTAGCAAAACAAACATGGATAAGTCTTGGATGCTAACCAGTAGAACCACGAAATCATATGCCGATGGAGTTAAATCATTCTTAAAGTTTGCGGTTACAAGTTTGAAAAAGACGGAAATTCCATGTTCCTGTGTTAATTGTCTAAACCATTACTATTATCATGTTGATGATGTTGATTATCATTTGTTTTCAAAGGGATTTGATCTGACTTATACAACATGGACTAAACACGGAGAGGAACACGAGCCCGCAGGAGATGAGCTTCACAAGGAATCATCTTTTGATTCCGGAATGCCAATCGATGCATCCGAAACGATAGAAATGGTCAGAGCTACTGAAGAAATTTTCACTGAGGACCATGAGAAGTTTCAAGAACGACTCATTGATGCTGAGAAGCCCCTGTATGAAGGATGCCATACCTTCACAAAGTTATCTGCCTTGGTTCAACTACTGAACTTGAAGATTAAGCATGGAGGATTAGATAAGTTTTTTAATGAACTTTAAGTTTTGCTGAAACAGACGCTACCTGAAGGTAATGAGATTGTGAAAAATACATATGAGGCCAAGAAGATTTTGAAGTCAATGGGTGCAGGGTACACCAAGATACATGTGTGTATCAATGATTGTATTCTTTACTGGAAGGAGAACAAGGACCTAACTGTATGTCCAACTTGTGGTAAGTCCAGGTGGAAGGTGGATGAGAGGACTAAGAAACTATACGACAATACTCCTGCAAAGGTAATGTGGTATTTCCCCATCATTCCAAGATTGAAACGACTATTTCAAGTGAAAACCACAACGGAAGATCTAAGATGGCATGCCACCAGTTCCAAAATACCCGGTGTGTTACGCCACCCATCCGATTCACCGGCATGGAAATCCATAGAAGACAGATACCCCGAAATCGCTGACGATCCTAGAATCTTCGTCTTGGCAGTTCAACTGATATGGTTGACGTGAATAGAGGGAACAGAAATCACAGTGTGTGGCCGGTTCTATCTGTCATTTACAACCTTCCACCATGGTTGTGTATGAAAAGAAAGTTCATCATGCTTTCGTTATTAATATCGGGAGCGCCTGGAAACGATATCGATGTGTTTTTGGAACCATTAATTTATGACTTAGAGCTGTTATTTGAGGCAGGTGTGGAAACATATGATGCGTATGCGCAAGAACAGATTACTATGCGTGCAGTTGTTTTATGGACGATTAATGATTACCTTGCACTTGGTACACTTTGCGGTTGCCCGTACAGTGGATTCCATGGTGTGTGGTATGTCGGGAACAAACTAAATGCATTAGGCTTCCTTTCTCAGCTAAGCAGTGTTATGCTGGTCACAGAAGATATCTACCATATACGCATGCCTTTCGAAAGCAAACAGAGGCCTTCGATGGTAAACAAGAGTTGAAAGATGTTGCAGTTCCTATGACCGGGGAACAGATATACAACGAAGTTCAACATATCAGGAACAAATGGGGAAAGGGATTAAGGTGTACTGATTCAGAAATCCCAGAGACCTCAACCGGAAAAGGGGGGAAGATTGACAAGAGAAAAAGAAAGAACAAAGAGAAGCCACCATATTGGAAGAAATTCAATATATGATTTCGAAGACTTAGATATTAGAGGCATAATAGTGTCCAACATTGCATTGATTTCATGCATATTGAAAAGAATGTGGCTGAGAGTCTTGTTGGAACTCTGCTCAACCTTCCCAGAAAGACAAAGGATGGACTGAATGTTAGAAAGGATCTGAACTTTTTGGGGTTAAGACCAGAGTTGCAGCCTAAACAGAACAAGAACAACATAGTACTTCCTGCAGCGTGTTACACGTTACAAAAAGATGAAAAGGAAAAGTTTTGTCACACGTTGTATGTCACACCCCCAAATCAACCACTAACGGAGTTTATACCGTTAAGGGGTGCGAGCAAACCAGGACCACAACCATTAGTTACAAATACTAAACGAATCAGAGTAAAGTCCAAACATTAATAATAAAAACCGTTTAACAGTACGTAGCGGAAAACATTGTCTTTAGCACTAACCACGTGCTTTACAAAATCAGTGTTTTAAATTCTCAATTAAGTTCAACTAAAAATAAAATGTCTTCGCGTGCCATGCCAACCCGATCCGGATACTCCTTAGCGATATGCAAAAGTTTAAACCACGCAAGTGTCAACCTAACGGTTGGTGAGTTCACAGTGGGCTTGTCATGTAGTGGCCCGGTCTCATACATCATAGTCGTATAAACATATTCTTATGTACAATTTAATTGTGAAAAGCAATGCTTAATGATAACCAAAATCATAGTATTGTGGTTTAGTAAAAAATATTGTTCGTAACCTACGTTATCGGGTATGTACTAGTTTTGTATAGTTAAAGTGCTCAACCGATATCGCGGGTAGCTAATCCGTTGTTCCATGCACTAAGGAAGTTTGTACCAAAGCTGACCGATAATTGTAGTGGCAGAGCCTCCAGCTATTTTGTTTTGCAGACATATGTCATCGCGGCTTTGCCTCCCCCGTGTCCTCTCGGGATCACGGTCAGATAGGCTGATATTGTACCTCCGTGCACCTCCAGTGTCACAAGGCGGAGTTTGTCAAACTCCAGTAGATCTACCCAACATCCCCTCGCTTTACAATTAATGGCACAATTAAGTTGAGGACTTTTTCAGTTAAAGGCAATCCTTAGAAATCATGTGATATCATGTGGTTTAGACTTTAACCTACACTAGCCATATTAAAACGGTTTACTTTGGGGTTCTTATGAATCCCGAAAACATTTTTCAGTTTCGTTTTAGAATTAGTTATTTAAGTAATTCACAAGTGTTTCCCATAAAACACTTCAAGTTCATCAAGTAGGTGCATAGCACTCTAAGTTTTTAGTTTCATCAAGTAGTGCATAGCACTCATAAAGTTGTCAGCATTGTTTTTCATTAGGTTATTCAGTGTGTCCCAAACGGGCTCACAGTAAACGGGTTAGTGACACTCACCTTGGGTTGCACTGCTACACTTGTTAATAATCCAAGTATCGCTTAACGAAGACCTATGAACACGTTTAGGTCTTAAGTATTAGTTTTGTGTCTAATTATTAACCTATCGTCACTATGGCCCATAACATAGCACGTTGGAACTACAACACGACATAACGACACACGACACGATGGTTGATCATAAACAAGGGTTCACATAAATCAGAAATCAAACATGTTTCATCATAGTATATTCATGTAAGTCGTAGCATAGCATTCAAGTAAGTTGCACAAGTTTGGGTTTAGGCCTGGTCACAGTTTTGCTAGCATAGATTCGCTAGGCAGTTTCGCTGTGTGCACGGGCAGCACTTTCGCTAGGCAATACCCGATGACACAGTTTCGCTAGCCTAGTTTCGCCCGAAACTGGTTTGAACTTTCGTTCAGGGAATTTCGCTCGGTACTTTCGTTCGGACAGGTCTGGTTGGTTTACCCGGCGACACTACAGTTTTGCTACATAGTGTCGCTGGATGAAGATATACATAATTTCGCTACATAATTTCGCCCAGAGAACACAAGTGTCGCTGGTCGCGAAAAACTCACAAATCAGCCTAAAAATCAACCTAACAGCTTCCATACTTCATGTGATTCAATATTTAGCATGTATGATCATTTACCAACATAAAACAGTAAGCTTTAACACCTTAAACATGGGTTTTCATCATCAAATCACCAAAAACACATTTTAAACCTAAAATGACTAAAATGGCATAAATCTTCATTATGGATGGATTTCAAACGTAAAGTTACTGACTTTAGGATAGATCTAGCATTCCTAAGCAACATATCAAGAGATCAGGTGATTCCATAGAGGTTTAAGCATGCTTTTTAAGAAAACACATAAAGAACACATAAAAATGGTTTTGGGAGACTCACGATTCGATCTAGGATCCGAATGGATGTTGTCTCGAGGCTGGGATCACGTCGGCTTGTGGTGATTCTTGGCTGACCAGAAGTTCCAGGAGAGTGTGTGTGTGTGTGTGTTTTGAGTAAATGGTGCAAAATGGGGTCTCTAGGGTTTTATGTTAATATATAACATGAGCTAGTTTCGCTGGTCAGTTTCGCTGGCCAAGCGAAACTGGCTCTGTTAGTCATAGGGTTGGCTAACCGGGCGACACTATAGTTTCGCCCGGTAGTTTCGCTGGAAACCCAAAAGTGACCAGTTTACATAATTAATCCAGTAAACACGTTGCACATAATTTCACATAGTGGCAATAAAATAAGTAAACACATATGGACGGGTTCGGTGATCAACCAAAGGTCGTGGACGTATTCGGCCTAGTTAAGCATTAGTTACTAAGTTAACACTTATAACGTAACTAACGGAGATTGTCTAACGGAAGTAAACCTTGAAATTCTCGGATGTCACATTGTATAACTTGAAGGTTCCACAAGGCTATTGTTCTAACTTTTCTAGTTTGGTTAGTCTAAAGGACAAGAAACTTGTGGGGCTCAAGTCACATGACTATCATATGCTGATGCAGCAGTTTCTGCCAATTGCAATTCGGTCAGTCATGCGTGAACCGACAAGATATACTATTATCAGGCTCTATTTTTTTTCAAATCAATATGCAGCAAAGAGATCAACGTCGAAGAACTAGATAAATTGCAAGCAGATCTTTGTGTCACATTATGCCTGCTTGAGAAATATTTCCCGCCATCATTTTTTGATGTTATGCTTCATTTGACGGTGCACCTTACTAGGGAGGTAAAATTATGTGGCCCAATTTGCTTTCGATGGATGTATCCATTTGAAAGGTGTATGAAGGTAATTAAGGGCCACGTGAGAAACAAAACTTATCCAGAAGGATGCATTGCTGAGGAGAACATTATAGAAGAAACGGTTGAGTTTCTCAGCGAATACCAAAAAAAACATGACAACTATTGGTGTTCCAACTAAAAAGCATAGCAGTGCGGATGGAAGTCCTGGATCAGCTGGTAGATCAGTTGAAGTCTCTCCAGAGCTCCTATCGAAAGCGCATTTATTTGTGTTGCTAAATACGCCTGTAATAGGGCATTATATCGAGTAAGTAATTTAGATTATTAACCTTTTTTGATATGTTTAAATAATTATAAACTTTTATAGATAACTTCAATTCATGTAATTGGAGAGAACACATGAAATTTTTGGAAAAGGAACATCCTGGTAGTAGACTAAATGAGCTGACTAAGAAGCAGAGCACAACATTTGGAAAATGGTTACGCAACAAGTTCAGCTAAATTTGCTTATTGTTTTAATTCCAAGTGAACTGTAACTTTCCTGAACAACTGACCTGAGTTGTCCGGAACAACTCTATTTTCTATCCGGATTGTAAAACCATATACGGATCGTTTCCAGATCATAGAATGATAGAGACGGAGAAATCTAATCATTTATTGTGTCGAATGATTACACCGAAGGAGTTTACATCGTTGAAGCTCGGGAGAGGTTGGACAGACCTATCCTCTCAACACAAATACAAATGACCAGAAATCTAAACATTCCAAACTATACTTCACCTATTTATAGGCAACCTGCCCAGCGGACCAACTAACCAACGTACCAGATGGTCCGGCGGACCATCTGGTCCGCCACTGGTCCGCTGGTGGCAGTCTAGCCTAGTTTACAATCTAGACAAATATTCGCACAGTAACGACCACACCAGGAACATGCTCTTACAGATTCCCCCTTGGACGTTACTGTCGAATGTAGGTCTTCATTTTCCAGCAATCGTCATCAGTCAGTTTGCTACATCTTGAAATCTTGAACTTCAGCAAACTCCCCTTGGACTGAACCTTCAGGTTTGCAGGAAACAGTTCGAATCTTGTACAATCTCCACAACCAATAAAGTTCCCTTAGCTTCAAGCACAGCACATCCAATTGGAACTGGCATATATGATAATGGTTCACTTCATCAGTCGTTACTTGGAAACTTGGAAAGACACCCGAACATCACCGCATATTATAATAATCTTTAATCTTCAGAAATTTGTAACATGCTCTAATCTTTATGAAAACCAATATCTTCAAAATCTTCAATCACAGAAATTCCCCCTCAGCATTAAGTCTCTCCCAATATATTACTCCGGTAAACGCATATCTCGTTGCAGACTGGAACTTCACCAAGTCTTTTTCACAACTCAAGAAAGTATCGGGCATATGACAGAGAGTTCCAAACTATAACCGAAAAACTTTGAACACATCCGTTCGCACAAACATTAGAACACACTACCAATTCATGAAGATCTCAAATCATGATCATCCCTGAACTGATTGCTTTGAATATTCACATTTTCCGTTTCCAGCAGATAAATCTCTTTGAAATTTTCAAGGGTCCCAATTTTCCCCCTAAACATGTGACATATTCAATTCCCGATTCCAACCCAGCAAGCAATGTGTGTTTTTCAAGTAGCTTGCAACGGAATCACACATTTTCTTTAGTTTTGTAAGTAATCATATCCATGTCTCTGAATCTCTGTCCATCATCAGAAACAAGTGTTCATGAATCTCTGTCCATCATCACGAACAATGAATACTCACAAACATCTTTTTCAGAAATTCGACGACTAATTCTTGATAAGCATCGGAATCTGGTAAATCTTCAATCATAATAACCCACAGCTATCGAATCAAGGGTAAACCCGATAACTGATTTGTTTCTTTGAAATTCCCACGACCTCAGCCCATACTTGAAAACAACCCCCAGATGTTGATTACTGATTAACGGGGGTTCGGGGGCAGCGCCCCCGAGAAGCGGGGTCCAAGGGGCGGCAGCCCCTGGCGGGGTCCAAGGGGCAGAGCCCCTGGCTGAACAAAATTGCTTCATAAAAAATGCATCCGAAAATCTGCGGCGGACCATAAGCTCCAGCGGACCAAATCAATATCAGCGAACCAAAATCCGGACCAACTTTACCAGCGGATCAGACTCGTACCGGCGGACCAGGTGCGGACCAGATATGGTACGGCGGACCAGAATTGGTACGGCGGACCAGATGTGGTACGACGGACCAGATGTGGTACGGCGAAACTGCCGCGGACCAAGCTTTGAAGATTGTCTTCCGGACCACAATCGGCGGACCAGATCTTCGATGAATATTGCCTGGCGGACCAGCAGCGGACCACTGGCGTACCACCTCTAAAAATCACGAATTTCACCTCAGATTCAGAATTTGTCGAATTTCTTCAATCAAACACCACTGTTAGGTGCGAAAATGACTCAGGAAGGTTCGTTTGAACAAAAATCAAGCAAAACGACACTGAATCACACCTAATCAACCATTTAACGTCTCAAAAACGAACAAAATCTAAAATGAGATCTGGAAATTGAGCCAACGGCTCTGATACCACTTGTAAAACCATATACGGATCGTTTCCAGATCATAGAATGATAGAGACGGAGAAATCTAATCATTTATTGTGTCGAATGATTACACCGAAGGAGTTTACATCGTTGAAGCTCGGGAGAGGTTGGACAGACCTCTCCTCTCAACACAAATACAAATGACCATAAATCTAAACATTCCAAACTAGACTTCACCTATTTATAGGCAACCTGCCCAGCGGACCAACTAACCAACGTACCAGATGGTCCGGCGGACCATCTGGTCCGCCACTGGTCCGCTGGTGGCAGTCTAGCCTAGTTTACAATCTAGACAAATATTCGCACAGTAACGACCACACCAGGAACATGCTCTTACACGGATGAACTATAACCTTCCTGGTGAATTGAAACTAGTTTCTTATAGTTTTAATTCCGGATGAACTGTAACTTTCCGGAACAACTGACCTGAGTTGTCCGGAACAACTCTATTTTCTATCCGGGTGAACTATAACCTTCCTGGTGAACTGAAACTATTTTCTTATAGTTTTAATTCCGGATGAACTGTAACTTTTCGGAACAACTGACCTGAGTTGTCCGGAACAACTCTATATTCTATCCGGATGAACTATAACCTTCCTGGTGAACAAAAACTATTTTCTTATAGTTTTAATTCCGGATGAACTGTAACTTTCCGGAACAACTGACCTGAGTTGTCCCGAACAACTTTATTTTATTTTTGGAAGAACTATAACCTTCCTATTCCTAATGAACTCTCCTGATGAACCTACTATGAATTTCAGGTTGAAAAGGAGATGGCGGAGTCCCCAGAAACTATATCAGAGACCGTTAGGTGGATTTCACGTGGTCCGCACAGAAGCGTGAGGAAATATGAAGTGTATGACATCAATGACTATTCATTTCGTATAAAATCTCGAGACAGTAGTGTTTACCAGAACAGCGGGGTTGGTGTAGAGGTAAATGACATGCACATCTCTAACGAGGTATTAACCTATGGACAAAAACCTTACTATGGGGTTTTAAAAGAGATATAGCTACTAGAATACCATATTAAAAGCATCCCTCTATTTATGTGCGACTGGGTTGAGAATACACAGGGGGTCAAAAAAGATAGTCTTGGTTACACTTTGGTCAACCTTAAAAGACTAGGTCACAAGGAGGACCCAGCACAACAGTTGTTTTACGTCAAAGACTAGCTGGATAAAAAACTGCATATTGTCTTTATGACACCTCCCAGAAATTACAGAGATTATTATGAAGACGATGCCAATGAAGAATTTAGTATGGTAGTTTTTCCTCACAACGATAATGTATTGCCACCCGTAGATACATGTGACAATGTTTACCATAGAGCTGACTGTACTGGAATGATATTACCTTAAACCGATTAATTGATCATTTTAATGTTTTTGAATCTTAGCAAATTACATTATCAACAATATTTGGTTTTTTTCTTTATGTATTCTGGAATATTATGGATCTTAATTTTGAGTCAAGTGTTTCCTTTTTTTTTATTGTGCCTGCAGGTCTCCTCTCTTTGACCAAACCAGAGTCAATAGAAGTCAAAAATAAACAAACAAAATCAACTGTTGCTTTAACAAACACAATTACATACATAATCCAAAGGGTATGATTCCATTAATACATTGATCTATAAAATTACAACTGAAAAACTACTAACTTAAAAGGGAGAAGTAGCGGCTGAAGAAAAATCCCTCTTTGCTTTCTCACATGCACTTGCTTCTGATCAAGTGAAAAGAGAGAACAAGTCCCTCTTTGCTTTCTCACATGCACTTGCTTCTGATCAACTGAAAATGGTGAAGAAGTGGCTGAAGAAATATCGAGTTCATGGGGCCAAAAGGGAGAGAAGCACCTGCAGAATACAAGTGCTGCAAACCACAACATGTGCCCTTACTGCTGACTGTTATAAAATTACACAATAACTTAAAATCTGCTCTCAGTAAAGCATTTGTATGAACCATTAGGGACTCCTCGTCTCCATGGTTTTCACAATAACTTAAAATCTGCTCGCATGAGATATAGAGTGCAATCTTTCCCTGCACAAGAAAAAATTACCAAATCTGAGACGAAAATTTCAATCGAATTTCAGTGGTGAAGATAATAACTTACCGTGTTCCACATACGGATGACGCCAATTCCACATTTTTTGCCGGCGATGATGGACGAAAAACAGAGAGAGAAAGACTGGGAGAAAAGGGGCATGGTGGAGATGATGATGAAAACTGATACAGAGATAATTAAGTATATATCGATACTCGAGGGGCGTGGTAGATGAAGATTTGAAAGATAAAGTAAATGAAATAGTAATGATTACAAGCATCGTACACTGTTGGTATTCTTTTAGCCACCTAAAATTAATATACCGTGACCATTTGTCATAATTTGTCACACAACCAATGTTTAATATGAGTGGCCATATAACAAGATAATCAAACATGATAAACTAAATGCAGACTCATCACCTTCCTCAGCAGCCCAATCATAACCTTCATTCAATGCTTTTGTTTTCCAATCAGAAGTAATAGCAGTTAAAGCAATAGGTTGAGAATCATCAGAAGTTCGTCCCCAGTTATATTGTTTATCAACTAGAGAAATTAAAGCTGTTGGAGGCTTTGATGAAGATGCATTTGTTTTTGAACATTCACGAGCAAAATGTCCAAAATTAGAACATTTGAAACATTTTGCCTTTGATTTATCTATTCCAACCTTGCCATCCGGATTTAAACTTTGATAGCTTGTCTTCTTTTTGAATCTTTTAACTCTGTGAGCTAACATCACCAGTTGCCAATTGATATCCATTTGCTCAAGATTATCAGGATCAATCTGATCAATATCTTCTTCAATTCAGATTAGATGCTGTCAAACCACCATTCAGCAATCCATAATAGGAAGATAATAAAGCAGAAATTAATGCCAAATGTTAATCAGGTGTTTTTGCTGAAAATGAAGTCTGACTTGAATGATTTGGAATAGTGAAGTTACATCCTCTTGATGAATTTCTAGAATTTCCTGAACCATGACTAGCAACAAAAGCTGTTTGAGGTGGATTTGATGAATCAACACCAAATGATTTGGACTTCGCATTGATACTTGCAGAATTTTGACCATGATACAATTCAGGATTTTGTAATTGAGCAGTTGACTTGTTTGATGTCATCATTTCCATTTCCCTAGCATGAAGCTTTCTAGTTAAATCATGAAATGATAATTCAGAATATTCTTTGTCATGGGTAAGAAATAACACATAACTTTCCCACTTTTCCGGATGCTTCCATCAATTTCTCCTTCAATTCCTCCTCGGTCTTTTCAATTTTAACCACTTTCATCTCACTAATCAAATGTGAAAACCTTGAAACAAGAGCAGAAATATTTTCTTTTTCATATTGTTGAAAGTTTTCAAATTCCTTGTTTAACACTTTTCGTCTACTCTTCTTGTATTGGTCATTACCTTCACATCGAGCATATAAAGCATCCCACAACTGTTTAGCTTTCTTGCAAGTGCTGAATTGATGCAACAGCTCAGTAGGTAAAGCCATGGTAAGATAACCATAAACTTTTTGTTCAAGCTCATAACTCTTTCTTTCATCCTTATCAAAATCTTGAATTTCCTTATACTCTCCATCTTCAGTTGGACGTACATACAACTTTCAAATCGGAATCCATAAATCAATATCATCTGTGCTGATGTATGCAGAAAAACGTTGCTTCCAATTTTGATAATCTTCCAACTTTAACAGCTTAGGAACTTTCTAACTTGTTCCTATTTCATTATCAAAATTGAGCATAGCTTGTATCGTGCTTTGCATAGCCGCAAATGCTTGAAAATCAGACATTTTTCCACCGAAAACGATACTTCAAAACTTCAAACTCAAAAACGAAGGTGTTAGAATTTGATTTTGATAATCAACTTTGAACGAACAATGTAGAGCTCGTCGAGACAATCGATTTGAGTACTTATAGCTCTCGTAGCGATTTACGATTCAAAAGTTATGACACTTTTAAGAAACTGCAAGCGGACCAGATTTGTACTCAGCGGACCAGATTTGGTACGGCGGACCAAAATGGTACGGCGGACCAGAAAATAACTGCCACGGACCAACTTAAAGATTGCCTAGCGGACCAGCGGCGGACCAGATTTTCTTGAGGCGGACCAGAAACGTACCACGCTGAAATTTTATGGATTTTTGCGAATTTTGACAATTTGGCCTTGAATTTGCTTCAGAATGGTGCGAAAACTCACTAGGAACACTCATAAATCATTTTTTACCTCAGAAACACTCGGAATTGGAAGAATTTGATGAAAAATGAAGAAAACCCACACTTTCTCACTCTAAAAAATCCGAAAATTGATCAAAAACACAGCAGTAGAGCAACCAAATGCTCTGATACCACTTGTAAAACCGAGATACAATCTTACTACTGTATGCTTTGATCAATGTAATGAACACGAGATGTAAATAAGAGAATTCTTATTGATCACTTGAAGATACAAAGAAGACTCTCTCTAGTTTCTCTCTCTAGAACACACACAGAAAGTGTACAAATGACAGAAGTGTTAAGCTATCATTCTAACACACGCTATTTATAGTTAGTGACAAAACAACCTGTGTACCAAATGGTGAACCATCTGTACGGGCGTACCATTTGGTACGTCGTACCCTTTGGTACGGCACCAATGATATTGTCACTACAACACACATACTCACTCTAATCTAGATACAACACACGAGACACATCATAGCATAGGTATATGCTCTAACAATATTGTTTTTAATTTGTTCATAAACATATACATCAATTAATTAATAATCCGGATCACTGCAATCTTCGGATATGTATCCTGAACTTGCATCGTCATCATCATGATCATCATCTTCATCTTCATCTTCTTCATCTTCTTCATCTTCTTCATCTTCTTCATCTTCTTCGGATCCAATTCATTGAATTTTGTATCTAGGACACGGAATAATTTCATTGCCTCAACAAAGTAGGCAAAACAATCAGGAATCTTCTGCGCATGGAGTTGCCTCAGGATGTTCTCATCGTTGTTTTTAATCACAAATTTGTGGGACTTGAATGATCTTCTTCTCCTGTTACTGTAAACCAAAAAAATACGATTATTCTTCACATACCAGTAATTAAGGTAGCGTTGATTATCGGCCATTTGATACCAGAATTGGTGTAAACGAATTGGGGTAGAGAATTTGAGATCAAGAAAGGGATGGCGGTAAAGGAAAATAACAATGACGATGATATATAGGGTAGCAGATTTTTAACCCGCTCGAATTGGTAAAATTGGAAGAAAAAAAGCGCGTTATTTTAGAGGGAAACAAATCTGCTCTTTTTCGCCACGCGTTTAATATTTTTCCATGACCATAAAATAGATTTTTGTCACTCACAACCTACCATTTAGTAACGGTTAATATATGTGGCCATAGGTAATAGATTTTTGTCACTCAAAACCTACTATTTAGTCACACAACCTAATAACAGTGGCCATATGTACTAGCTTTTAGCCACATAACTAAGTAAAAAGCGTGGCCATTGCTCACATTTAGCCACGCATAATATATACTTAATAGTTTTGTTTTCTTTTAATTTACTAAGTAAAAAAATCTACTCTTCCGTCACACAACATTATTTAAGCGTGGCCACACATTCCTTTTTGGTCACACGAATAAAAAATCATAAAACTTCCATGTCCGTTTGGTGCATTTCGCCACTCTTTATTAAGTGTGACAAATAAGTGCCATATGTTTTTGTAAAACAGTGGCTAAAGCCACTGTACCTGATTGTTGTTATCACATAAACAAAAAAATACGTGGCTAAAAGGGTCCAAAGGCTATATATATGGCCACGGGTACAAAATATGTGTGGCTAAAACTAGTGTTTCTTACCTTTGGCCATGTTTTTTTTCAAAACAGTGGCTATGTGTTATCAAAAAAACCGTGACCAAAGCCACTTTTTGACGTAGTGCCAGGTACTCAAATAAAAGAGTTAATCACAACTTCAAGTCTTCTAAAGCTGTTGATAAGGATGAAAGAAACTATGCATAGTCAAGTATTCAAGATCAAATTATCCATCAAGTTGAGGGGGAGTTTGATTGAAGATACAAGTCTAAGTGGTGACCAGATACCGCACATGTCGAGAGGGAGTTTGTTAGTGCATATACAGTTCGTCATGTGAAGTATCTGAACAAGATGAGAATTGCAAAGAAGCTGTCAACCGATGTGACACGAAGTCACAGTTCGTGTGACCACACCAACTGACACAAAGTGGTAGTTCGTGTCAGTTAGGGTGACTTCGGATGTAGTCCAGTTCGGACAGATCTGCATGCATATAAATAGACGTTGTTCTTTGTAATTCAGTAACGATTGAGAGAGAACTTAAAGAGACCAGCTCTTAACTATGTGTTTTTTAGTGTGTTTCTCTGTTTGAGCTTTATTGAGAGTTTGTAACTGAGTCTTTGTGATTTCAATAAAACAAACTTTATATTTACATCTTGTTCTCTCGTATACGATCAAGCAAATCAGTAGTAAAATAGGTTTCACAGTTATACAAATTTTGTATTGTAATTTCATTTCATTTAAGAAAATTCAAAAAGATTTCGGTGTGTTTTAGCATAAGTTTAAAAAATCAAAAAGATTCTAAATTTGTTTTGATATAACCTTTCTAAAAGTCAAAAAGATTTTGTTTCTGCTTTGTTTTCGATGTGATCGACATGGGATACAAATCAAATTTTCAAAATATCAAAATCAATATCTTGAATTCTCGAAGAGATGTTTTGCGCCAAGATCATTTATGATTGAACAAGTACTAAGTGAAGAAGAATGTCACAACTTCAAGTCTTCTGAAGCTGTTGATAAAGATGGAAACACACTGTGCATCGTCAAGTATTCAAGATCAAGCTAACCATCAGGTTGTGGGAGAGTTTGATTGAAGATACGTTTGACTGGATGAACAGATACTACACACTTTGAGGGGGAGTTTGTTAGAGCATTATCGGTTCGTCGTGTGAAGTATCTAAACAAGACGAAGCTGCAAATTAGGTTGTTACACGAACTGAGTCCGAAGTGACACGATGTCACCCGAACTCACAGTTTGGGTGAGTTCGGAATCACGCGAACTCACAGTTCGGGTGGGTTCGTATAACTGGGTATAAATACCCGTTTTGCATTGTAATTCACAAACGTGTGGAGAGCCGATATGTCTTAAGTGTGTGTTTCTATGGTGTATTCTCTGTGAATGTTCTAAGTATTGTTTCTGATTGTAATTGTTCTTTGTTGATCAATTAAACAATCTTTTAATTATGTTTTTCATCCGAAGTAGCTAGATCGGATAGACGATCCGATGCTCATGGTTTTTCATAAATTTTTGGACCTAAGCATTTACAATAACAAACAAACAAAAAAACTACAACAGAACTCAATGAGGAATTTCATCAAAAGATATAATCTACATTTAAACTAGGACGCACAATCTTTTCCTAGTTATTAGAATTCGCCTCCACTCAAACAAATGTGATTCATCTCTAATTTAGAACATGATAAAAAAATGAAACATACATAATTTAGAACATGTGTTCAATTCAAATATAATGAGCTTTAATAAATCCGAAAAAAAAATTAAAATAGAAAGCATACATAATTTATACAAAATTTTAGAAGATCCATTAGATAAAAAACAATACCTACAACTCACAGAAAAACTATCCATCAAAGAAGATACCCAACTGACAAAACTTGTGTGTTCGACCTACACTCAACTTGGCCAATGGAATATTTCCCCACCGATTAGTAACAAAATATATCTCATTAGTGAGAAGAACAGCACCAAATCCAAGTACAAAAAATAGACATGAACTTTTTTTTTTATCTTCTACAGCATGTCAACATGACAATAGCCTACAAAGCAAAAGGTCTTGCAACACATAATGAAATGAAATTTTAAACTTACAAGGTCGAGAAATCATCGGATTAGATTAGAGAAAAATGATGCAATCAGCCTTGATCTTGAGAGATTTAAATGAACGTTATTACATTTTACTATTTTTATTCTGACCATTGAACAAACCGATCTGCAACTATTTATTTCATTAATTCTAACATTCCTATCCACATGAAAAGCATTCATTTTGTTAGCAACCTCATAGAAAGAATGTAAACCAGGATTATTTAAAGTCAAATAATCATAAAACTTATTAGAATTGCTTGCTTTCATGAAGTTTGACTTTTGAAAAGTCAAACAGTTCTACGTTGGATCACAAATTGGCCATGAATTCGAGTTTTTTGTATGTGTTTGATTGATTCCAGAAGATTTTACATGTCAATACGAAGCTACATCAAGTTTCTGAATCAAATTTCATGGAGATTTGAGCAGAATTCGAATTTTACAACTTATGTTCTTCATGGAGGTCCTTAATGGTGGATTTCTCAAATCATAATTGTTTTGATTAATTCTTGTTGCTACAGATTCATATTGAGCATATGAATCCATTGGGTACAATATATTTTGTGTATTCTTCAACGAATGATCGAATTGGAGTTCAAGTTCGTCAATGGTGGGTTAAGAAAGTCCCAACTTTGTCTTTTGATTCGTTCATCATCATTCGTTGATCAAAACCTAAGAAATAATGATGTAGTTTTGTTAAGTTTTCTGTCACGAATCCAAAGCAATTTACGGATCGAATTTTCGTTGAGAAATGAATGAGATATGATGAATCAAAGTTGTTGTATTGTAAAAAAAATATGGATAATTTTTGTGTGAAAAGAATTTAATTAATTTTTTTAAAATTCTAAGAAAACGACAAGTAAGCAAAATACTATATGGCACACTTTAAAACATGACATTTGGAGTTTTAAAACACATGTTTAGTAGTGTCATAGATAGATTATGTTTTCCCGATAAGTATGATATTATCATGTATATACGAATTAGTAGGTAATGAAGCGCACGTTGCAGCGGTAAACAGTTAAAAATGTGTGATATCATAATTCAGCTCGAATTATTCGGGTTTAATTAATTACAGAGGAATTAAAATTCGCTACCGAAAGACACAATGGGTTTGAAAATAAAAAATTTAAATCCAAAGCAATTTACGAATCGAATTTTCGTTGAGAAATGAACGAGATATGATGAAATCAAAGTTGTGGTATTGTAAAAAAATATGGATAATTTTTGTGGAAAAAGTATTGATGTGTTGTTTAGTGTATATGAAAAATGGGGTCCTACACTATCAAATTTTAAATTTATAGAACTGGTTATTCACCGATGGACTATACCAACACACTAAGGCAAGTATACATGTCGTGCGTAGCACAGTATTGGTAAACACCGGGTTGTCGAACCTCAGGGACACGGACTTGTTGAAAACAGTCGATTATAATTCAGCTGGTTTTTGTTTTGTTTTGAAAATTGATTTTAATTTAGAAAACAGACAATGACAGTAATTAAAATGTGGTTTGGAAAGACAGATATTTGATAAAGGATCACTTAGGCATGGCTCCTCCAACTTAGGTTTGACAAGTGTATCGGTAATGTGTTCTAACTTATCTCTGGGATGAACTGGGGTCCTAAGACAAGGCTTACCTAGTTCCTATGGATAGGTTCACGTTTAGGGTTATAGACACGCCCTACACGGTTACTACTAGTCCATGGTGCAGTACTGATAAGGTTGCGGTTTATGAAGTGCCCTAGGATGGGTCCCGAGTTATCGGTGGCTCAACTCACAACTGGTCGAAGGGTTAGGATAGGTCTGGCCCTAACGGTCCTAGAGTTGTGAAGCGGTTACAATTTGGTTGATAGGTTGACCTAGTAGGTCCTAGACATGACTAAGCAGGAACAGACCCGAGTTATTGGTGAATGCTTGACTACTTGACAATGGCAAGGGTATCTACTAGCTAAGGGTAAGATGATTTCTCACTCAAACTCTATGGTGGACTCCTAATATAATTCTAGGGTTTCCCTGATGATCGTGACTATTTCTAGCCACGCGTGTTGGTACTAGAATTCAGGAGACGATGAGCAGCTCGCATCAGCTCGTAGGCACTTCATGGTAAGGATCCTGAATAATATTTACTTACTAACGGTTGCTTCTCTATTGTTTGTTACTCGCAGGTTGACTTGGTCATTCATCACGTGTCCTAAAGACTCGGTCTATCAATAGAATCGTGGGTCAGTTGGGATTCAAACGGCTAGTTGGCGAACGTGGACTTAGTTGCTATTTTTTAGGAAAATTAGTTGCTATGTATTTCGTATTTAAACAGAGCTCTAGGCTTACACACACACACAATCTTTTCGATCACAATTCTCTGCAACACTTAGAATTCGAGCTCATTTACTTTGTAATCAGAACTTTCATTATATAAAAGTTTTAGGCGGCAGGTACTTTGAACCGGCCCCCGAGGTTTTTTGCCAGGCTCCTTGAGGATACTCAAGGATACTTGGATTTTCCCTCGTTATATCCTCGTGTCTATTCTAGCAGTTACATTTTCATCCTTATTTACATCAAACACGCTACCTCACATACAAAGTTTGATCAACTAATTGCTTAGGCAGTTTTTGACCAAAACAATTTGGCGCCCACCGTGGGGCCAACGGTGTTTGAATTCAGCTAAAAGCCTTGATCTTCTTCCCATAACCAATTCTTGAAAATGTCGAGCCAACAAAAGATTACTTCGAAATCCGTTTCATCCACTAAACCGATCGTCAATGCTGGTCTTCCCCCAATGATGAAGAAAGTGGCTGATACTAATGCTAAAGGAGTGGAATACCCCACTTTTACTGGATCTCAAGGTACGTCCACTGACTCTACTATTTCTAATAATGATCTCTATGTTTTGATCAGGCAAATGAAGGCCCATGCGGATGAACAAACCAAAACCAACGAGAGAATGATGAAGGAGATCATGGAATTGAAGAAATCTAAGAAACCAGTAGAGGAAATCAGCCCTTTGATCCCAAAATCATTCGGGTTCAACTCTCCGGAAATATCGGAGCAGCCGAAACTGAAAGTAAATCCCTCTACTGTTCAAAAGTCAGGTATTGCAACAGTTACCACTGCAGGATCCTCAGGCACTCAGCATCAGAAGACTTCCAGGATGATGGATCTGGAATACTCTGGGTTCTACTCTGAGCAACCCCCAGAATCTTACTACAGCGAATATGGAAGTCAGCAGCCGCCGAGATGCTCAAGTCAGCAACCAGCCGGGTTTTTAAACCATCGGGTGCCAGCAGTCTCGATGCATCAATCCGTATCTCGACCACAACAATTCGCGGCAGCAAACCTACATGAGCCTTGGAGTCAGCAATCAGCAATGCCTACTCCACAGATGCCACAGGGATCCTCATCTCAGCCATTCCAACCATATCGAAGCCGCTTCCGAGCAGCTCAGGATCCTCAAGGATCCTTATTTTCTAACCCTACTGTCTCTGCAGGCACATTCCCAGGTTCATCTCAGGAGATGCATGAGGGAGACTTCATCCCCATGCAAGTGGAGACTATGACTGAGCCAACCGTCATTAGAGATACTGGATATGGACCTCAAATCCCTCTACAAACTTCCAGGGCTGGCAACAACTTTGATAATTATTATACTAACCCTAACCAAGGAATTGTGCAGGATGCAGGTATTGACCCCGTCATCGCCAGGGAACTTCAGAGATTGAAAGACATGATCTCAAGTGTTCCTGGTGTTATTCGCCCAATTCCCGAAGTGCCAGCGGGCAGCCACAGGATATCCAGATTTGCATGGCCCATCTGTGACGTAGAGATACCGAAAAGATTTCAGACCCCCAACATGAAACTCTACGATGGAACCACAGATCCTGAGGAGCACGTGGCACAATACAGGGAGCGAATGGAGATCAACCCCATTCCTGCAAACATCAAAGAAGCTTGCTTATGCAAGGGATTTGGTTCAACACTGACAGGACCAGCCTTGAAATGGCTACTCAGTATCCCTCCTAACACTATTACTTCTTTTCCCCACTTGGTTAACTTGTTTAATAACCAGTTTTCTTGCAGTAGGAGCTTTGAGAAGCTCACTGGTGATTTGTACAGGATAGTTCAGAAACCCAGTGAATCCCTAAGGGATTACGTGGCCAGATTTGGTCGAGAAGCTCTAGATATCCCTAACTTGGATATGGCAGCTGCTGTAGAAGCCTTCAAAATGGGGATTAGAGGGGATTCCCGATTTTATGATGATTTGGTTATGACTCCTTGCAGGAACCTTGATGAGGTCAGAACAAGGGCACTGAGGTTCATCAGGTTAGAAGACGATAAGAAGATCCAAAAAAGAGGTGAAGAAACGTCGGGCAGAAGGACAAACTCTCCCGGGAAACAACAAAGAAACAAACCCTATTATCGTAATGATAATCCAAGGGTCAACGAAGTGGAAGAGGAAGACGACGAAGAGAACTTCCCAAAGGTATCTGATTATTGCTTTTCGGTTGACACAAGTGGTTTGTTATGTGCCTTGCAGGATCTAGGTGATAAAGCCAGGTGGCCAAGAAAATCGGATAAACAAGGATCATGGAAAGATAAGTCTAAATGGTGTGCCTACCACGAAGACTTTGGGCACTTAACAGATGATTGCATAGCCCTTCGGAAAGAGATCAGTTACCTGCTCAGCAAGGGGCATCTCAAGGAATTGTTCGGTAGAAAGAGAAGCAAAACTCAAGAAGCTGCTGAGCTGCCCAAAAGAGCTCAGTCGCCACCAGCAGATGCAAAGGTGATCAACTTCATCTCTGGAGGATCTGACATATGTGGGGCCTCTTTCTCATCAGCAAAAAGACATGCCAAGGAGGCCAAAATGGATCAAAGCAGTCGACCAAAGAAGAATGCAATATTGACTGAAGACAAAGTCATTTCTTTTGACGAAACTGATAAGCAGGACATCCAGGATCCTCATCATGACAGTCTGGTAATTACATTATGTATTGCTAACCATTATGTTCGCAGGATCCTGATAGACAATGGCAGCTCGGTCAACATTATTCAATTGGACGTGCTTAAGAAGATGAGCATTCCCGTAGAAGAGATAATTCCAAGATCCTCAGTATTAGTAGGATTTAGCGGAGAAACCAAGCATACGGTTGGAGACATCAGACTTCCTGTTTACGTAGAAGGGGTCAATTCCATGCAGAAATTCTGCGTTATTGATTCCCTACCTTGTTGCAATGTAATCTTGGGAAGGCCATGGATCCATGACATGAAAGCAGTTCCATCTACCTATCATCAATGTGTGAAGCTTCCCACACCTTGGGGAGTTGTAAGAATACTAAGTGATCAACAAGAAGCCAAAGACTGCTACACTTCTGCTATGAAGAACACTATCAAGTCAAGGCCAGCATAGCAATTAAAGAAACCAGCACGAAGAGTTCAGATGACAAAGGAATTGGAGACCAAAGAAATTCAACTCAATCCTGAAGATCCTGAAATCAAAGTGCTGGTAGGAACAAATATTCCTGAGGATACTGAGGAGCAGCTCGTGAGCCTCTTAAAGTCCAGAGTCACAACATTTGCATGGAAACATGAGGACATGACAGGTATATCTAAAGATATTATTACTCATAAACTTGGTATAGATGAATCTTTCAGGCCAATACATCAGAAGAGAAGGAAGTTCGCTCCTGAGAGAAACGTCATAATCCAAGAGGAAGTTGACAGGCTGCTCAAATCAAAGATGATCAGAGAAGTTAAGTATCCTCGCTGGTTGGCTAATGTGGTGGTAGTCCAAAAGAAGAATGGTAAGTGGAGGGTATGTGTAGACTACACAGACCTAAACAAGGCCTGTCCAAAAGACCCATTCCCTCTACCACATATTGATTCTATGGTGGACGCGACTGCCGGGCACGAGATGTTGACTTTTATGGATGCATCTTCGGGCTTTCAACAAATTCAAATGGAACCATCAGATCAGGAAGACACGGCCTTCATGACTCCCACAGGTATTTATTGTTATATTGCAATGCCTTTTGGTTTACGAAATGCAGGTGCTACATACCAAAGGCTAGTCAACATGATGTTTAAAGACAAGCTGGGGGACACCATGGAAGTATACATAGATGATATGGTGGTGAAATCGAAGAAAGCAGAAGATCATCCCAAAGATCTTGAAGCCGCATTTGATATCCTGGACCAGTTCAACATGAAATTGAATCCTTCCAAGTGCCATTTCGGAGTAAGAGCCGGCAAATTCTTGGGCTTCATGGTTACTGAAAGAGGAATAGAAGCCAGCCCTGAGCAGATACAAGCTATTATAAACTTGAAGTCTCCAACAAATGTTAAAGAAGTTCAAAGATTGACTGGAAGGGTAGCAGCACTTAACAGATTCATATCAAGATCTTCCGAAAAGAGCAAAGAATTCTATGACATACTGAAGAAAAACAAAAAGTTCGAATGGGGTGAGAAGCATGAAGCAGCTCTGAACTCTTTGAAAAAATATTTGTCATCCGCCCCGCTTCTGATGCAACCAGTTAAAGGCGAGCCACTGTCTCTTTATCTAGCGGTTTCAGGCAGCTCGGTAAGTGCTGTGCTTGTGAAGGATTATGAGGGGCAGCAACATCCAGTATACTATGTAAGCAAAACATTGCTAGATGCTGAAACCAGGTATTCTTATTTAGAAAAATTGATTTTAGCCCTTGTCATGGCTTCTCAAAAGTTAAGACATTATTTTGAAACTCATGTTATTTATGTGAAAACTAACTATCCTATTAAGTGTGTTTTAAGAAAGCCAGAGATGTCTGGAAGAATGGCGAAATGGGCAGTTAAATTAAGTGCCTATGAAATCATATATGAACCAAGAACAGCGATCAAGTCACAAGCCTTAGCAGACTTTGTGGCTGATTTCAGCAGCGACATACTGCCAGAAGTTGAACTTGAGGTCAAGCAGCTCGAAGAAGCTTCAGGCAGCTGGGTCTTGTATACAGATGGAGCATCTAATGTTAGAGGTACAGGATTGGGTGCGCTACTGAAATCGCCACAGGGGGACATTATCCCTCTATCTATCCACTGTGAATTCAAGGCTACTAATAATGAAGCCGAATACGAAGCTTTAATTGCGGGATTACAACTCGCTAAAGATATGGGTATCCAACACATTCAAGTTTTTATTGACTCCTTGTTATTAACTAACCAATTTAATGGATCCTATGCAGTGAAAGGCGAAAGGCTAACCAAATATCTGGACCTTGTAAAACAATTAGCATTATCTTTTGAAAATTGCAGCATATCACAGGTACCCAGAGAAGAAAACGCAGAAGCTGATGCTTTGGCAAATTTAGCATCATCTTTAAGGATCCCAGAAGGTGTCAAGATTCCCATAACTCACATCCTGACACCAGCAATTGAAGAACAAGAAGTTAATGATGTTACAACAGATAAAGATCAAGAAATGACAGACTCCCAGGATCCTCAAGAATCCTGGACTTACCCTATTAGGAGATTTATCCAAGAAGGAGAAATCCCAAAAAACGAGAACTCCAGACTCTTCCGAACAAAGGTAATTCCATATTCAATAATAAATGGTATCTTATACAAGAAATCTCTTGCAGGACCATACTTGAGATGCCTCGAGCAGCCTGAAGCACATGTGGTACTTCAGGATATTCATGAAGGCGATTGTGGCAATCACACTGGGGGCAGATCACTATATTCAAAAGTATTAAGAACAGGATACTACTGGCCCACCATGAAGAAGGATGCTATGGCCTTTGTTCAAAAGTGTGATGCATGTCAGCGGCACGGCAACATCCTCCATCAGCCTGCTGAGCCGCTCCATTCAATATCATCTCCATGGCCGTTCATGAAATGGGGAATGGATATAGTTGGTAAGCTGCCTGTAGCACCTGGAGGAAAAGTCTTCATGCTGGCTATGACGGACTACTTTTCTAAATGGATTGAAGCCGAAGCTTTTGTTCAAGTTAGAGAAAAGGAAGTAATTTCCTTTATCAAAAGGAATATCTTGACAAGATTTGGAATTCCATCAGAAATAGTGTGCGACAATGGATCTCAGTTTATTGGCAAAAGAACAACTAGTTTTTGTGAGGCATGGGGCATCAAGATGGTAACTTCAACTCCCATACATCCACAGGCTAACGGCCAAGCAGAATCAAGCAATAAGATTATCATCAATAACCTCAAGAAGAAGCTAGGAGACAAGAAAGGAAAATGGGCTGAAGAGCTACCTTTCGTATTATGGGCTGACAGAACGACCTCCAAGAATGCTACTGGTCGAACACCATTTTCCTTAGTGTTTGGATCCGAAGCTGTAATTCCTACTGAGATGGTGATGCCAACTGCGAGAACAAGCCACCAGGATTTTGAAGCAAACAAACAAGAGCTCCTTGAAGATCTTGAAACAATTGAAGAAATCAGAGACCTCGCAAAATTTAGGATGGCAGCATACCAGCAAAAGATAGCCAAGTCTTATAACAGGAATCTCAGGATCAGAAGATTTCAAGTAGGAGATCTGGTACTCAGGAAAGCTTTTCAAAATACAACCAATCCGGCACATGGGAAACTCGCGCCTAAATGGGAAGGACCCTACCTGGTGGATTCGGAAGCTGGAAAAGGAGCATACAGGTTAGTTACTATGGAAGGTGAGCTGCTCCCAAGAGCTTGGAATGCAATTCACTTGAAGTTATATTTTATGTAAGTACTCTCTGGATCTTTTAAGCATATCAGAGAATCCTTGTCCATACTTCGAGAACCTCAGGTATGATTTTTACCCTTATTTCATTTTCACATTATTATTTTTGAAATATGTACTGACTTAGGCATCGGAGGGGTGTTAGCAAAACTAACACCCACCCCTCACCGAGCCTTGGAGTATTTTGTAGGTGCTCCGAGCGTCCTGCCATAAGCTAGAGGCTGATCACCTCTTCTAAGTCTAAAGCATTCTGAATGCTGTCAAAAGGTTTAGGAGGTTTTCACCTTCTCGTTCACTAATGGGAATCGCCAGGAGCGCAAGACCCTCGCCAGGAGCGCATGATGGTGACCTGTGGTTCAAGGTGGTGCGACCAGTCCATCTAAGGGTGGCTGATAATTTCATCACTGTTGGCCATAAAGTGCACTTCAAAATGGATGGCAGACGTGTCATCTCAAAGATTCTAAGGTTTTTGGCATTTTCATGTCAACAAAGGTTTAGACATATTCATGTCTCTCAAGTTTTGGGCTTGACCCCAGTTGGCTTAGTCCCAAGTATTTTTGAGCTTGTCCTCAGATTAGCAAAGGTTTTTAATGTTTTCACATTAAACAAAGGTTTAGACATATTCATGTCTCTCAAGTTTTGGGCTTGACCCCAGTTGGCTTAGTCCCAAGTATTTTTGAGCTTGTCCTCAGATTAGCAAAGGTTTTTAATGTTTTCACATTAACTAAAGCTTTAGACATATTCGTGTCTCTCGAGATTGGGCTTGACCCCAGTTTAACTTATTCACAAGTGCTCAAGGTTTTTAAGGTATTTTATGCCTTAAAATCGGAATTTCATCAAGTCTATCTTAAGGATTCCTAAGGATCCTTAGAGATCCTGACTACCTCTACGGTTGGAGTATTCTCAAACAGGTTATATTGATACTGCGTTTGATACATATTTTTATTACCAAGTATTAGATGGCATCATGGTTTGTTAACATTGGCAAAATTTTAATAAACTTTTGAGTTTTTCAACTAAACTATGCTGAGCATCCTGTAGGATCCTCATTCAAACATTTTTCAAAATAATTAAAAGCATACACGGCACACCATGATGATCAAAATACCACTAAGTTATATTTATGCAGGAAATTAGAGAAGTTGACCCCAGGCTTCGTCTTGGAACCCAAGATCCCTCCGCCTGTGGCCAACTATATTGTCTAAAGGAGCTTGGACTTCGCCTTGAAACTCAAGGTCCCTCCATCCAAGTCCCCAAAAAGAAAAAAAAAAGGTTAAACTACCATTGTTTACAAAAGCTTCACCACAAACATTGTTTACTGAACCTGAACCTGACCATGAACCAAACAAACTAAAAAAGCGGGCTCAGACCGTTGCATCGTCTTCATCGCCCAGCTTATCACCAGCAGCCTCCGCCTGCTCAACCTCCTTGCCCTTGCCCTTTTCCTTCTCAGCTTCCTTCTCGACCTCCGGCTCAGCCTCCTTCTCAGCCTTTTCAGGAGCATCTACCCTCTCAGCCAGCAGCTTCTTAAGGCTCACCTCCCAGTCCTTCACTGGCCAGCTCTCTGGAGTGAAGCCATCAGCCTGTGCAGCAGTTGCCATCTCAATCATGCACTCCAGCACGCTGATGGCGGCTGAAGATTGAGCATTCAGTTCGGCCTGCTTCAGAGCTTCAGCAGCCGCAGCATCTTTCTCTTTGAGCTGCTTCTCATAGTGGCGAGCATTGCTGGCTGCGGCCTTGTTCAGCTTCTCAAGACGGAGCGTGGCCTGATCGAGTTTGAGCTCAGAGGCTTCAAGCTTCTGCTCAGCTGCTTCGAGCTTCTGCTCCAGGGCTTCCACTTTGCCTTCGAGGTCAATCACCTCGTGGCTCAGCTTGTCGATGCCCTGCACATCAGAATCAAAAAGGGAAGTGTTATGACTTTCATTTTTACATATTTCCCTATTATTAAACTACGACTTACAATGTTCACTACAGCCTGCAGTGAGAGCAGCTTGTTAGCAGCTGCAACGGGAGGGAGATCATCGAAGCTGTCCACATTGATAGTGGAATCAGGAGCCTTGCGCTTCTTTGCAGAAGAAGTCTTGGAACGAGTGCTCGGAGCTCGAAACTTGGGGGCTGAGGTGTCAGTAGGAGCCTTGCTGCTGGTCTCCTCAGTTTTCTCCTTTTTGGCAATGAGCAGCTTAATGTCCTTGAAGGAGAAGTTGGAGGCCGAACCTGGAGCTTCATCATAGACAGTGAAGGATCAATTTCAGAAGAAATAAAACACAATTTAAAGACGGAAAGGGAACAATTAAATGAAAGTACCTGTTGACATGGTTCTTGAAGGGCTGAGAGATTGCTGAGAAATGCTTCTGGCACTTGAAACGTCCTCGGTCTGGCAGCTTCTTTCTGCTGCTGGGATGCTGAAAAGATCCTTAAGCTTCTTGGAGGATTCACGGGTTGGTTTTATCAAAGCTTCAAACTTGGGCGCTGCAAAGACAGAAACACAATCATATCAGTTACATGCAATGGAAGAGTATACGGGGTTAGAATGTTACTAAAACTCTTCCTACCCTTAATGACCCACTGGGTAGGAAGGTTCTCACAACCAGCAAGGCTACTTCGTTTCACAAAGAAAAATTGACGCTTCCAGTCGTGGTCGTTATGAGAAGTCCTAGGGATCATCTGAGCTTCTCCAGTTCGAATTTTCAAAACAAATCTACTGTTGCCGTGAGTGGCCAACCGGTAAACTTTACAAATTTCAGCAACTCCGATATTCAGATTATGGGACTGGTTCAAACTTTCGAGAGAGAACAGAATACGCCACACCATTGGCATGACTTGGGAGTAAGCAAGACCGGTGACAGAAAAGAAATCATTCACCAGTGTCGGAAACGGAAATGTCATGCCAAGAAGAAAAGGGTAGTTCAGAAAACAAACCCATTCGTCGGAGATGTGGTCGGCTTTCAAAGAAGGGTCGAAGGGACGAATTTCAGCTCCAGCGGGGAAACAGCAGGATCGTTTCAACAATGCGATCTTGCGATCGTCAAAATTGCAAGTTTCCTCCGCCGTCGCCGGGAGGAGACCTTGGTCAGTAAACTCGTCGGCCACTTGGTCGGAGACCGTGGCCGATGACGGTGCAGGATTTTTTCCCATGCTCAGAGAAAACGAGAAGGGCGGAATGAGAAACTAACCTGGAAAAGATGCGAGGAGCTCTAGGGTTTCGCCGAAAAGAAGATGTGGTGAAGAATTAAAGTGGTGAGAAGGTTATAAAGGGATAATCTGACGAGAACTTCGCTTGGGAAGTTGGGGCTAATTACTCCCCATCAAATCATAGTTACTTAGCGATAAGCCAGAAATTCAAATTTTCGACAGCTGTTTCGCATGCACCAACTGCCAAAAATTTGGGGGCAATTGTTGGTACTAGAATTCAGGAGACGATGAGCAGCTCGCATCAGCTCGTAGGCACTTCATGGTAAGGATCCTGAATAATATTTACTTACTAACGGTTGCTTCTCTATTGTTTGTTACTCGCAGGTTGACTTGGTCATTCATCACGTGTCCTAAAGACTCGGTCTATCAATAGAATCGTGGGTCAGTTGGGATTCAAACGGCTAGTTGGCGAACGTGGACTTAGTTGCTATTTTTTAGGAAAATTAGTTGCTATGTATTTCGTATTTAAACAGAGCTCTAGGCTTACACACACACACAATCTTTTCGATCACAATTCTCTGCAACACTTAGAATTCGAGCTCATTTACTTTGTAATCAGAACTTTCATTATATAAAAGTTTTAGGCGGCAGGTACTTTGAACCGGCCCCCGAGGTTTTTTGCCAGGCTCCTTGAGGATACTCAAGGATACTTGGATTTTCCCTCGTTATATCCTCGTGTCTATTCTAGCAGTTACATTTTCATCCTTATTTACATCAAACACGCTACCTCACATACAAAGTTTGATCAACTAATTGCTTAGGCAGTTTTTGACCAAAACAACGCGTACGCCACAAGTTCTGTTATTCGGCTATACAATAGTCTCCTAATGATAGTTGGCTTTGCAAGCTAGGGTTAGGGTTCCACAAGACCAGAGATTACTAGACACAATATAGGAATTCAATTCATCAACCAACTCAAAGCAAAAAATAACGTTTACTTCATAAATGCAAAACATAAGCAAAACCGATACAAAATTAAAGTCAAACCATGGTTGGATTCGCCTCGCCTAAGCGATACGATGAGTTTGGCCAACCATGTTAATGTTTAAACAAAAACAAATCTGATTCAAATAGAAATTCATGGCGAAATGTAAATACAATACCAAATAGAAGCTCGAAATTATGAAAAACGCTACTTTACGACTCGTTGAAGGCTCCAAATCTTCAAATCTTCAAAGGACTTCAATGAGGGCTTCCCTTGGCTTTTTCTCTGCTCTCCAGGATGTTCTGAATGGTGGAAATGAGCCCTCTATTTATAGGGGCCGAAATCACAAAACTTCCAAAAATGGGTCTAGGGTCCTTCACGGCCGTGAAAGGAGCTCTCACGGCCGTGAGGCAGTTTTCACGGCCTGGCTATCTAGGGACAGGGTGCTTCACGGCCGTGGAGGCTCTCACAGCTTGCATGTCAGGCCGTGAGTGTGGCAACCCTAAAACTTTTGCTTTCTTTCCCCAGCAACGACGACAGCCGAGGCTGCGAACGCTACGACGCAAGAATAATTTTCGGGACGAAAATTCCATTTACAAGGGGATGATGTGACATCCGAGAATTCCAAGGTTAACTTCCGTTAGACAATCTCCGTTAGTTACGTTATAAGTGTTAACTTAGTAACTAATGCTTAACTAGGCCGAATACGTCCACGACCTTTGGTTGATCACCGAACCCGTCCATATGTGTTATGTGTTTATTTATTTATTGTCATTATGTGCAATGTGATTTAAACGCATGATTTAGTATTGATAATAGAACGTAAATTGGTCACTCTTGGTTGCTAGCGAAACTACCGGGTGAAACTATAGATTCGCTCGGTAGTCGGCTAGACCATTTGACTTGCATGAGTTCAGAGCCAGTTTCGCTTGGCCAGCGAAACTAGCTCCTGATATAAAGTCTATTAAACCCTAATTACATCCCATTTGCATCATCTCCACACTAAACACACACACACTCTCCTGGAATTTCTGGTCAGTCGAGAAACACCCCGAGCCGACGTGATCTCAGCCTCGAGACATCATCCATTCGGACCCTAGATCAAATCGTGAGTCCCAAAAACATTCTTTATACATTTTCTATGTGTTTTCTTAAAAAGCATGCCTAAATCCTCATGTAATCACTTGATCTTCTGATATGATGCTTAGGAAGGCTAGATCTATCATAAAGTCTGTAACTTTACGTTTGAAATCAAACCATAATGAAGTTTCATGCTAGTTAGGTCATTTTAGGTTTAAAATGTGTTTTTGGTGATTTGAATGTGAAAACCCATGTTTAAGGTGTTAAAACTTGTTGTTTGATGTTGGTAAATGATTATGCATGCTAAATATTGAATCACATGAAGTATGGAAGCTGCTAGATTGATTTTTAGGCTGATTTATGTGTTTTCCGCGACCAGCGAAACTGAACTGTTCTCTGGGCGAAACTATACAGCGAAACTGTATATATATTCATCCAGCGATACTATGTGGCAAAACTATAGTGTCGCCCGCGAAACTAAGTAGACCTGCTCGAACGAAACTACCGAGCGAACCAACCTGAACGAAAGTTCAAACCAGTTTCGAGCGAATCTAGGCTAGCGAAACTGCGTCAGCAGTTTCGGGCGAAACTAGCTAGCAAAACTGTGTCATCGGGTAATCCCTAGCGAAAGTGCTGCCCGTGCACCTAGCGAAACTATGTAGCGACACTAAGTAGCGAAACTATGATCTGACCAAAACCCAACTTGTGCCACTTGTTTGAATGTTATGCTATGACTTACATGATTATGCAATAATGAAACACGCCTTGAGTTCTGAATTATGTGAACCCTTGTTATGATCAACCATCGGTGTCGTGTGTCGATATGTCGTGTCATAGTTCCAACGTGCTATGTTATGGGCCATAGTGACGTAAGTTAAAGATTAGACACAAAACTAATACTTAAGACCTAAACGTGTTCTTAGGTCTTCGTTAAGCAAACAATATTTGGATTACATAGCAAGTGTAGCAGTGCAACCAAAGGTGAGTGTCACTAACCCATTTACCGTGAACCCGTTTGGGTCACACCGAATAACTTAATGGAAAACAATGCTGACAACCTTATGAGTGTTTTATGGGAGACACTTGTGAAATACTTAAACAACTGTTTCTAAAACAAAACTGAAAATGTTTTCGGGATTCATGAGAACCCAAAGTAAACCGTTTAATATGGCTAGTGTAGGTTAAAGTCTAAACCACATGATATCACATGATTTCTAAGGATTGCCTTATAACTGAAAAAGTCCTCAACTAAATTGTACCATTAATTGTAAAGCGAGGGGATGTTGGGTAGATCTACTGGAGTTTGACAAACTCCGCCTCGTGACACTGGAGGTGCACGGAGGTACAATATCAGCCTATCTGACCGTGGTCCCGAGAGGACACGGGGGAGGCAAAGCCGCGATGACGTAGGTCCGCAAAACAAAATAGATGATGGCGCTGCCACTACAATTATCAGTCAGCTTTGGTACAAACTTCCTTAGTGCATGGAACAACGGATTAGCTACCCGCGATATCGGTTGAGCACTTTAACTATACAAAACTAGTACATACCCGATAACGTATGTTACGGACATTATTTTACTAAACCACAACACTATGATTACAAATATCACAAAGTATAGCTTTTCGCAAATAAATATTTCGTAAGTATATGTTGACACGATTATGACTTTGAGACCGGGCCACTGCATAACAAGCCCACCGTAAACTCACCAACCGTTAGGTTGACACTTGTGTGGTTTAAACTTTTGCAGATCGCTGAGGAGTATTCGGAGCGGGTTGGCATGGCACATGAAGACTTTTATTTTTGGCTAAACTTAATTAAGAAATTAGAACAATGAATTTGTAAAGCACGTGGTTAGTGCTAAGATAAAATTTTTCCGCTGCGTATTGTGAGATTTTATTTATGGCATATGTTTGCACTTACTCTGATTCGTTTAGTATTTGTAACTAATGGTTGTGGTCCTTGTTTGCTCGCACCCCTTAGCGGTATAAACTCCGTTAGTGGTTACTTGGGGGTGTGACAGTGAGGCAGTTTTCACCGGTGACTGGTTTGCGGCTCAGCATCACAGCTTGGTCAGGGTCTTCACAGCTTGGTCTAGGCCGTGAAAGGGTGTTTCAAGGCATGCAAGCCGTGAAGTTTTTCAGCAACTTTTTATTTTGACTTCTGCGTTTGACTGGTTGACCCGAACTTTGACTTTACTTCATTTTCACCTCGTTTTCCGTGCCAAACTTGCTTTAACCTGAAAACTCACAATAATCATCAAAAACAATTATAATTTAATATTTTCAAAGTTATTTTGACGTTTTTCAGCCCGAAATCAACTATATTTTCATATCCAAAACCACACACATCAAACATCCCCATACTTAAACATTGCTTGTCCCCAAGCAATCATTTTTAATCTCGACACTACTACAACTCTATCTTAACCACATAGACATCTAGGTATACATATTCGGTCCGCAAGATTTACAATCAATACTAGGGTTTACAACCTTGCAAGTTTTAATGAATTTGAAAACTCACAAAATCCCTCAACCAAATAATGCGAACCATTTCTCTATTATATTTTTCACTCAACTCACTGATTCACTCGACCTATGGGTTTGAATTTTTTTTTTTTTTTTGAAGTGAACGCTCAGGTTAAGCATATCTAATTGTTTCTTGGGTTTATATATACGATCGTGCCGCCGAGTTCGATATGGGATCCGACCAAGAAATGGAGGGGGATACTCAAACGTTTGCTCACATATACAGGTGTATGAGCTACCACCCTAACGTATATCTTGGCGTATACGTATAGCCGTTTCACAATTTTCATTGTATTCATTCATATATATATATATATATTTTTTTCCTTTAGCTTGATTTAGGGTTTTGCAACCTTTCAATGCAAGACTAAATTTTTTATTCTCCTTTTTTTTTTGATAGATATACTGGAGTTATGCAGAAAGCCTAGTATCTTCGGGCAATTGACGACCCGGAGAAGATCCATAACGACTCAAGGCGATTAATTTGACACGGTCTCAACATAAACCTAGAACATGTTTTAGATATACGACATCCCTCATAACTATGATATTTTTTTTTCACCTAAATATATATATATTTTTTCTTGTAGGCTTAATCTCACAAGGGAAATCGGGTGAGTTGGGTTTTTTGATGGTTCGCAAAATTTAATCGAAAGACTTTGATCATGTAATTTTTATAAAAATAAACCTTTAAGGAAAACCTTTCTTGCAACTTGCAGACACGATAAGACACAAATAAATTATCTATGATTTACGTTAAAAACGGTGTACTTTCGTGTCATGTGAGATTGGGAAAAAAAAATCAAAATTTGGGGGATTTTCAGACTTTTGATGTGGTGAGGGAGTTATATTCAATTTGATTAGCCAACCCTTGCCATCCCCATACTTAGAAAAATGTAGTGTCCTCAATGCAGAAAATATAGAAATAAACAAAAGGGTTGGGTGAAAGGAACTCCCTGTTTGTCATGATTGCCCATGATTCTCACTTCCACACACATCGAACACCTGGCACTTTCATCATTCCATGTCTCGAGCAGTCGAATTCCTGAAAACTAAAACACAAAAAACAAAACACACAAAAATAAAATTAAATTAAAAAGTAAATTAAAACATCGGGTTGCCTCCCGGAAGCGCTTAATTTATTAACGAGTCGTTAGCTAGACTCGGCCCCTATGAATTATTCAGGGGGCTTTTGGAAGCTCAGATCTTCCACAAAAGCTCTAATGACGGGCCCCTCGATATAATGTTTCAATCTGTGCCCGTTTACCTTAAACGGAGGTCCATCCTCTCCCACTATCTCCACTGTTCCGTATGAGAATACCTGCGTGACCTTATACGGACCACTCCACCTAGAGCGCAAATTCCCTGGAAACAACTTCAGACGTGAATTGTAGTGCAACACTCGATCCTCATACTTGAACTCTTTCTTCTCCTTAAGCTTTTGATCGTGTGTTTTCGCCGTTTTGTCCTTGTATCGTCTAATGCTCTCGTACGCGATGTCTCTCAACTCCTGTAGCTCGTTCAATTACAGGAGCCGCTCCTCGCCTGATTTCATCAAGTCTGCATTAACTATGCGCATTGCCCAATACGATTTGTGTTCCAGTTCTACGGGCAGATGACACGACTTTCCGTACACGAGCCTAAATAGAGTTGTGCCGATTGGTGTTTTGTAGGCTGTGCGGAAATCCCACAATGCGTCATCGAGCTTCTCAGACCAGTCTTTTCGATGAACACTGCATGTTCTTTCCAAGATACGTTTGATTCCTCTGTTGGATACCTCGACCTGCCCACTAGTTTGTGGGTGGTAGGGTGTTGCGAGTCTATGGTTCACACCGTATCTTTTCAAGAGCTTCTCCATTTGACCATTGCAGAAATGGGTGCCTCGGTCGCTGATTAGGGCTTTGGGTGTACCGAAGCGTGCGAACAACTTCTTCAGAAATTTCGTAACTACTCGCGCGTCTTTGGTTGGTAGGGCTTGAGCCTCTAGCCATTTCGAGACGTAATCGACAGCGACGAGTATATACTTGTTTCCATACGATGACGGAAATGGCCCCATGAAGTCGATTCCCCAGACATCAAATATCTCGCAGGCCTGAATGGGGTTCTGCGGCATCTCGTTTCTGGCTGAGATGTTTCCAGCCCTCTGGTATGCGTCGCATCCTCTCACGAGTTCATGGGCGTCCTTGAAGATTGTGGGCCAGTAGAAACCGGAGTCTAGAACTTTTCTTGCCGTATTGTTGGCGGCATTGTAGCCTCCGGTCGGCCCGTCATGGCAATGACACAGAATTTTATGCGCTTCTTCGCCAAAGACGCAACGACGAATGACTTGATCAGCTCCAGTGCGATTGAGGAATGGATCCTCCCAAATGTAATATTTAACGTCCGTAAAGAATTTACAGCGTTGCTGATGCGTCATGCCTTTCCTGACAATACCCCGGCCAGATAGTTCGCGAAATCCATGAACCAGGGGTTGTCATTTTCTCTGGTAGGGCTTCCATGAACAGAGATGGAAAACAGGGATTCACAAGGGAATTGTTCGTTGATCTTAGGTTCCTTGTTCTGGACTTCAGGATTCTCCAGACGAGATAGATGGTCTGCAGCGACGTTTTCAGCTCCCTTCTTATCGATTATTTCTATATCAAATTCTTGGAGCAGCAAGATCCACCTGATCAGACGTGGCTTCGCACCCTGCTTGTTGAATAGGTACTTGGTTACTGCGTGGTCAGTGAAGACTTTTGTTTTAGAGAGCACGAGGTAAGAGCGGAATTTATCAAATGCGTAAACCACAGCCAGCAACTCCTTCTCATTAGTGGTGTAGTTCTCTTAGGCATCATCAAGGGTTTTACTCGCGTAATAGATCGGATGAAATAGTTTATCCTTACGCTGCCCAAGGATTGCTCCGACGGCATGGTCACTTGCGTCGCACATGAGCTCGAATGCCAACGACCAATCAGGCGCCATCATAATGGGAGCATTCACCAATTTTTCTTTTATTAGATCAAAGGCACGAATGCAGTCGGGGGAGAAGTTGAAAGTAGTTTCTTTTTCGAGCAGTTGGGTCATGGGGCGCGTGATTTTAGAGAAATCTTTGATGAAGCGGCGATAGAATCCCGCATGACCCAGAAAGCTTCGAACGGCCTTGACGTTGGTAGGATGAGGTAGTTTACTAATTGTTTCGATTTTGGCCCTATCCACCTCAATCCCTGATTTGGAAATTTTGTGACCAAGCACGATGCCCTCAGTGACCATGAAATGGCACTTTTCCCAATTGACCACCAGATTTGTTTCCTCGCACATGGCCATCATTCTGTCAAGGTTTCTTAAGCATGTGTCGAATGAGTCCCCATATACTGAAAAGTCGTCCATGAAGACCTCCATGGAATCCTTGATCATTTCACTAAAGATTGCGACCATACAGCGTTGGAAGGTTGCAGGCGCATTGCAGAGCCCAAAGGGCATACGCCTATATGCAAAGGTTCTAACAAGGCATGTGAATGTTGTCTTTTCTTGATCCTCCGGAGCGATGGGGATATGAAAATACCCTGAGAAACCATCAAGAAAACAGTAGTACTGCTTTCTTGACAACCTTTCCAACATCTGGTCGATGAAGGGGAGAGGGAAGTGGTCTTTACGAGTAGCGTCGTTTAGCTTTCTATAATCTATGCATACTCGCCACCCAGTCACCGTGCGGGTGGGAACCAACTCATTTTTCTCATTTATGACAACCGTCATGCCACCCTTTTTCGGCACGACTTGCACTGGACTCACCCAATTGGAATCTGAGATCTGGTAGATGAGTCCTGCGTCCATGAGCTTGATTACTTCTTTCTTCACGACCTCCTGCATGTTAGGGTTCAACCTCCATTGATGTTGCGCCACAGGTTTGACATCGTCTTCCATCAGAATCTTGTGAGTACAGAAGGTTGGATTTATCCCTTTGATGTCAGATATTTTCCAGGCTATGGCCTGCTGATGCTTTTTCAGAACCTCCAAAAGATTTTGCTTTTGATTTGCTTCGAGGTGGGAGGCTATAATCACAGGCCGCTTTCCTTGGTCGTCTAGAAAGGCATACTCCAAATGTGATGGGAGTGGTTGCAGCTCGAGTGAGCTTCTTCTACGACCGTTTCTTTATGCTCTTGCTCGGATCCTGCTTCCTCGTTAAAGCTGACGGCTACTACCATCTCCACTTCTTGATAAGTGCTATTGAGGGTTTGGGAGTCTTCTTGATCCTTGCCGCATATGTTGTGTAGCATGCTGCCAACAGTGGTCATGATGGAGTCAAGGAAATAGCAAGTGTCATCCTGACTGGTTGGGCGTTTCACAGAATCGTGGATGTTGAGAGTGACGGATTGATTTCCCATTCGAAGTGTGAGCTTTCCATCATACACGTCGACTATGGCACGAGAAGTGGCCAAAAATGGCCTTCCTAATATCAGCGGAATATGCTCATCCTCGTCCATGTCTAGGATGACGAAGTCGACCGGAAAGACGAAATTGCCGACTTTCACCAACATGTTCTCCACTATAGGGTACTTCACTGATCGATCAGCGAGCTGAAGTGTCATGCGAGTAGGAGTGGATTCCCCCAGGTCCAGTCTCTTGTAGACTGAATATGGCATCAGATTAATACTGGCTCCCAAATCAGCTAGGGTGTTACAAATTAATGTGTTACCTATTAGGCAGGGAATTGTGAAACTCCCTGGGTCTCGCATCTTTGCAGGTAACTTCTGTTGGAGAACTCCGGAGCACTGTTCATCGAGAGTTACTGTGGATAGCTCTTCGAGTTTCTTCTTATTGCTAAGAAGATCTTTTAGGAACTTGGCATATTTGGGCATTGATGCCAGAGCTTCCACGAACGGAAGATTGATGTGCAGCTGTTTGAATAACGAAAGAAATTTTCCGTGCTGCTTTTCCTTCTCAAGCCTCTTAGGATATGGTATCCTAGGCTTGTATTCCTTGAGCTTGGGCTTTGCTGCTGTGGCTTGTGGCTCTTCAGGTTCAAGGGTAGCATTAGTAGCTTCCTTTGACTCTTCTACAGGCGTGTCTTGAGTCACTGGCGTTTCTTGAGTCGTCTTTCCGCTTCGGGTTGTGACTGCATTTGCAAACCCCTTAGGGTTTCCTTCAGTATTTGATGGCAGTCCGCCTTGCGGTCTCCCTGAGAGTGATTGCGCGATTTGACCCACTTGACGCTCGAGTGCCTTCTGGGATGCCAGTTGATTCTGCAGTTGCTGGTTGATCTTTGCCATCTCCTGGTCATGCTTTTGGAATTGAGAGTTGATTTCTTGATCCCTTTTCTTGGTGTAGGCGTACATTTCAGTCATCATCTCTCTCATTGTGGGTTCTCGTTCCTCTCCTTGGGGTTGCTGGTTCTTAGGTGCAAACCCCGGTGGGTTTGTGCTTCCTGCCTGGTTCTTGTAGCTGAACCCTGCATGATTCTTCCAGGAGGAATTATAGCGATCCCCATAAACTGGACCTCTCTGTCCCTGACCCACAAAATCGATCGTCTCTGTGTTGTGCGGGCAACTAGTAGTATTATGCGCTTTTCCGCATATCTCGCAATCTTGTGGCCCTGTCGTCTGTGGCAAGACTACCTTTCGGAGAGTGTCGAATTTCTTCAATAACGCCTCGAGTTAGGCGGCTACCATTGTGTCTTGACTCACCTGATGCACCCCTGCTTTGAGTGGAACGCTACTTCTAATTGAGGGGTACTGGTAGTCATTCAGAGCCATTTCTTCTAGTAATTGCTCGGCTTCTTCAGCAGTCTTCTCGCCGAGTGCTCCTCCAGCAGTAATGTAAACTAACTGACGGGTTTGGGGGCTGAGCCCATTGTAGAAGGTTTGGATTTGTTGATATTGCTCCAACCCGTGGTTAGGACATTTTCTTAGTAGTTCCTTGAAACGCTCCCGTGTTTCAAAGAACGATTCTCTGTGGTCCTGTTGATACGCGTAGATCTTCATTCGTAGCTTCGCTGTCTTGCCAGGAGGGAAGAATCGGTAGAGGAACTTCTCTGCTAGGTCGTTCCAGGTGGTGATCGAACTAGCAGGTTGTCCATCAAGCCACGCCTTAGCTTTTGATCGGAGAGAGAACGGGAACAGGCATAGCTTGGCTGCATCACCGCTCAGGCCTGGCTGCTTGAATGTGTCGCACACCTCAATGAAGGCCCGGATATGCGCATTGGGGTCTTCATCGGCCAATCCATCGAATTGGATTGAGTTCTTGATCATAGTGATGACCTGAGGTGGAATGGTGTACGACTCATTCCCAGCGGTTACCGCGATGCTCGGGCTTGCTCCCGCCAAGCTCGGCTTCGTGTAGGAGGAAAGTGTTCTTCGTGGCGGATCTGCGTCGCCCATCGTTTGCCTCTGCTGTCGCTGTCTGCGTCGAAACTCTCGTTCAGGTTCGTTGAAAGGTATGAGTAGCTCATATTGAGAACTTCGTCGCGTACACCAAAGGCGTTGCAGGATTAAAAAAAAATGGCTAAACTACAAATTTTGACTATTTAAAACGTTACCGTCTCCCTGGCAACGGCGACAAAAAACTTGATGTATTATTTAGTGTATATGAAAAATGGGGTCCTACACTATCAAATTTTAAATTTATAGAACTGGTTATTCACCAGGAGACTATACCAACACACTAAGGCAAGTATACCTGTCGTGCGTAGCACAGTATTGGTAAACACCGGGTTGTCGAACCTCAGGGACACGAACTTGTTGAAAACAGTCAATTATAATTCAACCGGTTTTTTTTTTTGTTTGAAAATTGATTTTAATTTAGAAAATAGACAATGACAGTAATTAAAATGTTGTTTGGAAAGACAGATATTTGATAAAGGATCACTTAGGCATGGCTCCTCCAACTTAGGTTTGACAAGTGTATCGGTAATGCGTTCTAACTTATCTCTGGGATGAACTGGGGTCCTAAGACAAGGCTTACCTAGTTCCTATGGATAGGTTCACGTTTAGGGTTATAGACACACCCTACACGGTTACTACTGGTCCATGGTGCAGTACTGATAAGGTTGCGGTTTATGAAGTGCCCTAGGCTGGGTCCCGAGTTATCGGTGGCTCAACTCACAACTGGTCGAAGGGTTAGGATAGGTCTGGCCCTAACGGTCCTAGAGTTGTGAAGCGGTTACAATTGGGTTGATAGGTTGACCTAGTAGGTCCTAGACACGACTAAGCAGGAACAGACCCGAGTTATTGGTGAATGCTTGACTACTTGACAATGGCAAGGGTATCTACTAGCTAAGGGTAAGGTGATTTCTCACTCAAACTCTATGGTGGACTCCTAATCGAATTCTAGGGTTTCCCTGATGATCGTGACTGTTTCTAGCCACGCGTACGCCGCAGGTTCTGTTATTCGGCTATGCAATAGTCTCCTAACGATAGTTGGCTTTGCAAGCTAGGGTTAGGGTTCCACAAGACCAGAGATTACTAGACACAATATAGGAATTCAATTCATCAACCAAGTCAAAGCAACAATAACGTTTACTTCATAAATGCAAAACATAAGCAAAACCGATACAAAATTAAAGTCAAACCATGGTTGGATTCGCCTCGCCTAAGCAATACGATGAGTTTAGCCAACTGTTTTGGTCAAAAATTCACTTAGGAATCCTGTATTCCAAACTTAGATTGTGAGGTAGTGTGCTTAATGATCAAATGAGCAAATAATCCAAGCTAGGATGGTGACACGATGATTTAGCGAGGAAAACTCCAGAATCCTTCGAGTTGCCTCTCGGAATCCTGGATAAAAACCTCGGGAGCCGGCCGAATAGCCGCCTCCTAGTCAATTTTATTGATAACGAAACGAAGAATTACAAGTGTTGAGCTATTGTGATCGAAATCTAAGTGTTACAGAGAGTATTTAGTGAGTGTGTGTGGTATCTAGTCCCTATCATCGATCACAAAGCCGGTTTATATAGTTACAAAGTAATAACAAGAAGTGCTAAAAATAAGGGATTCTTCCACCAAGTCCTTGTGAACGTTAGGAGTCAGTTATGGCACGTTCTTTAATGCTTGACCTGGTCTTTAGCCTTCATTTACACGTCCCTTTAAGCCTGCAATTAATTAGGACACGTGGACAATTGAAACGGTTAGTCAATAACTGCATTTCAGGATACCGAACCTGTCAGGATACTGAACCACTTGAGCTTCCGGCAAGGATCAAACAACCAACTGTCCTATATTTTAGGGATTCTCTCCATTGAGTCAATATGAACGTTGTGGACCACTTAGTCTACGTTCTTTAGTCTTTGTCCGAGTCTTTAGGCTTGTTTCACACGTTTTCTTTACCTGCAAGCAAATAAATACGAGGAACAACATAGCGGTTAGTCGATAACTGTAATTCAGGATGCCCAAACCTGTCAGGATTCTCAACCCGTCTGAGGATACTGGACCACTTGAGCTTCCGCCGAGGATCCCGAAATATCAGCCCAAACAATTGCCCCTGAATTTTGACAGTTGTCGACCATGAAGACGGCTGTGAAAATTCAAACTCTTGAAATAATTATGGAGGTGACTCGTTAGCTCCTGATTTGATTGCGAATCAACTTCTCATGAGACTTCTCCATAAATAACCCTGGATTACCGTCGAAACCTTCTCGATTTCTCTTTTTCTCCAGGTCAGCTCCCTCCCTTTTCTTTTCAATTTTCTTCCGCGATCAAGGCCAATGAAGCAGATGCTGAAGACTTCACTGCTAAGGCTTGAATGCAGCTAACTAGAAAGGAACTCTGGAGGAGCTTGGGGGTGCTGAGAAACTGGAGTTACCCCTTTTGAATTTCCTACATGGTTAATACTAGTATCCGACTTTCTTTATCATGGTGTGTTTGCCCCTTGTTTTTTATTTTGTTCATGAAAAATTTTGAAATATATAAGTGAGAATCCCATGAGGTTCCTCATGAATATTAAGGTAGTGAAAATGCTTTAAGTTAAGTATGTAAGTTGACAAACCATGACACAAGTCAGCATGATATAATGTAATAATTTGAAAGTACATTACCTGAATAGTCCCTTAAATATGTTTTACCTTGGGCGCATTTATATGGATTCTGGAATCCTCTTTCACAATCCTTGAGGATACCTATGGTAAAAGCATAGTAGTTTCGAAATTGAGTTAAACTGGGGACAAGCCCGTGCATTTCTGGGGACAAGCCCGTGCATTTCTGGGGACAAGCCCGTGTATTTCTGTGGACAAACCCGTGCAAACGTGGGACTAAGCCAATTCTGGGGACAAGCCCGTGTAATCGTGGGACTAAGCCAATTCTGGGGACAAGCCCATACGTAAGTGACATGAAAATGCCAAAACCTTAGATAACACGTCAGTGTTATAAACCTTGAGAATCCTCCCAGCAGCCTCCAGTGACAAGATTGTCAGCCACCCCTGGAGTGGACTGGTCCGGCCACCTTGAGCATACTAGTGGACAACGTGCGCTCCTGGCGAGGGTCGTGCGCTACTGGCGATTACCCAAACGTAGAAGAGGTGAATTCCTCTTAAACCTTAGAAGGTATGTAGGATACCTTAGACGGAGGAGAGGTGATCAGCCTCTAACTAGGGATATGCCCAAAATTCTCTAGGATTCTCAAATTCTGCAAAACACTCAATACTTGGTGAGGGGTGGGTGTTAGCTTAGCTAACACCACTCCGACGCTTAAGTCAGTAATGAGTCATAAAAATAATAAGAATAAATTGAAATAGGATTAGTATACATACCTTGGATTATTTATACAGTGAGGATCCTTGGGATTCTGCCCGAGATTCTCAATGGGATTCTCACATAAAATACGTTTTAAGGTGGACAGCATTCCAAGCCCTTGGCAGAGGTTCTCCTTCCATATTTATCAGACGATATGCCCCCTTTCCTTCTTCAGAATCAATAAGGTAAGGGCCTTCCCACTTAGGTGCCAACTTCCCATCAGCAATCAGCAGGATTGGTAGTATTCTGAAAAGCTTTCCTCAAGACCAAGTCACCTACTTGGAATCTTCTCAGCCTAGTGTTCTTGTTATAAGATTTCGCTATCCGCTGTTGATAAGAAGCCATCCGGATTTTGGCTATATCTCTAAGCTCCTCAACTGTTTCGAGATCCTGAAGGAGATTCTGGCTATTGGTTTCAGGATCCTGGCAGTTGACTCTGGCTGTCGGGAGTACCATTTATGTAGGGATCACAGCTTCTGCCCCAAACACTAACGAGAATGGTGTTTGGCCAGTAGCATTTTTAGGTGTAGTTCTGTCTGCCCAAAGGACAAATGGCAGCTCCTCAGCCCATTTACCTTTCTTGGAGCCCAACTTCTTCTTGAGATTGTTGATGATGATTTTATTGCTGGATTCTGCCTGCCCATAAGCTTGAGGATGGACAGGTGTTGAAGTGATCATCTTGATGCCCCAGCTTTCACAAAAGCTTGTTGTTCTCTTGCCTATAAACTGGGAGCCATTATCGCATATGATCTCTGCTGGAATCCCAAATCTAGTGAGGATGTTCCTCTTGATGAAGGATATCACTTCTTTCTCTCTTACTTGAACATAGGCTTCTGCTTCAATCCATTTGGAAAAGTAATCCGTCATGGCAAGCATAAACACTTTTCCTCCGGGAGCCTTTGGCAGCTTACCCACAATATCCATGCCCTATTTCATGAATGGCCATGGGGATACTATAGGATGCAGATGCTCAGCAGGTTGGTGTAGGATATTGCCATGCCTTTGACAAGCATCGCATTTCTGTGAGAAGCTCGCGGCATCCTTCTTCATGGTTGGCCAATAGTAGCCGAACCTGAGAACCTTAGAGAACAGTGCCCTGCCCCCGGTATGGTTCCCACAATCTCCACTATGGATGTCTTCAAGCACCTCGAGAGCTTCTGCCTTTTCTAAGCACCTTAAGTAGACACCTGCAAGAGATCTTTTATATAGAATATTATCAATTATAGTATAGGATACTACCTTTGTGCGAAAAGCTCTGGGGTTCTCGCCCTTGGGAATCTTCCCATCTTTGAGATATTTCCGGATCGGGTATGTCCAGGATTCCTGGGCATCTTCAGGATTCTCAACATTTGCACCTGCGTTATCGTCAACAGCCTGAGCTTCCTGTAGAGCTATCGCTGGCGTCAAAATGTGAGTTATTGGAATTTTGACATTCTCAGGAATCCTGAGTGATGAAGCCAAGTTTGCCAAGGCGTCGGCTTCTACATTATCTTCTCTTGGTACCTGCGAAATATTAAAATTTTCGAAAAATAGAGACAATTTTTTAACAATTTCAAGATATTTGATCAGATTCTCCCCTCTCACTGCATAAGAGCCATTAAATTGGTTAGTTAATAAGAGAGAATCAACAAACACTTGTATGGATAGGATTCCCATATCCATAGCCAGCTGCAATCCAGCAATTAAAGCCTCATATTCAGCTTCATTATTGGTAGCCTGGAATTCACAGGATATGGATAAAGGTATTATGTCCCCCTGTGGCGATTTTAGCAGGATTCCCAGCCCTGTTCCTCTGACATTCGAGGAGCCGTCGGTATAGAGGATCCAGTCTTCTTTGAGCTTCTCGAGTTGCTGGACTTCCTTTTCAACTTCTGGTTCAATGTCACTACTGAAATCCGCCACAAAGTCAGCTAATGCTTGGGATTTGATTGCTGTTCTTGGTTCATACTTGATGTCGTAGGCACTCAGTTTGACTACCCATTTAGCCATCCTTCCTGACATTTCCGGCTTCCTGAGAACTGCCTTGATAGGATAGTTAGACATCACAATTATAGTATGGGTTTCAAAATAATGCCTAAGTTTAGTGGAAGCCATTATGAGAGATAAAATTAACTTTTCAAGGTGAGAATACCTGGATTCTGCGTCTAGCAGAGTTTTACTTACATAATATACCGGATGCTGCTGACCTTGATGATTTTTTACCAGGACTGCACTAATTGAGCTTCCGGAAACAGCGAGATATAAATATAGCGGCTCCCCATCGTCTGGTTTCATCAACAACGGGGGTGCTGACAGATAGTCTTTTGGGCATCTCAGGGCTTCTTCATGCTTCTCAGTCCATTCGAACCTCTTGTTTTTTCTCAGGATATCATAGAAATCCTTACTTTTTTCTGAGGATCTTGAAATGAACCTGTTGAGCGCTGCGATTCTCCCTGTCAACCTTTGTACTTCTTTAACATTCGATGGGGACTTCAAATTTAGGATCGCTTTGATCTGCTCTGGACTTGCTTCTATCCCTCTTTCAGTAACCATGTAGCCTAGGAATTTTCCAGCTCGCACCCCAAAGTGGCACTTAGAGGGGTTGAGCTTCATGTTATACTGATCAATGATATCGAAATTTGTTTGGAGATCCCTGACATGATCTTCAGCCTTTTTGGATTTCACTACCATGTCATCTATGTGGACTTCCATCGTGTCCCCCAGTTGCTCTTTAAACATCATATTAACGAGCCTCTGGTAGGTGGCACCTGCATTTCTCAAACCAAAGGGCATAGCATTATAACAATATATACCTGTTGGAGTCATAAATGCCGTATGCTCCTGATCGCATGGTTCCATCTGAATTTGTTGGAATCCTGCCGAGGCATCCATAAAAGTGAGCATCTCGTGACCAGCTGTGGCATCCACCATAGCATCAATATGAGGAAGTGGAAACGGATCCTTAGGACAGGCTTTGTTTAAGCCTGTGTAATCGACACAAACTCTCCACTTTCCATTCTTTTTCTGGACCACCACCACATTTGCTAGCCATCTAGGATACTTGACTTCTCTGATCATCTTTTTTTGAGAAGCTTGTCGACTTCCTCCTGGATGATTATATTCTTCTCTGGAGCAAATTTTCTCCTTTTTTGCTGTATAGGCCTGAAAGAAGGATCTAAACCAAGTTTATGAGTAATTACATGTTTAGGGATACCTGTCATATCTTCATGCTTCCAGGCGAAAGTTGAGGTCCTGGCTTTGAGAAGCTGGAATAATTCCTGCTCAACATTTGTTGGGATGCTTGTTCCCATGAGCACCTGGATTTCGGGATTCTCAGGGTCTAGAGGCACTTCTTTGACTTCCAGCTCCCTGTCCTCCTGCAATTCAGGTGCCTTTTTCTGTAATTGCTATCCCTTCGTCACCTTAGTGGTGTTCTTCATCGAAGTTGAATAACAGTTCTTAGCTTCCTGCTGGTCGCTTTCAATTCTCACAACTCCCCAGGGTGTAGGAAGCTTGATACATTGATGATAAGTTGAAGGGACTGCCTTCATCTCGTGAATCCATGGCCTGCCAAGAATAATATTGCAACAAGAGAGAGAATCTATAACACAGAATTTTTGCATAGAGTTTACCCCTTCTATATATACCGGCAGCCTGATATCCCCAATGGTGCTTTTAGTTTCACCGCTGAAGCCAACTAAAACTGAGGATCTTGCAACTATTTCAGTTTCCGGGATCCCCATCTTTTTTAATACATCAAGACGGATTATATTTACTGAGCTTCCATTATCAATGAGGATCCTGCGAACAAAATGGTTAGCAATATATAAAGTAACCACAAGACTATCATGATGAGGATCCTGAACATGAGAACGGTCACTCTCATCAAAGGATATAAGCTTGTCCTGAGTTAGGGTGGAGGTCCGGACAGGCTTGTCACCCTGTTCAGATTTGGATTCCTTAGCATGTTTCTTGGCTGAGGAATATGAAGTGTCGCAGATGTCTGAGCCTCCTGAGATGAAGTTGATTATCTGGGCATCCTGGGGTGGAGAAGCTGCCCTCTGAGGCACCTTATCGGCTTCCTGAGTCTTTATCTTCTTTCTGCCAATTAATTCTTTAAGATGCCCCTTGCTGAGTAGATAGTTGATTTCCTTTCGGAGTGCTATACATTCATCTGTTAGGTGGCCGAAATCTTCGTGGAAGGCACACCATTTGGTCTTGTCTTTCCAGGATCCTTGCTTGGTATCCTTCCTGGGCCATCTCGCTTTTTCACCTAGATCCTGCATAGCACACATCAAACCACCAATGTCAACGGAAAAACAGTATTCAGATACCTTAGGATACTCTTCTTCATCATCGTCTTGGTCGACGGCATTGACTTTGTGATTTTCCGGTTTGGAGTATGGACGAGATCTGTATGGCTTCCCGGGGGATTCCGCCTTCTTGCTGTTAGGGTCATATTTAGGAACCTCCAATCTTTGGTGGATCCTTTTGTCATCTTCCAAACGGATAAATCTCAAGGCTCTACTGCGTACTTCGTCAAGGTTCCTGCAAGGAGCCATGACAAGGTCATCATAAAAACGTGAATCTTTGGAGAGCCCCATTTTGAAGGATTCCACGGCTGCTGCCATATCTAGATTAGAAATCCCGAGAGATTCTCATCCAAATCTGGCAATGTAATCCCTGAGAGGCTCATCCGGCTTCTGAATTATTCGGTATAGGTCGCCTGTGAGCTTCTCAAAGGTCCTGCTGCAAGAAAATTGATTGTTAAACAAGTTAACCAAGTGAGAAAATGATGTAATAGTGTTAGGAGGAATGCTCAGTAGCCATTTCATGGCTGGTACTGTTAAGGTTGAACCAAAGCCTTTGCATAGACAGGCTTCTTTAATTCCTGCCGGAATGGGATTGATCTCCATACGCTCCCGGTAATGTGCCACGTGTTCTTCAGGATCTGTGGTTCCATCATAGAGCTTCATGCTTGGAGTCTGGAAACGCTTCGGGATCTCCACCTGAGATATTGGCCAGGCAAATCTGGAGATCTTGTGGCTTTCCAAAGGAACTTCAGGGATAGGTTTCAGGATCCCTGGAACATTTGATATCATTTCTTTCAACTTCTGGAGCTCCCTGGAGATAGTTGGATGAATACCTGCATCATAAGGAGCAGCCTGGTTAGAAACAATAGGGATTGAATTGGACATGTTACCTGGGTCAGGGATCTGGACTGGAATCCCGGAACCATATCCATAGCCCGCTGGGAAGCTCGGCTCTGTGGTGGTTGCTGTTTGCATGGGGATAACGTCTCCGTGATGCACTTCTGAGGAGCTGGTCTTAAAGATTCCTGCAGAAACAGAAGGGTTAGAGTATTGATATCCTTGAGGGTTCTGGCTTGGATTCCCAACAGAAAAAGGATATCCTTGAGACAGCAAGGTTGAGGATCCCAATAATGATGGAATCCAAGGACTCTTATAGCGTGACTGTGAGGATTCTGGTGGGAAAGCTCCTGAGAATCCAGCGGTACTCTCCACGTTTCCAGCGGTTTGAGAAGTTATTGTAGGAGCTGTAGTGAAGCCTGATGCTGATTTGTAATTGTAGCGAGACGGATCTGAGGATCGTGAAGCATTGAAATCAAGATGCCTAGGAAACATAGGGCTTTGTTCTTCCATGGGCTTCCTAGATTTCTTTAGCTCTTCAATCTCCTTCATCACCGTTAAGTTGGTTTTTTCTTGCTGATCCATTTGATTCTTTACCTGCTTAATCAAGGAAAACAGATCATTGTTAGTAATAACAGGATCAACAGATTGGACCTGGGATCCTGTGAAGACAGGATAATCAGTTTTTCTCGGCTGCTCGTCCACTTTCTTCTGACGGTCATTGGTCTTCTTCTGGCTTCCTGGAATGGAAGGAAGAGGAGGAATGGAAGATGATGTAGAGGCCGAGACGGTTTTTTGCGGGTTTGACATTTTCGGGATTGGAGATCAAATGAAGTGAATGATATATGGGATTTTGGTAGGATTAAGCACCACTTGCCCCACGGTGGGCGCCAAACTGTTTTGGTCAAAAATTCACTTAGGAATCCTGTATTCCAAACTTAGATTGTGAGGTAGTGTGCTTAATGATCAAATGAGCAAATAATCCAAGCTAGGATGGTGACACGATGATTTAGCGAGGAAAACTCCAGAATCCTTCGAGTTGCCTCTCGGAATCCTGGATAAAAACCTCGGGAGCCGGCCGAATAGCCGCCTCCTAGTCAATTTTATTGATAACGAAATGAAGAATTACAAGTGTTGAGCTATTGTGATCGAAATCTAAGTGTTACAGAGAGTATTTAGTGAGTGTGTGTGGTATCTGGTCCCTATCATCGATCACAAAGCCGGTTTATATAGTTACAAAGTAATAACAAGAAGTGCTAAAAATAAGGGATTCTTCCACCAAGTCCTTGTGAACGTTAGGAGTCAGTTATGGCACGTTCTTTAATGCTTGACCTGGTCTTTAGCCTTCATTTACACGTCCCTTTAAGCCTGAAATTAATTAGGACACGTGGACAATTGAAACGGTTAGTCAATAACTGCATTTCAGGATACCGAACCTGTCAGGATACTGAACCACTTGAGCTTCCGACAAGGATCCTGAGATAAAACAACCAACTGTCCTATATTTTAGGGATTCTCTCCATTGAGTCAATATGAACGTTGGGGACCACTTAGTCCACGTTCTTTAGTCTTTGTCCGAGTCTTTAGGCTTGTTTTACACGTTTTCTTTACCTGCAAGCAAATAAATACGAGGAACAACATAGCGGTTAGTCGATAACTGTAATTCAGGATGCCCAAACCTGTCAGGATTCTCAACCCGTCTGAGGATACTGGACCACTTGAGCTTCCGCCGAGGATCCCGAAATATCAGCCCAAACACCAACCATGTTAATTTTTAAACAAAAACAAATCTGATTCAAATAGAAATTCATGGCTAAATGTAAATACAATACCAAATAGAAGCTCGAAATGATGAAAAACGCTACTTTACGACTCGTTGAAGGCTCCAAATCTTCAAATCTTCAAAGGACTTCAATGAGGGCTTCCCTTGGCTTTTTCTATGCTCTCCAAGATGTTCTGAATGGTGGAAATGAGCCCTCTATTTATAGGGGCCGAAATCACAAAACTTCCAAAAATGGGTTTAGGGTCCTTCACGGCCGTGAAAGGAGCTCTCACGGTCGTGAGGCAGTTTTCACGGCCTGGCTATCCAGGGACAGGGTGCTTCACGGCCAGGGTAGGGTCTTCACGGCCGTGAAGGCTCTCACAGCTTGCAAGTCAGACCGTGAGGCAGTTTTCACCGGTGACTGGTTTGCGGCTCAGCATCACAGCTTGGTCAGGGTCTTCACAGCTTGGTCTAGGCCATGAAAGGGTGTTTCAAGGCATGCAAGCCGTGAAGTTTTTCAGCAACTTTTTATTTTGACTTCTGCGTTTGGCCGGTTGACCCGAACTTTGACTTTTCTTCATTTTCACCTCGTTTTCCGTGCCAAACTTGTTTTAACCTGAAAACTCACAATAATCATCAGAAACAATTATAATTTAATATTTTCAAAGTTATTTTGACGTTTTTCAGCCCGAAATCAACTATATTTTCATATCCAAAACCACACACATCAAGTATTTAATTTTTTAATTTAAAATTCTAAGAAAATGACAACTAAGCAAAATACTATAGGACACACTTTAAAACATGACATTTGGAGTTTAAAAACACATGTTTAATAGTGTTATAGATAGATTATTTTTTTCCGATAAGTATGATATTATCATGTATATACGCAATTAGTAGGTAATGAACCGCACGTTGCAGCGGTAAACAGTTAAAAATGTGCGATATCATAATTTAGCTCGAATGACTTGGGTTTAATTTATTATAGCGGAGTTAAAATTCGCTACAGCAAGACACAATGGGTTTGAAAATAAAAATTTTAAATCTTACAAACTGAACTTAAAGGTAGGAAAAATGGATTTTAATAATACAAGTTTTACCTTGTTGGCGGATAATAATACGAGTTTTGAAATTTCCTCACAATAATACGAGTTTTGTGGGTATTGGATTCTAATGATACCCGTTAGTTTTTTACTAACGGTGTTAGTTTGTTGCCTATGTGGCACCTGACATGGACTGTTTTCCTCCTACGTGGCACCTGACGTGGCACCTGATACGTAGGCAACATACTAACACCGTTAGTAAAAAACTAACGGTGTATCATTAGAATCTAATACCCACAAAACTCGTATTATTGTGAGGAAATTTCAAAACTCGTATTATTATCCGCCAAAAAGGTAAAACTTGTATTATTAAAATCCATTTTTCCTTAAAGGTAAAACTTACATTATTTAATATTTTTAATACAATAATAAAATATGTAATTTGTTGAAATATAAATATTTCAATCTTTTTGTTGACTAAAAGGTTTTAGTGAGAAACAATATTTACATGTTGGCAGTACTTTATGATATACTAGACTTTTATACTAGTGTGTTACACGGTTGGGGTTTAAAAAATAATAAAATAAATAAAAAAATTATTCTACTATGGTAAAATTCATTGAATTATGGAAATTATAGAAGTAAAATTTCACAAATTAGAAAATACAGATTTGTATCTACATTTAACGTCTCGTTTGTTACTATTCCATCTTCATCGTATATCATAAATTTTAGTCCATCTCTACTCTTCACTCTTGATAAGGCGACGTACAATTGTCCATGACTAAAATATTGATTATTTAAATACAAACCAACTTTTCAACGTAACTGTCATTAACTCTTATTGATGGTCATTCCAAAACATAGCGCGATTGAAAATTTTCTCATTTGGAAATTAAAAGGTATGTTTTTATCTGATGGAGACATTGAAATCTTTGGAATAAATGTACGAACACCGATATTATTTCCTAAAATTACTTTTGCTTCTATCACTCGCTTTCCAAGAGAGATAATCTGAAGTCGAGTAGTGTTACAAAGATAATTCTTTTAATCAAATTTTTTTAGTAGCATAATAGGCACACCGAATTTTGAAACTAACATGTGGCTTGGCAAACCTGATAATTGTAATATATTAAGAAAATCAGACGAGTAAATATTTTGGTCAACACTGTCTTGAACATCGTCTGTTTGGCATAGAGAATCCGAACTCAAATACACTTTTTCCTCACCTAGAATGACCGATAGCAACCGGTCATTAATCTCTTAAACTATCTCATTCATAGGTGCCAATATCGCTATTTCCTTCCAATAGGCCAGATCTTTGAAATTTTGAGGGATAGAAGGATATATAAATTTAATGAGGTCTTGAAGAGGATCAACTAAATCTTGAAAAAAAAAAACCTGTGAAATATTTATAATTGCATGACCATCATTTCGCCACCAAATAGACTCTCTCCCAATTGTAAAAGCCATTGAATTAACAACCTAATACTTTTGGCATCTGACGATTGATTTCCTTGAATAAGTTACATGTTTTTTTTAATTAATTTCAACACTTTGCATTTTGAGATTGAAGTTCATTTTGTTGGGTTATATTTTTAGGTTGTCGCATAAGTTTGTTATTTTGATTATTGGTTGCAAAATGTGCTGACCATTTCGCAGAAGAGTGTTTTGCAAAATGTCAAAGTATTCTGCGAAATGTTAGAACTTACGAGCTGCAAAATGTGTGTAGACATTATGACAACCGTAAGTCTATATATAGTGATATCAGCCTCATTTGTTTGTGTTAAAAGACCAATATGCAATCATGTCTTTATGAAATCCACTTGTGACATGGTAAGTGGTAACACAACTCGGAGCGCAGATCCCATTGATAGGAATCTTCACCTATCAGTGCTTCGTTGGGAACAAAGTGATGCCGAGAATAAAAGCATTATTATTATGAACGGGTTTGAGATGGCTAATCTCTCAAGAATATAAAAAGAACCAAAAACATCTTCAATCGATTTTATGCTAATGTTTTCATTTAGAACTAACTAGAGATCGACCGCGCGTTGCTGCGGTAACTCAAAAAGGTATAACAAATGTGTTAATAAAACAAAGAAGATATCGGTTTCTTAAGAAGATTTTCAACCATGATGATTTAATTAACAATATAACAATCAAAAATTTTAATAAGAAATTTCAAACAAATGCATGATAGAACACTTGAAAATCAGAATCTAATTGTACTTGAGTAGAATGTTATGGTGATTCTAAACGACAATTCGAACCCAAAAGAATCCGTAGTACATTTCTCATTTAGCCAACACAAAAAAAAGCAACATCATCATCGCAAGAATCGATTTATTTTCGTTATGAAACATTTAGGCTCAGATATATGATCATCATTGCCTTCCAAGCTCAACAGACTATCCAGTTCTAATTTAGCCAACTCAAAAGAAAACAATATCATCGTCATTTAAGCAACACATAAAAAAAGCAACATCATCATCGTAGGCATCGGTTATTACTCGTTATGAAACACTTAGGCTCAGATATATCGTCATCATTGCCTTCCAAGCTCAACAGATTATGCATTTCTGATTTATAATTTAGGCTCAGATATATCATCATCATAGCCTTCCAAGCTCAACAGATAATTGTTACTTACCTTCACCGGGAAGCAGCCGGTTGCCACTTACGACCTTTGCCAACACCAGCATCACAGCTTCGATCTTCCCTCTTCTTTTGTAACTTTTATCAAACCCATAAAGTAAATTCCAAACGCACACCACCTGAGCAAATACACATTTGATCAAATTTTTGAAAACAATATATACATATTAAAATTGTTTTGAACTGAAAAAAAAAGGGCACGGAAACATAAGTTCGGTTGTCTATTGTATATATATACAATATATATTATAGGGTTGATACCAAAATTCACCTGCATTGTTGCTCTTTGTAGTTGTCTTCACATTGGGGAGCCGGATAGAGGTTGAAATTCATATGGTTGTCTAGCCACTAAATGCAGTGTATGTCCACTTTCAACATCTATAAACCATCACGGTTGAAACCATAATACAAACTACATGGAAAACTACGGATATGGAAAAATAAAATTAGAAGAAGATAGTATTTTATCAAAAACTGCTAGAGCTATTTTCTAATTAAAGTGAAAAAAAAACACCTGGTGATTCATTATGGACATGTGCAGAGGTTGAAATATATACGTATGTATATATATATATATCATCAATGCTGATACATATCATCTTAACAAACCTATATACATGTGTACATGTTTCATTGTCAATTTTTTCTAAAAATAGAAAATAGCTTTCGAGTGTATGAATAGTTTTTACTCACATATCATTGTACTCAAATGCATATGTTATTTACCTATGTAGAGTATTTTCCTTTGTAAACCTTTAGAGAACTTTTTATGTCCTTCGTGTATATAAGCCTCATGAGAATTTAATAATATTTTAGTTGTTGTGAAACTATCATTTCATGAAAGAAATACTAAATAAGATTTCAAAGAGGTTATTCAACAGGGTTCATCAATACTCTTTCTATAACCCACCCCCAATTTATTATACCTAAAGCAAATATGAAACTAATTACCAAGGATCTAAAAAGATGCACATAACAAAACACACATTTACTGAAATATCCATTACAGTTAACATAAGAGCTGTTATTTATTTCATGTAGGACTTTTAGGTAATAGTACCTGTAGAGCTTGCTGTGTGCTTGCGAGTTGGCTTTCCTGCAGGCGTCTGTGGCTCTGTCAGATGCGGCAGAAGCATCATTTTATCATATGTTCTTCTTCTGATGAAGGCGTTGAGATATGCTAGACGACTGTGGATGTATTTTGCGTCAATCTTATGGTGTAGTTCTTTTCGATGCCTACCAGAGAAATCATTAGATCTGGGATGATTTTGTGATTGTCGAACCCGTTTTTCAGTACCATGTCTCTGCAACTTGTGTTTAGGGCCGCTGAGATGATGTCATAAGAAAACTACCCTTATGTGAGTTGATGTATTGTATAATGGATGGTAATTTAGATGTCAGTATTAATGAGAGTTTGTTTTCCTTACACATACTTGGGACTTGGAACTTGGTGGCCCTCCTCGCATATGAGAGTGTGTTCTTCCTCATCATCCGAGATCTCTTCATGCAGTTTCCTGTTGAAGTTTGGGTATGGGCATTTTGTGGAGAACCATCCGCGATGGGCTTCAAAATCTTTTTTGATTGCGGCCACGAATGTGTAGAATTTGTTCCGTTCCATGGCACATGTCATGAGAAACAATAAATATTTAGTTGTCAAATTAAAGGTACTAAATGTAGACAATACCTTGAATTCTTCTGGCTCTTCATATTCAGTTGTGCTATTGTCAAGCCACTTTTAGGCTTTCGGCGCTTGATTTTGCCGGTTGCATACCGGAGTAAGGACTCTGCTTAGCCTGAATGTTTTGGAAAATGTAAAGTAAAATGACACATTAGTTTTTATATAGATGTATAAAACTAAACGGTTGGTATTTTGACTGTTCAGTTTTACCGATTTGGTCTAGCTTTTGTTTTTGAAAAGGTCGTCCTTCTTATTCCACCCATACTATTTTACTTATCTCTAGTTATATATTTAATTTGTAATAGAACTAACAGTTTATAACAATGCAGTTTATAACAATGTATTAATTTATAAAACTCAATTATTATATTTAAGTTTTTCTATGATAAATTACAACAAAACCTATAATTCACATGAACCCCTAATCATTTCCTGTTGTTATAACGAATACTTTAAAAAATTAAAGTATTATATTATTTTCCCTATAACCAATAACATAAATCATATATAGATATCTTCTAATTAACATGTACCCATTATTCTGATGGCTTTAATTCCTTTGCTCCCAACATGTTTTAATCTTGTCCCCACATACTGCTCTCTGTAAAAAGATGAATAAAGTAGTAATCGATTATTAAAGTTATCTTCACTATTGATAAAAAGTAGTACCATTTTTCTATTTATTTCCCTGTGATCAGTTGATGGATTTAACTTTATTTAGTAATAAACATGTTGATTCAAATAAACAATCCACACATAATTAGTTTACGAATTAGTGAATGTGTTCATAATTCATATCAGCTGCTTAACATCGACTTTTAGCTCCATTTGTTTATTTAAACATAGTACCTGTCCATTATCTCTGCCAAATTCTGTAGCGGCGGATTGACTTCAACTGTTGATATATCTGTCGACTCTAATTGAAGTTTTCCTGTTTCACTTTGATGTCGACATAGTTACACATTACATTTGGAAGTACAAATGAAGATGGCTATGGAAGGTTTATAGTAATGATGGGATACCATGGTATTCTGTAACTTATGGAAAAGTAACTCCCAAGATCTTCCCAATAACATTTTCCTTAGTGAATGAAGAAGCAATTTTTTTCCCAAAGTGTTAGAATAATCAGGTTGCCACTGCAGTGTAAAAGATTGCATGTTATGATACGTATATTCTAAAAATATTAAACAATAGCAGCTTTGAGTGATGGTTATGGATCAACAACATCAGTATCACAATGAAGCAAAGATTTTATACCCATCGAGGCTTGAACTGCATATCACATTACCCATATGAAAAGACTCGATGTTTAATGTTTTAAGAACCATAGTTCATAAAGAAGATGAAGATTTACTTTAAAAGTTAAGACCTTTTGGTAAAAGCAAGCGATCTAAAACCACAAAAACAAAAAATAAAAAACAGAAATCTTTCCCTATACTCTCATTTCAATACAAATTGCATTTAGTTGTCATGTGTACTTTTAAATTTTGCTAGCTCTTTCAATACCTTTCATGTTTTATTTACCTTCGATCTAGAAAAGTGACCTTTAGCATGTTAGTGGACTTTTGTTTGTAAACACCATCTGAGGTTTCAATTCGGCCGAGGTAGTCTGCATGAACGCCGTAATATTAGTAATGATTATTGTTCTGAGCTATGTTGTGGTAGTTCATGTAACTTAGTGTGAATGTTAAGTTACTTGTCAATGCCTCACTGTTTGCTTCTAGCCTCTGTCCAAGCACATTGAAGTCTACAAAATCATAGTTATACCTTCAATTTCTCTATCAGCCAGTTGTGTGACTACTACTATGCTGGACAGTATTATTGAAATATGGTGACTAACAACGCGTCCGGTAGAACAGAAGTTCAATTATCTATGACCAAATTATTAATCAAACTTAAAAACTATTTCACAATAGTAAGACTTACAACCATTAGACATGCCACTTTAAACACAATATAATTGACTTTCTTGCCCTCAAATTGTTGTTACTAAACACCTTATATGTGTTTCAGTTGTCTTCATTGTCATTGGTATTTACTTGCAAGCCAGTGTATGTCGAGATGATTTCTCACCTTATCATGAATAAGGATGTGTTATATATTTTCCATTCAAATATACCTAACCTAAAGTGTCTTACTCCTTTTTGTGAAAGTTTGTAAAAATTATAATACAGAGTTTAAAATAAATAAGTAAATAAAAAAGAGAGAGAGGGAAGAAGATACCTTGACAGAATCAAGCGATACCTTACTATGTGATACCTGTAAGAGGAGCAACCAAAAACAAATGACAAGTGAGCAAGGTATAAAAAAAGCATAAAATTTGAAATCTCATGGCTATATCATTAGCAACCTATCTCTGTCCAGATTTGAGGAAGTTTGATTGTTTAATTAACTAAGTGACAGATCATTATAGTTTTTATAAACATTATACACAGCCGAAAAGGAAATTCAGCCATACCAAGACAATTAAAGTATGAATAAGATGAATCACCTGAGAAATTAGAAAAAGGGAATCATATGGAGCAAAATCGTTGGATAAGAAACGGAAAAAAGGAGAACAAATTACCTTTGTGTTGTTAGAGTGCAGCAGCAGGAAACATAAATGGAACCATTACCTTGAGGACGGACGCAACAGCGACTGCAATCTAAAATCACAATCGTAAAGCAACAGCATAGCGCTGAAAAAAGCCCTAATTTGTTTGAAAAATCAGTGATATAGAGAGCATGTTGGTGTCGTCGGTGAGACGTAACCGGCGTCGATCACCATATGAGTGATTGAATCGTTGTTTTGGTATACGTGAATTGAGAGGGACAGATATAAGACGCGTGGCTTGAAACGTGTTACACCGTCCAAAAGAACGAATCAATTGTTTATTTGTTAGGGTTTTAGGAACTTACCGAGAAATGATGAACATACGAACGACGGCCGCCGGTATGCTTCGAGATCGACGAAGATCAAACTCTCGATTAACAATCGTGATCTGATTCGCTAATTTCACGAACTGCCCTTTCACCGGACCGCCGCCGGAGACGGAACATCGACAGTCGACACTGTCGGTCAGCGGTACACCGGAAAGCCTTCGCCGTCGAAGACGGAATCGCCTGGCTGGGAAAAAATTAAGTTGGGCACGAATCAGAAGATATCCGTTGTGTTGATCACCTCTATTTGGATATGGATGTGTGCTTTTCCAGAACATTCCACACCATCAAGAAGAAGACAGCTCACGCTGCGTGGATTTTTTGAGAGATAGATCCGGATTCGATTTTGGGAGATCCGAATGATCCGAATGGCACGCAACCATAAGTGTTACTTGTCTAATGTATATATATAGAATAACTTAAGTCGAAAGCATAAATCTAAGAAACAAAGTGTAAATGTAAAATAATGTGAAAATGGTAGCTGGGCAAACAGAATGGGTAATTGAAAAGGGATATGGGAGACTAGAGTATAAGATCTTTTGAACTGCTAATGAAACCTCGCGTCAGAATAATAGTCTTTTAACAATAGTTAATTAATCGGATCAAGCTCATTTCGTAGGGTCGGTCTGTTACCACTTTGACTAATTGAATTAACTAATGGGAACTGTGGTTTGAATACGTTTTATAAATTATATCATTTTACTTTTTCCTTTAAAATTTCATTTACCACTTCATAGTACTTGATATTTTGTTTATTTTTTTCATTAAACTTACAAATACAAACCAAAAAAAATAGAAGAAACAAGTTGTCTTTGACATCATCCAATGTTTAAAATTGTTCCAACAACTATGAAGATCGGTTTGAAACAGACCAGTACGAAGACAACTTTGATAAGGTTGCGAAAATATGAGTAAGTAGTTGTTATGAGGTAAAGAACTCTTCTTCTTTCCATCCATTTACTTGTCGTGTTCAAGAACTAAGCGATGCACCAAGGAATACGACTTGTTACTACTCTCTCTAAATATGAATGAATGTTTAGACCTGCCATGACGACTTGTTGTTATTAATAAGTTTGATTCGTGAAGCCTGAATGGTTACAACAAAGTTTGATAAAGTAGAAGATCCGATTCTTCTAACATGTTTTAATTCAAAATTTCTAGTAAACATTGGTAGGTGGGTTTAAAAAGATCATGACAGCAAGCAACTTAGAATAAGAAAGAAATAATGGTTTTTAGTATTTTCTTTTTGGACAAGTAGACATGTTACGGATGTCATTTTAAATTCTCAATTTCTATGTTTCGAAAGGATGAATCCTCTTCGTGTTGGGTTAGTTGTGTGAAGTGAATTGAAGTCATGTCATAGACATCATCAACTCTAACCCCGATATAATTATAATTAAAACCGGGTAACCCATCTAACTAAACAAATTAAACGGATTGACGGGTAGCAAAACTTAGAGTAGATTGTAGTCATCAAAAGATTGTAAATTGAATATGAAAACAATGTGCATAAGCATAAATAACCTTAAGATTACGGTTTCATCAATCTGGGAACAGCAGTTGAGATTAATCAATGACCATAGCTTCTGCACTCCCACCAGCAGCATCCTCCAGAATGTTCTTGTTCTCATAAATTGCCGCCATTCGCATTTCTTCGAGCATACTTTTCTGATCTTCCTCAATGGTGTTCTGTAACTCATCGACCTGAAAAGGTAATAGAAAACATTGAGAATCAATAACATTTGCCAAGGAAAGTAGAGAATTCCCGTAACAGGTGAAAGCTAAATCTCAAATCCATTTGTCGGCAAAATCATCAAACAACAAACCTTTTTACTAACTACAGTCATGTCAAACAACCCAAAATGTCCGGCTTTGGACATCATGAAGCTAGTAGTTTAGTTCCAACCTATTGGGAATCTCAATCTACTATCATATAGGGGTGTTGAATGGGTCGAATTTGCTAGTTGTCAGACCCATGTATCTGAACATCACACACTATTGAAAATTGATCATCACCATCTTGTAACCGCCCACTTGAATTCACCCTAGCAGACTTTGCAAGCTGACACATAGCAACATTCATCAAAATAATTCTCCTTTGCGGCTTTGCATCTAACCTGTCTTTTTTTTTCTGTTCACATAACCTGAATCACTCATGATCTTTTTTCAGCACTAAGCTCTCCTCTGATTGCTCCTCACAAGCCAATCAGAATTCTCACAGAAATAAGTCGCACAGGTCCGTCTTCTGCAATAGCCTCACAACTTGTCTTTACACTTGATCGGTTCAAACATATTCGATCTTGCTAGACTCGCCTTCACACAGTTGGCATCTTCTCTCAGTGTTCTCCTTGATCCACTCATTACATCTCTTCAACTGTACCTATCACAAACATAAAGATGTGCGATTAGTCTTCTTTTGGTGATCTCGGTCTTCTTCCTTGACGCTTTTGCTAACTCGACTGCTTGATCACCCGTATTAGCTGCACTTCCTTGACCTCTCTTTCACCACCACACAAGTCTTTGATCTTCTCCTCCCTCTAATACAAATTGTTGGAATAATTAAATCGAGCATGAACAATCACAACCGGGTTTGTGACCCAACTCCTTGACACAACTCTTCTATTAATATTGATAGAAAACCACCAGAGAAACCGTGTACATAAACCCCTATTTATACTACTTCAAACCTTTCTAAACAAGCAATCTTTACTTAACTCAAATACAAACTGCTAAAATAACTCAACTTATCCTTATTTCACTCAATCTCCTACCAGAATGAGCATAATAAACAAATAAACAAGAAAACCAATTTATCTATAATAATTCACTAAGAATCATCCTTCTCTCTTTTTCTTTGATTCGACCATTCACCTTTAACTTCTTGGTTCCATGCTACTAACACGCTTCATATGTGAACAACTAGGATTAGCACCTTCAAGTTCCGTATTAGGTTCGTGTTGTATCAGAAATCATACACCTAATGGTCTACTGTGATAGTTCAAATGTTAACTAGACTTCATGCTGCAACAAAATGGTATGGAAGACTTGGTGATGAGTTACATTAGGTTCTACAACATGTTGGACTGGGTTAACTAAATTATATTATTTCGATTCGGGAATCTAGATGTCCATTTAGCTAATTTGAATACAAGAATAGACAATTATGAGCACATTATGAACACAGACTTCCTGGAAAATATGGAGACACCATATAGTCATGGCTCCTTTTGTAGTTTTGTGCAACAATAAATGAACCAGTATTCAGATGTTTTTAAGAGTCTGGTGCTTCTAGCTATTTTGAAGTTAGACAATAATGAGCACGAAGTGATTATCTCCACAAGGTAGAGTTATATGTGTTCTCCCTTCTCCATTCAAAAAGGCAACCAGATACAAATAAGAGTTTGTCCCTTTTGGGTGTGCAAAAGCAGATAGTCAAACCAAACTTGTGATAAACTAACCGAAGATTCCAATTGTGATATAGGATCATTTGTTCTAAAAGAGAGGGGAAAGCACCTATGTCATGAAGTGGTATCCTCGCAATAAAGACCAACAACTATTTTCATCATCATACTCTTTTGACTCTTCTCAAGTGCAATCCCTACTGTAACTACCAGTACATGCAATTCTGAAGATGGTTCTCTTCAACATATTAAATGTCATCTCCTTTACTATATTAGTGTTAGTCAAGTCGGCCTAGTTATATTGGAATTTGTATTGGTCCGTGATCACCACGAACTATGAAGTTTTTTGCATTCAAATTTGTAGGAAGAGAACCTACACATATAACTCAACAAGTGAACTGCTACCATATGTTAACTAAAAAGCAAACATCACACAGAGTAGCATATAACATTTTTAAGAGTTTGGAAAAAAAGTACATACCACATGCAACAGAAGAGCGAATTGCTTTTTACGAAGGTCCAGCGTCCTTGAACTTGCAGTATTCTCTGCTTCCAAAGATGCAATCTCGTTCTCCAATTCATTAATCAGCTTCTGAGTCTCAGATCTCGGCGGCTGTGCGGCAATCAACTTCCTAATCGTCTCACACTCCTCCTTATGCTTCCTTTCAACTTTACTCTCCTCAAGTTGCTTCTTCAAATCCTCAATATCATCCTGTGCTTCGAGAATCTTCCTATTAATCTCATCATTCAACTCATTGAAATTCTCCTTCTCTCGAACATTTGCATCAATAACCGCCTTGGTCTTCACCAACGGGAGCTCAAAGGTCTTCAGCTCCTGCAGGAAAGCCCTGGCAAGCCTCTCACAATCAGCATAATTGTCTGCGTCCTTCTCGGTTTCCAGAGCTAAAGAGGTGAACTTCTTTTGAAGCTTTTTCAATGGCGGTTCGCCTCTTGTGGTTGTTGTTCTAGTAAGAAGCCTATGTTTGATGATTATATCATCTTCTAGGGCTCCAAACGCATAATGCGCAGCTCCTCCTGTTGAGTCTCCTCTAGCACTAACCTTCCTAGATTTGAGCATACCGATAAGCTGCGAGATTTGGCCCTGAGTTTCATCAAAATATAGGGAGATATTGACATAAACAAACAAGAATCACAGATGACCTAGTTTATGAAAGAACACACAACTTATTCGTGAGATAGGATAGGAAAGAGGTAAGAGTGCGCACCTTTGATTCGTCAGATTGCAGATTGAGAAATACGTGACGACGACGACGACGGGCTTTATTCCGGCGGTCGGAGTTGAGAACCAAGCGGTGAAGATTGCGTCGCTAGGTTGTTTTATTACCCTTTTGTTTTATTTACATAGACGACGCATACGTATAATGTACTTTCCAATTACACGTCGGAACACTATATGTAATCTCTACTATCTTTACAACACATTTTTTTTATGACAAAATCGTAATATACATATATCCTAAAATTAAGGGATATAAGAAGAAGCTTCATAATATACAACACCATAAAGCATGAAAGGTAACAAAGAGAACCAGATTTCTTATAGTCCTACTATCGGATAACCAAAGGAACCAGATCGCACACTCTCACAAAATCGTTTCTAAATGTAGGAATTTTTAAAGAAAAACTAGTGAAAATGTATTTTTTCACTAAGTATGAAAATGAGTTTTTCATCAACTTTGGACTTAAATAAAATACAGATTCCATAGGTTGTTGCCTCTGTATTTTATCGGTTTGTATAATACGTTGTGAGGGTTTTCCAACCATTCAAACCACTTCCAAATCCGAGCTCGTATGAATGAGATATCGAGACTCAAAGTTGAGGTCTCGCTGCTGTGAAAGCTGCGAATTTTAGAGAGAAATGAAATGGAACTCATCACACATTGGTTGTGGATGAAACCAAAAGTGGTTTATAAGGTGGGAATCTTACCAACTATTGTTTCCTTGAGTAGGACACATCCCTTGAACCCTGAGGGGTACCACTAACTCGCACACGCGCGTGGCGTGGGCGTATGAGGCGTAATGTGATGCTTTGATGGTGCACTTTGCACTTTGCACTTTGCACTTTTCACGCTCGCATCGCCGCGAGCCACTTGAGGGCCGCCTAATTGTTTTTAAGTTCAACCGGATTTTGGCCCGGTTGATGCTGAGGCGGTTCAGGCGGATGGGGCCAAGCGGAGTAGTTGAACCGGAAACGGTTCGGGCGAAACCTTTATGGTTCAGTCGGAAGGTTCAAGCGGACCTGTTTGGCTCCAATGTTTAGCCGGTAGCGGAAACACGTGTTCCTCCAGATTAACAATTGTTCACGTGTTTTGAGCTATTAATGAAATTCTGTGTAATTAGAAATCAATTTGCATTAAAGACGTTTAATGCAAAGTTTGACTACGAATTCTTTGACTGCTCTCCAAGTCTGTTAACCTCTATAAATATAGCCTCATTAGTTGAGGCTAAACACACCAAATTCAACCTACAGAATTCTTTCTCTCATCCTCGTCTATATAACATTCTTCCCATCTTCATCTTGTTCGTCAAGAAGTTCAAGAACTCGAAGGTAACTTCAAGCTTAGAGTTATCCGGGCAGTACTATACGATTTAGGCGATTGTTCCCTAGGAAACAAAACGGGTCTTCGGTAGACCCGGAATTTGTTTTAAGGGACCCAGGTTTTGACCCGAAGCCTTCGCCAAGGTTTTCACTAAAATTTGTTTTCTTCAAACAATTTTCTAAATCTTTATTTTAATTTACTTCTGTTTTCATCAAATTAATTTGGAAACATATATCTAATTTAAACAAACAAATTCTCATACCTTCTTCTTACTTTTCCAACTAATTTTGTCACTGTATTTTATATCTCTTCTTAGTGCCTAGATAAAGGTTTTAACCGTATTAAAGTTGATATGTGTATCATCTTTATTTAATTTTATGTAAATTAAAAGGGTTTGCTGCCTAGGTGGCATGAAACTTATGGGGTTTTAAAAAGTCCTAAAATAACTTGGTGTTATTTTAGTACCTGGAGGCACTTATCAATCTAAACCGATTTGTTTGGTCTAGACGAGGGAGTACCTCATGAATATTGGTCTGCTAGACGTATCTAGAGACAACGGCCTGATAAACACTAAATTATATATATTTTTATTATCAAAGTTACTCACTTATTGAGAATAAACCTAATTACTAGCATCAAAACAAGTCGATTTTGTTTTCTTTTTAGTTTTTCGGGTTTTCTAAGGCCAAAATACCAAAAGAAGCAAAATCTTGCATAAAAGTGAAGAAAATGCTAACTTTGGAAAACCAGCCTTAGCACGGCCCGTGTCTAGCCCGGAACGCCCCGTGCCCGACCCGAATACTCAGAATCTTAGCCTGATTCGGCACAACCCCGAGCTTCAGATGATGGCGTATCGAGTACAGTAAGTCGTCGGTCAGAGGGGCCCCGTAGGTAAGTGGCATTATACCACTTTGTTTGTTTATCAGTGTCACCTTCCCATGGCGTTCGTACTCCTTGCAAATAGTTGATCGTGGAGATGGTGAATCAGCCTAAGATTCCGAAAGATGGCTAGTCTTCTGCTGATAAACAATCTTAAAGCAAAGTCATATAGTAACAACTCGATTTCAAGTTAATGGTATGTTTCTCCAATCAATATTGACAATGACTGCTTAGATCTCAAACCGCATTATATATATATATATATATATATATATATATATATATATATATATATATATATATTACTAACTTATTTTCTATAACCCAAAATATAGAGTCTGGTTAAACGTTAACAAAGGTTGAGTATTGGGAGCCCTCATTTTTCCATTGTGTCCTGATCGGCCCCGATTCAACTTACCACTACTATACTGCCCAAGATGGGTGCACTTGCCCGTCTAACGTGGTGAAATGATAGTTGTCAAGTAAATCAGGTATTTTAAATTTAAAAGCTTTAAGTTGCTAAAAAGGTTAAAGAAAAACTACCATATTTTTAGTACACCTCAGCACACGTCACGGCCTTATATGACATAATAAAAGACTTGGTGTTAAATATCATCTAAACATCCGTTAAATGTTTTGCATAAGTCATCATAACATATTTTGTTGTAACGTCTTAAATGTTTAAAACAGGATATTGCAAGAAGAAATTTGTACAAGACTAACCTCATGGTTGATCTCATGACTTAAGGTTTTGGATGATAAACTTGTGTGGTAAAATGTATTGCGATACAATAAATATGTCATAATACTCATAATTCACAAAAGTGAATTGCAACATATGAATACAATATATGTTATTGTAGTTAATAAATCTTGCGGGGTTTATGAAGGACGTGTAGGTGTGTGTATTGTCCTAATGTTGTTAAACTACTTGAGGACGTGGTCCTTATCGGGAAGAATATCCCAAACATAGAGTTTCGTAAAAACAACAAATGACGTATACATCACTCGTGGAAGCTTTTGGCATCGTTGTCGGGGACACAAACGAGGATTCCAAGAAAAACCTGTCTTAGCGGCTTAACCAAAAAAAAATTCTATCTAAATATATATAAAAATAAAAATATTATATTAGTGTTATTTAGTATATAGTAATATATATTATAAAAAATCAACCTTTCATTTTTGGTCTCCTACCTACACTACACCCGCAGAAGAATTTGTTTGGCTAGCAAACACTACTCTCAGGTACAAGAAGGATCCACGGGAAGGAACAGGCAGCAAAGAAGGAAAGAAGAAATCATCAAAGGCCAGGGAAGTTATTGTAGTAAAATTTTTTATGAAAATAACAATCCTCGGCCCAGGTAAGTGTTTTGATTTATTTCAACTTGTTTGGAGAAATTTGAAAAATCTTTTAAAACAAAACTATCAGAATTTCCCGTCTGATAGAATCAAATAAGATTTTGATCAAACTAAGTTTTTGAAATTTACGAAAACGTCAATAAACCAGGTCTAACTACTAACCTGTAAATAAACCAAGCTGTTTTTAGAACAAATAAACTTTTGAAGAAAACGTTGAGGTTTTTAGTTTCTTTTATGATCACAACATCACCAAAGGAACCAACAGGCCGACACGTTCTCAGTATGACATTTTTTTAATTAAATAATTTTTCTTAAAAGTAAGTTAAAGGAGAATTATTTTATTTAAAAAAAACGGTTGAGCAACTAACCAACACGCATCGTGCCACACCAAGCACGCCCCGTGCTGAGCAGGAACACAGTCGAAAAAAGGGCGGAACACCCCTTTATGATGTCATTTAGCATGGGTCGTGTCACGAATTCTCTCTGGGCAATTTCCATCTCCACGTCACGAATTTATTTCTTCCATCTCCATCACCATCATGTAAGTTACTAAACTACTTTGTTCTTCTTCAAAAAATTCCTAGTAGTTAAAGCTTTAGTCAAATTAGAGCTTTTCTCCAAATCCGAGATTATAGACCGAATTGACTAAAATTTGTTGTAGGATTGTGTCTAATAGATGCTATTTATCAGCTTTGTTTATTATCCATGTCAAAACACACGAATTATGGTAGTTTTTGACATTTTTTTTCGAGAACTCTAGTTTAGAAAAACTTAGATTTATGATACATGATTTGAGTTTTGGAAGAAATTTTAATAGGGTAGTTAAAATCGGAAGTTTGCGATCCTGAACATGTAAAAAGTTTTCAATTTCGTTAAAAATCATGATTTTTTGGGCTAAACGATGCTCGGACCGACGCGGGCCGTGCTGTTCTTGAATTTTTGATTTTCTGAAAGAAAAAAATAGTTGACACGGTGTGTGTTGTGTTAGACACACCCCGTGTTGTTCATCATTATTGAATATCAACAGGCTTGAACAATACACCCCGTGTTGAACTCAACACCGCCCGTGTTGTTCGTCACTGTTCAGAAACCGGACCAACTTAGATGATACGGCTCGTGCCCCACCAAGCACGCCCCGTGTCGGATTCCTGTTTTTCAAAAACCTCACTTTTTCTTGTTTCATTTGCATTAATATCATCATGTTTTCCATTTCAGGGCAGACTGGACCACTTTTGATTCCCGCAATGAGAGATTAAGCTATAGAAGGCTTCGGAGAATCGTGACAAGAAACGACAGCGTAGCTTGGGTACCGCACCTCGAGACCCTCGAACAATTGAATCAGCATAACAAATACTTGTAGTATGTTTCGGTACCGATGCAAAGGCTCTTTGATCTGTTTTTGCCTATAGAAATCCGAGACTGCACGATCGAGTTTCTGGCCTCGTTCCAGTTCGACCCTACCATCACGGACATGAACACACTGCGAGCTGTGAGGTTCTGGTTGGGAAGGACATGGTACGAGCGTTCTTTGGGGAAATTTATGGTCGACATTGGGTATATCATGATCATGAGTTTTCGGCTTTGGCGGACTCTCTGTGGTGCTTACCAAACGAGGAGCACCATTCTGATCCTCAATACGGGATAACCCATGTTGCTTTCTGGCAGATGATCGGGACAGGGGCTACCAGGTATAATCCGAGCAGCACAAAGAGCTCCAGGCTGAGGGACCCGTTGCACTGTTACATTCATAGTTGCCTTTCCAGGTCTGTGTTCGCTCGAGGCCAGTCAGTTGGACTAGTCAACTTGAAGGATCTCTTGGCATTCTACTGCTTCAGCATGGGACGGGACATGAACTTGCCCCATGCCTTATGCAGTCATATCCTTCACGTTGCCAACATAAGTGACGACAACCCACTGCTCTATGGAGGCCTGATTCACAGCATCTACCAAGCCTACGGCATCAACATCCCTGATGAGCTCCCTAGATCCCTTGCCACTATTTATGTGGACATGGAGTACACCCACCGAATTATCACGATCACTTCTAACCCACCTCTCAGGATGGTGGATGGATTACAGCGGGTGTGGGATCCTTTACCAGGCGAGCCGATGGAGGTAGAGCAACAGCCACAGCAGCAGCATCACCAGCCTGACCCGCAGGGAGCTGGGTTCCCAACGACGTTGGACCTTTACCACTCTCTTTAGCTCACCCATACCACCATCCAGACTATTTATGTTCGGACGCAGGCAATGTAGACGGAGTTATGGGGATTGCATGACGAGTTATGGGGATTGCATGGCGAGATCAGTATGGTGCAGGGACATCAGGGCACGGTGGAGGCTACGGTGATGGTTCGACTTCTGACTCAGAGTGACAGGTGTTGCCCCTTTTTACTTGGTTTGCACGAGGATGTTTTCGGGCTTTTGATACACTTGACATGAATTCGATAACACTTTATTTTGTTTTTATGTTTTGATACATTTTGCTTTGGATGATGATACATTTCGTAATTAGTTAGTTTGCTTTTATTATGTTATGTTATGGCTTGAGTAATTTAGAAGCAGGTGGATGACTAGCTCTATAGCTAACTGGACCGGGAGGTCAGAACCAGTATGTCGTGGTAATCATTCCACGGGTAAAATGTCCCAAATTTAGGGGAAACTCTGCCAAAAAAAAATTATGACCCTTTACTTTTCCTTTACATTATCCTTAATCTAAATGCATGTGACACATTGAGGACTATGTGCAATTTGAGTGTGGGGACGGGAATAATTTGGGTAAATTCGGGACAAAACTCAAACCATTGCTTCGTCTAATTCAAGCCTTACACAAAACTTCTTTGGAAACTGGCTTCTGTACTGCCTAAATTTTTCAAAAATTTGTTGTTTTTAAAGAAATGTGTCTAAAAAGTTTTTCCTCCTCTCATTCATCAAATTAAAATCCCATTAATCTTGTAAAAACCTTAAAAAGTTTAAGTGAATTTTTACTGACAAGATGAAACCAAATTTATTTAATTATGAACTTACACTTTTCGTTTTCCCTTTTTAGTAAGAATTTGAGCCCTTTATAGCCTGATCAACTATAAATCATGCTTTTCTTTTTTTGAGAGAAACCAGGTAAATGCGATAGAGGTAGAACTTGACACGGTAATACATCCCGAGACGAACTAAATCAGAAGCCACATTTTTAAAGGATTGAGGCAACTAGGATTTCTCTTCTTCTCACCCCATTCTCTACCCAAAAATATCCCCTAGTAAGCCCATTTGAGCCTAAACCCTTTCGTTTCTTAACCCCCCCCCCTCCCTTCCCCCCAATTTATTTGCAGAATAAACCCCCTCTGTAAATCACCCTTAAACCTTTTTCTTTTTACACCCCTTTATTTTAGTAAATAAACGGCTCTTTAAAAAGGTTTTCAAAAGTAAAAACTTTCACTATATTCTTACTATTAATAACAAGGCATAAACTTGATGACCCTAGACTTTATACCCTTTATCAGAAAAAATATATGGTCAAATAAAAGGGAAAAACCACTTAGAAGCTATAATAATTATGCCTCTAGAAGATTCAATCAGAAAGTAGTGAAAGGCTCCAAATTTTGAAATTTATTTACGCTTTTACCCCTTTTCAAATAAAACACTCCTACCTCCTAACCCTAAGCCTACCCTTTAAGACCTCATGATAAACTTGTAACTTCTAGTGAGATCGGTGGAGGTTCAATTCCGTGTCAAGCATATGCTCTCTATTTCATCTTACCTTGGTACGAGTGTCCACCCCCAAAAATCTCTAACCCGAGTGATGAGTGACCACTTGTGAGGTGTGTAAGTAAATAATTAAATAAATTTCTAAGTAGGCTTGTCATAAATAACTTACTTCAAACCTAAAAGGTTAAAATAAGTTAATGGAATAAAAATACGAAAAATGGAGGAGGTACAACTTTTTACGGCACAAAAATGAAAATTAGGGATGTGTCTAAGCCCACATATTATGAAGTTTTAGTTGAGGACAAGCAAAGGTTTGAGTGTGGGGATATTTGATAAACACTAAATTATACATATTTTTATTATCAAATTTACTCACTTATCGGGAATAAACCTAACTACTAACATCAAAACAAGTCGATTTTGTTTTCTTTTTAGTTTTTCAGGTTTTCTAAGGCCAAAATACCAAAAGAAGCAAAATCTTCCAGAAAAGTGAATAAAATGCTAACTTTGGAAAAAAGCAGCCTTAGCACGGCCCAAATACTCAGAATCTTCGCCTGATTCGGCACAATCCCGTGTTTCAGATGACACACTTTGCATCCTGACACGGCATGGCCTGTGCCCAACTCAACACGGCATGTGCCTCTGTTGACTAAAGATTTGGAGATCAAGCTTCTGACACGGCACGGCCTGTGCCCAACTTAACACGGCCCGTAACCCTGACGAAGGAAGATTTGCGGATCAAAGTCACTGACACAACATGGCACGTGCCAGGCAGGGCACGACCCATGCTTGTCCATGCGTTTTGCCTATAAAAGCCAGCCTTCACCACTTTTCAATTCGCTCAATTCTTTCCTCTCCTCTCCCACTATTAGATAAGTCGAGCCACTTGGCGCTTTCGAGTCTTTAAGTATGTCGGAGTCTGTAAGAACTTTAACCAGCATTAGTAAATGAAATCATTTTGTCTATGAAATTCTTCGCTTGCTACCTGGCACATCTTTAAGCTAATTAGCAATGATTAGTTCAACTCTTACAATTGATTAAAGGTAACCAACTTTTAATGAGTCTTCCAGTTGCCTTTATAACGTTGTTTTAAGGTGTGTCTAATGACTTTATGAAAACCCTTTTTATTGAAAGTTTATTATTGATTTTCTGAACCAAACGTGCTCTTCGTATCATAGACCATTTGGAGAGTCGAAATCCTAAATGCCAAACTTGTGACACCCGCATGATCCAAAAGGTGATTCGTGCCCCATGCTACATGATACGATTGAGGTCCTTATGTCTATGTAAGCAAACTCAGCTGACCACGCATGTGCGGGCTGAAAGTATTTGGTTGGGAACGAGGGTTGGTAATATTTTGTCACTTCATGGAAGCCGAGATGGTACGTGTTTGTGAACTTGGTTCTGGTTACGTCGGACGTACACATGTGGAGAGCTAGGTGCGAATGAAACGGTCCACAGTCCCTTAAAAAGGTCATTTTCATAATAAAGTAATCCGGCACACAGGGTTGTTCCCCTGATTGGTTCACGACGGCGTGTCGAGTAGGGTAAGTTGCCGGTTTGAGGGGCCCCATAAGTAAGTGGCATTATACCACTTTGTTTGTTTATCAGTGGCACCTTCCCACGGCGTCCGTACTCCTCGTAGAAGGTTGATCTTGGAGATGGTGAATCAGCCTAAGATTCCGAAATGTGGCTGGTCTTCTGCTGAAAAACAATCTTAAAGCAAATTCATAAAGTAACAACTCGATTTCAAGTTAATGGTATGTTTCTCCAATCAATATTGACAATGACTACTTATATATATATATATATATATATATATATATATATATATATATATATATATAGGGAGAGGATCATTTGAGAACCAATTTGATTTGAGAACTAAAAAGAACTAATTTGAGCCACATGTTTATTACATGTATCCCCCCTCCCATGAATTATAGTGGCCCCCCCTTGAAATTTGTGGTTGAGATTTAGTTCTCAAAAGTTCTCAAAATAAAAAGTTCTCATTTGAACCTAACCCTATATATATATATATATATATATATATATATATATATATATTACTAACTTACTTTCTAAAGACCCAAAGATAGAGTCTGGTTAAACGTCAACAAAGGTTGAGTATTGGGAGCTCCCATTTTCCATTTTGTCCTTATCGACCTCGATTCAACTTACCACTACTATACTGCCCACGATGGGTGCACTTACCCGTGTAACGTGGTGAAATGATAGTTGTCAAGTAAATCAGGTATTATAAATTTAAAAGCGTTAAGTTGCTAAAAAGGTTAAAGAATAACTACCATATTTTTAGTACACATCAGCACACGTCACGACCTTATATGACATAATAAAGGACTTGGTGTCCAAATATCATCTAAACATCCGTTAAATGTTTTGCATAAGTCATCACAACATATTTTGTTGTAACGTCTTAAATATTTAAAACAGGATAGTGCAAGAAGAAATTTGTACAAGACTAACCTTAGGGTTGATCTCATGACTTAAGGTTAAGGATGATAAACTTGTGTGGTAAAATGTATTGCGATACAATAAATATGTCATAATACTCATAATTCACAGAAAAAATATGTATACAATATATGTTATTGTAGTTAATAAATCTTGCGGGGTTTATGAAGGACGTGTAGGCACGTCTAATGTCCTAATGTTGTTAAACTACTTGAGGATGTGGTCCTTATCAGGGAGAATATCCCAAACATAGAGTTTCGTGAAAACAACAAATGACGTATACATCACTCGTGCAACAAGTTTGCCATAATTGATAGGTGTCAATTGGTTTGATTACGCCCCTAACAATAGTGAGTGTATATTTAATTCATATCAGTTATGAATGTATTCACCCAATTGACTCGAATTAAGGCTCATGTTGAGATCAATGGTGAAGCCTTTTAGGTCAAGGTAAATAGGTTATGATCCTAAACCAATTAAGGCATATGCATGTCTCTGTGTCAAACATACATATGAGACTGTATGCAATACGTTTGGTATAGCTTCACAAACTTGTCTAACCCGACGTGTGAATAGATGTTGCGATATCCATTACGGTTGACACATCTTCAAGATACGTCAACACAATAACGGTTTTGTGAACGTCCATTTGGTAAAAGGAACATTGTGTAACCTATGAACTAGATGTTATCTAGTCAAATGAGGAGAACCCGTTTCTAGGTATGTCCTACAGAGTGACTTAGAATATTCTAAGTACATGACGCTTGTATTAAGAAACTTATGAAAAGCATGTGTTGCTTGCATCTACTCAAAAGCTCTTATGAGCTGAGTGGAACTTGAGGACCTGAATGATAAATAGGTTGTTCAAATCAGGAGGGTCCAAGCGTGATCATAAGTAGTGTTACACAAAGCTGATTGAAATGGAAGCAACGTGGGGGGGGGGGGGAGGGGGAGAGACCATTACCATTTAAGAAATAACCTCTTTGGTAGTTTGAAATGGTATATTCTCATAACCATGAAGAAAGGGAGACCCTCTCATCACCCCCATTTGGATGACGTCCAATGACACTTAAATGTGGGGGGGGGGGGGTAGCTTGCATTTCTTAAATATTTGGCAATAAGGATTGCAAACACATGACTAAGTGGAGTACGCTATAGTCATGGGAATGTGTTCACCTTAGAAAGCAATAAGGATTTCGGTAATCCACAATTTTAGGACTATGTGGAGTACACTATGGTCATAAAAGATTAACTTGCGAGTTAAAAACACATCATAAAAATTGATCTCGACTGCAAATTATCTCGGTTAACTTTGTGTAAGTCATAGATAATTATTTTGGATCCAAAAACCTGTAGGTTGATAAGAGATCAAGTTGAGGAATGAGACTAAAGCCCACTGGGTAAAAGTTGATGCAAAGGAAAACCTAACCTATGAAATTGGAGATCCCATGCAATAGGTTCAATAGGAAAACCTAATTGTATTGACTAAGGTCACTATGGGGGAGTACCCCAAATACTTAAAAGAGAGTTGTATACTTCCTAGGTTCATTCCTATCACCAAACAGTGAATTGTGTGAGGTTAAGCATACAATGGTCAATGACTTTGTGTAAGTCATAGATGATTTTGCGTAAATCATACCAATGCTTTTAATGATTATGGTAATCACCTATGCAAGAGAGAAATGTGGTCGCATTGAATGGATTTGTTGGGGCGCAAATCCTAGAGCTCTCGCAGAACCAGGCAAGTGTTCTAGGACCATGATTGGACATGATAATGAGGGCTAACCAAGTTAGGGAAAGCATTGTGTGAGTATAATAATGGTTACACAAACGGTCGGTTGGTTTAAAGACATCGCGTCTACCAAACACCAGTAACCTAAGTATGCTTCACAAAGGAAGGTTCAAAGGGGACACCTACCTACCTTGCAATACTGGACTATCGAAATTGCTTTTTTCTTGAAGAATATATCGATACCCATTTATGTGGGGGATATTTGGAATTTTGGGAGAAAACTAGTGGAAAATGTGTTTTTTCACTAGGTGTGAAAAAATGAGTTTTTCACCAACTTTGGACTTAAATAAAATACAGATAACATAGGTTGTTGCCTCTGTATTTTATGGGTTTGTATAGTACGTTATGAGGGCTTTCCAACGCACCAAACCACGTCCAAATCCGAGCTCGTATGAATGAGATATCGAGGCTCGAAGTTGAGGTCTCGCAGCTATAAAAGCTGCGAATTTTAGAGAGAAATGAAGTGGAACTCATCCCACATTGGTTGGGGGATGAAATCAAAAGTGATTTATAAGATGAGAACCTTACCAACTATTGTTTCCTTGAGTAGGACACATCCCTTGAATCCTTAGGGGTGCGAAGCACCCCTAACTTGCACTCGCTCTCGCACACGCGCGTGCGCGTGGCGTTGGCGTATGAGGCGCAATGTGGCACTTTGATGGCGCACTTTGCATCACTGCGAGCCGCTTAAGAGCCGCCTAATTGTTTTTAAGTTCAACCGGAAGTTGGTCCGGTTGATGCCCAGGCGGATGGGGCCAAGCGAAATAGTTGAACCGAAAACGGTTCAGACAGAACCTTTGTGGTTCAAGCGGACCTGTGTGGCTTCGATGTTCAGTCGGAAGCGGAAACGTGGGTTCCTCCAGATTGACATCTGTTCATGCATTTTGAGCAATTAAGGAAATTCCACGTTAATTAGAAATCAATTTGAATTAAAGACGTTTAATGTAAAGTTTGAGTACGAATTCTTTGATTGCTCACCAAGGCTGTTAACTACTATAAATATAGCCTCATTAGTAAAGGCTAAACATACCGAATTCAACATATAGAATTCTTTCTCTCATCCTCATCTACATAACATTCTTTCCATATTCATCTTGTTCGTCAAGAACTTCAAGAACTCGAAGGTAACTTCAAGCTTAGAGTTATCTCGGTCGTACAATACGGTTTAGGCGATTGTACCCTGAGAAACAAAACGGATCTTCGATAGACCGGGAATTTGTTTTAAGGGACCCGGGTTTTGACCTGAAGCCTTCGCCAAGGTTTCACTAAAATTCGTTTTCTTTAAATAATTTTTTAAATCTTTATTTTAATTTACTTTTGTTTTCATCAAATTAATTTGGAAACATCTATTTAATTTAAACAAACAAATTCTCATACCTTCTTCTTACTTTTCCAACTAGTTTTTTCATTGTATTTTATATTTCTTCTTAGTGCCTATTTCTTTATTTCATCTGTATATTATTTCCCTTGTATTAATCATTTCATTTCCTTATAATCGTACTGTAAATTCACTTCCATTATTTCATTGTATTGTAATAGGTAGATTTATCACTTTGTTGTAATAGTACCCAAAACAAAATATTTATTTTATTTCAGAGTTATGCACGGTTTTCCGAAACCAAAATCAGATGTCATATGAAATGTAAACGCCTTTTACGAAATTTTTTACGAAATCGTTCCTGTAGTAGCAGAGATGAACCAGTAGTAGATGTGATGTTTGATTCCAAATCTCTCGATAGAGATCAAATGGCCCGTCAATTTGAACTTGCAATTCAAATTTTGCAATCTGAAATCACAGACACCTCTCGATATAAATACACACGTCGGTTTATGCCAAGTTCATCTTTCCTTCACCTTTGCTTAGGTACAGTTCCTGATTTTTTTTTTGAAATTGCAAGTCATAATTGAATTTACAATTGTGTTTTAAACCAAACAATTGTGTGCATTTATCAGATCAAGGTTCATCGAAAGTTCGTTGCATCATGGATTCAAGTTCATCGCAAGTTCACTCCTTTTAAGGATAGGAAATTCAAGTTTGTGTGCCAATTTTTATGTATGGTTATAAAACTTTTTGTTTTATGGCAGTTTTTGATAAATTGGTGTTATTGAAGTTTTAGTTTTCATCTCTGCTACTTTTTTTAAGGTATTTAGAAAATATCGCTTAATCCAAGCCCAACTAAAAATACCACATGTTAAAACATAAATAATTTGTCTTCCTCAATCTCCTTTGTTTAGAGGTATAGTCATGGTTGTAATCTTTGGGTACATGTAGAATCGAATGAAATTTCCAGCAATTTCACTTTGGTCATCTTTGTTCAGATGGAATCTGATGTTTTCTATATGGTTATCTTGAAAATATGCTCAAGTGGTAGAACATTATGTTAGACATAAATCAAGTGGCGGATGATGTCAGTTTATACGAGAAGATGAAGACTATTTGACACGTATTGTGTCTTGGTATGATGTGAATTGCACTTTGTTTTATTTTATATATAGGGGAGGGATCAAGGGAAAACCAAAGAAAAGTGCAAAAACCAAAAAACCAAACATTTTTTCTCTATAACTTTTTCATATATTGATAATTTTTTAAAATAATTTCACCAAAAAGTCTATAATTTTATTAGCTTTATTTCTGGGAAAAAAATTAAAAAGAAAAAAAAGCTTAGTGATTTTTTTATTGTTGCATCATGCATTAGTACTAATAGTATTGTTGCATGATGCATTAGTATTAACAGTGTTGCATAATGCATTATTAATTTTAAAGCTAAAATTCAAATTTTATTTTATTTTTTAAAAAAACTCAAAAATGTTTTTAAAGTTTTTTCTTTTTCCAGTATACTTAAAATCATTAAGAGAACATATAAAAAATTAAAAAAAAAGAAATTTTTTTTTTGTTTGGTTTTTTGGTTTTCGCATATTGTTTGGTTTTGCTTGGAACCTAACCCTTATTTTATAACCCAAGCCTTTTTTTAGATGCTTATATTAGATGATTCACTAATGTAGATTCATGTTCTTTAGATTCCTAACGGGGTTCTAATGTGTATTCTTTTACTATTTTGTTCTTCTGTGGAGATTGGAGAGGATACATATAGACCTTTGATTTGCTTGGAGTTACTATATATTTGTGGTGTGCGGTATAGTGTATATAAAAGTATGACAATTATGGGTCAAGTTCGACACCACTATTTCTCAAGCTTTTAAATTTATAAAACTCAATAACTAACAATCACCATACACCATGGACAAGTGCACCCATCATGGTGTAGTATAGCAAAGGTAAGAAACCGAGGTTATGCAAGGACACAGGGGAAATAAAGCTTTTGATATATAATCTTTTGTTAACAACCAACCGGATTTTTATATATATGTGATGTGTAGTTTAGGAGTTAATTAAACAAAAAAAAAATAAAAGAAGAAAAGAAAATAAATATAATGGCTTTTAAGTTTTAATCAACAAAGGTTAATATCACTTGGGAGGACTGACCAATGGTTGGCTTGGTAAAATGGATTTAAGCGCGAGCCTTAAGATTGTTACTTGTCAGGGGATGAGGGTCAATTTCAGCCTGGAATGCTATCTCGCGTTCCTCTCGTCTCCCCGTAAGGATCTGAGAGGACTGCTTTGGAAGTAACAAACAAAGTGAGCGTCAATGCAATATGGTTATAGGGCTCGATGGGTTGTCCTCACCGTTATAATCGAGTACGTTGTTGATGTGTGCGAATGTGTATATAAAATATAGCTCGTACTATCAGGTTTTCAATTTTTAAAACGGAATCTACCAAGGACTATACAACACACGTAAGGCAAGTGTACCCGTCGTGTGTACACAAAATCGGTAAATGCCGGATGTCGATCCTCAGGACACGAAATGGTGAAAAACAGTTGTTGTTTAATAGTTTAGGTTTTGGGTTTTATATTTTAGAAAGCAGTTTAAATTTTAAAGTAACTAAAAAGTAAATAAATAACTAACTACTAGTTCGATTTCAGAATGAGAATTCGTATCACTTAGGTTCGACTCATCTAGTATGGCTTAAACCTACGATTGACTACTTATGACTTGTCACTAAATTGGATAAGGCTCCTAAGACAAGGCTACCCTAGCCCTATGGTAAGGTTCACAACCAGGGTTATAGACACGTCCTAATGGTTACTTCTGTGCCATGTTTTTGTACTAGAAAAGGTCTTTGTTTGGCATTCACAAGGCATGGTCCCGACTTATCGGTGACCTGACTTACAACCGGTTAAAAGGTATTAGATATAGACAGTCCTATAATATCCTACAGTTGTGAAGCTATTGTGCTAGATAGATGGTTAACCTAGAAGGTCCTAGACAAAACTTAGTAGGGCAAACCGGACCTACCGATGAAAGCTAACTACAAGATAGTGAATAGGATGGCAACTAGCAAAGGAAGAGGTGATTGGTAAATGCGTGAGCGTTGGATTATCTAATCAATCTAGCTATTTCAGATACAAAACGTAATTAAAAGATTGTTTTTATTGATCACGGAAGAAAAATGTACAATCTGGAATTCACTCAGAGAAACACCTCACAGAACACACACTTAACACTCAGAAAAATGCTCAACCATTACTAAATTACAATGTAAAACATCTATTTATACTTAGCTGTACGAACTCATGCGAACTGCGAGTTCGTCCGAACCCATCCGAACGGTCAGTTCAGATAACACTAGTTCGTGTCAGTTCAGACTCAGTTCGTGTAGCAGCATCCTTGTAACCTCGTCTTGTTTAGATACTTCACATGATGAACCGTAAATGCACTAACAAACTCCCCCTCGGCATGTGCAGTATATGTTCATCCAATTGAAACCTATCATTGAACAATGGTTCTCAACCATCATCAAGTAATTCAACTTGTAAATGCGTGAGCGTTGGATCGTCTACTCGATCTAGCTATTTCGGATACAAAACGTAATTAAAAGATTTTTTTATTGATCACAAAAGAACAATGTACAATCTGGAATTCTCTCTAAGAAACACCTCATAGAACACACACTTAACACTCAGACAAATACTCAACCGCTACTGAATTACAATGTAAAACATCTATGTATACTCAGCTGTACGAACTCAGTTGAACTGCGAGTTCGTCTGATCCGAAGCCATCCGAATTGTTGGTACATTATATGTGGCAACGGGCTGGATCGAATAGAGTGTTGAAGACAATGTTTGACCTAGTTTTTGTACTGGCCGAACCTTGGCCGAACCCAAGGTTCGGCGGCTCCGATCTCTGGCCGAACTCCAGGTTCGGAGGACAGGTTTTAGGAATCTATAAATAGGTCTTTTGTCTTGTAATTTACTAGTTGTTCATGAGAGCTTGTGTATGTGAGAACTAGTGTTTTGTACTCTGAATCTCTTGTAATCGTTCTATTGGTTAATGAGATTGAGTCGTTTTATTTACATTGATTGTTCTCATTGTTTTCCACGTTATTGATGTCGAACTAAACCGATCCACACGCTCCAGCGTTTTCAAGTGGTATCAGAGCTTTCTGGTTGTGTTTAGGTTCGATTTGATTCAATTCGTGAGTCACAAAGCTCGTTTTCATCTTTGTTTTTCAAAATTCTCGTTCAAAACAGCATGTTTTACGTTCAATATGCTTGTTTTTGCTCGTTTTGGTTAGTTTGAGTGTCCACAGCTCGAGAGGTGTCATTTTTAGTGAGTTTTTCCGAAATTCTTTGGTTTTTCGCGTTCGGCCGAACTCCACGTTCGGTGTAACTGCTCCGAACTCCAGGTTCGGAGTACGCTCGGCATAACCGCTCCGAACGCCAGGTTCGGAGTAAGTTCGGTGAAGTTCGGTGAAGTCTCGGAGTCCTGTTCATAGTTCGGTAAGGTTCGGAGCTCGTTCGGTGAGCGTTCGGACTAGATTTATCGTTCGGTGAGAGTTCGGACTAGGATCGGAGGATCTTCGGGGTTATTGAGGTTCGGCGAGAGATCGGAGGAAGTTCGGTGAAGTTCGGACCTAGTTCGGAGGAAGCTCGGAGGGTACAGTAGGTTCGGACCAGTTCGGACAGATCAGATTTTTCAAATTTTGAACATGTCGGATTTTCAAGCGTTTGCTGCTATTCAAACGCAGATGCAAGCGTTACTCAACTATGACAATGAGATTGGAACAACACAAAAAGTTCCAAAGTTGCTCAAGTTCGAAGATTATGCCAATTGGAAAAAGCGATTTGAGGCATATATCGGAACAACGGATCCAGATTTATGGATTGCTATGGATGCACCGTATGTGTATCCGGTTGGTCCTAACAATGTTCCCATTATGCAACGTAATTTGGATCTTACACAGAAAGCTGATTATGTTCGTGAACAGAAAGCGTATGGTTTGATCACTCAAGCATTACCAAAGGAATTATTACATCAATTTAAAAGTTGCAAACACGCTCATGAGTTATGGTCAACTCTGAAGGAGAGGTGTGAGGGCAATGAGCAGTATAAAAAGAGCAAGAAAAAGGTTTTGAACAAAGAATTTGACAACTTCAAACACTTTGAAGGTGAAGGTGTTTCTGAACTGATTTCGAGGTATTGCCATTTATTATCTGAAATGGATACCGTTCAAATCAAAAAGGATGATGAAGAGCTTAAAGAGAAACTACTTGAAGGTTTACCTTCTAAGTGGGAATCATATGTTTTGATGTTAACAAATGATAAAGATTTTTCAGAATTGACCTTTGTGAAATTGTTGGGCAAATTGCAAGCAAGAGATTTGGAAATGAAGAACGTGAATACTACTCCTGCTGAAGTCCAGAATCCGGATGTCTATTACGGATCAAATGCTGCTACTATTTCGGGTAAATCGGGCAAGACAGCAAATTCTGCTCCAGCAACGGCTTTCATGGCTGGAAGTTCACATTTACCAAATTCAGGAACTAGTTTGGGATCAAATGGCCATGAGTATAGTTATAGTTCTGGAGGTTGTAGTGCTTCAATTCCGGCGAGTAATTTGATGGACAAAAGCAAGATGGCTATGTCTGTGTCAACAACGGAGGATTATATGGCACTGGTGTCTGCTTTGGTGTCATCTTATTATGGACTTATCACTGGAAAGGTAAGCAATGCAGAGCTAACAGAGGAAGATTACGATCAAGTGGATCCTGATGACTTGGAGTTAATGGATATTAATTGGCAATTTGCTATGCTTGCGAGGAGGGTTAAGAGATTCTTGAAAAAGACTGGAAGAAAAGACCTGAATTCTGGAGGAAGAATTGGTTTTGATAAGTCAAAAGTGAGATGTTATAATTGCTCTAACTTCGGACACTTTGCTCGAGAATGTTCTCAACCAAAGAAGCAAGAATATCAGAAATTTAATTCCAAACCATCTGCTTCTGGACTCAACAATTCATCGACCTCAGGGAGTTCTTTAAATTCTAAATCTAATTCTGAACCCACTAAAGCTTTAGTATCTCAAGTAGATAAAACCTATAATTGGGGTAATCAGTTTACTGATTCATCTGCTTTGATTGTTAAACATGTGCAGGATGATGATACTATGACAGAATCTACTCAAGATGGAGATGATTCTCATGGTGACGTAATTGGTGAAAGTTCTGTTGAAGTTAATGATGATAAAGTTGCTTTCATGACAAATCTATCTGAGAAGGCGGAATCTAATGCTATTCTCTTGTTGGAAAAACAAATTCAACTTCTGACTGAGGAGAAAGAGGCATTAATCCGAGAGTGTGATGCAGCGAAGGCTGAAGCAATTGATGCAGCGAATGATTTTGAGAATCTTTATCAAAAGAGTCTTCCGCTGAAAGAAAAATATGACAAAGCGCAACAGAATGCACTGGAAATTGCTGACAAGATGATTGCACTGCAGAAAGAGATGCATAAAATATCTGAGGAGAACAACAGTTTGAAGCTAGAAGTCGGGTCACTTAAACGAAGCAATATCACAGAATCAGTTGCTCTCATGGCCGATACTTCGAAGGTAACTTCGTATCCTCAAATGTGCAAGTCTTGTGATGAATTCGCTACCGCTAAGAGTACTCTCTTAGACGAAAAGACAAAATTAAAAGATCTTTTGTCGGTAGCATGTGCGGATAAGAACATTTACAAAGAAAGATGGGAGGGAACCACAAAGGAATTGTTGTCAGTACATGAGCAGCTACGATTACAAAAATTTGATTTTGCAAATCAATCTGAGTTGCTTGTGTCTGTACAAAAGGATTTGGCATCGAGTCAAAAACTTGTTGCAGATCTGAAAATTGAGATTTTTGAGTTAAAAACAAAAATTGACACTTTCCAATTTTCATCATCTTTTACAAATTTTGTGTACAATTCTGAGAAACAAAATGGATCTGACAAGTTAAACCAAGTTCCTTCACCAGTAGTTCTTACTAATGGTCCCTCTTCTACTGAAAAGGTGGATGTTTCACCTGAATCGTCTAAGACCAATGTTCCGCAATCAACTAAATCAGAGTCTGATAAAACTTCAACCGGTAAATCTGTTCTGGATTCGTCGGTTGATGAATTGTTTTATAATGTTTCAGACTTTGATAAAGTTGATGATCTTGTGTCTGAAACAGACACTGAAAGTTCCAAAACCACTCGTCCACAAGTTTCTAAGCCAGATCATCATAATTTGATTTTAAATCATGATTTTCCAACGATCAAATCTGAGCTTAAGAAATTGAGTGAGTTTGAACAAAAACAGATTGCTCGAGGCAAGTCTGTTCAGGGAAAACCAGTCAAAAATGGTGGAGTTGGGTTTGAGACCTTGGCAAGTCAAAAAGTTTTTGAAAAAGGTTCTTCTTCAAAGGTTACTAAATCTGAAAATGCCAAGGTTAATAATTCGACTCAGAAAGTCAAAATTGACCATCCAGAAAAATGGGTGACCTACAAATTGAAAGGTTCGGATAAGATGTATTATGATAAGGATTTTCCTTTAGATATGGTTAATCCTAATCTGATTGACAAAATCTTCTCGGGAGGTTTTGATCCCAAATATGATCCTAATAAGAAAGCAGTGCCTATTAGGAAAGGAAATAGGGTTTTTACTCCGATGGAGGATTTTGTTGATTCTGATTGTGAAGGTGGGGTGGCTAACAAAGTGCAAAAACCTGTTCAAAAGAATGTGAACAAGAAACCTTTCAAATCAACTTTTCATGAATCACCAAAAAGTTTTCACGAAACTCAAAAAGGTTTTTATCATCAAAAACAATCAAATTTCAGAAACCCAAGTCCATATGTAAAACGGTCACAATTTTATGATGATGCTGGGTTTTATGATGATTTTGGTTGTGGGCCAAATCAACCTGTCTTTGGAAGGGGTCCAAAGTGGGTTGATCATGGATATCAACATAATGTTGGTCCACGTTTTGATGGAAGGAGAGATAGACGTCAGAATTATTTTTCTGAAAATTCACGGGCAAGAGATCAAGTTGATTACTGTGATGATTTTTCAGAAAATGTTTCTGGCTACACTGAAAACTTTGCAAATCATTCTGTGTCTAATAGAAAGGGGTTTAAATCTAAGTCACAAAAAGTTTTTGTTGAGTCTGATATGGATGATGACACGATTGTTCAATCTGTCATGGACAAACGAAAATGTTTTAAATGCAAACTTCGTGGTCATTCATATCGGGTATGTCCATTGAAGAAACCTAAATCTGACAAATCTGATGTTGAGAAATCTGATGCTGGTTCTGAGGGATATCAGACGGAAACCCCTGTTTCCAAGAAGAAAGTTAGATTTGTGGATGACCAGGGAAGAATACATTTTTTTAATGAATTTCAACAAAATAACATTGCAAAGAAATCAGAAAAAGAATCTGAAAACGTCAAATCAATTCTTAAAACTTCTTCATCTGGCTCCAAGGGTTCTTCAAGTGAGTCATGGAAACCTAAGGGTTCTTCCATGGCTGGTGTTGATTTTGTTGAAGATGACGGTCGACCCAAAGCTTCTAGCTTGGGTTCGTCCCGATAACTAATCTTCTGTTTTAATTTATGCAGGGATCTTCGCGACCACCTATGAGTAACATTTGGGTCGTTGATAGCGGAGCATCTCGGCACATGACTGGTGACATCACTCTGCTGCATGATGTGAAACCATTTGATGGAGGAAAAGTTACATTTGCTGGCGATAAGGGAGGTCAGGTCACTGGAATTGGTAAATTGTCCAATGGATCAGTCACATTCGAGAATGTTGAGTATGTCAAAGAATTGGAATACAATCTTCTTAGCGTCTCCCAGATTTGTGATAAGCAATACGTTACCGCTTTCACAGGGAGTGAATGTGTAATACTGAAGCCTGACTACAAGATTCCTGATGAGTTTGTAGTAATGCGAGCACCTCGATTTTCAAATTTATATGTGCTTGACATGAATTCAGCTACTGCCACTGTTGAAGGTCAATGTTTTTTAACAAAAGCATCAGAAAGGGATTCTATTCTATGGCATCGTCGCATGGGACACATCCATTACCGGAAGATGAATGAATTGGTGCGACGGGATCTTGTCGAAGGGGTTCCGAAACAGCAATTTATATTTAATGATGTGTGTGTGAGTTGCAAGAAAGGAAAGCAAAAGAGAAAATCTCATCCATTGAAAAAGTATCACTCAATTGATGTACCATTGGAATTACTTCACATGGATTTGTTCGGTCCTGTGAATCGTAAGAGTATTTCTGGAAATTGGTACTGTTTGGTGGTAACAGATGAATATTCAAGATTTTCTTGGGTGGATTTTCTGGTCACTAAAGATGAAACAACAAAAATCCTTATCAATTTGATTAATACTCTTGAGTCACTATACAAATTGAAAGTCAGAAGGATTCGTAGTGACAATGGCACGGAGTTTAAGAATTCAGCCGTGAGGACATTCTGTATGGAAAAGGGAATTGTGCACGAGTTTAGTACACCATACACTCCTCAGCAAAACGGCGTGGCAGAAAGAAAGAATCGTACCATTATTGAAACAGCACGAACAATGTTGGCTGATGCTCAGTTGCCGGTTCCTTTTTGGACTGAAGCTGTCAACACTGCTTGTCACGTGCTGAATAGGGTACTAACTGTTAAGAGGCTTGGAAAGACATGTTATGAATTGCTCAAGAATCGCAAACCGACTCTTGATTACTTAGAGCCATTTGGGTGTCCATGTACCGTGTTAACGTCTGCGGGCAAATTTGATGACAAAGTATTTGAGGGAGTGTTTGTCGGATACTCGAATCAAAAGAAACGGGTATTTAATTTGCAGACGGGAACTGTAGCGGAATACTTACATGTGGATTTTCAACCATATACTTTACCACCCAAAGGTGAAGGACCGGATTGGATGTTCGATTACAAATCATTGTTTGAAAATTTTGATTTAACTCCAGAAATGTCTGACGAGCAACTTGCAAATGTGTACATTGAACTTCAAAATGATGTTCCGGTTCTCAAAATAGTGAATCTGCCAACTCCAGAAGTGCCTGTTGCTGATGATTATGTGACCGAGTCTTCTAATGATACAACAGTTGTGGCTGATGTTATGTCTTCTGATGATGAGAACGAATTTCATGAAGCCGTGTCACATCAGAATGAGCTTCCTGTTCAACAACCTGATCCACAAGTTGATGCTGTTACAAATGATGTGGTGGCTGATTCAACTGAGAATGTGGTGGTTGAGGAAGATCCTATTCCTGGTTTGGCTGAAACGGTTGAGGTTCCTGTTCATCAGACGCTTCGTATAAACACCGTTCATCCACAAGAAAATATTATTGGTGATTTGAATGACGGAGTGCGCACAAGACATCAGATTGAGGGTAGTGCGTTACTAACGGTTTTGGAATCTGGTATCCAGGAAGAAGCATTCCATTCTTGTTTTCTATCTCAGATTGAACCTAAAAATGTGAATGAAGCGTTACTTGATGGTTCATGGGTAGAAGCAATGCAAGAAGAGCTGTTACAATTTCAGAAGTTAGGAGTATGGCATCTTGAAGATTTACCAGCAGGAAGTAAGAAACCTTGTGGTACAAGATGGGTGTACAAATGCAAAAGGGATGATCGTGGAGTGATAGTCCGCAATAAAGCTCGTTTGGTTGTGCAAGGGTTTTCTCAAGAAGAAGGGATTGACTTTAACGAGGTGTATGCACCAGTTGCCAGAATTGAAGCAATTCGAATATTCTTGGCATTTGCAGCACATCGTGGTTTTAAGGTCTTTCAGATGGATGTGAAGAGTGCATTTCTTTACGGCAAAGTCAAAGAAGAAGTTTATGTTGATCAACCTCCGGGATTCTACGATCCTGATTATCCGGAGAAGGTTTATAAGCTGGATAAAGCACTTTATGGTCTCCATCAGGCTCCTCGAGCTTGGTATGAGACGCTATCCACTTATTTACTTGACAATGGATTCAAGCGTGGGTTGGTCGATCCTACCTTATTTTGTCGTAAAACGGGGGAGGATTTGCTCTTGGTACAAATTTATGTCGATGACATTATTTTTGGGTGTTCCAATGAACAATTATCAAAGGATTTTGAGAGATTGATGCAAACAAAGTTTGAAATGAGTTCCATGGGAGAAATGTCGTTCTTTTTGGGCTTACAAGTTCAACAATCTGACAAAGGAATCTTCATACATCAGTCAAAGTATGTTAAAGATGTTCTAAGTCGGTTCAAAATTGAAGATGTTCGCATTCCTGGAACTCCAATTCAGCTGTCTCATGGTCTTTGTCCTGACGAAGAGGGTGAACCAGTAGATGTCACTCGGTATAGGGCAATGATAGGATCATTAATGTACTTGACAGCTAGTCGACCTGATATTATGTTTGCTGTCTGTCTTTGTTCCAGGTACCAAGCAGCACCTCGAGTTTCTCATATGGAAGCAGTCAAGAGGATTCTAGCTTATCTAAAGGGTAATTCAGATCTTGGGATCTGGTATCCTCATGATGATAAGTTCGATTTGTCAGCTTATACTGATTCGGACTATGGCGGTTGTAAGATTAATTTCAAGTCAACCACGGCCGGATGTCAGTTCCTAGGTGACAGATTGGTATCTTGGCAATGTAAGAAGCAGACGTCCGTTGCTACATCCACGGCTGAAGCTGAATATATCGCAGCTGCCAGTTGCTGTTCTCAGGTTTTATGGATACAACAGCAAATGCGGGATTACGGTTTGAGTTTCTTACTACGCCAATTTATATAGATAACTCTGCTGCTATCTGCATTACTAAAAACCCCGTCCATCACTCTAAAACAAAACACATCGATATTCGATATCACTTCATTCGTGATTGTTATGAGAAGCACTTGATTGATCTGCAAAAGATCCACACCGATTTTCAAAAAGCGGATCTTTTTACAAAAGCATTTGATAAAACCCGCTTCCGTTATCTTTTGCAGATCAACGGCATTCAAAAGTTACCAAGTTGAGTAACTATCGGTTGATCATTTTTCTTTGTTATTTTTCTTTTATTTGTTTCTTTCTTTGTTATAAAAATCCAAAAATAGAGTCTTTGTATTTTAGGGGGAGAAATTCAGAAAAGATAAAAAAAATGGAAAAATGCAAAAAGCATAAAAAAAAAAGAGAAAAATGAAAATTGAGAAATTGATCCGACCAAGCGAGAAATGATAATACATCGGCATGTGTTATCAACCACGGATAAAGTAAAATTAAAGGCTGTAGGTGCTTGTTTGGTTAGTTGAATGTGTTAGGGTAAATCTGATATATGCTAGTATGATATAAATATAAAAATTGCTTGATTATTTGTGAGACACATCATGATGAGTATTGTGTGATCTTGGCATGAAAAATGAAAAAGGCAAAAACAGAATAAGAGATGTTCTGGTGTACGCATGTTTTCATTTTGCAAAGATTTAAACTTGTTTGATTTTCTTTATTTTGTCAAACGATCGGACTTTCTCTGCGTATCGAAAGATCGACCTGATTGTTGTTCGTTTGACGTTCTGCTTTATTTTCTTTGGTGTTTCGTATAACTCATCGGACTTTCTCTGCGTGTGCGGGAGCACCGACCTGATTGTTGTTGGGTTATACAATTTCTGCTTTATTTTCTATTTTTTATTTTCCTAAACAATCGGACTTTCTCTGCGTGCCTACCAGCCGACCTGATTGTTGTTTGTTTAGGGTTCTGCTTTATTTTTGCATGAAACACCAAGAACGTTAAATCTCTGTGGAAATCAAAATTCTGTGAATAATACAAAAATAATAAGAATAAGCCAGATTGCCAATATGTCTGATTGTGTGGGTTTTCATAATATCAATGCTTGCTTAATACATCTTAACATATCAGAAAGCTATAAAAATTGATCTACCCGAGCTGAAATAAACTGAAAAGTTGTATTTGCTGCCAACTTGACTTGCATGCTGATTAGAAATGAAATTGAAGTGTGTCTGATGCATATTTGACCGATATGATCTCGCGTCTGGATCTTTCTCACAAAAATACTTAATTTATTTCAGTTCTAGTTATTTCATTTCATTTCTGTTTTGGTTTGTTTCTTTGAAAAACTGTAAAATCACAAAAAGATTTTAGGTGTGTTTTAGCATAATTTTAGAAAAATTCAAAAAAAAAATGTTTGGTGTGTTTGAAAATTTACAAAATATCAAAAAGATTTTGATTCTGTTTTATTTTCGATCAACCGTTGGTGAAAGATTACAAATTATGCCGGAAACAACCAAAAGGACTTGATTTCAGAAATTTCATCATAAAATTGAACAAGTTTGTATCAAATTGTTTAAATTTTAAAACTTTGGGGTTCAATTTGAAGATTCATCAAACTTAGGGTTTAATTTGAAATTTTTTGGAAATGACCTAACTTGAAGTTCGGAGGTCCGAACTTGGAGTTCGGAGGTCCGAATGCTGACGCTCGGTGGTCCGAACGAGGGGTTCGGAGAGAGTTCGGGGGGTCCGAGGTAGGAGTTCGGACACGTTCGGTGAAATTCTTGGTCCGAACGAGGAGTTCGGAGGGAGCTCGGAGGTCCGAACGGGCTGACCTATAAATACTCCGAATCAGGAGTTCGGAGGTCATAATTTCCTGTTGACTCCGAACTTTACCGAACGGCTGCCAAAATTTCTAATTTTCCAAAAACCGCGTTGTTTGAGTGTTTTGAGTACAGATTCAGGTAGATAATGTATTTCCGAGTATTGGGGTGTATTTCTTTGTGGTTTTTGTTCACTAATGTGTGTGATTTTTGTGAATAATCGTTCCAACTGTTAAATACAACTCAGATCTGAAATTACTTACTGTAAACAGGTGTTTGAACCAGAAAAAGTGGCTTCTTTGTGTTTAATACTAAAAACCGAGCATGGGTGTGTGTTTGTTTGACTTGATTTGGCCGGAATCACTAACTTCCAATTTCAAAATCGTCGGAGATGCTCGAGCTCCGAACTTGAGGTTCGGAGGCTCCAAACTTGTGGTTCGGAGCTGGCTCGGACAGAGTTCGGCCAAACTAAAATTTTGAGTCAAAAAGTTGTTGTTTTATGCAATTGATAATGATTTGACGAATTTGGTGATTTTGTCTGTTAATAATATGACATTTAATGAACTTTTCATGTTATGTGTTTTCAGAAATGGCTGTGAATTTAAAAGTTGGAGATAAACACAATGTCTGTGCACATCTCGGTGTTGGAATATCAAAGCTTGAACAATTTGGTGGAAACGGCATATTTGATTTCCTGAGACGTTCCAGGATTCATTATGCTATAACAACAACATGTGATGTATATCGGGATATAATCTTGGAATTCTGGAGCAATGCACGAACGATAACTGACGATCAGATCAGAATTTCAGCAACAGTTCAAAATCAGACAGTAGAATTCACTGAAGCAGATATCAGAAGGGTGTTACACTTGGAATCTGATACATTGAATGCACCGTTAACATTTCCACATGAAAATAATGTTGCATTTTTGAAGCGTATCTGGTATTCTGATGATCCAAGTAAAGAGTGGGTCTACAAGTCATCATTGAGCGTACCCTACAAGTATCTGGTGCATGTGCTGCTAGTGTGTCTGGGACACAGGATTTCAGGGTTTGATGAAGTTCCCCAGATCACAATTTCTCTGCTGAATGCCTTAGTAATGAATCGTCCTTACAACATTTCTGGGATGATTTTTCATTACATGAGAGACAATCTTACTCAGAGGCAGAAGAAAGCAGCTATTTATCCAAGATTCATTCAGATGATCTTGAATGACTTGTATCCAAACTTGGTGAAGAATGAGAATCAGAAGATGGTGTTGAAACACATGACAGAAGCTAGTGTTGGTGCTTTAGCATCTTATCAGAAGATGGCACCTGAGTTGAAGCCCAAATTTAAACGCCTGATTGGTCATTTGGCGAATCCTGATTATGTTGCACCAGCAGCTGGTGCACCACGCCATAGCCAAGACAGTGATTCAGAAGAGTTGGATTACAGTTGGATTGTGGAAAGAAATCAGAATCCACAACAAGGACGTGTGAAAAGACCAAAAAGACGAACTCCGGTTGCTCAAGAGCCGGATGTTCAAGCCCCGATTGGCTCTGAACCAGCAGTATCTCAACCTGTTGTGTCTCAACCAACTGTGTCTCAGCCAGTTGTGTCTGAATCTGTGAGTTTATCACAAGAGATTCCAGTAACTGTAAGTGTGACTGAGACAGCTGCAGTGAATACTTTGATTGATGAATCTGATGAATCTGAAGATGATGATGAGTTTCTGAATATGGGGGCTGACTCTGAAGACTTATCGGATACAAACGATCCGTTTGTCCGTGTCTTGATTAATTCAAAGTATGTGAGGTTGAGGAAATGTAGTGATGCTCATCTAGCATATCGTCTAAGCCAGAAAAAAAGCAACGACCGATACCAGGGTCGTGTGTATGATCAAGTAGCCTCATCTGCTTCTGACGAAGATTATGATCCTTCAGCTGATTCTGGTAAAGGAAAGCAATCAGTTGCTGGTTCCAAAAGAAGATTGAAGTCAATATCAGCTGGTGGTAAAGGCAAGAAGAGAAGGACTCAGCAATATGTTTTACAGCCTCGTTCTGGGATATCTTCTTCTTCTGTGTCTGTGCCAGAAGTTACTACAACTGTTCAGACTTCGGTGTCTAATGTGCAGGCTGATTTCTTGCGTGATCTGATGAATGCAAACAGATCGACAACTGTGAGCACGGCACCTTCAGCAAGTGCTGGTGCGCAGTTTGTTCCTCAGTCTATGGGTTCTACACCCACAACTCCGGTGTTCTCCACAGCTACAACTACAAATGCTTCTCCAGACATCAACTTCAATTTTGAGCAAGGTTCTGTGTCGTTTTCTCAGGCTAGTATTCTTCAGAGTGCTCTTCATGATCAGCAACAACAGATTGATAGTCTGAAGTCTACAGTTGGTGAGCTACAGGCTAGTAATGAAGAATTGAGGGTAGAGAATTTGGCTAAAGATTGCAAGCTGTTTCCTGCATACCTGATGATTCGGTCAAGGGGAGTTTGTTAAAGATAGAGGCGTCTGCAACAAGCTGACTGAAGATTGCTAAGAAGATCAATGTTTGGATTCGACAGTAACGTCCAAGGGGGAATTTGTTAGTGTATGAACCTTGTGTGGCCGTTACTGTTCGAATTGACGAACAGACTGATTTGAGAGTGGACAAAGTCTGGGGTCCGAGCCTCGGCCGAACTCAAGGTTCGGAGGCTCCGAACCTTGGCCGAACTCCAGGTTCGGAGGTCCCAGGTTCGGCCCAGAATGAAATAGTATAAATAGTGAAGTCTTTGTATTTCATTGCAAGTTTTTGTCCAGTGTCTTCTCAGATCAATGTGTTGAGAGGGGAGGTTCTGTCCGACCTCCCCCGGAGCTTAATCGTTTGTATACTCCTTCGGTTTATGTAATCATTCAACACAATATATGACAAAACTTCCGTCTCATCCATAGAATCGATCCTTAAACGGTTTTTCAAGTGGTATCAGAAAAGATAAACAAATTCAACGTTTGAGCCTTGCAAGTGAAACTCAGAATTCAATGCTTGTGACGATGAGTGAGCAAATAAAATTTTTAATGGAAAAGTTTAAAGCTCAGGGGGAGATTGGTGATGGATCAGGGTGTCGAGAAGAGTTTATGGATTACTTGAATGATGATCCCGATCAAGATGATCAAGGGAATGTAGGTGGAGGATCAGGCCCAACTGGTAATGTTAGTTCGGGTGCTGGGACATCTACATCCCAGGGGGAGAAAGATTCAAGAGAAGCGATGCCGATTTCGTCAATCCCATCCAATCAAGCTGGTACTAGTTTGAAAGAATTCCAGCATATTATTGAAAATTTAGAAGAAAGAGAGATTGCTGGTGATCTAACAGCTGAACAGCTTAAAGCAGTGTTTGAGTTGAATGATGAAGAAATGAGGAAAGTTTCTGAAGCTGAACCAGAGAAATATGAATCATCTGATCCAGAGTCTAATGACGATATTGAAGGGATTTTTGAAGAAGAAATTGAAGTTGAAGACATTACATCAGAAGAATACCCGGATATGTATTCAAATGTCAACAATAATCAGTCTGGTGATGATTTTGAAGTATTTCCTGAAGAAAAGGTTACTGAAGCGGAGGAGAGACTGAAAAAGAAAGAATCAGAGAAACCTGAATATCCAACGGTCAAGGAGTTTAAAGAACAGAAACAACGTTGGGTGATGGATGAATATATGAAAGAGTTCCATGCCAACTATGTTCCTCCTGCTAAGCCGATTATTCAAAGACCGTATTTTAAGTTCAAGGGTCAAGTCTCAGGTGATATAATCAGTTGGATGTATTCTGCAAGGTTGAAGTGTTATGGGATTAAACGTCAAAATGGAGTTCAGTATTTTAAACGTGCGAGAGATTTTAGTAGTTTACCAGTGTGGGATGTACGAGAACTGTCTAGAAAGCCTTTCTGTAATTATGAGAATGATGATTTGGGCTTTCATTTCAAGAAGCTGTTAGAGAGAGAATGCAGAGAAGGGTTTAAGTTTTTGAATCCTCAGAGACCTAAAAGACGTCGATCTCGCACCAGAATACATGAAAGAACTGGTAAGAAACTCATTGTATTGGTGTTCAAGAAGAAACCGGTAGTGATGAAGAAAATTCCTCTCATGCCAATGGAACTTGATTTTATCAAGGACCTGCGTTGGTGGTATTATAATGAGAGTACCGGAGAAGCTATGATAGTGCTGGAGAAGGAAAACCGGGTTGTTCGAATCTATGATCCGATGTGGCTGATTAATCTATCCAAGGCTGATATTGAAGAGCTGTATTACAATCCAATTCTGTATCATCCTGACTATATGGAACTTGCATTGAAGTTTCAGAGGGTGATCAGAGTTTGCTTTGCTTTCAACATTTACGCAGGAAACAATCATGATTTGATTCGAGAAAGAGATGGGGTTGATGCTGATGTTCGAGGCTGAAGACGAAGGGTCCAGCTGTTGCCAAGGGGGAGTTTGTTGGTACATTATATGTGGCAACGGGCTGGATCGAATAGAGTGTTGAAGACAATGTTTGACCTAGTTTTTGTACTGGCCGAACCTTGGCCGAACCCAAGGTTCGGCGGCTCCGATCTCTGGCCGAACTCCAGGTTCGGAGGACAGGTTTTAGGAATCTATAAATAGGTCTTTTGTCTTGTAATTTACTAGTTGTTCATGAGAGCTTGTGTATGTGAGAACTAGTGTTTTGTACTCTGAATCTCTTGTAATCGTTCTATTGGTTAATGAGATTGAGTCGTTTTATTTACATTGATTGTTCTCATTGTTTTCCACGTTATTGATGTCGAACTAAACCGATCCACACGCTCCAGCGTTTTCACGAATTGTCAGTTTGGATGACACTAGTTCGTGTCAGTTCGGACTCAGTTCGTGTAGTAGCATTCTTGTAACTTCATCTTGTTCAGGTACTTCACATGATGAACCATAAATGCACTAACAAACTCCCCCTCGGCATGTGTAGTATTTGTTCATCCAATTGAAACATATCATTAAACAAACTCCCCCTTAACTTGACGGTAGCTTAATTTTGAATACTTGACGATGCATAGTGTGTTCTCATCTTTATTAGCAGCTTCAGAAGACTTGAAGTTGTGACATTCTCCTTCCACTTAGAACCTGTTTAATCATAAATAATCTTGGTGCAAAACGTCTCTTCGAGACTCTAAGATATTGATTGTGAAAATTTTATTTGTATCACGTGTCGATCAGATCGAAAACAAAGCAGAAATAAAATCTTTTTGACTTTTGGAAAATTTATATCAGAACAAACCTAAAATCTTTTTGAATTTTCAAACTTATGCTAAAACACACCGATAAACTTTTTGAATTATTCTGAATGAAATAAAATTGCAATACAGAATCAAACTCTATTGTTGTCTTTTGCGAGAAAGATCAAGACGCGAGATCATATCAGTCATAATGCATCTAGCACATTTCAATTTCGGTCTTAATCAGCATGCAAGCCAAGATAATCGCAAATACAACATTTGTGTTTATTTCAGCACGAACCAATCATGTTTATCATTTTCAGATATGCTTAAGGTAATATTATCATGCACTGATAAATCGGCCTCCACTCTATCAGAAATACCGATAAATCATCATGTTTCTCATAAAGAATCAATTTTTAGTAAAGATATAAACATCCTTTATGAATCATGCAAAAATAAAGCAGAATCTCAAATACCTAGCAATCAGGTCGGTCTTGTGGACACGCAGAGAAGGCCCAAGTATTTGAAAAAAATAGAAAGCAAAACAAGTTGAAGTTGTATAATTCAACAACAATCAAGTCAATACGTCCGTATACGCAGAGAAAGTCCGATGAATTATATGAAACACCAATGAAAATAAAGCAGAACCTCAAACGAACAACAATCAGGTCGATTCTTCGATGTGCAGAGAATGTCCGATCGTTTGAGAAATTAAAGAAAACCAAACAAGTTTAAATCTTTCAAAATGATAACATGCATTCATCAGGATATCTCTTATTCTATTTTTGACAGAATCATCACACAACATTCATCAAGAAGCAAACAACCAAAGATTATCAGGCAAGCTTTATGTTTATGTCTTACTTGCAGATATCAGATTAGTCATGCACATTCACAGATTATACGAGTACCTACAACCTTTAGACTTAATATATCCATGGCAGATAACATATATGATGATGTACTATCATTTCTCGCTTTTGTCGGATCAAATTTCTCATTCTTTCAATTTTTTTATATTTTTTATAATTTTTTTATATTTTTCATAATTTCTCCCACTAAAATGAAAAGCTCTATTTTTGGATTTTTCATTTTATAAAAAACAAGACACTATTTTTGACTTTTTCAATTTTCTACCCCTAAACTACAAACGAAACGTAAAGAAAGAAAATTGATCAATCGACATGGGTACCTATATGTTTTAAGTTTAAGAAAAATTTCAGATTTGAAAGATGAAACATGAATGTAATTTAAGATAAGCAGAATACTCCCCCATCAATAACTTTTCAATCACCGATAGGTCTTCTAGAAGTACCTGCACACTGATCAAACATATCAGTTTATAAATGACCCGAAGCGGATCGCTTCTGGTCGACCAGTGTCCTGGTTTTGCTTTGAAACCACCTTAGGTTTCCATTGTTGTTGTTGTTTTGGTAATTCAGTCTTTGATGAATCAATCGCAGGTGACTATGATGAACAACCTATATTTTGAGTGTTGAAAAATTTGGGCATAAATCTTTCTTGCTTTTTGTAAAATTTTGGTTGAAATTCATCAAAAACTCTTGCCATGTTCATCAATGAACTTTGATTTGGCAGGTTTACCAACAACCGGAACCTTTCCATTTATTTGAACAGAAGCAGCAGAAACCGAACAATCTTTTGCCATATGCCTTTTTTGGCGACAAATGTAACACAAACAATTGTTTATGTTTTTCTGTTTTGGAACCTGCAAACTTCACAAACATGATTATCTCCAAAATGATCATAGTATCAAAAACTCTTGCCATGTTCATCAATGAACTTTGATTTGGCAGGTTTACCAACAACCGGAACCTTTCCATTTATTTGAACAGAAGCAGCAGAAACCGAACAATCTTTTGCCATATGCCTTTTTGGCGACAAATGTAACACAAACAATTGTTTATGTTTTTCCGTTTTGGAACCTGCAAACTTCACAAACATGATTATCTCCAAAATGATCATAGAAAGAATCATATACCTGATGTCGATGATCATGAACCAATTTCGAAGTCGGGCTATTTGGAGTAGAATTTGAACCATCATTCTTCACAAAAATTCAGCAATTTTCTAAGCATCCACGCAGTGAAGTGAAAATTCTTTGTCAGAAAATATTTGTTCCGAACTCTTAAGCTTGAAAAACCTTCGGGTTGAACCTTTTCAGCCTTAAAAACCTCTTTTTGAACTTTCTTTAAGTTGACCTTTTTCAAATTCTGTGTCTTTTGATTACTAGATGAACGAACATTAGTCGCTTTGTACTCAAAACCCAAACAAACACTTTTACCTGAAGTCTTCTCTGCAAAAGTATATGAGTTATGCCCGTTCCTTGCAAGACGAGAAAACTCTATTTTCATTTTATCAACACCCTTCCTTAGCATAGAAAAGTGTCTCCTTAATTTCAGTATGAGAAATAATCTTCTCAACTGGAGTGGCATATTTCTCTTCTTCAGTAGATGATGAACCAAGCACGAACATTGGAACTTTAGAACTTTCAGCTTTCTTCTCCTCCTTCCTTTTATTCTTTAGATTTTTCTTTTTCTTTTTCTTTACAACCTTATCCTCATGAGATTTGGAATAAGCAAACTTAGAGTAATCACAATCTTCTACATTTTCCTCCACCTTATTAACAGATTCTTTGATACTACCTGGGGTGACATTGTCTTGTCGAACATTCTTTCAAAATTTTCATCTTTTGCTAAGAAACTTATGAAAGATTGTGAATTGGTGTCATTGTTCAAAAGACGATTTGCATCAATTACGTGAATCTTCAAATCGGAAATCTTTGTACTTCAACTAATTCCTTTTCTGTAGCTATCAACCTCTTAGCAACCTTGTTAGATTCATATTTTTGCATCCGCAGATTATCAAGCTCAGCAAACAACTCTTTCTTCCATTTGTCTTTATTTCTTTTCTGAATTTCAATATTCGCATTGAGCAATTTATTCACCCATACTAACTCCCTCTTTTCATCTAATGGCTTTTCCATGTCAATCTGATATGCCTCAATTTTAGCAACATGTACATCAGAAGTCTTTGTAAGCATATCAAGCTTAATCTTTTATTTCTCAAACAAATATTAAATCATTTTCTGCATCTTTCGCTTCATCCTTCTATTTCTGGACTTCCTTGACTAACTTAGCATTTTCTGCAGTCAATTTGACAAATTTTTGTTCAGATTCCATGTAATCTTGCTTAGATACCTCCAAATCTGATTTTACTAATTTGAGTGCTTCGGTAAGCAAACTTATTTCTTTCAATAATCCAGCATTCTCCTTTAACAAGCTTTCAATTTTAGACTCGGAATATTCATTCTCAGTAGAATCATAAGAACTTGAGTCTGAATAATAATCATCTTGTTCATGTGCGACAATCAATGTGGATGTGTCAAAATGTTTACCCCAATCATAACGTCCATCAGTAGTAACAGTCAAAGCTTTCTTAGTTGAAGTGCTTGATGACGATTGAGTACCATTAGTAGTAGCTTTAATATCTGGTTTCTGACATTCTTTTGCAAAATGTCCAAGATTGAAACATTTGTAACACTTTATCTTAGATTTGTCAAAACTCAATTTTCCATCTGCATCAAAAGCATGTCTTCCATTTTTCCTGTAAAACCGTTGGGACCTCTGAGTCAACATAGCAAATTGCCATGCCATATCCATTTCCTTTAACTCATCATCATCAATTTCATTAAGATCTTCTTTAGTCAGCTGAGCATTACCAACATCTTTGATAATCATTCCAAAAGAAGATGAAATTAAAGCGGAGATCAAAGTAGCACAATCATCAATTGACTTGACCGAAAATGCATTTTGATAATGATCCTAGAATTGTGTAACACCCATGTTCAATTTGATGCCAAAACACAATGATTATTAACACTAACGTTGGTCCCAGGAATTTTTTTTGGTTGATTTACATAGTTAACAACCCTACAACCCGACACTTGGGCTTACATGTTTACAAAATATACCACTTGAAAAGTAATTGACATTCATAAGTTGTTAAATAACATTGACATGTTTTATAAACAAAAGTACGGATCGGTCTTTTGCCTTCACGTGATCGGTCCTTCATAGCATTGATGAGCACCCGTCAAGCTTTCGCCTTACCTGCAATTCACTCACTTTCAATAGTGAGTTTACATTGCTTAAACACATATCCAACTGCAGTTACAAGGAAAATAAAAATCAAATTCGGGGAATGGGTTCTAGGCATATCGCCTAGAACTTACCCCTTTCCAGGTGATACGCCTAGAAGTGTAGGCGTGTCGCTTGCCACTCTGGAAGTTCCAGGCGATACGCCTGGAACCACATTTCCAGGGATTTGGCCAATTTTCGGCCAAATCTATACTTAGTCAAATTTTTGAGCATTTCCCCTATTTTTACCAGTTTTGCTCCAACTCATTTTTAGACTTAGTAACTACCTTTGTAGTGTCACAAAACACATTTTTAAGCATTCACACTCACGCTTTGACATACCTTAGTCATGGTTTCGATATAACAGCCAACCCCGGGTTCTCCCGACCCGTTTGCCCCGCTAGATGTTCCTTGTGACAACCATCAAAGGTTATCATCCAGAATTTTGCCAATACATACAATTTACATCTAAGATCATAATGCAAGCAATATGGTCATGTAATATAGTGTGCAACTAAAATTAGTTCTACACATCCGTAATGAATCTAGCATTGTGCATCATCGATACACTAAGTTTTGACATAGTTCAATATAACTTCACTCTTCTTAACATTAATTTAAGTATTTAACTACTCATATTAGTTGATGACCAAGTTACCCTTGTTTCTTATTTGACCCGTTAGGACGGGTCCTCGCCCTTGGTTTACTCCAATGCCCAATTTGACCACATATTAGCCTTGGAATCTATGGCTCTATAACCTTTTACAACTCCTTTTTCTCGTGTTTCTTGGCATGGGCTCTATAAGCCCACTTTCGCCTTCGCAACTTTTGTTCATTACATGATTCATCCGAATCTTCCTTATGGTCAAAATTGTCATTGGAGAACCCTTGGCTTTTGGGCTTCATGGTTCCTAGAACCGTTCGTCACCCATACTAATAATTCATAGTTTATTCCATTAAATTGTAAATACGCATTTACTTAACTACTTCGTGTAACATAAATAATGTTACCTTTTAAGCTTGATCCACCGTTTCCACCAACTCCTGAGTTGTTCCCTTGATCACCTTGATTGCCTAATGGGTCACTAACAATGTTAGGACCTTAATCATAGTAGCACTTTTACCACATTTCAATAACATGATTTCTATGCTACACATACATATTATCAATTCACAAGGATGGACATATCAAGCATGATCACTAAATTTACATCTAGCCACATGGATTCATTAACATCAACATGACCACTAAAGACATACATTATCCATGCTAGCTAGTACACTCAATATCATCAAGGTGGTTAAATTTTGTGAACTTATAGCTCCCTATGGTCCTCCAACATCAATACAAGCAAATTTGTTGCATTTACCATATTTTGATTCTTTTCGGCATTTTATCAAACACTTTGTATGCATACATTTATACACACATATTACCCATCTCCTTGAACCTCCCACTAGCCATTTAACATAGGTTTGGTGAAATCTATCACTAACCCATCATAAATTCATCATCTAACATCAGATTCATACAAGAATTCAAGTAAAGGGAGCAATTTCACAAACATCATATGTGGTCACTTTGCATGGAGGTTCAAGAACAAGTAGTTGGTGACTACTTCACTAATTGTTAAACAAATTAGAAATTTATGCACATATGAGTTCTCTAACATCATAACACTCATGAATCAACAACCAATTTCAGATTTCTAGCCCCCTAATTTCGAGACCTAGCATGCAAGCTAATGGGGTTTCACTTACTTGATGTGAAATTGAGTTTGGGAAGATAGAAGCTCTTCCAACTTGAGTTTGATTACAAAACTCGCAGCTCAAGGCCTCCAATTTGCAGGATTTTCGAAATTTGGGAGAGGAGAGGGGTGAGGGTCGTAACACAGGTCGCATATGCGACCTCCCTCTCCTGCCTCCTTCTTTTGTTAATTCAAGTTTTGCTAAATTACACTTCTGGCCCCTAATGATTGAACCTTGTTTTATTTTCAACCAAAATATAAACATTACTCATTTAACCCCATATTAACACATGGAAAATATTTCTACATCACAAGGGATTATTTTAACTACGGGAATTTTTACTTGCCTTGACGTTAACGGGAAATTTGTTTATTTAGAAATTTTTGGGATGTTACAACTCCACCCCCCTTAAAGGGGTTTCGTCCCCGAAACGATTTACGTACCGAATAAATGAGGGTAGTAGCGTTGCATTTCATCCTCGGTCTCCCACGTCAAGTCGGAGCCTTTTCTATGCTCCCATTGAACCAACACTTGGTTCATTTCTTTGTTTCGTAGCTTCTTCACCTTGCGATCAAGAATCGCAATAGGCCTTTCTACATAGTTAAGCTTTTTATCCACAACCAAATCATCTAGAGGCACGAAAGCGCTTTCATCCGCCAAACACTTTCGTAGATTGGACACATGGAATGTGTTGTGGATTCCGTTCAATTCCTCCGGTAATTCCAATTGGTAAGCATTATCACCCACTCGGGCCAATATTTTAAAAGGTCCAATAAACCTAGGACTTAGCTTACCCCGCTTTCGGAAACGGATTACACCCTTCCATGGGGACACTTTCAACAAGACCATGTCCCCCTTTTTGAATTCGATAGGCCTTCGCCTCTTGTCCGCGTAGGACTTTTGTCTATCTTGGGCCGCTTTCAAACGGGCCCTTATCATGTCGAGCTTTTCGGAAGCTATTTTAACCACTTGCTGACTAGCTAGTTCTCGTTGACCCACTTCACCCCAACACACGGGTGTTCGGCATTTTCTACCATAAAGCATTTCGTAAGGCGGCATTCCAATGCTCGAGTGATAGCTATTATTGTAGGAAAATTCAACAAGTGGAAGGTAGTGATCCCAACTCCCACCAAAGTCAATAGCACATGCCCGTAACATGTCCTCAAGTGTTTGGATGGTTCTTTCACTTTGTCCATCCGTTTGTGGGTGGTAAGCGGTACTAAGTAAAAGTTTTGTACCCAACCACTCCTGAAATTCCCTCCAAAACTGGGAGGTGAACCGGGTACCCCGGTCGGACACGATTGAGACGGGTACCCCATGGCGTGATATAATCTCATTGATATACACATCCGCCATTCTTTCGGAAGAGTAAGTCTCCCGGATTGGTATGAAATGAGCACTTTTGGTCAATCTATCAACCACCACCCATATAGCATGATATCCCTTGGGTGTTTTGGGTAATTTGGTCAATAAATCCATAGTTACGTGCTTCCATTTCCATGTTGGAATTTCTAATGGTTGGAGCTTTCCGTAAGGCTTTTGGTGCTCCGCCTTGACTTGTGAACAAGTCAAGCATTTTCCCACGTACTTGACTATGTCCCGCTTCATACCGGGCCACCAATAATCACGTTTCAAGTCGTGGTACATTTTTGTCGCCCCCGGATGAATCGAGTATCGCGACTTGTGAGCTTCATCAAGCAACAACTTCTTTGCTTCACAGGTGTTTGGAACCCAAATGCTCCCAAATCGGGTTCTAAGCCCACTTTCTTCTTCCACCAAGTTTTTCACTTGGCCCGCAATTCGCTCTTTCTTTTGGTTTTCACTTTTTATAGCCTCCACTTGGGGTTCTTTAATTTTGGTGATCAAATCGGATGTCACCACCAATTTCATCGATCGCACCTTTATAGGAGTGTAATCCCCTTTTCGACTAAGGGCATCCGCTACCACATTGGCCTTGCCCGGGTGATAGTGGATTTCACAATCATAATCCTTGATGGTCTCAAGCCACCTTCTTTGCCTCATATTCAACTCTTTTTGGTCAAAGAAATACTTGAGGCTTTTATGGTCGGTGAAAATGGTGCATTTCACCCCATAAACACAATGATTATTAACACTAACGTTGGTCCCAGGAATTTTTTTTGGTTGATTTACATAGTTAACAACCCAACAACCCGACACTTGGGCTTAGATGTTTAGAAAATATACCATTTGAAAAGTAATTGACATTCATAAGTTGTTAAATAACATTGACATGTTTTATAAACAAAAGTACGGATCGGTCTTTTGCCTTCACGTGATCGGTCCTTCATAGCATTGATGAGCACCCGTCAAGCTTTCGCCTTACCTGCAATTCACTCACTTTCAATAGTGAGTTTACATTGCTTAAACACACATCCAACTGCAGTTACAAGGAATATAAAAATGAAATTCGGGGAATGGGTTCTAGGCGTATCGCCTAGAACTTACCCCTTTCCAGGCGATACACCTAGAAGTGTAGGCGTGTCGCTTGCCACTCTGGAAGTTCCAGGTGATACGCCTGGAACCACATTTCCAGGGATTTGGCCAATTTTCGGCCAAATCTATACTTAGTCAAATTTTTGAGCATTTCCCCTGTTTTTACCAGTTTTGCTCCAGCTCATTTTTATGCTAAGTTAGAAATAACTGAGCTTAGGAAGCAGGTAGATGAGCTCACACATAAGAACAATGAGTTGCAAGTGAAACTAAATATGAATCAAATGAGAAGCAAAAGAATGCTCGATGCTGGAAAATAATTGTCACATGCTGTTGTGACTGGTCAAGTTGGGAAAGACACATCTGGGTTTGGGTCAGAGAAAACTGATAAATCGTTGGCAATGAACAGCATCATTCCTCCACCAGTTCCCAGAGACATTATAGGAATACTTCTTAGTGAGGATCAAGTTGAACGAACCAAGTCTGATTATAAAGAAGCTGCTCCTCCTATTGATAGTGTCTTGGTTGGAACTACACCATTGACTCAAGAAGAAATTGATAATGAAGCAAACATGACTTATGGTGAAGGGAGAGTAAAGGATATATCAGACAATGATGCTAAGTGCCAGAAATATGACAGGTGTCATAACTCTAAGTCTGATGAAGCTGGGATAGAGTTGAAACCATACCCTAAAATTGAAACCCCATGCTTCAAAGTAATTAAAGAAGTCAAAAGGGAACAGGTGATCTTGACGACACGGCCTGAGGGGAAGATCTTTATGACATTTGGATCAATGTTTGACCAAGAACCAGATGTAGGATATGAATTACCATCCTTCTCCTCCAAGTTCAAGGGAATAACCGATGGAGTGATAAGTGAACCTAAAGATGAGAGGCCAAAGATCACCATCAAGCATCCAAGTATGAAACCAACAGCTGGAGTGAAGAATGAAAAACTCAAGGGAGTAGCTGTGTCTCCCATTTCTTCAGTTGGATCATGCAGTTAAACCAAAGAATCAAGGAAGCACAAAGACAGTAAAGACAGCTTCGACACAGGCTTCGACACAGGCTTCGACAAACCAGCAGAAAGTCAAATCTGAAGCTGCAGTCAAACCAAAGAAGCATACACAAGGCAAACCAACTCCATACCAGCCACCGAAGACAAATGGGTACACGTCTGACTTCTATCTAAAGAAGCAGACTTGTTTTAATTGTGGCATCGCTGGTCATATTGCTAGAAACTGTCTTTATCACCCCTATGAATCCTATTTTCCGAAAAGTCAAAGGGTTTCATCTCAGGAGTCTGTAAAGTCTAAGCCAATGATGGTGCAAACACCTAAGGCAAGGAAGATTGTTGCTCCTAAGGTTAAACCCTCTGATCAACATTGGGGCGCTGCCAAAGCTGAAAGAAAATCTATAAATCAAAACAACAGTCTTCCAAGTTACAAAAATTTTAAAAAACAGGTGAAGAAACCAGTTTCAAAACAACCAAAGCTTGGAAAACCCAAGGTAACTAGAACTGTTTTCAAAAATTATTCTAAAATGTAGAAGGTTGAAATACCTAAAGTCACAACTCAAAAGGTGACTAAAACAAAAATTGTTTTGAAAAGTGAATCTAAAACGAAGAAGGTTGAAATACCTAAGGTCACAACTCCAAAGGTGACTAAAACAAATGTTAAATCACCTGGAACTTGGAAACCAAAGGCTAATGCAGCTACAACCGAATCATCTCAACTTCCTGATTTTTCAAAAGGAATGTTTTTAAAAGAAATTTCATTCATTGATTCCTCAGGGGTACCCAGAAAAACAATGGCCTGGGTACTATTAGCTAACTAATCTCTCACTCTGTGCAGGAACGATCAAGGAGGATTATCACTAACGTTTTTATTACTAATTTGTTTGTTGATAAGTGATTGTTCCAGGCACAGTTTAGGAGACGTATCTTCATGTCATGTCAAGTAATCTATAAATGGAAGGTATGTCTCATTGAGAGGTAAAAGGTGAAAATCAGCATGAAAGGTACTGTTCTTAACTTGGTTGTTTGAATGATGTGGCAGCAAATGGTCTTTTGAGTCAAACCTATTTCATTAAAGTTTCAATTAAGCTGTTGATAGATTATGTGTTTGACTTCAAATGCAATGAAGTGTGCATATCATGAAACCCAATTTTCTAAAATTTTCAAATCAATACTTTGAAAGTTAGCTTGGCCAGATATCTTCAAAATTTTGTGTTTTGTTCTTTTAAGTGTGTTTGTGTGTTTTATTTTTTATTTAAAAAAAACTGAAAAATGATGTTCACAAGATTGTGACATTAAAAATCAAAAAGCAAGGGGAAGAAATGTAAAGATGAAGAAAAAGTTGACCCCTAAAAAATAGTGTGCTTTTCAATTTTTAATTGTTTGTGTCATGTTTTTGAGAAGTTTAGGGGAAGTAAAATGAATGTCCGGGTTGGAGATGGCTGACACGCGTAAGGCGGAAGTGAAAGACAAGCTCCACGGTGATATGCTCGGTAGGCTCGACCTAAACTTATGACCTTTAATGAAAGTGCAGTGAACTTAAAAGATATATATGTTTTAGTTTCCCATCCCAGGTTACATGGTTTAAAAGACTGAGTCCCGACAAAAATGGGTTGAGAGTGGTAATTACCTAGTATTCACTCTCTCACACGCCATGTCTCTGCTGTCATGACTACACCACATAATAAAAAGAAAAGAAAAAGAAATGAAAAAGAAATAAAAAAAATGAAAAAGAAAAGAAAATGAAAAATAATCACTCAGTTGGTCTTCTTTGCGTGCTTAGCGGCCGACCTGATCACCGACTGATGATTAATGAAATAAGTGGTAGTCATAACGGTGTTGCATGGTTCCTCAAGTTGGGGGTTTGTGAATCCTCAATAAACTCTGAGGTTGGGTAGGTTTTGCTGTGTACGCTTGGGTGTGGGGACAATTAAACATGACGGTAATATTGTACTATATTAAGCATGACGCATTCGGTTGGGATTAAACGGGTTTGAGTTTAAAGCGGACAAACATACCGGCAATCACCTGGACTAGTTGAGTAACTGAAGCTGAAAAGGGTTCCTCAGTCAGATTCATACGGTTTGATCCCTTGTAAACTTTCTCATGTTTGGTTTGGTAAGTATTTGTTTAGTTTATATCTTTCGTGTGTGAGTCGTTAAGTTCTTTTTGGTGTGTTTTCGTCTTGGCCAGGTTTATTTGAGAAGTCAAAATGTGTTTTTCATGGGTTTTAATGCATGACAATATGCCCCCGACAGATCTTGCCAAATTTTTAGTGGAAGGAGTATGGGATAATAAGTATTATCCGAAGGGAACTCGAGGATGATACTTATTATCTAATGGAAAAGACTTCCTCCGTCAGATTTTGACAAATTTTTAGGGGAAGGAGGGAGGATAATAAGTATTATCCGAAAAGACTTCGATAATACATAGTATCTGAAGAAAACTCGAAGATAATATGTATTATCTCAGGGGAAGTCCTTAGCTGAGGGGAAGTTATCAGCTAAGGGGAAGTCTTTAGAGGTCTTGGGTTCAGGGGAAGTTTTATAGAAAACCAGTAATCTATATTATGGTTTTTGGTTAAAATAATGTTAATTTGAATCAATCGAACAGATGATAATTACCCTCTAACCCAAAGACCAGTCATCAAATGTCTGGTGGGGTATAATTTTTCAAATGTGTGTCAGACAGGTTGATGATAGAAAGATGCTGCTGCTGCTGCTCAAAGTTAAAGAACCAGCCGGACAAGACTACCATCTGAATAAGCAAGTGTTCAGGGGAAGTTGTTGGTTTCTTTACAAGCTTCTAAAAGATTATCAAAGAAGATGTTCACAAGCTTAGGGGAAGCAGAAGACTTCAAGTCTCGTTGAAGAAAGTGATGCAGAGAGCAGTCAGAGATCATGAAGATCCAAGTTCAACAATCAAATTCTTCAAAGTTAGGGGTTTTCAAAATTTCAACCCTCTAATTTTTGAAGATTCAAGACAGTTACCGAAGATTCAGCAAGAACCAATTCATTCATGAGAAGCAAGTCAATGAGAATCCTCCATCTCATTAACTTGTTCATTTCAAGAAGTTCAAGCTGATGCTGATCAAGAGGAAGTCCCAAGTGCCCGTTATGAAACCCAATGAAGATTTCTGCGGAAAGAATCTTCATCAGCATCTTTGCCAGCCAGTCAAGAAGAAGATTTTCAAAGATCGAAGACATTTAATATCACAAGCCTAGGGGAAGATTGTAGAGGCTAGATTATGAGGCTTGTAATATTAAATAGTTTGGGCTGGGCTTAGTGGGTTTCATTAGATTAGTAGGCTAGTTTTATTATTATGTTTAGGCTAGTTTACTATTGGATATGGGCATGGGCTTGGGTTTATGATTAGGGTTTAAGAGCCCAATAGTAAACTCATGGGATGGCTATATAAACCCCATGAGTTTACTATTCAAAGGGGGCTTGATTACGATTTCTAGAGAGAGAAGAAGGTTTACGATTACGGTTTTGTACCCGACAAGTTTACTTGTGTGCAAAGTTCAAGTGTTTATTTGTTTAATCATCATATTCTTCGGGTTTCTTCTCTTCTCTATCTTGAATCAATCATAAACGAGGATTCCGCACTCGTTTGTGATTAAAATATCGTGATTAGTTGTTGTTTCTGGACCAACAGAATGCTCAACCGTTACTGAATTACAATGTTAAACATCTATTTATACTCAGTTGTACGAACTCAGGAGAGCTGCGAGTTCGTCTGATCCGAAGCCATCTGAACTGTCAGTTCGGATGACACTAGTTCGTGTCAGTTCGGACTTAGTTCATGTAGCAGCATCCTTGTAACTTCATCTTGTTCAGATACTTCACATGACGAACCGAATATGCACTAACAAACTCCTCCTCGGCATGTGTAGTATTTGTTCATCTAATTGAAACGTATCATTGAACATACTCCCCCTTAACTTGATGGTAGCTTGATCTTGAATACTTGACAATGCATAGTGTGTTCTCATCTTAATCAACAGCTTCAGAAGACTTAAAGTTGTGACATTCTCCTTCCACTTAGAACCTGTTCAATCATAATGATCTAACCGTCGTGAACTAACGTGTAAGCCGTGGTTACCGTTATTCGGTAATACAATAGAACACCTAACCTAGTTGACCTGCAGACTATGGCTAGGGTTTCCACACTATTAGTCTAGTTCCAACGATCAACATAGCAAACACATATCATAACCAACAACCAAACACAAGATGTTAACTCAAACATATATCATAAGTAAAATCAATCATAAATCAAGTGTTCAAACCATAATCAAGACTCGTCTCGCCTAAGATATACAAGAAGTTTAGCCTACTATCATGTTTGTACAGAATTCAATCATAAACAAACTGAAAATCATAATTACAACGATTAGAATAACGAAACCGTTGCAAATCATCAAAAACCGAACGTCGAATATCTTTGTACGCCCTCTTTTTCTTCGTCTCTGCTCAAACTCCGAGCTTCTAGGTTGTCTTGGTCGTCTCTGGTCTCTGGAAGTCGAACCCCTTCATCCCAAAACACCCCTTTATATTTATAGGCCCAAAATTAGGGTTTTTCTTGAAAATGGCTGTAACGGCCCGTTTTGTGGTGACAGGTCGTTACAGAGGCTATTTTGACTTTTCTGGCAGCTTTGACTTTTTTAGCAATTACCTTCAAATACTCATAACTTCTTCGTTTTAACTCGGAATTGACCCCCATTTTCGCCCACGTTCATCATTTTCCATAATCTATCATCTTATATGGTTTCACACTATCATGAGTGTAAGGAAATGAATTTCTGAGTCAACCGGCTCAAGATGAAGATTTCCGGTTGAAGACATGTTCAAGCGGAAGACGCTCAAGCGGAAGATTTGTCAACCGGAAGTTCAACCGGAAGAATATTTCCGGGTGAACTCTTTTATCCAACAGTATAAAGAGTTCAACCGGAAAGGTACTGAAAGATTACTTTTGCAGAATTCAGACCTGCAACAGCTCCTGTTCTTCCAAAGTCACATCCTAGCCGTCTCCTACTTATAGATAATTGCATTTTGCACATTTCCTCATATGTATGTTTACTAATGTTCTTTTAGTAAGTTTATTGTTTGACTTTCATGTACGGTTAGATTAGCCCGTATGAGATCAATGGCTGTAGTTGATCTCCTTAGTACTATTTATAGTTGTTAGCTAGTTCATTCACATGTACCAGTTTCAGTGCTTACACTTGTAACAGTTTGAACTTGAGTTAATGCAAATAGTACCGAGAAATTTATTATCTTGTGTTCACTAGTTTATGCAATCAATACAATCAAACTACAAGTATAAGTAAAACAAAGCTTAAGTAAAAACAAATATGATACAACTTTATTCCGCATGGTTGTGATCTTCAAGTAAAGAGTTCTTGTTTTGATTATTTCTCTGAGTAATCATCGGTCCTACAATGAGTCTGGGAGATAAGGGGTTAAATTCCAGTTCTCTTAATTGAACGCTTTGGTTTTTGCTCGATTCTTGTTCTGATCGCTACCCGTCTTCGATTTTGGCTCATTTTCCTTCCTTTAGCAACATGAGACCTTCAAAAGCATATAAATGCAAAGATAAACTCAAACAAACATAAACTTAAATAAAGAAATAGGAAAATGTAATGTATCAGGAAATTGCAGACAAGACCTATGTGTTTAGCAACACATCGGTTGTCATGAACCAGCAGCGGAACAACCCACGCATCGGGTTAATTTATTTAAAAACATATTTAAAAGGGACTAAGGTCCATTTCTCCATGCACCGATTTCGCGCAAACATGGGCGGTCATAACCAGAGCCAAGTTCATTATCCCGTATCTCATCGACTTCCGTGAAGTGACAAAATATTACTAACCTCAATCCCAACCAATACCTTCAGGCCGTAATTAGCGTGAAAGCCGTGTTTGTTTGCATATACATAAAACTCGCGAACGTATTGCTTTGCATGGGGTGCGAGTCACCATATATGATCATGCATCATCCCCAGACGGGTGTCACATGTCCGATTAATGAGCTTTTGATTCCTCAAATGGTCTACAATACGCAAGGCACGTTTGATCAAAAAGGTTAATAATACACTTTTAATTTAAATGAGTTTTCATAAAGCCACTCGTACTCACCTTAAGGTGAGCAAATAAACTCATTTTACCAACCCACCAAAGACTCGTTTTCTCCCAAGTGAGTGTAAGAGTTTAGCCAATAATGGCTATAAAGATTTGCTTAACAGAAAGTGAGTAGCTCATGGACAAACTTAAAAAAAATCTAATTAAGTTATATTTCTAACAAACTTGATTAACAAAACACTTAAAACGCCAAGTGGCTCAAGAGAAAAATAAAAACTACACTTAAAGAAGAGTGGGAAAGGATGCGCAAGTGATATGGGATGATTTTTTTTTGGGGGGTGGGGTTATAGGCAAAGTCGGTACTTGAGCACGGGGCGTGTCTGGCAGGGCACGAGCCACGTCGTTAGGTAACAAGGGCACGGGCCCTGTCAGAAGAGCGTCTGTTAGAGGAGCGTCTAGCGAATAAGTCAAATGAGGCACGAGCGGTGCCTACTTAGAAACATGCCATTTTGACCTTAAAATATTCTTTCTCTCGTTGAGATACTTAAAATTCACTATTTACGGGCCCCGTAACTCATTTTCTAGCCCGAGATATCCTTCCATAAAGTTTATGCGGTCTCCGAGCACACCTTTGTCTTCTAGCAGTTGTGCTCCGAGCCGTGGGTGAGTTTAAGGGTTACCACCTTACATGTACCCTAGATTTTTAACTTACATTTTGCAAGAAAAATACCCCAAAATTAATTTGGATGGAAACATGATGATGGTTCCCAGAGCATTATCTGAAAACACATTTTCCAAATTAACCACCAACAAGAAGCCATTCCTTGGGAGGGACACTGACCATCCCATGCCAATCCAAAGGGTGATTCCGGTTGAACAAGGAGAACCTAGTTCTCAACCGGAAACACATGCTTCTGAAGAGCAACTTGCTCCAGTGAACAACACTGTACCATCCACAGTAGTTGAACCCACTACTGATCAACCACCTTCTCCTTCTGATACTTCAACCATTCTTTTCAAAAGAAAAAGGAGAAGAGATTCAGATTCACCATCAATTCCCACCATCCCCCCTTCCCCAAAGCCTACAAAGCTCAAAAGGCTCAAAAAGGTTGTGCAAGAGCCTACTCCTCTCTTGCAACCCATTGCCTCCAGCCCTGAACCAACCCTTGGCACAAAGCCAACTGGGTCAGCCAAATTGGGATTTAAACTTGTTGATGAACCTTCTTTTGAGGGGGAGTCATTTCATATGGATGTACAATCCCCATCCACTTTCTCACCCTACACTTCACACTTCTCACCTGTGAATGATGATGTAGAAAGAGATGTCACAAATGATGGTGTTATTAACCCACACATCACATTACATGGGAACATTCTGAGTGACACTCACACTGCTACATCTAACCCACATTCACCCCAGGAGGTGAATCTCAGGAGTTTAGATGAGATTCATGTGGAAAGGGCTGCTGCCACTCAAAGTTTCTCATTGAACTTTGATGATGGTGGTAACATTCATAAGACCCAATCCATGGCAACCCATACTATAGTTCAACAGGAAGATCCCCTAGTGGATCCTAAAGGGAAAACTGTAGTTAAGGGGAATCCCAGGCGCCAAGAAAACCAGGGTGGTGGACTTGATCAACATAGGGTTGATGGTCCATCTTTTTCCTATGATACTGGTAAAACTCCAGTTGAGGATAGTTTAACACTTAAAGAATTGACGGCATTGTACAAATCACTACAGGCTCAGGTAACCAGTCTCAATTCGACTATTGCCAGCCTTGTAATGACCACTCTTGCTGCTGCTCAAGCTCAAGAAGTTCCTGTTGAAGCCTCAACTGCTCACTCATGAAGGTATTTCCACAGGATCCAAGCCTGTTGGGAATGATTGAAGCAACAATGTTAGTTGCAGGTGCTCAGCCAGAGAGCATTATGCAGGTCAAGTACTTCTTGACCAATGTGATTATCCCACAAGAGGAGGCATTTGCCAAATCTAAAGTGGATGAGGTCACAACTAACATTGTCTCTGAACCAGTTGTTGATGTGGTTCATGAAGATGTGGATGATGATGCTTCAGTCACTCAGACTGAAGAAGTTGAAGGTGAAAAAGGAGGAGAAGATACAACTAAAATCATCAGCACTGTACCGAGAGATCTAAGTACGAAATCTCCGGCTGAAGTTCAACCGGAAGAGACTCAACCGGAAAAAGCTCAACCGGAAGAGACTCAACCGGAAAACTCAACAGAAGCTGAGATTGCTGAAACATTGATCCAACTGCACTCCACCTCCGATTCAGAGCCTCCTTTGGGCTTCAAAAGAAAGAAACAAACCAAACCTAGGAGGATGATCAGACTAAAGGAGAGTGAAGATTGCATAACTCCTCAACCAAGGGTACTAGATACTATGGTTGATTCTGACCAGTCAGAAGAACAAGAGACTATGGATGACCTGATTGAAGAAGAATTCATCCATGACTGGGAAGATAATCAAGCCAGGATAAGATCAGACGAAGCCAAATCAAATTTGCAATACAAACAATTTTTGGCAGACCTGGATCTTCTATCAAATGACTTTGTGGTTGAAGGATTGGTAGATGAAGCAAGGAAGAGATCGATTGAATGGAGAATGCAGGTTTATGACCTTGTTAAATTAAGTGAACAGGAGAAAAATAGGCTGATCAACATAGCTTCCAGAATGCCAACTGTCTTGAACAAAAGTTTAGACAACCTGGAGCTATTGGAAAGGATCAAGAGATGTGCTATCATCAGATGTCTCAAGCCTGCTGCTGAAGTAGAGAAGATGAAGGCAAAAGACACTTGCAAAATTGTAGATGAGCTGCTCAAACAAGTGAAAGGAGCAGAGTTTGCTGTGATTCCAAGTCTCCAAATGCCTTTGCCATCTGAGACAGTCACAGGTAACCCCTCATCTATATACATTAAACCTGAACCTTTTGATGCCTCTGACCTACTTGCTGAGTCTCTCCCTTCCAACTTGTTGGAAAGACTCAAGCAACCAGCCTCCCATGTTCCCATTCCATCTTCCAGATTTTACTCCCATAGACCCAGGGGAATGAACCCAAGGCCCAGGGGATCCAGACCTACCAAGCCTAAATATATTCATCCAAAATTTAGGATAGATAACTGGACTAATATCACCCCTGTCAAGCCTAAACCCTGTCCATCTATTTGGAAGTATAATCAACCTTCATCTCCACCTAAAAAATCCACCTCCTCAACTCCACAGCCACAAGCCATGAAACCACCCACCATATCACCAACAAAGCCTTCTGAACCCACTGAGATAGCCGCAACCAGTTCTGTTCAAGCATCGTCTCAAGCAGATAAAGGGAAAGAAAAGGTCCCAATTGAAACTGATAAATCATCTGCTGATCCTGCCACTGGTGCTTCACTTGGAAGAAAGAGGTCCATTGCAAAAAGACCTCTTCTTTCAACCTTCAATTTTCAAACCAGGAGGATCATGAGACAATTGAACAAAACAAAAGTTCAATTTGAAAGGCCGCCATCTCCAGAAGAGTAAAGCTCTTGGAGATAGTCAATTTTTGAAGAACAACATACAGAGGATAAATTTTGGCAGCATCATCTTAGGGGGAGATTGTAAGGAAATGAATTTCTGAGTCAACCGGCTCAAGATGAAGATTTCCGGTTGAAGACATGTTCAAGCGGAAGACGCTCAAGCGGAAGATTTGTCAACCGGAAGTTCAACCGGAAGAACATTTCCGGGTGAACTCTTTTATCCAACAGTATAAAGAGTTCAACCGGAAAAGTACTGAAAGATTACTTTTGCAGAATTCAGACCTGCAACAGCTTCTGTTCTTCTAAAGTCACATCCTAGCCGTCTCCTACTTATAGATAATTGCATTTTGCACATTTCCTCATATGTATGTTTACTAATGTTCTTTTAGTAAGTTTATTGTTTGACTTTCATGTACGGTTAGATTAGCCCGTATGAGATCAACGGCTGTAGTTGATCTCCTTAGTACTATTTATAGTTGTTAGCTAGTTCATTCACATGTACCAGTTTCAGTGCTTACACTTGTAACAGTTTGAACTTGAGTTAATGCAAATAGTACCGAGAAATTTATTATCTTGTGTTCACTAGTTTATGCAATCAATACAATCAAACTACAAGTATAAGTAAAACAAAGCTTAAGTAAAAACAAATATGATACAACTTTATTCCACATGGTTGTGATCTTCAAGTAAAGAGTTCTTGTTTTGATTATTTCTCTGAGTAATCATCGGTCCTACAATGAGTCTGGGAGATAAGGGGTTAAATTCCAGTTCTCTTAATTGAACGCTTTGGTTTTTGCTCGATTCTTGTTCTGATCGCTACCCGTCTTCGATTTTGGCTCATTTTCCTTCCTTTAGCAACATGAGACCTTCAAAAGCATATAAATGCAAAGATAAACTCAAACAAACATAAACTTAAATAAAGAAATAGGAAAATGTAATGTATCAGGAAATTGCAGACAAGACCTATGTGTTTAGCAACACATCGGTTGACATGAACCAGCAGGGGAACAACCCACGCATCGGGTTAATTTATTTAAAAACATATTTAAAAGGGACTAAGGTCCATTTCTCCATGCACCGATTTCGCGCAAACATGGGCGGTCATAACCAGAGCCAAGTTCATTATCCCGTATCTCATCGACTTCCGTGAAGTGACAAAATATTACTAACCTCAATCCCAACCAATACCTTCAGGCCGTAATTAGCGTGAAAGCCGTGTTTGTTTGCATATACATAAAACTCGCGAACGTATTGCTTTGCATGGGGTGCGAGTCACCATATATGATCATGCATCATCCCCAGACGGGTGTCACATGTCCGATTAATGAGCTTTTGATTCCTCAAATGGTCTACAATACGCAAGGCACGTTTGATCAAAAAGGTTAATAATACACTTTTAATTTAAATGAGTTTTCATAAAGCCACTCGTACTCACCTTAAGGTGAGCAAATAAACTCATTTTACCAACCCACCAAAGACTCGTTTTCTCCCAAGTGAGTGTAAGAGTTTAGCCAATAATGGCTATAAAGATTTGCTTAACAGAAAGTGAGTAGCTCATAGACAAACTTAAAAAAAATCTAATTAAGTTATATTTCTAACAAACTTGATTAACAAAACACTTAAAACGCCATGTGGCTCAAGAGAAAAATAAAAACTACACTTAAAGAAGAGTGGGAAAGGATGCACAAGTGATATGGGATGATTTTTTTTTGGGGGGGTGGGGTTATAGGCAAAGTCGGTACTTGAGCACGGGGCGTGTCTGGCAGGGCACGAGCCACGTCGTTAGGTAACAAGGGCACGGGCCCTGTCAGAAGAGCGTCTGTTAGAGGAGCGTCTAGCGAATAAGTCAAATGAGGCACGAGGGTGCCTACTTAGAAACATGCCATTTTGACCTTAAAATCTTCTTTCTCTCGTTGAGATACTTAAAATTCACTATTTACGGGCCCCGTAACTCATTTTCTAGCCCGAGATATCCTTCCATAAAGTTTATGCGGTCTCCGAGCACACCTTTGTCTTCTAGCAGTTGTGCTCCGAGCCGTGGGTGAGTTTAAGGGTTACCACCTTATCTTGACTAGAGAGAGAGACGTATAAGGGTATTTTGTCCATTTTTAGAGGCGAAACCGGGGTCTTGGCTCAAAATCATGAAGTCTTCATATTTCTCGATTTTAAGCATTTTTCACTTCTTTGCGATTTTCACCTGGATCACACTGAAAAACTAAAAGGAAACAATATGACACTGTTTTGTCATTAGTTAGTTAGAAATAATCCAAGATGTGAGAAATATTTAATGTATAAAAATATGTATTAACCTATATATACAAATATCAACCTATTGTACAAACTCTAAAACCTAATGTACAATCATGTGATGCACACATGGTACAAGTTTTAAAACATGCTGTACAACCCACACTTGCACATTTAAAAGCAGGCATTTGGTAGTTGGTACCATCTTTCATGCTGGTTGTACAACATAACATGCACAAACACAAATGAAAAAAGAAATGAAGAAACAGTTGATTGTGGGGCCTTTCATTTGGTCTCACTCACGTTGTCTGATTATTCTCACACCGGGATTTCAGGCATTCTCCATGCCTTACAACTTTCCTACGGCAAGGCACCATTAATGCTTTAATAGGTTTTTTGGATATACAGTAGGCTGAACAGAGATTGAAGCACTGTACAGAGTGGTTGTATCATCATTATGCGTGGATGTATTGTCCCTCTGTCCATATATACGGACCTCATTTGGCTAAAGTTCTTCACACCACTCCATCGTTTACACCGTCAGTGATTTTTGCTTCAATTTGCTTGCCGTTGTTTTCATTTCAATTGGAGAATGCGTTTCTAATTTGGTAGTTTATTGGTGCTAATTTGGTTGTTCGTCGGTGATTGAGAATTGAATGGGGTTTAATATTGTTCATGATTTAGGGTAATTTACTTTTTATGGTTTGCCTCTTATTGTTCATGATTCAGTTTCTAACATTTACCTACAATGTGTATCATTTAACTATTAGTTATTTTTAATTTGGTTTTTTTTCTTAGTTTAGGCCTTTACGATAATCAATTTTCAATTGGGTTTTCAGTTGAGGTAATGTGTTGGGTTTCAAATAAGATGTGTTGGGCTATATTTATTTGAGGCATGAACATTAGTTTTGGGCTTTGTTTAGTTTGTTTTATAGGCCATGTGGGCTGATTATTTGTTTATGATTGGGCTTATTTAGAGTTTATGATTGGCCCATGTGCTTGTAAGAGGTGGTATAAATACCACCTCATGTTTATGATTCAACGAAGCTTTTCTAATACAATTCACTGTTTACGATTTCTCTCTTCCAATTGTGTTTACGATCAGCTTCATCAAGTAGGGTTTCTCATTCAAGATTAGATCTTTACATTAGATCTAGTCTATTTCTTCTACTTGTTTCTTGAATCAATCACACACGAGGATTCCGCACTCGTTTGTGATTAGATATCGTGTTCTTGGTTTGATTTCGGACCAACAATTGGTATCAGAGCCAAGAATCAGTGATTCGAGGCTCACACGATATTGATTCAAGCTGTTTTCTGGGTTAAAGGGTTGGTTTTCGAAGTTTTGAAGACTGGTTTGGTGTTTTCGATCACTGCTGCTGCTGTTCTTCACGATTACGACTGGGTTTCTGGGTTATATTGGTGTTTACGACTGCATTGTTTGAAGATATTCATCAGCTTTGGGTTTACGATATCAAGATTACATTTTTTCTATGTTTACGATCCGGAAATAGGTGTTTATGACTTTTCTTGGTCGTAATTGGAGTTTATGATTCTGTGTTATCGAAATCTCGGAGTCGTAATCGGAGTTTACGATTTCTTCGGATCGTAATTGGTGTTTACGATTAGCTCTTATCGGAAACAGGTGTTTACGACTATCGGAGTCGTAATCAATCATCGTAATCAAGGTTTACGATTTTCTCGGTCGGTTTAAGTGTTTACGATTTGAGGTTTGATCGGAAACGGTGTTCACGATTGTAAACAAGTATTTACGATCGTAATCTTGAGATTATTATCGTAATCTCAGTTTCTTGGACCTTTGGACTTTAATTTCTTGTTCCCTAAGCTATCGAAATGGATTTCGAACCAAGTATGTATCAGAAGTTGGATTTTGAGATTGGATCCATCACTCGCCCACCTAGACTCACCTCGGCGGATAACTTTTTGGAATGGAAATATCGATTTGAAAATCACTTGAAGAGTGTTGACCTAAGACTATGGAGAGCAGTAATTCATGGACAATTCACACCTACTCACGCAGAAGGAGTTAATGCAGGGAAGGTCAAGACAGAAGATGAGTATGATGACGATGATTGGGAAAGATGCAACAAAGCAGAAAGAGCATTTGCCATCATGACTATGGCATTAACACCAGATATTGCTCAAGGTTTTAAACACTGCAAGACCGCTAAGGAACTCTGGAACGCTTTGGTTGTGGCTTATGAAGGGAATCCTGACATAAAGGCAAGCCGCAAGCAAATGCTGAAGCAAAAGTGTAATTTGTTCAAGGTGAATCTTTTGAAGCACAGGTGCAGAGGTTTGTATCTCTGATGGCTGAAATGTCCAGCTATAATGTTGAACCAGACAAGGAAGACAAGAATCTGAAACTGTTGAATAGTTTACCCAAATCTTGGAACACCAATATCTCTATCATTAAGGACAACAACAAACTGAGTGAACTATCTCTTGATGAGTTAATCAACAAACTCAAGTCCAAGCTAATCGATGACAAGCAGAGAGACTTGAACCATATAAGCTCTCTTAGTTTGGCGGGGAAACTAAATCAAGCTCTGTTGTCACAAGATGTGGAGGCTAAGCATGAGGGGAAGTCAACTGGGAGTGGAACAAGCTCAGTCGCAAAGTCAACTGCTTTTGTGGCATAACCTCAAGGAAGTTCAAGTGGAGGCGTCAACCCTGATGATACAAATGATCCCAATTTTGCTCTCGGTATGGGTTTTATGAACATTTACCATGCTCTCATGGCCGGAACCCTTGTGCCAACTGATATGTTATCGGGTGAGCTAAACCAGATAAATCCTGAAGATGTTGAGATGTTGGATGTCTCATGGCAAATGGCAATGGCGGTCTTCAGAGCAAAGAAGTTCATGGCAAAGACTGGGAGAAACGTCTGGAAAGATCAAGACAAGATAAGGATGGGGTTTGACAAAAGCAAGCCGAGGTGCTACAACTGTGATGAGTACGGGCATTTTGCTAGGGAGTGCACTAAGCCTAAGAGAGAGAAGGTCGAAGAGAAGAATGCTGTTGAGGTCAAAGGAAAGGGAGAAGCAAAGGCTTTGGTTGTTCAAGAAGGAGGTGGTTATGATTGGACACCTCAATTGAAAGAGTTTAGTATGTCTCATGCAATGATTGCTGCCATGGAAAGGGATGAAGAGGAAGAGCATGCTTTTGTGGTTACTGATGAATCTCCTGTGGAAGATAAGGAAGCCTTCGTTGCTGAAGCTGAAAACCTTAAGGTATGTTCTGATCCCACTTGTGCTCGTATAATTCCTGGTCTTAGACAAATCTGTAAAAACTATCAGATAGAATTATTTGAGATAAAGTGTGAACGGAGTTCATTTAAGGGTAGATGGCAGAAAAATGAGGAGAAGGTTAAAGCACAAAAACTAGACATAGTAAAATATCAAAAACTGGCAACTGAGAAAACTCTCCTGTATGACAATGCTAAGTTAGAAATAGCTGAGCTTAGGAATCAGGTAGATGAGATCATACATAAGTACAATGAGTTTCAGGTTAAATTTGATATGAATCAAACGAAAAGCAAAAGAATGTTTGAGGCTAGAAAATCTTTGAACTCCTGTATAACTGATGTTAGAATGGGAAAGGACAAGGGTGGAATAGGAATTAGTTTCCTAGACACAAGTAAGAACAGTGTTCTTCAAGATAACTCTAGAGACATAATAGGAATAATCTTTGAGGAGGACCAGATAGACAGATCTGAATCAGGAACACATGAGATAGGACCTCCCATAGATAGTGTTCTGGTAGGAGTGACACCTTTGACCCCTCAGGAAATAGAAAATGAGAAACACATGTCTTATGGGTTGGGTAATCAGGATAAAATTGTGACAGACACTTGTGAATCAAGTACTTCCCAGGAGTCATTAAACAATGATGTTGGACCTGCTGATAGTTTTGTTTCATGTGCAGATGAAGTAGGTGTTGAAGATGTATCTCGGAAGGATGTAGAATGTTTGAGAGTTAAACAGTGTCATGTGTCGAGTAGTGTAGTTTCTGATTTACCTAAAGATGATGTACTGGCATCAGTGTCTGAATTGAATGAGTCTAGGTCTATGCAATTAGTTGTGTCTAAGTCCTTAAAACGTGTTTCAAATTCTAGTAATGAAATTCTTGGTTTTAATATTCGTGTGCCTAACACTAAAGTAGGACGTGAGACCAAACCCAAAGACTTTGTGGCTTATCCTCAGGTTGTGTCGGCTTTTAATAGGACAAACAAGTCTAAATCAGAACAATTTTGTTTGATCACACAACCTGAAAAGGATACAAAACATGTTATACACAAATGGGATGATAAGCCATAGTGGAAATCATCGTACCCAAGACGTTCATATTTGTGTAGTCATGTAAATGGGCCTAGGCCTATGAATTGTTTTCAATGTGGAAAGCCAGGACATTTTGCTGCAAATTGCTTAAATAGACCTTATCAACCATAATGTCCGCAAAACCCACGGACCAGTATGTTACAGAAAATGATGGCAGGAGAAAACAAAAACCAAAAACAACAAGCTTTGTCTAAGGGGAAGCAGAGTTTAGAACCAATGAAGACTGAACAGTCTAAGGTTTTGAACACAAAAGCTCCGATGACAAAGCATGTTGAAGAAAAGTGGAATGTGACTAGACCTCCAAACTCATCTTACAAACCTAAGGGAGTTTATCAAAGAAAAGACAAAATGAAAACAAAATCTTTTGAGAAACAAGTGCCTAAAGTCATCCATGTTGCTAAACCTAAGGGCAAAGCAGTTATTGAAAAAACAAAAGATGTCACTCAAACAAAACAAATGGTTTATACTAAATTGAAACTTGAGTGGACACTTATTGTTAAGTCAAAAGGTAAAAAGGTCACATCTCCATCAAAGAAACCATCACCAGCAAAGAACTCAGCTAGCAGTTCTAACTCTCAGAAACAACCTACTTGGAGACCTAAAGTCAATGCTCAAATTTTGAGTGAACCTGAATCTAAAGCAGGAATGTCTTTCAAATTGGTTAACTACATTGACTCCAAAGGAGTGCCCAGATCTGTTATGACCTGGGTACCTGACTCTAACTGATTTCTAATTTTGTAGGGACAGCCAAGTAGATCTATCAACAATCTCTGGTACGTTGATAGCGGTTGCTCCCGACACATAACCGGAGACTTATCCCTTTTGGAAGAGGTACAAGACTTCAATGGCGGAGGAGTATCTTTTGCAGGTGGGGTAGGTGGAAGAATCAGTAAGAAAGGGGTTGTGAAGAGTGGAAGCTTGACTTTTTCTGACGTACACTATGTGGAGGAACTGTCTCACAGTTTGCTCAGTGTGTCGCAAATGTGTGATAAAGACTTTTCAGTCCTGTTCATCAAGAAGGAATGCATCATCCTCAAGCCAGGAGTCAAAATTCCAGAGGAGTGCATCTTAATGCGTACTCCAAGAAGAGGAAATTCCTATCAGTTGAATTTGGGCAAACCTCCAACTACTGAAGAAGCCTGTCTTATCTCGAAGCAGAATGAGAATCTAGCGTTATTATGGCATCGTCGCCTGGGGCATGCCAATATGAAGAATTTGTCTAAGCTGGCTAAAGGAGAGCACGTTAGAAATTTACCAATCAAAGATTTCTCGTCTGTGGAGAAATGTGTGGCTTCTGCTAAGGGGAAGCAACACAAGTTGCCACACCGTCCAAAGGTTGTAAACTCTGTCTCATCTGTACTTCAACTCTTACATATGGATCTTTTTGGTCCCATGCAGGTACAAAGCATCAGCAAGTTTTCTTATTGTCTCGTAATAGTGGATGACTATTCGCGTTTTACTTGGGTCTTCTTTCTATCAAACAAGTACGAAACTCTGGCCCTTGTAAAACAGTTCGTCACACTTTTAGAAAACCAGCTGAACAAGAGAGTGAAGGGTATAAGAACTGACAATGGAACAGAATTCAAGAATGCAGAGTTGAACATGTTTTGTGGTGAGAAAGGTATTGAAAGGCAGTTCAGTGCTCCCTATACACCACAACAGAATAGAGTTGCAGAAAGAAGGAATAGGACACTCATTGAGGCAGCGAGAACAATGATGTGTGAAGCGAAACTACCAATCTTCTTTTGGGCAGAAGCGGTGAATACAGCTTGTTATGTGCAAAATAGAGTACTTCTGAACAAGCGACATGAGAAGACTCCATATCAGATTGTTTATGGAGAAAAGCCGAGGGTGGGGTACTTCAAGACCTTCGGATGTCCATGCACGGTGCTAATTCAGTCCGATGTAGGGAAATTCGAAGCTAAATCTGATGAGTGCTATTTTGTCGGTTACTCAGCAAATAGTGCTTATCGCGTATACAACAAAACCACCAAATTGATTATCGAGACTTTTGATGTGGATTGGATGGAGGATAATCCAACCGATGCGGGTACTGGACCAGATTGGGTCTTTGACTACGGATCACTGTTTGAAGGTTTCAACTTCTCCAATGTTTTCCACAATCTGGGAGAAGAGGAAGATATCATTGCTCCTAGTTCTGAAGTGAGGCCACATGTGGAAAGAGCATCGACAGAGACTTCACGAAATTCTAATGCAAATGTTCCAGAATGTTCAGGAACACACGATGCTCCAGTGGATTCTCAAGGCCCAGGTATGTCTGATAATATTATTAATACTAACCTGCCTGTTACTGCTTCAGTGCCTGATGTCCAAGAGAGTAGAATAAACAGAGATCATCCACTCAGTAACGTGGTTGGGCCAGTGACAGCAGGAAGTCACCACTAGAAGCCGCACGGGAAATATTAACTTCTGCATGTTTTCCTGTTTCATTTCCCAGATTGAGCCTCCTAATGTGATGGTTGCTCTCAAAGATCCAAATTGGATGGAGGCCATGCACAATGAATTGAATCAATTCTCAAAGCTGGGAGTGTGGCGACTTGTGAAGAGGCCAGAAGACAAGAAGGTTATTCCTACAAGGTGGTTATATAAGAACAAAAAGGATGACACCGGAATAATTGTCAGAAACAAGGCGAGATTGATAGTACAAGGGCACAGGCAAGTTCATGGGATTGACTATGATGAGGTATACGCTCCGGTGGCTAGATTGGAAGCAATTCGGATCTTTCTTGTTGTGGCAACGTATCTCAATTTTATGGTACATCAGATGGATATGAAGACTGCCTTCCTTTATGCAGAGATGAATGAAGAGGTTTATGTAACTCAACCACCAGGGTTCATAGATGAGGAAAATCCAGACCATGTTTATCTGCTGGATAAAGCCTTGTATGGTTTGCATCAAGCTCCGCGCACCTGGTATGAAACTCTGTCCAATCACTTGGTGGAGAATGGATACACAAGAGGAGCGGTTGATCAAACGTTGTTTAGGAAGAGGGTAAAGGAGGACATAATCATGGTGCAAGTTTATGTAGATGACATTATCTACGGGTCAACAAACGAGGAATTGTGCACTGAATTTGAAGAGATTATGAGGAAGAAGTTTGAAATGAGTGACCAAGGGGAGATGAGTTTCTTTCTTGCATTCCAAGTAAAACAGGATGAATCGGGAATTCTTATTCATCAGGCAAAGTATGTGAATGAGATTCTGGAGAAATTCAAGATGCAGGATTGCAAGCCCATTTCCACTCCCATGGCATCCAGACCACTTTTGAGAGAGTGGCATCCATTCTGTTGTGGTTTATAGGGACCACTTTTTTCAGCTGATCTCAATGGGGAATCAGTGAGTGAATTCCAGTATCGGTCGATGATTGGATCACTTATGTACTTGACAGCCAGCAGGCCAGACATCATGCATGCAGTTTGTGTGTGTGCACGCTATCAGGCTAATCCTAAACTTTCACATTTATCTGCTGTTAAGCGTATCTTTAGGTATCTGAAGGGAAGCCTAGGCTTGGTCTTTGGTACCCAAAGAACACTGATTTTCAATTGTATGCTTTTACTGACAGTGATTATGGAGGTAGTGACCTTGACAGGAAATCTACTATTGGAGGATGTCAGTACCTGGGAGATAGGCTCATTTCGTGGCAGAGCAAAAAGCAGCATACCGTATCAAAATCAACTGCCGAAGCTGAATACGTGGCAGCATCTGCTGGTACCTCACAGGTAGTATGGATCCAAAATCAGCTCACAGATTACGGTATGGAATTCGTTAACACTCCTATATTTTGTGATAACGCTGCTGCTCTGGAAATTGTCAAAATCCCCGTCCAACATTCCAAAACCAAGCATACAGACATAAAGGTACATTTCATTCGTGATTTCTATGATCGGGAGTTAATTCCGCTTCAAAAGGTAAGCTCCGATCAGAATGTTTCGGACATTTTTACAAAACCCCTTCCTCGTCCAAATTTTGAATCATGTGTTGAAGGCCTAAAGATGATTGCCTTCGAGGAATGATCTGATCATTTTGTTTTTTGTACAAAGTCTTTGTTATTATTTGCTTAAAATTAAAAAAAAATGAAAAATGACTGAAAAACTGAGTCTTATTTCAAAAGTCTCACAAAAACAGGGGAAGAACTGGTGCTGGTTGATCTAAAAAGTTTTTATGATGTCTTTTGATAGGGCGTGCAAAAATGTTCAAAGACGGTCGGAGACTGACACGTGTAAGGCTGATGTGAAAGACTGCTCAAAGATGATATATCGGTAAGCTCAACCAAAACTATGACCATCTATGTAAGTGCAGTAATCCTAAACTCTATAAATGTTTAGTTTCCCATCCTAGTCTACATGGTTTAAAAAACTGAGTCCCGGCAAAAATGGGTTGAGAGTGGTAATTACCTAGTATTCACTCTCTCACACGCCATGCTTATACTGTAAATGACAACACCACAGAAAAAGAAAAAGAAAAAGAAAAAGAATTCAAAAAAATGAAAATTGTGAAAAAGAAAAGAAAAGAAAATAAAATTATTCTGTTGGTCTTCTCTGCGTGCTTATGCGGCCGACCTGATCACCAACCGATAATTCATGAAAATAGAAATAAGTGGTAGTCAAAGCAGTGTTGCATGGTTCCTCAAGTTGGGGGTTTGTGAATCCTCAATAAACTCTGAGGTCGGGTAGGTTTTGCTATGAAAAATTGGGTGTGGGGACGGTTAAACATATCGGTAAAATTGTACCATATTTAAGCACTTAACTGGATGTGAGTTTTTGTGTTCAAATCATCTGGCAATTGTCTAGAGCGTCAAGTAACGGAGGCTGAAAAGGGTTCCTCAGTCAAAGACTCGTCTGATATTATCAATGAAAGTTATCAGCACCAGGCAAGTAAATATTTAAAAATTTCTGTGGTAAGTTTGTAAATATTTAAATTTGAGGTTTTTCTATCTGTTTAAATTTTTTGTTTTAATTTTTTTTATGATCATGGTCAGATACTCGGGGTATGAGTCTGAGGGGAAGTTTTGTGAATTCTCATAGTTTTTTAAAATTTACCAAGTTTTATGAGAAGTATTATCATTATTTTAAGAGGTTTGGGTGTTTATAAAGTATTTTTGAAACATGAGGGGGCCTTAGTGTAACATTCTTTTAATCAAAACCATGTTTCCGATTCATTTGTTACCATTTACGATCCTCCCATTTCCTCTGCGTTTACGACCACCGCCCTGTGAAACCCTAACCGCCACCGCCACTCGCCGGAATCCCAATCCAACCTGCCTCCGACCTCCGCTGAACAATCCGTGTACACCGTCGTTCTCGGCATCAAATTCCGACCAAAACCCCCTTTCTCATTCTTCTGTTTACTCAGTTTTTTAAACCATGTAGACTAGGATGGGAAACTAAACATTTATAGAGTTTAGGATTACTGCACTTACATAGATGGTCATAGTTTTGGTTGAGCTTACCGACATATCATCTTTGAGCAGTCTTTCACATCAGCCTTACACGTGTCAGTCTCCGATCGTCTTTGAACATTTTTTGCACGTCCTATCAAAAGACATCATAAAAACTTTTTAGTTCAACCAGCACCATTTCTTCCCCTAATCACAATATGTTCCAATCCAAGGCCTATGCGACGAATGCAGTTCCATGAAGCTTGTTGAGCTGGTCGAAGCTTGTTCTTTTGCCCAGAAAAGATTTCTGCATGTAATGAGCCAGGCATCTCCAGTAATGCGGCAACAGCTTCTTAAAGATAGGCGGGAATTTTCCTTCATAACCCAGGGATTGAGCACCCGCCAAAACAGCTTCCTTTGAATATTCAATCGGATCGATAGCACGATCATTGATGTTCAGCCCTTTTCTGATGTCATCCTCCTTAATTACAATCTCCCTGTTCTGAATCCTTGCAGTAATTGTTGTTTTATCTGCATCAGCTCTAGCAGAACCCCAGAACTCCCTCACAAGCATCTCATCAATAAGCACATTCGTCCTCAGGGCATGGTTTATCTTGCAAGTATTCATCCCGGCCACCATAGAATAAAATAGTTCCATATGCTTCTCTGGCGGGTCTTCAAGATACGCTGGGATGCAGTGATCCGGTTCGAACTTAATCTCTTCGTCGAGCATCTCGTCTGCCATCTGAGAAAGACAAGACACATGTATCAGATTTGTTCGTTAAAGAGCAATTAAGTTTATTAACCCTTGTCGAAGTTTAATTGAAAAACAAATTTTACATTTGAAGTTCACAAAATTTCAATTTAAACATTAGGGAAAATATTTGATTTAAACACACGTTCACAAACCACAATCAATTTTATCTCAGAAACGATTAATTTTAATGAGATCTTAAGAAACATTAGGTGTTTATGGTTTTAAAAACACATTTAAGTGTGTTTACGATTCAACAAAATGGGTTTATGATTCAATAACGGGTTTACGATACATGAAACGGGTTCACGACTAGGCTTAAATTAGGTCCAATCGTAATCACAATGCCCAGTCGTAAACACCGAAAAACAGTCGAAGCCCAATCGTAAACTCATTTGTCGTATACTCCGATCGTAAACACTCATCGTAAACAAAAAATCGTAAACAACGATTGTGAACGTGAATCGGAAACATCCAATGGTCGTCTTCTCCGACGAGATAATCGTGAACACCCCAAAACCACCATTGTAGGTCCGAAATCAAATTCAGTGCACAATTCCTCGTTTGTTGACCCGTAGATAATGTCATCTACATAAACTTGCACCATGATTATGTCCTCCGTTACCCTCTTCCTAAACAACGTTTGATCAACCACTCCTCTTGTTTCCTCGTCCAAATTTTGAATCATGTGTTGAAGGCCTAAAGATGATTGCCTTCGAGGAATGATCTGATCATTTTGTTTTTGTACAAAGTCTTTGTTACTTTATTTATTTAAAAAAATGACTGAAAAACTGAGTCTTATTTCAAAAGTCTCACAAAAACAGGGGGAGAAATGGTGCTGGTTGAACTAAAAAGTTTTTATGATGTCTTTTGATAGGACGTGCAAAAAATGTTCAAAGACGGTCGGAGACTGACACGTGTAAGGCTGATGTGAAAGACTGCTCAAAGATGATATGTCGGTAAGCTCAACCAAAACTATGACCATCTATGTAAGTGCAGTAATCCTAAACTCTATAAATGTTTAGTTTCTTATCCTAGTCTACATGGTTTAAAAAACTGAGTCCCGGCAAAAATGGGTTGAGAGTGGTATTTACCTAGTATTCACTCTCTCACACGCCATGCTTATACTGTAAATGACAACACCACGGGAAAAAAAAAGCCTTAGTGTAACATTTTTTTAATCAAAACCATGTTTCCGATTCATTTGTTACCATTTACGATCCTCCCATTTCCTCTGCGTTTACGACCACCGCCCTGTGAAACCCTAACCGCCACCGCCACTCGCCGGAATCCCAATCCAACCTGCCTCCGACCTCCGCTGAACAATCCGTGTACACCGTCGTTCTCGGCATCGAATTCCGACCAAAATCCCCTTTCTCATTCTTCTGTTTACTCAGTTTTCACTGTCGATTCTAGGCTTTGCTGTTCGAACCCTAACCCGTCTTCATCCTTCAATTTTACCATCTTCGAGTCGGTTTATCAAGTTTTTGAAGTCGTTTCTGGATTCACAAGTGTTTTAAGGTAGTTATTGGTGTTTATCTTGCGTTTTTGTGATGTATGACCTATTTACGAGTTATTTGTAGGTGTGAAAATGGTGTCTTTGGTTGTTTACGATCGGTGTTGTGGAGAAGACGACTGTTGGGTCGTTTACGATTCATGTTTACGAATTCTATGTTTACGATGGACGTTTACGATCGGCGATAACGGCAAAGCTGTTTACGATTGGGCCTTGACTAGCTTTCGGTGTTTACGATGGGATTTATTGTTTACGATTGGACGTAATTTAAACCAGTCGTGAACCCGTTACTGGATCGTAAACCCATATACAGAATCGTAAACCTATTTAAAATTGAATTAAAATCATAAACACTTAATTTTTTTTTTAATCTCTTTGAACTTAAGATAAAAATTAATGGTGTTTGTGAATTTTGGTGAGCGTGAGTTTAAATCAATTATTTTCCCTAAAGTTTAAATTGAAATTTTGTGAACTTCAAAAGTAAAATTTGTTTTTCAATTAAACTTTGACAAGGGTTAATAAACTTAATTGCTCTTTCACGAACAAATCTGATACATGTGTCTTGTCTTTCTCAGATGGCAAACGAGATGCTCGACGAAGAGATTAAGTTCGAACCGGATCATTGCATTCCAGCATATCTTGAAGATCCTCCGGAGAAGCATATGGAACTATTTTATTCTCTGGTAGACGGGATGAATACTTGCAAGATAAAACATGCCCTGAGGACGAATGTGCTTATTGATGAGATGCTGGTGAGGGAGTTCTGGGGTTCTGCTAGAGCTGATGCAGATAAAACAACAATTACTGCAAGGATTCAGAACAGGGAGATTGTGATTAAGGAGGATGACATCAGAAAAGGGCTGAACATTAATGATCGTGCTGTCGATCCGATTGAATATTCAAAGGAAGCTGTTTTGGCGGGTGCTCAATCCATGGGTTATGAAGGAAAATTCCCGCCTATCTTTAAGAAGCTGTTGCCACATTACTGGAGATGCCTGGCTCATTACATGCAGAAATCTTTTCTAGGCAAAAGAACAAGCTTCGATCAGCTCAACAAGCTTCATGGAACTGCATTCGTCGCATTGGCCTTGGATTGGAACTTCAATTTCTCCAAGATGATGTTATTAGATTGGATAGGCAATGCTGACCTGAGCGCACGTGAACAGTTCCTGATGACACCAAGGTTTGTACAAATGGTGATCATGAAGAAATACCCAATGATTGAAGAAAGGGTAGAAAAGTTGGACATAAAAGTGATGGATTGTGGGGTATTTGGTCTACAAACCCAAGATAGAAAGCGTAAAAACAGTTTTCAAGGAAGACTTGAATGGGTTAAGAGGGGTGCTTTTCCCGAGGTAGCTAGAGAGCAAGAAGTTGAAGAGCCTGAGCATGCAGCCGATGTGCCAACTGTTAATGCATCAGTTGCAGAAGATCAAGATATAACAGTAACTCCAGCTGTTAATGTGCAAGAAGAAGATGAGGTGATCCCTTCAGATGAAGAAAACATTATGGACGACATCTTCCCAACTTATGAAAATGTTGATGATGATGACATATATGGGAATTTTGGACCCATCAGTCACAAGAGATCGAGGGATGACATGCTCATGTCTTCTAGCAGCGATGCAACCCCTCCCGAGCTGAGTCTGAATGTTGAGGATGTTCTTGAAGAACCCATCCCTGCTCGTGAACCATCTCCAAGAAAGAAGACTGATCCAAGAAGCGTAAGGTTCAAATTTACAAAGACTGGCTCAAGTCTGTTAATGGTTCATCCATCAGAGTCTAGCTCTCAATATCAACCTACTCAAGAAGTATCAACAGTTCCAATTGTTGAAGATCTGTCTGCCCAGGTGCATACTGAAAGCCCTCTTCTGAATGAGCGTAGCCCTGTTCATGACGAAAGGCAATCTATGGAGGTTGATAAGACTGTTGTTATACCCAGCCCAGTCAGAATAAGTGTCCCTAGTGGAACAAGCTTGCCGTCTACTGTTATACCAAGTTTCCGCCCACTTCAAGCTGCTGAGCTACCAATTGAGATGAGGATAAGCGTTGATCCTCGTATTAACTATCTGATGTCTCAAAACAGAATCAGAGAGAATGAGATAAAAGCTCTCCGGGCTGAAAATAGAAGATTACAAGAGAAGGAAGTGGCGGACAAGAACAGAATGAAGTATCTTTATGAGGCACTGATGGACTTAAAGAAGAAATTTACTGGTTTAAAGAGTGTTGTGGAGACCAACGCTTCAGGTGCCTCAGGTCAAAGCTCATCTCAAGGAGCTCAAGGTACCAGTGCTACTCAAGAAGATGATGGAGATGACTCCATTGTAATGTCTGATTATGCCCGAGGTGGAAGGGTCATCTCCAAAGCACCAGAAGGTCATGACAACTGGTTTAGGGAGTTCTTTCAAGGACTAGCCCCCACTCAATACACCATTGATGTGGGTGAAAGCTCAATAGACAAAAGAGGGAGTCGTGAACCTATTATGTGCTGGCACTATGATTCTGAGAAGAAATTATTTGCCGTAATCCGTGACGGCTACAGTCCAGTGGAATACTATAGAACACGTGCTCAATTTCATACCTGGACTGAGCCTGAGATTAGAAGCCTGCTGAGAGCTCCTTACATCAACAGATGGAACAGCCCTGAAGGAGATCTTATTAGAAACAATTTGCTGAGCCATCTAGATGATAACTTTGCAAACTTCGAGCTGAAGCAGGTGAGGTGGGTCGAGACTGAAACTGACCCAGTAACTGGAGAGCCCATAGGAGAAGCAAGGAGACCACCGACCAAGCGCACAAGAGTAATCAACATGTTGGATGAGATTGAAGACGGTACACTTGTCAAGAACTTTGACTGCTGGTGCTATGATCCAACAACTCATGAGGTGGTGGTGCTCTGCAAAAGGATGAGGCAATTTCGCTTCTACGATCCGGTTGATTTGCTAAGATTTGGAGAGAGAGACATCAAGCTGCTGGCCTCCCAACCTATTCTCGGAGATGAGAATGATATGGAAAACGCTATTAGGGCGGGGATCTTCCATGGTTCAGCTAACCGGATTGTGTCGAATGGATGGTGGTCGAACAACGTTCAGAATACTTTTAGATTCGATCTGTTGCTGCCGTAAGTGGTCTAATGTTTCATGCCTAGGGGAAGATTGTTGGGCTATATTTATTTGAGGCATGAACATTAGTTTTGGGCTTTGTTTAGTTTGTTTTATAGGCCATGTGGGCTGATTATTTGTTTATGATTGGGCTTATTTAGAGTTCATGATTGGCCCATGTGCTTGTAAGAGGTGGTATAAATACCACCTCATGTTTATGATTCAACGAAGCTTTTCTAATACAATTCACTGTTTACGATTTCTCTCTTCCAATTTTGTTTACGATCAGCTTCATCAAGTAGGGTTTCTCATTCAAGATTAGATCTTTACATTAGATCTAGTCTATTTCTTCTACTTGTTTCTTGAATCAATCACATACTAGGATTCCGCACTCGTTTGTGATTAGATATCGTGTTCTTGGTTTGATTTCGGACCAACAAGATGCTAGCAACTTCATGAGGTCATGTTGTCTTAAATGGTTTATTTAATCTTCATATTATGTTCTTTCAAGTTTTACAGAAGTTGAAAAAGTGGAGGTTAAGTTCTTTACCTCTGTGTTTTTATTTGATGACACTCTATGAAACTGACCAGTATACAAAATTTGTTTATGTTCATTAAACTGTTATTATGTTTACACTCTTTTAAGGTATGTGGTGTTGGTTTTTTTTAACTAATAATGTGTCCTCTTTGAAAATCATTGGTTATACATATCATGTCTTATGCCTCATCTACCGGTTGTTATGTGTTTGCCTCCTCTATATTGTTTTTACTTAGCAACTTTATCAGATTATGTTATCCTAAATGGTTGTTAACTGTGCTCTAAAATAACATGTTGAAGGGTGCTTTTTTACCTAATAAGATGTCGGAGGGTGTTTTTTTTAACTAATATGTGTCCTCTTTGAAAAGCCTTGGTTATACATATTCTGTCTTATGCTTACCATAGTATATTTTTACTGTGTTGATCTGTCGGTTCATATGTGTTTGCCTATTCTACATTGTTTTAGCTGAGTTGGTGCACATATTTTATCATAGATATTTATGTTTTTGTTGAATTGGGATAACTCATGTTCAATAATTTTGTTGAGATGAGATAACTAAATATGCCTCTCCTCTAAAAAGAGTCCAGCTGTTATAAAAAAGGGTTTACCGACTTTAAATGTGCATGCTGTCTTTAAAGGTTTTCGCTGCTGTGCTTTGTTTCGTAGGCCTCTACCCTCTGAAGGTCTTCATTTGTTTGTTGCATTGTTCTCTTATGCTTTATTGTTTCTTTACCCTTTCCGTATGAGTTATTGTTATGCTTTATACTTTGTTTTATTATATGCAGGCTGTATTCGGCTTCATTGCTCTCTGTAAGTTAATGGCTGCTTTGTTGTACTCTTAGTCATTAATGTTCTTGCTATTTTCTTGCTGCTGTTTTCTTGCGTACGCTAGCTTTGTAGTGTTATATAGGGTAATGGCGCTTTAGCTACTTTCGTTGTGTTTCTGTGGTTAGGCCTGTTTGGTTAGTTTCATTAGGTTTTAGGGAGGTGTGTTAATTCTGTTTTGCATGTTTGCGGGCTCATTGTTAGTGTTGTTAGGTATGTTTGTTTGGTCATGGTATTATCTATATAGTTATTTTTTAATTTAGCATGTGTTCTGTAAAGCCCATTTAGTATATAAGCATACATGATAGTACATGGCTTTACTTGCTTTTTGAATCTTTATATATGCATTTATTTTTGTTTTTATAGTTGCCATATCATTTGAAACAGACATACAAACACATGTTTTGACAGAAAAATTGGTTAGATGCAAAACCACAAGTGCTTGATGTTTAGGACTAGGTTGGCACATCTTATGTTTCACTTGAGAAACTGACATGGATTTTTTGCCAGTTTGACCTCAAGAAGTCAAACAATAAGTAAGGGGCCTTGGTTGATATACCCTACAACTTGAGACTTATTGTGATAAATCCACTACGATACACAGCTGACTTTCTTCACACATGATTTAATCGACACATGCTCAATTGACACAAATGAATTCACAGCAACATTTTAAACAGGGGATAAAAAAGGTAGCTTTTTCAGCAACAATATATACAGATTAAGATAACAAAAGGGATTGTTTGCCTGTTTGACTTCAACAGGTCAAACAATTTATATATTGTACATGTTTTGACAGAAAATAAAGCTAAACAGGAAATATATATATATATATATGGTTATTTTGACCAGTTTGACTTGCAAAATTCAACTGTATGGTTTATGGATGTTCTTATTTGCTTGATGTTTATATGTAATGGTTTATAGATGTTTGTCTTAAGTTTATGTTTATATATTTAGGTCTGTTTGACTTTAAAAAGTCAACTGCCTTTACTTTATGTTATATATTTTTGGAGTGATGGTTTATAGATCTTATGGATTGTCTTTATGAATCTTTATATATTTTGCAATTTGAAACTAAAAGTCAATTTCATTATTTTGTTATTTAGAATTTGATCTGTGAAACTTATTGTTTAATCCTTTCAACATAAATACAAAATCGTCATAGAGTAAATTGAGATTTGGATTAAAAGTTTAAACTTTTTCGCTTGGATATTAAAAAGTCAACTGTGTATTGCAATTTAAACCATGGTTTTGACTTTCATGGTCAAATTAGTACATTAGAATGTCACCTAAAACTATAAAAAACGAAATCCAACCAAATAATAATTTCATATTCAATTTCTTTGACTATCCAACACTTTGGAGGTGCAATTTGTAGTTCTTTCACTTCATTTTCGGCTTTCTTCGTAGACTCTAAAAGCGGTCAATTTGCCAACCAATTAGGCAACATTTCGATACCTGCCACATCATACAACAAATATAAATATAGAATAGCTTCTTTTTAGTCTTGGCTTATTTAGCTCAAAAAACAGGTTGGCTCCGCCGCGAAGCGCGGGTTGCCCAACTTGTAATTTAACGTATATCAATTTGTTTGCAATAGGGTTTTTGAAATAGGACCTTTTTTTTTCATTTTTGGATGTCTTTTTTTAATTTTTAATGTAATGTTTTTATAATTTACTTATTTTAATGTTATGTTTTTATAATTTACTTGTTTACCGTAATGCTTTTTATTTTAGTTATTTAAATTATGTTCTTACATATAAAAAGAATATTTATAAATAGAAAATTCATAACTTATAAATTATTACATTTTTGTATACTACCACTATTCACTACATCAGTTTTTCACTTTCACATCACTGTCTGCGTGGCACAGTGGCGGACCCACTAAGGGCCCAGGGGTAGCGCCCGCTACCCCTGAACTTTTACCCCGACGTGCAAATTTTTTTTTTTAATAGGTTTTCGGTTTTTCGCGACCCCTGAAACGAATTTTTCGCGACCCCTGGAACAAATTTTATGGCTTTTACTTAAAAATATGATCAAAAGCCCCTTAAAAATATGATTAAAAGCCCGTTAACTACCTAAAAAAAAATTTCGGGGGCGCTGCCCCGAACCCCCGTTAGTCCCCGCTACCTCTGATATTATTTCCTGGATCCGCCACTGGCGTGGCATCATGCGTAGCGTGCTTTGGAGCTTCAAAGTTCCACACCACTACGGATGGTCTAATATGATTTGGGTAAATTAGATTCGTTTGTTTAATGAAGACGAAGGCAAAGTGTAAACCCTCACAACGCGCGGGGCAAAATTCTAGTTAATATAAATAAAATGGTAATATTTGAAAACTTGTTAAATCAAATTAAGTAAAAACTAAAAACTAGATGCACATCCAAAGACCCTATAAGGCTTTATAGGTTCAACGACCTAGAAAGAATTTGAACAAATTCAACACCTCGGGCAAATGACCATCAACCCACCAACCACCCACCTTGACATGCAACTATAGTTATGTCATGTACCAAACATGCATGCTAGTAAATCATGATCACAAGTAATCACCAAAAACCTCTCCATCTTTCTATTTCAAGTTTCTCAACCCATCTCCTCATGTCACTACCACCACAATTTTCACATCAGGAGGCTGTCGCCACCACAACCACTTCTGCCACCCATGTCCTCAGGATCACAAAGAGAAACTGGTGGCTAAGAATGACGACACATACACTATGCGTCCTGTGTGGCCAAACCACCGCTACACTACTTGGAAGACTGTACTACAACAAAGGAGGAAAAAGTATTTGGCTAACATCACTAGCCGAAACCATTGGGTTTCCTATCCTTATCCCGTTTTATCTATACCTCAAACCATTAGCAGATATTCCATCCACCGATTCAAATACAACAAACCCACCTTCCGTTATCATCCTTTCGACCATCTACATCACTCTAGGCGCACTACAGTCCATAAGTAGTATCCTGTACTCTGTCGGACTGTTCTACCTTCCCCTATCGACATTTTCGCTCATTTGCACAACACAACTTGCTTTTAACGCTTTCTTCGCTTTCTTTCTAAACGCCCAAAAGTTGACCCCTTTGATCGTCAACTCACTCGTCCTTCTAACGATATCCACAGTCTTACTAGTCCTTCAAAGCAATTCGGAAGAAATTCAAGTAGGTGTGTCACGAAAAAGGTATTTAAAGGTGGGATTTGCATGCACAGTCATTGCATCTGCACTTTATTCATTAGGTCTGTCTCTTACCCAACTAGCCTTTCAAAAGGTGTTGAAAAGTGAAACTTTCACCATGGTATTGAACATGATAATCTACCAGTCATTAGTTGCATCTACGGTTACGATCATTGGGCTGCTTGTTAGCGGCCAATGGAACGATTTGCAGGGAGATATGGTGGGTTTTGAATGGGGGAAGATAATGTACTTGATCATCATAACTTGCATTGCGGTGTCATGGCAAATTGCTACAATTGGGGGAGTCGGGTTGATCTTTGAGGTTTCGTCGTTATTTTCAAATGTGATCAGTACTTTGGCACTCCCGATTATCCCGATCGTGGCAGTGATTGTATTCCATGAAAAGATGAATGGGATGAAGGTGATTGCAACTGTGTTGGCTATTTGGGGCTTTGGTTCTTATGTGTATCAACATTATCTTGATGAGTCCAAGTCTAGAAATGGAAATGAAGTTGTAGATGAGGTTTATAATGAATTATAAACATGGACTGATTATAATCAAAAGGTAGGTGTTCTGATTTTTGTCACATTACTATGAGTATATGACTCTATCAAACATCGAAGTTTCATGTGTTGGGTCATTTTTACAATGACTTGAAACATGCCGGGTTTTATGAACCGGAGAATACTTTTTTACAGGTTTAAAAGTTAATTATCATCATCACTACATGACATACATTACATTACATTACATTACACCTATAAACAAATTACAACTTATTACAAGTTTTTATGATTAAATTGAAATATAATATTTCTTTAAACCAGAACCTCCGTCCTCCGTGTCTCCGCCGCCCCCTTTGCCCTTTCTATCTTCAACCATCACAACTACTCGCCGACCGTCACTTTCATCAACCATCAAAACCCTAGCCTAAACTCCATTCGTTAATGGCGGCTAATTATCATCACCGGAGCCAGCCAACGCCGTTCGTTGTGGTTGTTAAAGAGAACACCAAAACCCCTGATTCGTGAGACAATCCACGGAATGCGATTACAGGAGGTCGTTCGTTTCCGATTCCACTTGAAGTTCAATTATGATTGTTGCCGGTAACGAAATGAATTAGGGCCCTTGAGAACAAGGATGAATTCGGGGTAGAGGAAGATTTATATTCACTGAATTGCAATTTTTTTGCTCCAGAAATTCTCAATTCGTACACCGATGCCGTCGAAAGATTATCCCTGTAAGTTTCTACCGTTCGCATCTTCCTTTTTACACATGCTGGTTGCCGTTTACTTTATGTAAAGTTTCTTAAACAATTTCTTTTTCATGAGGATCTTCAATATCATAAGATTAGTCCATGAACCCAAATCCAAGTATTAATCCATCAAGAAATATAAACAAGAACAACATCCCAGAAAATTCTTACTCCATAGTGATGGATGGAGTCCGCCCATGTAACACAATTTTAGAAATTTCGTATTTCTGATTGTATTCAGTCTCAAATTTAATATCAACAATTAAGATGAAAAATAACTATTCTATGATGGTATGATGTATGCATTGAATTTATATGTTCACATTAAACTTTCTCAGATCTGTTTTTTTCCTATCTCATTATAGATTTTTTAAAATGTTCTTATTTTTTATGCAATTTGCTTAAGAATTGCAACACTGGAATTAAAAATTATTATAAGCCTTTGCATTCCATTTCATTTTTAAACTTTGCTTTCTTCTATAGAAATTACACAAACCTGCTTCTTATGCATTTGCTATCACTAAACTTTGTTTGCATAATTGCTATCACTAATAGGAGCAGATATAGAAAACATGTTCTGTCATGTTCATATATATGTATTGAAAGGACATGTTCATATATATGTATTGAGAAGGACAGAAGGTTTTATGATGCTACATTTACCTATTTTAAATGGCGGTAACCATTAAATTATTTAAGTTATATTTAAACTCATACACATGTTAAACTCAAATAGCCTATTATTTAGTCATTTAAACAGGTCAATTCATTGTCTTTTGTTTAATAGTTATGTATTAACCACTTTTATGACAATGATATTGGTGTATATCAAATGCAAATGATATAAATACCAACAACATCCTATAAGATATGAGTAGGAGTTGAGGATTTTGGTTGTTAAACATGTTTTTGATTATAATAATAAAAGTATAAATAACCAACTATATCATATAACAGATTATGCGTCTCAATTTTTTGTTATTATTGTGTTTTTGATCTTTACATGAAGAATGCTCCGTCTAACAGTGTTATTGGTTATCTAAAAACACGCAGCAACGCGCAAACTTGCATTCTTGTATTTAACAAATTACAACTTCTAGATGATTAAACAAGAATATAATGTTCTTCGAGTGATAACCACGTGCCCCCTTCCTTTTCTTCCTCACCCTCCATGGCTGTCCATTTTCAATCGGCACGTCTCTTTCGAACGGTCGAAACTTCGGATTTCGTTTCCTTTTCCAACTGCCAACCACCATTCTACTGAATAATTTTAAAGGTTTTTTCTCAATGATTCGTCATCATATTTATTTTCTTTAGTGATTCGTCATCATATTTATTTTCTGTAGTAATTTGGTATTTGCTGTGAGGATTTCGGTCACAAAGAAACCGTTATTTTGATGGATATCAGATGACAATGACATGTTTTTAAAGGAAGACTTTGACGAATTTTCTATAGTGATTTGGTTTTTGCTGTGAGGTTTTTCTCAATGATAAATGTTACTGGTAATTTGATTAACTCCGTTAGATCGAGCATTGTTCATGTAAGATCAAAATCACTATGTTAACCAAAACTTTGAGACGCATAATCTCTTATAGGATAAGAGTTAGGTTATTTATATTTTTGTTATTATTATAATTAAAAACACGTTTTACAACTAAAATCCTCAACTCGTACTCATCTCTTATAGGATGTTATTAGTTATTTATATCATTTGTATTTATTGCATTTATGCACCAATATCATTGTCATAAAAGGAATACTCATTTAACAACTTTATAACAGTAAAAGTTTGTTATTAGTTAGCCAGGAGCACATCTATGGCTTTCCAAATCATCATATCATCATGTCTATTGTTATCCTTATTTGGGTCGGATTCTTAAGATGGAAGTGTCGTATGCCTATATGTGGTTGTGGAGATCCATGTTGAAAGAGTTGATAATCCAATTCTTGTGATTAGTTAGAAATTATAATATTTGTGGCATATGATTGTATTGGTTTTGGCATATTTACAAACAAGTTGAGTGACTCCATTGCAGAGGAAAAAACCTGGCCCATGATACATGTTCAATTTTTTATTTAGTCTGTAAAAATATAAGTTTCTTACCAAAACGAAGTTGGAAAACTCATGTAAAGATATTTGGATGAGCTATTATGTTTAATTTTATTTTATTTTATTTTTTTTTATTTTTTTTTTTTTTTAATCTTTAGTATTATAAGTATTCAACCCTTAATGTCTAATTTGTGAGCATGAGAAACTAATACAAAGTGTATACTATGAAATATCAATTATATATATACAATGAAATTTAGGATGAATAGTAACCTTTGTATTTTTCATAGTTTGGCCACTAAAGTTTCAGTGTTTAATATTTTTTTACTCTAAGTTTTAACACTTTGTTTTTTTTTCTTTAATGAAGTTTGGCATATTGACATTTTCTACCCTAAACTTTAACACTTTGTTTTTTTTTTCTTTAACGAAATAGTAAACTTTAGGTTTACATAGTTTAGCCACATATGTTTCATACTTTTAAAACTTTTTTGTTTTAAGTTTTGTGGTCTTCTACTTTAGCCGCTAAGCTTTTAACTTTTCTACATTCGTTTTTTAGTATACTTTTATAGTTATATACTTTCACCACGAGACTATTAGATTTTTACGTTTTATACCCCTTAACTTTTTAACTTTTGTTTTTTAAACGTTTTTTACTTGAACTTCTGTTATCTTTCGTGTTTGCTTACGAAACACTTAACTTTTCACTTTCGTTTTCAGTATACTTTTATAATTTTATACTTTTACCACGAGACTTTTAGACTTTTACGTTTCATACCCCTTAACTTTTAACTTCCGTTCAGCATACAAATTCAACCCCGCAACAACGTGCGGGTGGTAAACATCTTGTTTGTAAACAACAACAATGCGTTCAAGGCTGCAAAATGGCCCCGTTTGGTTCGCAAAAAGTTTTTGATGGAAGTGGAATGTTTAAAGAAATTGGAATTAATTCCAATAAATATAGATGTTGTGTTTGGTTGGTATTTTTATTAAAAGGAATTGGAATATATAAGGTTAAAATGACCAAAATAACCTTAATTATCAATCTTATTTAAAATTCACTCATCCCTCCCATAACCTCCTAACCCTAGTTTCAAATCACTTGTAGCATAAGCATAGCCTAATGATAAGAGACAAAGTCTCTTTGATGGAGACCAAGGTTCAAACCTTGGCAATGGTGTAGAATTGGTGGAATAAAAAAAAATAGCCGTTCAAAAAAAAAAGTTGTAGCCGTCAAGGACCAGAACCATCGTCCTTATCATTTTATCCAAAGCAACATCTTCATCTGAGCTTTTCTTCATTGCTTCATCATCTGGTCTAATGTAAATCAGCTCTATGTTATGATTTTGAAATTGGTTTGGGACCATAAACCATCGGAGCTTATACAATCAGACTATGAACCATCGAACTACCATCTCCATCATCGTGTCCAAAGCAACATCTTCATCTGATTTTTTTATTTTTTTTGAATTTGTTTGAAGCGAGGAGTTCTGAATCGGTTTCTGATTTTGTTATGATTTCATAATCAAATTCCGATTTTGTCACGAGAAACGATTTTGTTTCTTAGTTGGTTTAAATCGATTTGATATTGGATCTGTATTTTTTATTCAGGTTCTAATTTTCGTATGGATTTTGCTGATTGTAGTTTGCGATTTTTGATTTTGGAAATTGTAGCTGGTGTATTTCATAAATTTTGGATACATGTTGCTGTTAGGTATTACGTGTACGCGGCTGATCCGAGGATACGGTAAGGGCACAGAAATCGATACGCTACTATGACACGGGCCTTGAGAACTTAACGGTAGATCTAATCGACTTTTAAAACAAAGATTATAATTGAGAAATATAACCGAGTAACCAAACGCAACGGAATAAATAACCGACTAATATGGTGACAATATAATCAAGACTTGGAACAACCCAAACACTAATCAAATAACCAGTAATCAATCGAAGTGAACTATGATATAAATGATCGAACAACCTAGATATTAAAGATCAAACAATTGATAATAAGCAATATTATTATCCAATAAAATAGCCCAGAATGTTACCTCCAATTAGGAACAGAAAACGGCGACCAAGCTATAATCAAATAATATGTTTGTGGTGAAGTGTTAACACAAAATGGACACCACTCTTGTTCCTTGTCGGCGTATATCACAATCACCAAACAAAAAATTCAATGCACTATTCAATTATTCAATAGTAATCCACTTACGAATCAGTGACGGTGGGAGAAGTTGAATGCATTCACGGCAAAACACAAACAATCTAATCGGACAAGATGGATACAATGATTTTAACGTGGTTCGGTCACAATGTATGACCTACGTCCACGGGCAACGAACATGGTTTTTTTTTTATTGATATGAGCAGCAAGATTAGAAGTACATGATTATGAAATATAAATAGGGCGGCTAACTAGGGTTACAATTCTTTTTCTTTCTCAACAAGATAAACAAGAAAAAAATAAAACGGGCCACAAAAGTTGTGTAGGTGGCCGGCTCACAGAACCCTTCAATCTTCAAACCAACCCAAACCCATTTCGGGTCGAGGTACATAGTGACCGACAAGCCCAAACCCATACGGATCGAGGCTACACCAAACCCAACAGTTGCAAGTATTCTTGAATTGAGTCTGTTCATATGAAAGAAGGAAATATGAAAGAGGAAAATCATGAGCTTTTTGGTAATCTTTTAACATTCCATAGGAATGTTTAGAATTCCATCCAAGTTGTGAAGGAAAGTTGAATTTGAGTGAAGAAATTAATACCATTTCCATCTCTAGTGTTGACAACCAAACATGATTTCTGATGGGATTCATTCCAATTCCCTTCCGATTTTATAGGATTTTAGCGAACCAAAGAGACCTAAGTCTCAGAATTTATAATATTTAATAGCATTCACAGCCATTCTCTATCCCTATCTTTATAATTTATCATTACTTTTTCTCTTTATTCCACTCACAACCACAATTATTACAACCACAATTAAATAATACTTTTTAATATCTTTATCATTATCTTTTCTCTCTCTTCAAAACTTAAATGTTACAGATTTACTAAATTTTTCCTTAAATATAAGGATTCACCAAATTTTTCCTCAAATATTTCTCTCCCCTCTACTTACAACCACTCATAACTACACCTCAAATTTTACAGTTTACACTCACACTAATTATAGGGAATGGACTATGAATACTCTAAGGTTAGCTTTTGTTGCTTTTCAAAGCTATTCGTCATGTTTATTCACATGGTAATTATTTCATCATGGTGTATTTCAACAAACTCTACCACAATGTCCATAAAAATTACAAAATCTCAGTTAGCCATGGTGAGGTTATTGTGAGAAGTTTAGTTTGGATAAAAAGGATAAGAATGAATCATAGCAATTAGATCTTCAATTAAATGAAGATCTATGACCCAAAATTTCCTATATAAAATTATAGAGAAAAATTAAAGAAAACAATAGATGGAATGACATTTTTGACTTTATATCAAATTCCCCTCATTTTTTAAACTCTTATAACTCTTAGATATGACATTACTTTTTTAAAAAAATTACACCATAAAAACGAGCGTTTTTTTTATCTTTAAAATGCTATAGTGTTGCTATATAAAAAATAATTTTTTTACTCTTTCGATTGTATTCAAATGTTCAGATTATTGTGTCATTGTGTCAAAATGTTTAGATCGTTGTGTCATATTGTGTCAAAAATGTTTAGATCATTTTGTCAAAATGTTCTGATGATTGTGTCATATAATGTTAAAAACCGAAAGAGTATTTAGTTTTATATATATCAACACTATATATACTTTTGACCAATGACACAATGATCTGAACATTTTGACACAATGATCTGAACATTTGGTCAAAAATCAAAAGACTAATTTTTTTTATTTTTTTTTATTTTTTTTATTTTTTTATATAGCAACACTATACGCGTTTTAAAGATAAAAAAAATATTCGTTTTTATGATGTAATTCTTTTAAAAAATAATTTTGTATGTGAAAGTTATGAATGTTTTTAAAAAATGGGGGAATGGGTAAAAAGTAAAAATTATGTGCTATAATCAGTGTTGGGAAAGTCGGGCTAGGCGCCCGCCTAGGCGCTAGTCGCCGGTTTATAGAGGAAATTTACATTCCTCGGTGAAATTAGGCGTTAGGCGGATTTAGGCGGGGTTAGGCGGTTCTAGGCGGATTTAGGCGGGGTTAGGCGGTAGTCGGTAGGCGGTTTTAGGCGGGGTTAGGCGGTTCTAGGCGGATTTAGGCGGGGTTAGGCGGTTCTAGGTGGATTTTAGGGAATATATTTATTAATTTTTTGAAATATGTATATATAAATCTTAAAAATTTCTAGAAATTTCAAAACCGACTAATTCCGATTAATCCCGATTAATCCCTAGGCTCTACCCGACCGCCTAGCTACCGCCTAGCGCTTTCTACAACCATGGCTATAATGGAATATAAGGACTAACCTCAAGACATATTTTGGAGCTAACCATAATATATATCTTCATTTTGTATGTGTACATGGATGTTTGAGTTGTTTGGGACCTTATAAACAACACTTTTGAGTTATAGTACTCACTCTTATATATATCTCTAGTTTCCATGATTTCTGTTCTTAAATCCATGATTCAAATGTGTAAGACAATTTAATTTTGAGACTTGTAGTTCTTCTAAAACTTTGCCAAAAACAAAAATAGGTTACAATGACAAACAATCAATGGTTAAAAACAACTGACCCATGCTTTGATTTTTCATGTCAAATATGGAAAGGGAAATCTTAGAGACACCTTTTTTTTTAATACACCCCATCTATAGGTCACTCGGAGGTCTTGAGATCACCTATATGAGGGGTGTCCCTAAGGGAACCTCACCTTTAGCCCTTTATGTCACCCATAAGGTTTTTTCCATATTTTTTTTGTATTATATTTTTATATGATAATAATAATAATAATAATAATAATAATAATAATAATAATAATAATAATAATAATAATAATTAGTATTATTATAATAATAATAATTTGTATATTATTAATATAACAATAATAATTTTATATGTGTACGTGCGGTATGCATGTTTATATACATGTAAAAGTGTAATGTATGCATATATGAACGTATATTAAGCTTATTCATATTAATATTGTATGTACATATCTCTGTGCATGTAAGTGTGTTGGTATGTGTATTTAAATATGCATATAGTACATACAATATATCAACGGAGTTTTTGTATGAAGTTGTATCCACGTGACCATATGTATGTATATATATAAACATATATTAAGTCAAAATCTATCATGTAGGTATGTATATATGTGTGTGGTTTGATAACGTATTAGTATGTGTTTGTATGCGTGTGTGTATGCACGTAACGGTGTAATAATACGTAGGAGATGCGATAATATAGGTCACATGGAGACCTTAGAGGGAGCCTAGATGGTAAGATGTGAGCCTTTTAGGTCACTCCGAGACCTTAGCGTCACCTTTAATTTCTCCTTGTAGGTGACCTCTTGGTTGAAGAGGTGAGCTGAATCTCATATAAGGAGTCCCATATCTCACCTCGAGCCCTTTATCTCACCCTGAAGGTTTTTTCATATTTTATTTGTGTTATTTATTTATATGTAATAATAGTAATAATAATTAGTGTTATTATAATTAGTATTATTATAATAATAACAATTATTATTATTAATATAACAATAATAATTTTATATGTGTACGTGCGGTATGCAGTTTTATATACATGTAAAAGTGTAATGTATGCATATATGAACACATATTAAATTTATTCATATTGATATTGTATGTACATATGTGTGTGCATGTAAGTGTGTTGGTATGTGTATGTACATATGCATGTAGTACATACAATATACCAACGGAGTTCTTATATGAGTTTGTATCCACGTGACCATATGTATGTATATATAAACATATATTAAGTCAAAATCTATCATGTATGTATATATATATGTATGTGGTTTGATAACGTATTAGTATGTGTTTGTATGTGTGTGTGTATGCACGTAACAGTGTAATAATACGTAGGAGATGCGATAATATAGGTCACACAGAGGCCTTAGAGGGAGCCTGGATGGTAAGATGTGAGCCCTTTAGGTCACTCCGAGACCTTAGCTTCACCTTTAATTTCTCCTTGTAGGTGACCTCTTGGTTGAAGAGGTGAGCTGAATCTCATATAAGGAGTCCCATATCTCACCTCGAGCCCTTTATCTCACCCTGAAGGTTTTTTCATATTTTATTTGTGTTATTTATTTATATGTAATAATAGTAATAATAATTAGTGTTATTATAATTAGTATTATTATAATAATAACAATTATTATTATTAATATAACAATAATAATTTTATATGTGTGCGTGCGGTATGCAGTTTTATATACATGTAAAAGTGTAATGTATGCATATATGAACACATATTAAATTTATTCATATTGATATTGTATGTACATATGTGTGTGCATGTAAGTGTGTTGGTATGTGTATGTACATATGCATGTAGTACATACAATATACCAACGGAGTTCTTATATGAGTTTGTATCCACGTGACCATATGTATGTATATATAAACATATATTAAGTCAAAATCTATCATGTATGTATATATATATGTATGTGGTTTGATAACGTATTAGTATGTGTTTGTATGTGTGTGTGTATGCACGTAACAGTGTAATAATACGTAGGAGATGCGATAATATAGGTCACACAGAGGCCTTAGAGGGAGCCTGGATGGTAAGATGTGAGCCCTTTAGGTCACTCCGAGACCTTAGCTTCACCTTTAATTTCTCCTTGTAGGTGACCTCTTGGTTGAAGAGGTGAGCTGAATCTCATATAAGGAGTCCCATATCTCACCTCCAGCCCTTTATGTCACCCTGAAGGTTTTTTCATATTTTATTTTTGTTATTTATTTATATGTAATAATAATAATAATAATAATAATAATAATAATAATTATTATTATTATTATTATTATTATTATTAGTATTAGTATTATTAGTATTATTATTAATATAACAATAATATTTTTTATTATAATAATAAAAATTTGGATGACACCCTTTTTATAGTTGACTCTTAGGCCATTATGTGAGCTTTTTAAATCTGGAGGTGACTCTTAGACCTCAGAGTCACCTATATAAGGGGTGCCAACCAAAATTTAAGGGGGTGTCCCTAACAGACCCCTATGGAAAATCTAAACCTGATTGTCATAAATCTAATCAGATAGTAAACACACACCCAAATGTCATGAAAATTTGATTTACGGCAATCTTATGAGATAAAAATCAACCCCTGAATTGAAGACAAAGCATAATAAAACAAAATTAAGGAAGTCAACCTGATTCGGTGATTCGATTGGCTGAGTTCCAAGGTGCTAAAGAGCAACTTTCTCACAACATAACACCAAAAAAACTTGAAGGCTACGATTGAGCAATTTAAGAGGTGAAAAATACATCTGGTGCAACTATTGAAATCCCATATAGATTCAGCAAGTGTGTACCTAAATCACTTGACAAAATCAAAATATCAAATAAAGTCTATCCTCTATGTGTTGGAGTCGCTAAACATTATAATCATGAGATGACATATCATAAATACTATCATCATTTATGGGAAAACATATTAAAAAACTAACATATCTTCTAGAGATTTTACCTTAACCCGAGGGGGAAGGCGCTTTATGGTTTGAGAACCGGGAGAGACGGTTTATTGTATTAATGGATCGTATGCAAATAGAATTTTGTAAACACAAAGAAAAAGAAAAAAAAGAAAAAAAAGAAAAGATGAGTAGAGTTGTTTTTTCTGAAAAAACTCTTCTGTCCTTTTATGTTTACGTCGCGCAGCTCACGCGCAGACATTAAGGTCTGCAGAATATTTGTTTCTTTGAAGACATTTCATTAAAAATGTATGCGCGGGCTCTTCTTGGTGCAGATGTGCCTCAGCCACTTCTTACATCTTCTAACATTCTCTAAAACTGTTTTTGATAAAAAAACATTTTTAAACAGTTTTTCTTATTAAACATTTCTAAACAGTTTTTTTTAATCGTTTTTTAAAAAGTTTTTTGTAAAAAAAAATTTAATAACTTTTTTAATATTTTAACAGTTTTTAGAAAACTTTTAATAACCAATTTTTAGGAAAAAAACTCCTTTTACAAAGAAAAAAACGTTTTAACCAGTTTTTTTTTAAAACATTTTTAGAAGTTTTTTTTTAAATAAAGCGTTTTTAAAAAGTTTTGTTTTTTATTTAATTTTTTAACAGTTATTTTTCAAACAAATAATATTTTAAACGGTTTTTAAAAAACTTTTGTATACAATTTCCAAAAAAAACATTTTTAACTAGTTATTTTAAATGTTTTTAAACAAATATTTTAAAAAAAAAGTTTTTTAATTGTTTAAAAAACGTTTTTGAAACGGTTTTTATAAAATATGTTTGTAATTTTATTTAAAAGAAAACTATTAAAAAAAACTATTGGTTAAAAAATACAGAAAGAAAATCAAAAGGTTTGAATGATAGTTATCTATAAGTTTTATAAACGGTTTATTTAAATTTCAGTTTATTTAAATTTCAGTTTATTTAAATTTCAGTTTATTTAAATTTCAGTTTATTTAAATTTCAGATTTATTTTAGCAGTTTGCAGAAATTAAAAAAACAAACACTCTTCTTCTTACAGACTGCAGAGGTTTGGTCCAGCTCTTCTTCTAAAGATGTCTGCAGATGTTATGTGACACCTCGTCCAAAAACCCTAGGTCAAACCGTTTAACTTGACTTTTTAATTAAGTATTAATGTGCATTAACTGGTCTGATTACTGTTTAAACTGTTAATTACTGTGCATGACCGTTAACTGATGACGTAAACCTAATCCCGCGTTTGTACTAAAAGCGTATACCCGTAAAATGCATAGAGATTTCATGTATTAATCATGGAATTTCAATAACAAGAAATTAAATATAGAGTAAATTACACAAAAGGTCATTTATATTTTACCTAAATTTCGGATTAGGTCCTTTAACTATAATAATTACACCAGACATCCTTTATGTTTTATACTTGTTTCGGAGAATGTCCTTTGTCACTAACGTTGTTAAAATTATCTGTTAAATCAGGGGCATTTTTGTCATTTTACTTTATCTTTTTAATAAAACACTTAAAAATCAAACCCCTAACTTGCCTCCACCGTTGCCGGATCCCTTTCACATTCTCCGACGAAGTTTGCTAATGGTGGCTTGGGGAATTCTCTTCAATGGTGGGATTAAAGTGACCTGGAGGGCCAGTTTCATAATTTAAGAGCAACTAGTAAGTAAAATTAGAATTATGTAGCACCTTATTTGGGTCAAATCTGTTACATCATCAATTATGAAATTGATGCAAATTGATGCAATTTTTTATATCAAGTAATCAACAATTTCTAGTAGAATTTTTACAAAGAATTCAACATCCACCATGATAATATCTTGCTCCACCATGATAATATTGTGTTGTCAAAGTCAAGCCCCTATTTAAGAAGAAGAAGCAAAATAATGAATTAAAAGGGAGAGCTTTGATAAGTTTCTGATGAAGATCAACTCGTGCTTTCTTGATGCGTCGATTTCACCAACATCATTCCTAACCTAGCTCTCACATCCGTCGTTATCAACCGGTGCCGAAACAATTTATTATCTCCGGTTCCGACACCGCTTGATATCCATTCCGATTTAACCATATTGCGGTTATTAGTGAACGATTCTGTCACACCCCCAGTTTCCACTAACGGAGTATAACCGTGTGGGGTGTGATCCAGACCAGGATCCAAGTATTTGATTACAACCAAGCCATAAAGTATTGTAATATAAGAAAAACATGTGTTTTATAAAAACCAAGTATAGTAAATCAGCTTCAGCTGAAGCTATTACATATGTACAAAGTTATTGTTGTTTACAAATACAGGAATTTAAATTGTCTGAATATTTCTTTAATTCAAGGGTTTGCACCATAGTAGTACTGCCGCCACCCGTGCCATCCATGATCCTCCAAGCTAACCTGAAAAGCATTCAACAATCAAGTGTCAGCCATGGCTGGTGAGTTCACTAAAGCAGTCTACCCGTCACAGGTAGACCTAAAGTTTATGAATAAAGACAGGTACAACACAATCAATATCATAAGACCAGTAAAATTTCCATATCGTAGGTAGCTAGCCTAAGTTATGCACACTTGAATCGTTCGCAACCGAAGCTGACAATGTATAGGGGTTACCTATGGATTTTGCCTTCCCGTGTCTTGAAAGACCACGGAGGGTAGGCTAACATTGATCTCAGTCCGACCGCCAGTCGGAGGGTGCATCCCGTGCACCGCTGAGCGGGGGTGTCAATCCCCAGTAGTACTACTCAACATCACCTCGCTATTCTATATTAACGGTCCGAATGTAAGGACTTTTTAGTTTAAAAGCAACTCAGTGTCACATATGATATTGGTCGGAAATTTACTCAGTAAGAAATACCTTACCGTTGCGGGTTACCATCCTTTACCGGATGCAACCACTTGCGCGTTATCGTCCCTAACTGGACATAACAATAAAGAGAGTGAACTCACCTTAGGGGGCACTGATACACAGCAAAAGATTCAACAAGTCGGTCACAATCAACCTGTTTGGGTAAATATGGCCTAAACGGGTTAGGAGGTGTCGCGAGGACGAAAATAGCAATCTTAGCACTTAAACATGTTTCATGTAGTCACACAAGTCATACAATGCATACAAAAGTTTCAGATTGAGAGAAATTCAAAGAATTGCCATTTTGGTTAAAGTTGACTCAGAAAGTCAACTTCAACACTCAAACTAGTGGCATAGTCAAAATCTACATACTTAGGAGTTTGGATCTTAAATTTTGCAGGCTTAAACTACTTGTTAAACATGACTTGTTGCAAAAAGAATCAATCGAAAACATCAAATAACGAAGAAGTTATGCACATTGCAAGTTGACCCATTTGGCACATAGTTAACTAGTTCATGAAAATTTGAAATTGGCATAACTCACTCAATTTTTGGGTTTTAAACCTCAAATGCTCCAGATCCTATATTTAATATGTGTACATCAATTTCAAATAGCAAACACCCCAACATAATAAGGTTTACATGTCCGACCCGTTAGAAAAGTCTACTTTTTAAAATTCCAAACAGCTTTGAGTACCTGTTTTGCAGCAGCAGTTTGGGTGACCAAAAGAAGGTTTTAGAAGGCGTATAAATAGCCGTTTTAAAGCTAAGACATCCTAGTTTATCACCCAACAAGAATCAATCATGTTCGATCAAAAATGAGCAAGTTATGGCTATTGAAAGTTGACCAATAATCAGTTTTGTTGTAGAAGGTCAAAGTAGGCAAATTGAATTTGATTAATCCATAATTTGATCAAAGCTTGGAGTTTGTTTACCAAAACCTCCAGATCTTAGTTTTAATATATAAAACTCATTTACAAATTTTAAACTCGTCAATATAACAAGATTAGCATGCCTAACAAATTTGAAAAGTCTACTTTTCACTGAACTTGACAGCTTTGCGCACCCAACTTGCAGCAGTGATTTGGGTGACCAAACAGAGGTTTTAGAAAGTGTGCGAGTAGCCGTTGTAAAGCTAAGACATCCTACTTTACTAGGGAAAAAGAATCAATCAGTTTCGAGCAAAATTGAGCAAGTTATGACCTCTGCAAGTTGGCCTAAAAATCTGGCCGAATCTGTCCAAAATTTGTAGTTGTATAAATTACATTTTCGCGGTTTTGGTCAATCTTTTGCTCGTTTAACTTCGTGTAAAGACTTGTAACGCATTAGATATCATATTGTCATGCATTCCTAGTTGTCATAACGATCATACAACAATCATAGCAAAAATCAAGTATACCACTAGCATATAAGCATATATTCTTCACTTTCAAGTACTCATACACCCAAATTCTTCAAGAACACATCTAACCATCTAACCACATGAAAATCACAGCCACTATAACATCTCAAATCTGTCCAAAATCATAACCCTACTTGTTCTAACATAAAACATGATTCATGAGTGGTTTCACACTCCAAACAACACATAAACACAAGATTAACACTTGCATTCAACAAATTTCAAGAAATGATTTCTAGGGCTTACAACTTGGGGCGAGATGACAGATTTTTGAGGAAGATGAGCTGAAACTAAAGCCTTCCGTACACTTCTTGAAGCTTGTATAGACTTGGGAAGCCTTGAATCTTGCTTGATTTGAAGAAACTTCAAACAAATTGAAGATGTGTGTGTGTGTGTTGGGTGTGAGAGCCGTGAGGGAGGAAGGGAAGAAGAGAAAGTGGCGTTCAAAATGAGGGGAGGGGTGGTCTTTAGGCAGATTTTAAGTTTAGGGTAATTACACAAATGGTCCCTCAACTTCCATTTTAAACACCTTTAACACATAACACATTTTAAATGGGTTTTTAACTAAAACTTGAAAAGTAAAACTTCCAAAATGTTTCTAATTGTCTTTAAACTCATTTAACATGTAATGTTTAGTCGGGACTAGTATGAATATCATTTACACATAAAAATTTTAATTTACGCACGAAATCCGATTTCACCCGAAAACGTGAATTTTGCAAGTAACACATAAAGTCATAAAATGATTTCACGAATCAAGTCATTAAAATTAGATAGCAAATAAATATGAACCACATACAATTATTTGAATCACGGGCCATGGGTTTTGCTAACGGATCTAACGGAACTAACGGGAAAAGTTAACGGGGTTAACTTGGGAAGTTGCAGTTGTCACAGATTCCCCCAAGTTACCCTCAAATTCGTCTTTCGAGTTGTTCATTGTCGACGTCGGACGATTCCGGCGTGGCGGCGGCAGTTGCGTAGTTAGGTTACTCTTCAGTCGGTAGAATTTGAAAAAGGGGCGACTTTTATAATTTATTAATATTAACGTGTAATTAAAGAAATAGTTCTTTAATTTGTGAAATATCAAAAATACCCCTGACTTAACGGACTGATTTAACAGAGTTAGTGATAAAGGACTTTTTCCGAAACAAGTATAAAACATAAAGGATGTCTAGTGTAATTATTTAAGTTAAAGGACCTAATCCGAAATTTAGGTAAAACATAAAGGACCTTTTATGTATTTTATCCGGAACTGGAACTGGTGTCGTGCGTTTATATAACCGACACGGGAAACTGATAAGCGATCATATGTTTAAAATTATTCGGTTTTAAACAATCTGGACGGTCGAGCTTAAACTGTTATGAACTGACAAAACTGAAAACTTTGACCGTAACCCGTTCGAAAAACTGAAAACTATAAATGATTTCTGAAAAACTGTTAACTGACTGTAACAATTGTTTTTATGAAATAAAAACATCACAAACTTTAACCGTTGTCAAGACTTAAGCCAAACCTAAATCGTTGACTCTGTTGGGCCTAACTAGGCCCAATAAGCTAAAAACAATGAAACCGAACCCGAAATCTTAACCCATTTCACAATCTTGATAAACCGAATGATCGTGGCGATCCGTAAACCCAACCAATGCATAACGGGCCCGGCCTCGAACCGGTGCCCTGTTTGGACCCGTATGGCCCATTACCGACAAACGAGCCCAAATACAATTTTTCTCTTAAATGAGTTGGCCTAATATAAAGCCCAAAATCCTATGGGTGTATTTTAAAATATCGGCCCATCAAACTTGCATAAATTTTTATAAAACTTGTTACCACTTGTTATTTTTATAAAAATTTGTCATGAACTTGTATAAATTTTTATACAACATTTATTCATAAAAGTTGTAGATTATTTCACCTCAAATAATTATAAGTTTTATAAACATTTATAACACTTGAACTTCATTTATAAAACCATGCCATTCTTGTTATATAAAGTCACCTACACATTGATATTTTTTTAAAATAGTTAGGAGATTTTAGTTGGTGAATTGTGATGATCAAAAGACCAACACCTCACTCTACTTACCTATCATCCTAAGCTAGTCATCACCATCATTGCCAAATAGTGTTGGAAGACTCTCATGTCCCTTTCACCATAATCTTCACCAACTTCCTTACACATACAAACTCATCCATTCTCTTTGCTCCCTCAACTCACGACCGACTCTCACCCTCTTCCCTCTCATTTCTCGGCAGCCTAGACACCATCACCACCACTCCTAGTTGCTGCCACCACCACCATCACCCTTAGCCACCACCATGGACCACCATTTCTCTTCTTCCTTTTCCTTTCCGTGAACTAAGAACCACCGCCACCTCCCATCCCTTCTCTTTCTGTCAAGAATACCACAGCCCCACCACCTTCACCTTCAGCCGCCGCCACCACCACCGTAACCCACCGCCACTCCCCTCCTTCCCTTGTTTTCTTCTCGGCAACCCACACCCAACAACCACCACAGCCGCCACCTCCTTGTTCTTGTCCTCCCTCACGACACCACACCACGAGCCCTCACCACCGTTCACCATAGCCACCACCAACCACCGTAAAACACAGCCCTCCTCCCTCAAGAAACTGCCGGCAACCCCTCTTCCTCTCTTTTTCTTCTTTGCCGAGAACCACAACAGCTGCCACTACTGCTGCCCTCCCTGCCGGAGCTCCTGCTGCTGCCGTATACCCCTTGCTGCTACTGCCTCCCGCCGCCTTGCTGCCGCTGGAGCTGCTGCTGCCGGAGCTACTGCTGTGGGTAGGCGCAAGCCACCGCCACCCTCCCCGTTTCTCTCGGTTTTCTTTCGTTCTCCGTTGTGAGTCTCCTAACCGATTATCGTTTACGTTTTATACGATTTAAACGTCCCAAACGATTCCCGAGTCTTGACAATTGAACCGTTAAAAACCCGAGTTTTGTTAACAAGCGAAAACATCTAACTATTCTTTCTAATCTTTTTCTTTGTTTTCTTAAACCTTAATGTTGTAAGGTTTGGAAATGTGAAATTTTATGTTGTTGTTAGATGATTTAAATCCATGTAAACTAAGTTTTATAACTTGTTATTTAATCAAAATCATCTCATGAGTTTCTAACATAATAATGTGGTGCTTTTATTTAAAATAAAACCCATGCTTAAACTCACTAGCTAGATGATTTATTTTGATCATATGATGATTTAATAATGTTTAACATATGTTACATGTTTAGACATTGTTGATTTTATGTGTTAATATGCTATGGTTCACTAGAATTATTGATATAATCATGTTTATGTTATGACATAAAATGATAGAATTATTAATAGTTGTGACTTATATTGTTAATCATCAAAATCATGGATTTATATTTACTAATAACAAGTATTCATGGACTAGATAATGTGTTGAAAACACTTATGGACTATTTTGGATATTAGGATGAGTTTATAAAAAGGTTGGACATAAAATGATAACATAGTAACATTTAAATGAAATTTTATGGTTAAATAATAACTTAGTAATCTTATAAAAATTACTAGTTAAACTAAACCATAAGAGTTAAGCCATAGAAATTATTATATAAAATGGTCACATTTTATAAAAATATAAATTCTAAAAGACAAGAATTAAAAGACTTGTTGAGATTTTATAAAAACGAAATGGATAAAAATATATATAGATATATTTTATATCAAAAAATGATAAAAGAATATATTTATGTCACTTGACATAAAAAGTATAAATCTTGGATTTTATACAAAAAGTGAAAATGTTTTATGTTGAGAATATTCTATAAAAAGTCTTTAAATTTAAAACTCTAACTTTATTTGATAAATAAAGTTATTTAGAAATGATTTTATAAAAATAAAATCAAAAGACTTATAGAAACTATGAAAAACATATTTTTGATTATTTTAAATAAATCAAAATAATCAAAACGTTTTAACCGGATCAAATGTTTATTTTTAAACGTTTGGAATTGAAACGAAATCTTTAAACGATTTAAAAATGTTTTACGACGTAATAAATCGTAAATAATTATTTTCAGCAAATAATTATCCTTATGAATTTTAGAAACCCTAATTTGAGTTAAAATCATTTTGGTTTGTAAATATAATTATTTTTAATAATAATTATATTTACATTAACTCAAAACCCTAATTTTCAAAACATGAGTTTAATATTAAAATAACCTTTAATATTTACCTACTTGTGTTTAATCATTAAATCTTTAACTTGTAATAATTTGATAAATTATTCCAACAAGTTAGAATAATTATTTCGATAATAATTATCAACTCTAGTTATATATATTATAACTTAACGCGATTAAATATTCAATCGATCGAACGAACTTAAAAATAATAATAAATATTATTATTTAAAACAATATTCAAGACTTGATTGAACTGGCCTTCATGATACGTGATCACATGTTCAATTCTTGTATTCAAATTACATAAATACTTTCATACGTGAACATTAGCATTTACTGATTTTAAACTGATTGACTGTCGGGTTTTCAAACGCTACAAACGGGATTATACGTCAAGACTTGACCGGTATCATTTGGGTAACGTTCGTTACTCAAATGATTAAGTGGACCCTTATGCATGTTGTCTTATGTATTATTAGGACGTTACTTGCTAGTTGCCACTCGGCAATCCATCATCAATACTGAATCAAGTGAGTTTCACGGCCCCTTTTCTTTACAACTGTTTTACACTTATGGGGGGAGAAATCATGAACTGATAAAATGCTTTTTACTTAATGTTATGGTTTACCGGTTAGCCGTATGACTACATGTTACATTCCGTATCCCAAACAACTGGTACTTTATCGTTATAAACGTTAGTACAACTGAAATCCCACTATTAATTGAATTCGATTAGTTCTGCTCGAAACGATAACTAGTGAATAGATCTATTTGGGTTGACAACCCTACCCATATTGGTAGCTCCAATCCTGACTTCGTACATTGTCAAGGGGTACACGTTAGTTATTCTAGCATGTTCGGTATTCTTGGTATAGAATGCTATGAGTGGGTAATCCGTTAGTATTCAAATTTGAGGTTCATGGGAGGATCTTACAACCACGACAGTAAAAAAACGTAACATTTAAGTATATCGTAAACTGTTATTCCAACATAATGTAAACTGTTATTCCAACATACTGTAAACTGTTTTCACAAACTTACCATAGAATCATAAACCTGTGAACCTCACCAACTTTATGTTGACCTTTTAAACTCATGATTTCTCAGGTATCTAAGCTTATCATGGAAGACGTGCAAATGGGGCTTCACTGTAACTTTCGACCCTGCTTCACCGGAGTCGTAGTCCCGACCTATCTTAAATAAACTGATTTATGATTTCAATATCAAACTAAGACTTTCATTCAAATGTAAGACATTATCATTTCACCACAACTTTCCGCTGCAACATAAATGGTATTATGTTTTAAATGACGTTTGAATTTAGTAGAAGTTGTTCTGTATATCTGCGACTATGATTCCGTCTCGCTCACACCCAAACTGTTGACCGGGGTGTGACATGTTATCCATAGACTACAGACATTTTACCTTTTAAACTGCACCGACAAAAGCATACAACAAACAAAATAATTCACAAAACTCATAACAATATACAATAAAGTTTTGATTTTCTTGTTTAACATAGCCATAATAACATAGCAACTGAAGATATGGATTTGTGTAGTTGAGACTCTGAATATATTATGTAAATAAAATTAATTTACAATTTAGATAAATGATAATTACTTTGTAGAAATAAATATTGGAAATCATATCTTCCTGTCAGGACCGATTTCACATCGAGAATCTCGATCTTGAGCAAGAACGAAGATGAGATGAAGGAGACGGGATGAAGAGAATCAAAGATAATAAATGACAAGAAATGATAAAACAAACGATTCATTGATTATTGCTGAATGATTACAACGAAACGAATGATTACAAACTCGTCATTGGAAATCCATGGTCACATTGGGTTGAGCTCAAACCCAATGTGTGACTCTCTCTCTAGAAATGATAGCTCACATCACTCATTATTCATCCATTATTCATCATCTTTCTAATGGAGCTATCCCTTCCTATTTATAGAGAGCCCATGTGTTCACTAGCCCACTAACTAGCTAACACACATACAAATGAGCAAATACAAATAAACAAATGACATAATTATTATTAATTAAATCAAAGATGATTTAATTAATATGAAGCTTGACTCGCTCGAACCGATCTTCCGTTAACTTTTACGTTGACCGTTGACCCGAACGGTTGACTTTTCAAGAAAACGTCTTCGGTCCAAACTTGCAAGCCTCGAGCATCACAACCCGCGTCTCTGAATCAAATCACAATGGATTTTTCAACCGAGTTATTCGAGAATAGATTTGATGGCGTCAGTCACACTTATTAAAAGTTCCAACATGAACGGGGTTTTCGAATAGATAACCCGCAGAAATGTTATCACAATAAACAAGGGTCGCCTTTTGCATAGGCACGTGAAGCTCAAATAGAAGATTACGTATCTAACTAGTTTCTGCAGCAGCATTGGCGACACCGCGGTATTCAGCCTCGGCGCTGGAACGAGAAATAATGGCCCGACGTTTGGAGGACCAAGAGATGAGGTTATCACCCAAGAATATGCAATAACCAGAGGTGGAGCGACGAGAATCTGGGCACCCTCCCCAATCCGCATCAGAATAAGCAGTCAAGGCTTAGCAATCATATTATTCTGTGCATTTATGTATCGATTCTATGTATATTATAGGTCCTTTAGATTATTTACTTTCCTTATTTGTATCGGTGTACCTTATATATTTATAGTTATGTTTGCAATGAAATGGTCAAGTGATTAACACTTTACACTTAGTGCTCAATTCAATGAAGGGTTGTTTGGTAAGGCCGAGGGTAAACATCAAATTGTAATGCCTTGATTGTTTGTTTTTATGATAATTTTTCCTCCAATTTAAGTAAGAGTTAGATACTTTGTAATGATTTTTTCTAATTTATGCATTAATAATGCTATTTCCAAACTTTTCAGATTATGCATATTTTAGATTAAATAAAAAACTTAAGTTATAATTCATAATATGGTATTGGTAACTTTACCCTCTTTATCAAAAAAATATATTTAGGACATGTCTCTACTTGTATATTTGGAAAATGCAAGATAGACGTGATCATGTTTAAAAAACAATCAAACCCTCAATAGCGACTAACATGAATTATGAATTGACAAACTTGAGACTTTAAGTATGTATAGAAAGTTAGATGAGTATAAAATTTTATCAAAATTATAATGATCACATTCTAATTGTTAAGTATAGAATCTAAATTATAATCAAAAGATTATAATCTTATCAATAAAATATGTTATGTTAATATACATTATAAAACTTACAATTGTATTAGTCGCGATGTCTAAAATTTCCAGTTTGGATGAACATAGCTCATTCGATATGGTATGAAAAACTATTTAATATTGGATATTGTGAACATGATTTTTATCGCTTATGAATTTCTCTATAAATAGTATCACCCATAACGCTACGCTGATTGAATTTGTAAAATAGTATTAGGTATTCATTAATTAAAATATTAAATGTGATTTGCTCACTTTTATCTAAAAACACACTAAATAAGTGTTTATTGGTATTTTATAACTTTCTGAATATTTTTTAAAAGAGTTAACTTCCTTTTTGGTCCCCGAAGTTTATCAGTTTTCTCACTTTTAGTCCAATTTTAAAAAATAATCAATTTAAGGGCCTCGTCTTTGGTTTTTTTCTCAATTTTGACCACCTTCAAAAATTCATCCAAATTAATCGCTAAAATGAATAACATTTATGTCTAAATTGAACTCTATTCACCTTTAGATAGATCGACTTCCTTTTTAAATTGATGAATTAGAGTTTAATTTGGACATAAATGCCCTTCATTTTAACGATTAATTTGGATGAATGTTTGAAGGTGACCAAAATTGAGAAAAAAACCAAAGGTGATGCCCTTAAATTTATTATTTTTTAGAAATGGACTAAAAGTGAGAAAATTGGTAAACCTCAGGGACCAAAAAGGAAGTTAACTCTTTTTAAAATAAAAATAATAATAGTTTAAAAATAATTTTTAAATAAAAATAAGATGTAAATTAATATATGATTGTCATAATTCCATAAATATAAATAGATAAAAATATATCATGATTATAAAATAGGATATAATTTCCAATAAAAAAGAGTTTATTAGGGATTAAAAACTTTTGTAAGAATGAATCTACTGTTGACATTTGTCAACAATTGTAATTGTTTATTAGAGTAGGAAGTGTCAGGACCGATTTCACATCAAGAATCCCGATCTTGAGCAAGAACAAAGATGAGATGAAGGAGACGGGATGATGAGAATCAAAGATAATAAATGACAAGAAATGATAAAACAAACGATTCATTGATTATTGCTGAATGATTACAACGAACCGAATGATTACAAACTCGTCATTGGAAATCCATGGTCACATTGGGTTGAGCTCAAACCCAATGTGAGACTCTCTCTCTAGAAATGATAGCTCACATCACTCATTATTCATCTATTATTCCTCATCTTTCTAATGGAGCTATCCATTCCTATTTATAGAGAGCCCATGTGCTCACTAGCCCACTAACTAGCTAACACACACACACAAATGAGCAAATACAAATAAATAAATGACATAATTATTATTAATTAAATCAAAGATGATTTAAATAATATGAAGCTTGACTTGCTCGAACCGATCTTCCGTTGACTTTTACGTTGACCGTTGACCCGAACGGTTGACTTTTCAAGAAAACGTCTTCGGTCCAAACTTGCAAGCCTCGAGCATCACAACCCGCGTCTCTGAATCAAATCACAATGGATTCTTCAACCGAGTTATTCGAGAATAGATTTGATGGCGTCAGTCACACTTATTAAAAGTTCCAACAATTCCCCCTTGACTGACGCTGTCAAATCTGTCAAACTGGTGAAGAACCGCTCTGTCGTGCATCTTCGAAGAATAACTGATAAACCGGAATCTTTCTGTTGTAAAGGTTCCCCCTTTGAATAAGCTTCTTCTGTTCTTGTTGCTCCAGTTGAGATCCAAGTGCTGCAGTTCACTCGGTTCACACGGTCGGGTACAATACTAAGAATGCTGAACATTGGAGAAAAAATCGCAACAAATCGAATCAGATAAACCAATCAATCACTGAAAATGCTCCAACTTCTGATAATCGACCCGATAATCCAGTTCTATTATTGTTCCCCCTTTTCTCTAGATCCCTCTGAAAACATCCGATGCGGAAGCGGAAAATCAGATGCAGAGAGTGGAACCGTTCCGCTCAGTTCCGAAGAGAAAACGGTACTAAAATCCTGAAATCGGACAATCTTGCGAAAAACCGGAAGCCGGGTGCTGACAGTTGTGAATGATCCATAAATACTGAACTTGTTCCGCTTGACTGGGTTGGATGCGAAAACAATGTCAAATCGGTGAAAAACTGAGATCCCGAGCGTAAACGAGAAATTTATTCATAACCGGAGTCTTCGTAATTTTGGGCGAAGAAAATCGAGCTCGAAAAAATATTCCGTGAAGATATCTGAGTCAAGCAGTGCAATTTGGAATGAATCTGAGAAGACCGTAAATTTTATTCAAGTAACGGTCCTTCCGTTAGAGATTTAACGGAATATTCCAATATTTAACTGAGATTCCTGTTAATTCGGTTAGATGACATCAGTGCTGCATCAGCTAAACAACTTGGAGTGAGACATAACGAAACAGTCACAAACTTAACCGAGAAGCGAAACCAGTCCGTCAGTGGTCGTTAGCTAACGTGGTCTTGACGTCAACAAAAACTAGAAACCCGATCGAATAAACGGAATAAATCCATGACCACTAAAATATTTTCACAATTTCGTTGCGGCGTTATCCCGTTTGTCTTGTAAAAGACTTATTAGAAAATACCCGCATTTAACGAAATAATGCTGAAAATACCATTAGATTTAATTAAATCTCTAAATAAATCCCATGATCCTTGTCAAATAAATATGACCAATCAGATTTGAGGAATCATGGCAATCCAACGACAATAAATTAAAGGATCAAAGGGTTGTAGCAGCGATCCGTGTGAGATGGCAAAGGACCAATCAATGCGTGACAGCAGCAACAAACTCAACGGAAACCTTTGAGAGGCTGGTCCCACGCGTCTGATTCACCAACCAATCAGAAATGGACTTCACAATTCCTCAATGGTAGTATTGAGTGAACGGGTCCACGCCTTTGTTTCCAGCCACTCACAGCTCAACAGCACAAAAAAACCTCAACAACTCTTGATGACCACATGGGACCCACGCGACCAATGTTTTCATGACCGGACCGGACCGGACCGGCCGGCCGGACCGGTCGGATCGGGAACCGGCACGGAGAGCGGTCCGGTTAAGCATAGTTGGGCCGTTCGAGTTTGGACCGGACGGTTTTCACGGGTCAGCGGTCGAACCGGTAACCGGGTTTCACGATCGAACCGGTTTTACAATATTCAAAAGTGTATGAAACCAAAATCAGAGAAAATGAAGAAATGAAAAGTCATGAACGGATTTAAGAACAACGTTATCACCGGTGAACGTCGGTGGTTCTGTGACCTGCGCGGCTTTTGCGTTGTTTAGAGCCTAGAAAATGAGTGTAACTGGTACATTTAGATCATCTTCAAGTTTGATCTGTGTATGTTGGAGCAAATCTTAAACAAATCTTAGAGAGAGTGGGTAGGAAAGAAGCTTGGTAGAGAGAGAGGTAAAGTGACGGCTGTGAAAAAGAAGAAACATGGTCCGTGTGTTTACTAAAAGACGTAGGGTTTTGAAAATTTTCATTTATTACCCTTCATATATGATAGCTATAATACTTTGAACCCTTTATTTTCTTGTAATTTAATAATATGATTTCACTTGATTTATTAATCCACATTATTTTTATTAAAAAGTATATAAATTATTTATAATATCTTCCGGTTCTTAAACCCGGTCCGACCGGTTGGACCGGTCCGACCAGTGAACCGGTAAGACGACCGGTTCACTATCCGGTCCGGTTCTGAAAACATTGCACGCGACTCCTTCCCCCCAATAGGATGGCGACAACAGAATGAGAGTGTCGGGTTTGACCGACAGCAGGAGAGAGAAACATGTTCTGATGCCCAACCAGCACATGACACGTCATCGGTCACCCCACTTCTTCCTTAAAAATCGTTCGACCTCTGTAAACCCTAAAACGACCGGAATCTGATCAAAAAAAAAAAACGAAGGCTCATCGGAAAACTGTATTTCATCCGTATCTTCCTTATTACACGACGAAATTCGATGATTTTTATACCGTTGGATTCGTTATTCGATTTTCTACAACCCTTGACGAACAAAAACATCTGAAAATTATTCGAGTGAAAACCCAGATGTCGAGTTCGCCAAGTTTCGAGGTCGCCAAAGACAAAAACGAGGTCGCCAAACCTTATTCAAGATCGCCAAGCTAGTCGAGATCGCCAAACAAACGAAGTCGCCAACACTTATTCGAGGTCGCCAATGCAAGAAACGAGACCGCCAAGGTTTATTCGAGATCGCCAACCATGAAATCGCCAAGAACATCTTCATGCTCAGTGAAATCGCCAAGGCAATCTTCAACTAACCCAGAAAAATGATGAACACTGACAAATCTGATGCGATGCGATGTCCCATAATGAGATTAGACCACAGATTCGTGACTGATTCGTGAAGATTAGTTATTCATGAAAATGTTTTGGCCACAAACAATCCATAAACAGCAGTAAATCAGATCGAATCAGCTACTAAAATCTGGAAAATAACTAAGAACATGAAGAACACGCACAAACACCGTCAAGTGTGTGTTTTTCCAGATCTGTCAAATATGTTGCGAATCAGGCGAAATCGATGCTTCCATTGGATCCGGAATGCGTTTTCCATCAAGAATAGTGCTTTATTTCATCAAAAAACACTGAGTATAACACCAAAAACTCAAGATCAAAGCTCGAAATCTTCAAGAACACCCAAAAAACGTGAAAACCCTAACTGCTTTATTTTTTCAGCTCATATCTCTTATTTCTTCACTGAATTTGACATATGGAGCATGGAATCATATCTAAATGAATCCAACAACAAGAATCTATCATCAGATTCATCCAGAAATCATCCAAACATCTCCAAAAATAAGAAAAAGTAGAAAAAGTCTCCAAAGTGGGTTTTCCAATCAGCACCTCATTCAAGCTCAAAATCAAGATCCGAGTGACCAGATTCGTCGTGAGACGAGATCTGATCGGTACCCGCTCTGATACCATTTGTCAGGACCGATTTCACATCAAGAATCCCGATCTTGAGCAAGAACAAAGATGAGATGAAGGAGACGGGATGATGAGAATCAAAGATAATAAATGACAAGAAATGATAAAACAAACGATTAATTGATTATTGCTGAATGATTACAACGAACCGAATGATTACAAACTCATCATTGGAAATCCATGGTCACATTGGGTTGAGCTCAAACCCAATGTGAGACTCTCTCTCTAGAAATGATAGCTCACATCACTCATTATTCATCTATTATTCCTCATCTTTCTAATGGAGCTATCCCTTCCTATTTATAGAGAGCCCATGTGCTCACTAGCCCACTAACTAGCTAACACACACACAAATGAGCAAATACAAATAAACAAATGACATAATTATTATTAATTAAATCAAAGATGATTTAATTAATATGAAGCTTGACTCGCTCGAACCGATCTTCCGTTGACTTTTATGTTGACCGTTGACCCGAACGGTTGACTTTTCAAGAAAACGTCTTCGGTCCAAACTTGCAAGCCTCGAGCATCACAACCCGCGTCTCTGAATCAAATCACAATGGATTCTTCAACCGAGTTATTCGAGAATAGATTTGATGGCGTCAGTCACACTTATTAAAAGTTCCAACAGTTCAACATCAACAAACAAATTTACATGGTATCACGAGTTCTCTAAACTCCTGTGCCTTCCCCGCAGCTTCGGTTTCCCTACCCCTTTTCCGGCGACTGCCGCTTTTTCCTCCCTGCCGGTTGTTACGATGACCGACAAAAACGATGCCACCCCTGACGACACCACCAAACCAACCCCTTGCTCCGGTCAACCCTATCTACGCTGTCACTAACATACAACACAAAGTTCGTATGTTAGATGGCAAGCGGGTTACCTACTCGTCCTGGGTGAAGCTTTTCCAAATCAACGCCCGTTCCTACGAAGTGCTACATCACATAGATGGAACCCTCCCTCCTGCTAAAACCGACGAGGGATATGCAAACTGGTTGAAAATCGATTCCATTGTTTTACAGTGGATCTATGGCTCTGTTTCCGATGATATCCTTTCCCATGTCATCGAATATGAGTCCACTGCACTCGAGGCTTGGAACCGAGTGAAACAATTGTTTTTAAACAACAAAGGGTCTCGAGCGGCTGCTCTCACCCATGCCTTTACAACCCTACAGCTCTGATACCATGTAAAGTGTTTAATCACTTGACCATTCCATTGCAAACACAACTATAAATATACAAGGTACACCGATACAAATAAAGAAAGTAAATAATCTAAAGGACCTAGAATATACAGAGAATCGATACATAAATGCACAGAATAATGTGATTGCTAAGACTAAGAAATTAGAAATCTGAAAGTAGAGCGAAGAAGGATACTGAATCGTTGTCGCTACTTCACCGTGAATCCGTGCCACAACTACTTCCCCAACATCTCCAAGAGATCGCTAACCATCGCTGCTAAATCATGTCCGCTTTCATGGCTAAATGTGTCGCCCAACATATGTCCCCAACCACCACGGGAGCCACCATCTCTAATCATCAACCTCGGGTCTCCAATTTCAGGGAAGATTTTGTAATCTATGCTCCACCACCACAATCAGTTTAATGCACAGTTACAAATTTTGTTTGTGAAAAATTCATACAAATTTTCTCAAAGCAGAAGGATCAACAATCAGAAACCCTAAATTGCCGAAATCCAATTAAATTACGGTTATAAAAGACCCAAATCCCCTGAAATCGAAATTTTTCCCTCTATCAATACTATACTACGCTACACGATCTAATCTCACGTACCACATTTCTTATTTAAATTACATGCGAACATTAGCAAATAGAGAGGTCAGAGGAGGGGTGATTGCATGAACAACGGTTTATCCAAGAGATTTTTTATTATTTTTACCATTTAACAGAGTTTTATTAAAAGGATACATACAAACACGACTCAACCCACCATACAAGGAAGGTGGTCAACAAGCTGCGCCATCAACCCTTTCTGAATAGCGAAACCTAAACGCGTAAAAACAACGTTCATCGACCTAGGGGACACAATGTTCCCTGACATGACTTTTTGGATGCGACTGAGCGTGTCCACCGCTTCCCGGGCGAGGTAACCAAAAGTGTCAAACGCGAAGAGATTTTGGTTAGTCAGACGGAGATCCGATGTAGGGACGATTGAAAGAGGGATTGTGAATGGAAAAAGGAAATCAAGGGGTTAAAGTTGATCATGTGACGGTTATTGAAGGGAGGGAGACGGTAGAGTTGAAGGCTAATTAGGTTGAGGATGAGGGGAAGCGTTGCGGTGGTTGTAACGCCTATGACGTTGACAGACATGTACGGAACTGAAAGATAAGAGGGACGAAAATGTAAGAATAGACACCGAATGTTGTACTACAGGCAATATAATACAATATATATAATAATATATATAAACAATCAGTAACTTGCATTATATATATATATAGTGTAGCAAATATTTAAAAAATCGTTTATCTGCTGTAGTGGTTTGTTCTTGGTGCGTGGTTTTATTTTTTGAGTTGCGATGGTTCGAGTCTCACTACTCTTAATTATATCCGTTTTTTCTTCTTAGCCGATGATCCGCTTCACAAACATCCCATTTTCTCCGACGAGTTTTTTCTTTGTTGAATCGACCTTAAATTAAACCCTAAAATATCCGCTTCACAAACCTCCCTTCCCTATGAAACCCTAAAATAGTCGTTGCTATCCCCATACTCAATATAAAATCATGCACCTCACACTACCATCCCTAAGCAAAACAACCCAGAACGTAAAGAAAATCAATACCTCGATTCGACATGCAAGAACTTCCTCGCCACGCCAGAGTATGGTCGTTACCGTGAACGTTATCTTTCTTAGGCTCTAAGACGTTGAGAGTGCCGGAGGCGGAACAACGAATCATTTGAATGTAGACTTCATGATCGAAATCTTCGATTGAAGGTAAAATCTTAATCAGAATTAGGGTTCTCTTAGGCTATCCGTAGTGGATGGAGCCCCTTGTGGGCGTTATGCGCCATGTGGCGTCCACGTCAGCATGAGGGGCTCCATACCAAAAGTGGTGTAGTGGGGCTCCATATATAAGCCCCCTAGCAATCATTACCTAATTATTTATTTAATCATTTTTTATATAATTTAATATTAAACATATTAAAAACTAAAATTAAAAAAAAAACAAGACATAAAAACTAGAAGATTTAAAAAAAAAAACAAACTTACAACATTCTTAAAGAAAACAAACTTACAACATTCTTAAAAAAAAACAAACCTGAAAATTAAAAAAAAACAAACATGAAAATAAAAATAAATAAATCTAGATTCTTAAAAAAACATCTAAAGGCCATAGTCTTTCATGATATCCGCTCGAATTTGCAACGCGAGGCTTCGGGCGGGTTCTTCATCGGGGAGCGGTTGCATGAGCCTCTCCAACGCTTTTTCTTTTTTCCGAGCTTTAACGGCATTGATTTGTTTAAATTGGATGAGAGGTAGTATTTATAGTGTTTAAATTAGGTTAAAAAAAATTAAAAAAAAAAAAGGAAATGACCGATGACAACGGTCGGATTTTTAAAACCCTCCCCACCTACACGGCGCCATTAACATGGCGCTCCTCACGATTTTGGCTAAGATGGCGCCCCTGGGGGTGAGTGTGGGCGCTATATGGGGCGTTATGGGCTCCATGGCGCCCCCATGGAGCCCCACTACGGATAGCCTTAGAACTTTAGAATTTGGTTTGATTTACTGGATTGAATGATTGAGTCAGAATTTTTAGCTCTGAAATCTCACTAGAAGACTATATGATTTTATTCTTTGCCGTTTGAGATGATCCAAGACGGTTAATTGGGGAAATTCATGTCTCAAATGTGTAGCTACTCTCAGGTGATTAACTTTTTTTTCCATCTAAAAATGTCGTATCGTAATCCATTGGTTTTTGTTCTTCAAATTAATTTAACCTTATGCCTTCACTTTCTTAAGGTTTTTATTGTTTGCAAATTTTTCATAAAAAAAGTTGTGCAGATTGTTAATAGAGTTTCGGAAGAGGTGCAGTTTGCTAATAAGCTATAATCCTTTTATATATTGGTTGAAAATTGTTGTTGATCATATAACCAGGTGCATGCAGATTGTGTTAGATGTTAATTATAATCACTTAGATGGAAGTGGGTGTGTAAAAGATAACTTTGTGTTGACACAGTTGTTCGTTTAAATCTTAGTTTTCATTTTCTATGCTTGAAAAGTTTACAAAAGAGGGTAATGGGGGTAAGAGACCTAATATTGAATTCTTTATAGATTGTTCTAGGTTACTACTTAAGAAGGAATGCAGATTTTTTTAGAACAATACAGGTCTAAATAATACATCGAGTGAGAATTTTATGGTGTTGATCGAATCCTGAATCGTTAATACAATAAACAGATAAACACGTATGTAAAGGTTACCTGTTGTCATCTGATTGAGATTAGCAACAGTTAGGTTGTCCATCCTGTGAGTAGCCTTGGTTCCCCTTTATGGGTGTATGCTAATGATGGGATTGAGAATCGTAAAGGGTATTACGATTTTAGAGAGAGAGAGAGAGAGAGAGAGACGAAATTTGTAGGTGGTGATTGACCCCTTAATCTCTCCAATAAGCTCTATATATATACACCCAAGGGGAACCCTAGTCTATCTAATAAGGGCAATTACGTCCATCAAATAATGCCAGATAGGGTTAAATAAGTAATTGATTATTTAAGATAAATGATTAAAGGACATAATATAATATATATATTATATACATATATATACGAAAACATATATATATATATTAAGTAATATATATATTACGTCTAACATTCTCCCACTTGGCCGAATGATCATTTATAATGAGATATTAGAAAAGTCTGATCAGAATTTAATACTCATTTCAATTTTAAACCAAAATTGCAGCAGAAAAATACAGTCATAGAGTTGATTATCCAACTCAAGAGCCCCATTAATCATACTACAACCCCAAATTTAAAATTCAACATAAATTCAGAATCAATCACAAAATAAGCCCTTAACGTTGATTTGTATATAAATTGTGTATATGTCCCGTTAGGAATGCGTAACATATTTAGAGACAACAAATCAAACGGATGAGGAATAATTGATAATTAGTCATTCATATTGTGATATGCTTGGTCATTAGTAAACCTCGTCTTCATTATGAGCTCTTAGAAAAGACTTATGAGGATAGACCTTAAGTTATAGGATCCTTTAAGCATATCATGAATGTTTTCAATACAAGGACTTAGTTTCCTCTATTTTGTTCTTAAATGAACAATAATCTTGTATCGAAAATTTAATGCAGCTCCGCTCAAAACTGTTATTGTTTTAAGAGATTAGAGTAGCTGACTTTATCACAGTAAGTCTTCAACATTTTATATTGGAGTTTAGGAATCATGAGTCTACTGATAAATTTACCAACAACATCTAGTGACAAATCATGTCATAATAACTTAGGTTGTTGTTATTAGGTTCTTATGACTCCTCCATGACCATGAGATAAATCTGTCCGCAGACATAAGGATATACCCCTGAGTTGACATTTAATATCCTTTGAATACAATAAAGTCAAAAAAAGAGATAGTCAACTATTTTAAGTTTTCTCACTTCTTCTATAATTTAAGTTTTATAGTCTTTCGTTTCTTATAGATATTGAAATGCCATCTTAAATGCTTTATGATGCACTAAACTTAGGAAATGATTTTCATCATTTCTAGTATTTCAACAATGAAGGCAATATCTTAAAACAAGTATAGACTTGAACATAAGATTTGAACCTTTATTAGTAATCTCCTTTAGTTACTAGAATTACAGATAAAGAGCAACGTTGCATGTTGTAATGTGTTCAACACATGGTTAAAACTAATAAGACTTAATTAATGTCTTATTAGTTTTATCTTGATGTGTTTTGATGCTTATTGTATAAGAAGCATTTTCAAGATTTTAATGTCAAAATTATGCCAGAATAAGTCGCTTTGACTCATGCAACAAAACTAACGTATTACTTGCCTAAAATAATGTATATATAAGGGCAAGTATTGTATCATTTGCTCCCACTCATCTTAAGGTAGGCCCATTTAGTCCACTTATTATTGATGAAGAATGATTAAATTTATAACTTCATCAGACTTTGAGTATCACTTGTAAGTTTGCTTATATTAACCCTTTATATGAATCTACTCATCTTAAAGACTAAGTGTTCTTTAACTTTCAGGCTAGAAACCTTAAGTTTAGTTTATGAACATGTCTTCATGTTAAGTGAGTATTAAGGAAAGATATTTTATAAGGCCGTTAAATGTCACTCGTAATTATGAGTGAGTAATAAGGACAATGATTATCTCTCAAAGAATCCTTTAGAAAATGAATTCTTAACTTGTTAATCGCCTTTAGAAAACAACAATTTATAACGTTTAATTTCTCCTTTTGGAATTCAATTTAGCTATAGAAAACTAAACTTCTAACGTTATTCTGATTTAGGGAGTTAAACTCATTAATAATAGCTTTATTCCATCAGATAATTTGATTGATTTCTAATAATGGCTCTTAAATCAGAGATACGATTAGTAATCTTTCCAATATCCATGTATGCTTTATTAAGGTAGGTTCATAATCATCAAAGTTAATAGGAAACTTCATACCTTGATGACCTACTAAGCTGGATCTAATGAGTTGAAGCAAAACATTAACAGTTTCATAGATTTCCTCTTGAGCATTTAAGTCAGGTATATTAGGAGTAACATTATTTCTAAGTATGTGGAAGTGGATCAGTGTTATAGTAGCGTGGTGTACAAGAGGTGTAATCGGAGTTAAATTCAGAGTTAAATTTAACTTTGTCTCTCCCCCCGCCTCTTGTACTTTCAGGCAAGCCATGCATAAGGACTTTTCACTACTCCCACTGAACTTAGAAGAGAAGTCATTGATAAGGACTTGGACTGCTCCCACTAATCTTAGAATTCCTTATGAACTTGGCATGCAACATGCTTAGTGTTGAGGATTTTTTTAAGGTTTAATTACGGCTAATAACTAATCATATGGTTTATACTTGGTTTCCTTCATGTCCGGATTTCAGAATGAATCTTAGGGGACATATTAGGTAACCTTGTTTAGCATATGAGTTGTTATTTTTAGAGCCTTGGTATATAGAAATAGATGTATAACTTAGATGACATATTTATTATCATGTTTATAAGGATACTTAGATGCATAACTTAATGATGTATCTTTAGAAGTACCATACATGATCTACACCCACACTAGTATGATCCTAATGGAACTGAGAGTGTTACCATTATTTGTATGTCAATCTTAATATTTAATCTATTAAATCTAATCTCACAATCTTCATTATTTGTATGTCAATCTTAGTATTTAATCTATTAAATCTAATCTCACAATCTTTTATTTGATGGTTAAGTTGATTTTGAACTTTGTCCTTAAAAGTTCAAGGTGAGAAAGATATTTTTCTTTATTTAAGTACAAGAATAAATAATCAGTAAATGAGTGATGAATGTTTTATGCCCAGATATTCCATTTTAGGATAAGGTCCACTAATATATTTGAGTTTTGGTGAGTTAGAACTCTTAGTGAAAACTTGTTTATTCCCTTATACACATATTGTCTTTGTTAAATTCTTACTTACGTGATAACAAAGATTGTGAACATTTATTATCTAGTTATAAGTTATAAAGATTTCAACCCACGTAAAGACAACTAGATAAGTATAACCAACAACTTTGAGAGTTTAGGGTAATAGTGACATTTGTCATAGTCGTTTAAAACCTTATAACCGTCGATGTCTTACTTTAGTAATGATACTAGGTTCCAAGTGATCTTGGATCATAATAAGGTATCATAAAGTGTAGTGCATTGATAGATTTTCATAGTTTGTACAACTTTGACATTGATTTTGTCACTTACTCTCATAATAGTGGTTGTTTGGTTTATTCCTAGTGTATGGATTGTAAGAGATCTTTATAAGACTAGATTTAATCCACTGTGTTAATCTTAAAATTAATGGGCACAATTATCACTGTTGATTATTCTTTGTTAGCCAGTTGTTCCTATAAGGATTTAGAACTGGAAGTTTTCTTGTATCTTATTTTAGAATTTAGAACTATCCTCCTTATTTAAGTTATTTTAATTATATAAGGGTTAGTGATTGTGAGGTGAACAAATACGCTTTTCTAATTTAAGGGATTATGTATCCTTTATGCACAATGCTATCAAGCACTCATTTTCCTTCTGGTACTTATAAGTGTCATGACTGATTTTTAGTAGCATGTAATTGTGCTAAGAAAGGATTCACAAAGAAATGCACTAGAAAATCTTCAATTTGAAACATGTGTAAGCCCTTTAAGGGTCATGTTTTCTGATGTGTTCACTAAATCATTAACCTAATTTATACTTTGCACTAAGCATATTAGATGTTAAGTGTTTGCACACATTTAAAAAGTTCATTTAAAATTTATTACTTCACAAGATGTTTAGACTAGGAAATCTAAGACATCTCCCCTGATAGCAAAGTTTAAAGGGAATTTGATTATCATGATAGAAAATTTGAGTAGACTTTACTCGCTTTTAATGTTCTGGTTGTAAAACCTTTTATTTGAGAGAGTAATAAGAGTCTTTTGTCTTAAGAGATAATCAAAATCATTATGATGAGAGGAAGACATTTATGGAAACATTTAGTGATTATAAATTTAGAGTGGATAAATTATGGAGATTAAATGTTAAATTGAAAAGAAGATCTAAGAGTGATTCTATGGGGTACTTAAAACTAAGGCACAATTAATAATGCATAATGATAAACTAAGGCATAATAATGATGCATAATAATAATAATGTATTATCATAAACTAAGGCATAATAATGCATGATAATAATGTGCGATTATGAAACAAAAGAAGATGTGTTATAGTCTGTTATATCACCAAAATAACAGACTAGTTAGGTTCTACTTAAATGAGTCGGCTTTCGCTTTGGTTACTTGCCTATCACCTAAGCATTATGAACAAAATAAGCGTATGTGCAAAAAACAATGTAACACATCAGCTTTGGCCAGAAATGATACACTTAAGTTTTATGCACAAATTAGTTTCGCTGAATACAAGTATGACCCATCAGCTTTGGCCAGAAAGGAAACACATGTATGTATAAGGCGAATGCTTAATTTTAGTTAATGAAAATCGCAAAACAACGAATCAGCTTTGGCCAGAATCGAGGTTTTAAATATGTTATCAAGTTAAGCAAATAAATTAGTTTAATTTAAATAATTCAACTTGTATTGTAAAATTAAATGAAATTAGTTAAGGTAGTAAATCAGCTTTGGCCAGAATTACCACTTTTGAAGATGTCATCAACTTGACAAGTTGATAAATTAATCTAATTTTGATTGTAAATCAGTGTCAATAAGTTGACTTGTAAGATGAGGTTAAATGACATTATATATAGGTAACAAATCAGCTTTGGCCAGAATTGAAACCTTTATTAGATGTTTATTATTAACTATGAATAACACAAGTCAATTAGTTATCTGATTTTAGTTGGTGTTAGGTTTTGTAAAAACGTAAGCATATAAGGTTTTAAACAAAACAAAATTTAATGTTAAGCCCCAAATTTTCTGAAGGGTATCCGGTCGAAAAGCGGGGTTTTCGATCGAGAATTGTTAGGACCGATTTTCACTACGAGAATCTCGATCTTGAGCAAGAACATGTTCGGATGAGAAAAACTCAAAAACAAACAAATGAAGAAGATGATGATGATGAATCATGAATAATCAACATAAGAAGAAAGATGATGAACAATCGAATGATTTCATTAATCGAAAGATTACAAGAAATCATGAAGAACACTTTCTCTCTCTAGAATCCATGACTCACTCTCTCTCTAGAATGGAAATCTCACACTCTACAAGAAACTCATCATCTCCACATTCGGAGACTCCTTTACTTGTAATGGGCACCCTCACTATATATAGTGAGGGTGACTGACAACAGAAAAACATAACTGAATAAACGAAATTACAAGTAAAGTAAATAACATAAATTGATAATTAAATCAAAGCTGATTAAATTAATCCGAAGCTTGACTCGCTCGAACCGATCTTCCGTTGACTTTTACGTTGACCGTTGACCCGAACGGTTGACTTTTCCAGAAAACGGTCTTCGGTCCAATCTCGCAAGCCTCGAACATCACAACTCAGTCTCAAAATCGATTCACATGGATTCTTCAGTCGAATGCTTCGGTAAACAGATTTGATGGCGTCAGTCACATAGATTTTTTGTTCCAACAATTTCCCCCTTGACTGATGCTTTCAAATCTGTTCAACTGCTGAAGAATCGCTCTGCCGTACATCTTCAATGAGAAACTGATAAACCGGAGACAATCTGATGTAGAGATTCCCCCTCTGAATAAGCTTCTTCTTTTCTTGTTGCTCCAGTTCGAGATCCAAGTGTTCTGACTCACTCGGTTCACACGGTCGGGTACAATACTGAGAAAATGCTACATCTCTGAGTCAAAACCGCAACAAATTGAATCAGATAAACCAGTTTGACATCGAACATGCTCTAACTCCGAATAATCGACCCGATAATCCAGTTCCATAATAATTCCTCTTATTTCTCTAAATCTCCCCAAAAACATCAAGTCGGAAGCGTAAAAATGAGATGCGGAGAGTCGAACCGTCGCGATCGGTTGCCTAGAGAAACCGGATAAACAATCTTGAATCGGATAATCTCGCAAAAAACCGGAAGCCGGATGCTGACAGTTGTGAATAATCTGCTTGACTGAGGTTGGATGCGAAAATAAATAAACTTGTTAAATTTCTTCAATAAACGGTCATCCGAGAGATTTAATCGGATAAATTCCAATATTTAACTGAGATTCCAGTTAATCCGGTTAGTTGACGACAGCGCTGCATCCACTAAAAATAAACCGTGAGATATAACGAGAAAGCCGAGTAATTAACCGGATAATAAAGCTAACCCGTCAGTGATCGATAGCAAACGTTGCGCGCGACGTCAATAAACGAGAACCCCAATAAAATAGAATAAATCCGCGACTAATAAATTTTCTGAATTTCTGTCGCGGCTTTATCTCGTTCGTCTCGAAAAACTGATAAGAAAAACGCCCGCGTTTGACGAAATTTTGCTGAAAAATTTAATTAGAATAATTAAATCTCCATCAAGAAAACCATAATCCCTTTAAATTAAATTTGACCAATCAGATTTTAGCTCAAAAGAACCATAATCCGTGTCAAATGGAATAAGCCAATCAGAAACGAGCTTCTATTATGATCCAACGGCAGAAATTAGCTGATCTAAGGGCTGTGGTCCATGATCCGTGAGATGTAAGAGAGCCAATCAGGATCGAGCTGTAAAAGCACACCATAAGATCTAACGGTGCTGAGAAGAGAGATCCAACGGTGTTAAAGCAGCGATCCATGTGAGATAGCTGTCCGCCAATCACAGCGCAACAGCAATCAAGCCATAACGGCTCTTTTAGGCAGGTGTGGGTCCACGCGCAGCCTCTCCACCAATAGGAAAGCGACAACCAAATGAGCTTCAACGGTTCTCTTGGAGTCAAGGAGGTCCTACGCGCTATATTGGACCAATAGAAAAACGACAACAGCAGCTGCTGACCGACAAGAAAGAGAGAGAAAATTCTCTCTGGACCAACCAGCGTGCGCCATGTCATCATTCTCAGTCATCATCAACCTCAGAAACCCTAAACAGACCGGAGAATCGCGAACCTGCCTGAAAATTAAACCCCTATCGCCGGAAAAACGTATAACTCTTATATCTCGATCAAAACTTAACCAAAATCTTCGAATTTTAGCTCGTAGAATTCGTATGAACATCCTCTACAACCCTTGACGAACAGAATCCATCAAAACGATCTCGAACGAAGACCCAGTAAACAAGTTCGCTAACGAAAAACAAGTCCGCTAAGCTCGAACAAGTCCGCTAAAGGTCTGAGAAGTTCGCTAGGATACTCCTGAAGTTCGCTAAGGAACAAGTTCGCTAAGAAGACATCAAGTCCGCTAAGCTTTAAACAAGTCCGCTAAAGCAAACCTCAAGTTCGCTAACAACCTCAACAAGTTCGCTAGGGCAATCTGCATATCTTCAAGACTGATGAACAATTCTGGAAAAACGATGAACAGTGCAGAAACTTACTTCATGAACTTGAAACTGCCCAGAAACAATCGGAAATCTCGATATGATGCACGAGATGTGATAATAAACCATTCACGACATTGTTGTGGCCACCAACAACACATAAACAGCAGCAACTCGGATCAAATCAGCTCCCAAATCTGGAAATCTCTCAAGAACACGAAGAACACACACTTACACCGTCAGTGTGTGTTTTTCCAGATCCGCTCAAACGGTTGAGAATCAGACGAAATAGATGCTTCCAATGGATCCGGAACGCGTTTTCCACTGAAAATCATACCTTACTTCATCCGAAAACATGAAGAATCGCCCAGAAAATGAAGAATCAAGCTCCAAATCTTCAAAAACTCCAAATACGGGAAAACCCCAAAGTTACGAAAAAATGAGCTCGGATCTTCAATTTTCTCACAGATTTGAAGATGTAAATCATAAACAAACATAAAGATGAACTCCAGAACACGAATCTATCATCCATATCATCAGAATCCATCCAGAAATGAAGAAAAAATAGAAAAAAGTCTCTAAAAAACTAAGTTTTCTCATCTTCACTATTCAAGCTCAAAATCTCAGATTCGAGTGACCAGATTCACGGTGAGATGAATCTGATCGGTACCCGCTCTGATACCATTTGTTAGGACCGATTTTCACTACGAGAATCTCGATCTTGAGCAAGAACATGTTCGGATGAGAAAAACTCAAAAACAAACAAATGAAGAAGATGATGATGATGAATCATGAATAATCAACATAAGAAGAAAGATGATGAACAATCGAATGATTTCATTAATCGAAAGATTACAAGAAATCATGAAGAACACTTTCTCTCTCTAGAATCCATGACTCACTCTCTCTCTAGAATGGAAATCTTAATTTGTTAGGACCGATTTTCACTACGAGAATCTCGATCTTGAGCAAGAACATGGTTCGAATGAGAAAAACTCAAAACAAATGAAGAAGATGATGATGATGAATCATGAATAATCATAAACAAGAAAGATGATGATCAAGTCGAATGAATTCATTAATCGAAAGATTACAATCAATGAATCATGAAGAACACTTTCTCTCTCTAGAATCCATGACTCACTCTCTCTCTAGAATAGAAATCTCACACTCTACAAGAAAATCATCATCTCCACATTCGGAGACTCCTTTACTTGTAATGGGCACCCTCACTATATATAGTGAGGGTGACTGACAACAGAAAAACATAACTGAATAAACGAAATTACAAGTAAAGTAAATAACATAAATTGATAATTAAATCAAAGCTGATTAAATTAATCCGAAGCTTGACTCGCTCGAACCGATCTTCCGTTGACTTTTACGTTGACCGTTGACCCGAACGGTTGACTTTTCCAGAAAACGGTCTTCGGTCCAATCTCGCAAGCCTCGAACATCACAACTCAGTCTCAAAATCGATTCACATGGATTCTTCAGTCGAATGCTTCGGTAAACAGATTTGATGGCGTCAGTCACATAGATTTTTTGTTCCAACAAGAATGGATACCCGATCGAAAATTAGGTACCCGATCGAAAAGCAGGTATCCGATCGTGAAGGGATACCCGATCAAAAAACGGGCATCCGATCGGAAAACAGTTGTTCGATCGAAAAAAGGTGTCCGATCAAAAGTAAGTTTTCGATCGAAAAATAGACTTTTCGATTGGATTGGAAAGCCGGTCGAAAAGGTCGGTCGAAAAAAACGGATCGAAAAGCCGGTCGAAAAGTCCTTCGAAAAGTCAATCGAAAAGTAGGTTTTCGATCGAGAAGTGGACTTTTCGATCGGATCGAAAAGTGGTATGGTCCGATCGAGAGGTCGATCGCGAAGCCATATGATCGGAAAGTAAGCTTTTCGATCGAAGAGCAGGGACTAAGCCACATGATTCGATCGAAAAACCAATCAAAAAAACTGATAGAAAAGCCGGTAGAAAAGCCGGTAGGAAAGCCGGTAGGAAAGCCGGTAGAAAAGCCGGTAGAAAAGCCGGTAGAAAAACCTATTTTTGGATCAAAAAGCTATATTTTTCCGATCGAGAAAACGGGACAAAGCCACAGTTTCGATCAAAAATAAGGGTTTTAATTAAAAATAGGCTTTTCGATCGAAATAGGGATTTCGATCGTAAAGTAAAACCTGTCGAAATCAGTTTAGGGTTTGTATCATGTGTTTTCAAATCCAAAAATTTGATTCGATTAATGTTAGGATTTTCGGATTTGTTTTGAAATCAATTTTAGTGATTAAAACAAAATTAGGGTTTTGAAGCTTTTCGGTTAGGTTCGAAAACCAAATCTGGTTTCGAGATTATGGTTTTAACGAATTCAGATTTATGAATTAATTGAGCAACATATGCTTTGATACCACATGTTGATCGGATCCTGAATCGTTAATACAATAAACAGATAAACACGTATGTAAAGGTTACCTGTTGTCATCTGATTAAGATCAGCAGCAGTTAGGTTGTCCATCCTGTGAGTAGCCTTGGTTCCCCTTTAGGGTGTATGCTAATGATGGGATTGAGAATCGTAAAGGGTATTACGATTTTATAGAGAGAGAGAGAGAGAGAGAGGACGAAATTTGTAGGTGGTGATTGACCCCTTAATCTCTCCAATAAGCTCTATATATATACACCCAAGGGGAAACCCTAGTCTATCTAATAAGGGCAATTACGTCCATCAAATAATGCCATATAGGGTTAAATAGGTAACTGATTATTTAAGATAAATGATTAAAGGACATAATATAATATATATATTATATACATATATATACGAAAACATATATATATTAAGTAATATATATATATTACGTCTAACATATGGTTCATTGATTAATAGTTTATGATCTCTAAAACTTATAGTCAACTACAAGGTAAAATTAAGCGGGAGATCGAAGACAATATGAAATGGATAATATCAAATGCTTTAAAACTTTAAAAAACAATTCATCTTTTTGGGTACAGTACTAATTCGGGTATTTTTTTTATTTTTCCCGGTACCGGTCCCATTTAGGACCAACCCGAAAGTAGCCAAAACCGAGTACAGCTCTGACGGTCCAGATACTTTTTTTGAACGACAATTTATAACAAACCAACAACTACTCAGAAGGTAGAAGAATACAAGAATAGATGGAAAGAAAAGAACAACACAATATACAAATGCTTATGTGGTTCTTAATCTTAAATTATAAGTGATTATATGTGTTATATTAATGCCTGAACGTAGAGTATAAACCGAGTGAATTGAAACTGTTTCCTTTGTAGTGGCACGAATATATGTTTACGAAACAGTTAATATCCGTTAAGGTGTATTCACATTATATGGATGATGTTTAGACTGTCCCGTTTTATGAAACACAAAACTGTCCCGTTTCTCTTTCGTTCCTCATATTACAGAACTCGGCTTTGAATGGAATGTACCGGATTCACTTCTCTTCGTTCCTCATATTACAGAACTCGGCTTTAAATGGAATGTACCAGATTCACTTTTAGATGTATTTGTGTGTTCTTAGTTGCTGAAATCAATATATGCCAATTAAAGAGTGGCCATCATTTAGATTTGCCTAAGTTGACCTATAGATTGTCATGCATTGCTTTTATTTGTGGTATTCTCTGACTATGGTTGTGAGGAATTTGAATTTTATGTGGCATTGTTTTTAATGGGTACGACTAATTGTAGAAACACTATACGATCTTACTACTGCATGATTCGGTAATCGGATAGCAACAAGAAGGTAAATAAAGCTTTGCTTTATTGATTCACAAAGAGATTACACAAAGTCTAGAGAGAGAGAGTTACACACTCAGTTACACACACTTAAGAGATGTAGAATGACAGAACTAGTTGACTCTCTCTAACACAAACTATTTATAGTAGACACATGCTAGCTGGCGGACCACTAGCGTACCATTTGGTACGCCCGAACCAAATGAACTGCGGACCATTTGGTCCGGCCACCTCAGCATGAAGCCACTAACTCACACAGAAGCTCTTGTCTAGATACAATACACGAGACACAACGTTAGCATAGGAATATGCTTCTACAAACTCCCCTTTAACGTGTAGTGTATCTAGTTAACTATCTATCTAACAAAACTTCAGTCTTCAATATTCAGCATTGTTGCATCCGATCTTCAACTTGAAATCTTGCCAGAATTAGAGCTTGCATGGCTGAACCAATCTTGAATAATCTTTGAACTTCAAGATCCACTTGTGAAAGATATAACATACTCCCCCTTTCACCATGCTTGAGTCATCTCACATAGAAACCTGCAATTTCAGAAGACAGAAACGCAGCTTTCTTTTTCTTTTGAAAATTAATTTAATCTTGACTCAAAACTTCTCTTCGAGAACCCAAGATATAGATTTGAACTTTGAATTTTATATCATCGTATCGATTGGTCGAAAACAAATAAGAAACAAAATCTTTTTGGCTTTTTGAAACTTTATGCTAAAACACACCTAAAATCTTTTTTGGATTTGTCAGATATGAAACATAAATGCAATACATAAATGACATACTGAATCACACACTATTTATGTATTTTGCGAGAAAGATCACAACTTGGGATCATATTGGTCATGACATGCTGAACTACACTTCAATTTCAATTACTTCAGCACACAAGTCATGTCGAATACTGGTATAATTTGTCCATCTTAAACACAGGCACAATCATACTCATAACATCTGGATATGTTATTGAATTGATTAGGTTTGCTTTGACCAGTGTACCCCACACTATCAGACATACTCAGATATGCTTTTGCTTTTTATATCACACTTTGTGATTTCATTTGTGATTTAATCACATAATGATTGTATTCATGATTCAGTCAACTGTGCTCCATGCAAAAAGAAATAAGAACGTTAAATCGTCTACCTTAAGGTCGATCTTTCGATGCGCAGATAAGGCCTCGGATTTAACAAAATAAGAAAATAAAACAAGTTGAAATTGTATAACTCAACAACAATCAGGTCGGTACTCCCGTACACTCAGAGAAAGTCCGATGAGTTATACGATACACCAAAGAAAATAAAGCAGAACGTCAAACGAAAAACAATTGGTCGATCTTTCGATACGCAAAGAAAGTCCGATCGTTTGACAAAATAAAGAGAAACAAACAAGTTTAAATCTTTGCAAAATGAACACATGTATACACAGTGACTTCTCATTTTCTTTTTCACATATCTTTTCTTGATACATCATGAGATATGCATCAAGATGTTGTCCACTTGGTCAAGCATTAGTATTTAGTGTTTATCACATCTGAATACTTTCTTATTTAATGCCGAGCCTACCAAGTACATCAAACAATGATCTTATGGCTTTTTCATCTATTTTATCCATGAGTCATACACGTAAGCCAATGTACCATCATTTCCCAATCATGTCGGATCAATTTCTCATTTTTCAATGTTTTTGTATTTTTCCATTTTTCGATGTTTTTGTATTTTTCATTTTCTCCCCCTTAAAATGAAAACTCTATTTTTGGATTTTCATTTTAACAAAAACACAAAAACACTATTTTTGGTTTTTCAATTTTCTCTCCCTATACTACAAACAAAATGCATGAACGAAAGAAAATGGACCAATCGATACTGATACCTGTTCAGTTTAAGCTTTCAGAAAAAAACTTTTAGGTTTGAAGAATGACGCATTCAATTTAAGTTAAGCAGGAAACTCCACTATCAGTAACTGCTTGAAGCTTGAACTTCACAATCACCAACAGGTCTTCTTGAAGAAACCTGCACACTGGTTTAAATGATTAGTATTCAAATGACCCGAAGCACACAGCTTCAGATCGACCAGTGTCTTCCACAAAATCAGTTGCAGCTTGGCTAACCATCTTAGGTCGCCACTGCATTGTTGTTTTTACATTTTTAACCGAGTCATCATCCCGAGATGAACCACCAACACTTGAATCAAATTTGAAAAATTGTTTCGTTTTAGATTTTGATTTGAATGGTGTTGACTCAGTAAAAATTCTGCCTGATTCATCAATAAATGTAGTAGATTTGTTTGAAAATGAACGTTTTGCAATTTCAGGACAATCATGTGCCATGTGTCCCTTTCGGCGACACTAATATCACAAACGATATGATCGTTTCGATTGTGGTTTGCCCTGAAACTGAGAACGTTGGTCATTGAAAACACAATCATCAGAAACATCATCGAAAATTTGAAATCTGTTCGAATGTACCCATTTCGATGTAGGACTTCTAGGTGTGGAATTTGAACCCGAAGCGGAAGATTCTTTCGGAAAACTTGTAGATGAATCTTTCTTCTTTATCTTTCCTCCGAATCCTTTTTCCATGGTGGATACAAACACCTGCGCCAGATGATATATCTGTTCAAGACTAGTATCTTTTTTCGCCTTAGGTGTCTTCTTTGGCATGTTCTTCCGAACTTTCTGAGCAACTCTGTGATTATGATTACCCAAACCAGGTCGTTTATAACCGGGTAAGTCGGACAACTCCACTTGAGACTGAGAAGAACCAGCTTGGACAACCTCAGTGAACTTAGCTTTAATACCTTGCAAATTATTAGTTTTAACAAGCGTAGCATCAACTGATGCGTCAGATTCTATCTGTTCATCGGGCTTCACCTTCTGACCATCAGACACATTATTATCAGGAACAGCAAATCCACCAGAAACAAACTTAATAGATTGTTCCATCAAACTTTTATCTTTTTCAACTTTCTTGGTTGAAACCTTCGATTCTTTTCTCTCAGACTTCTCAGAAACAAACTCAGAATAATCTCCATCAATACCAGAAGAATGAATATCATCAAGAGCATCAGATGAGATAACCGGATGTGGAATTTGATTATATTCTTCACTACCAAAACTTTCTTGAAATTCTCATCTTTGCACAAATAGCTTGTGAAAGAATGTGAATTCTTTAAGTTGTGCAATTGACGTTTCAGATCCAGAATCTCAACATTTAAATCAGATATTTTCCTTAGAGCTTCACCCAATGCCCTTTCCGATGCAATCAATTTCTCTGAAGCTTGATTTGACAAAAATTTCGTTTGTCTCATTTAATCGTGGGCATCATAAACTTCCTAGGTAATGTTCTTCACCCTGCCTTCATGAATTTCAATGTTTCTTGTCAACAGTTTGTTGTCATGCGTCAAGCTTGCAACTTTGTCAAGTAAGATGGAATGTTCCTTTTGATGATCACTTTCTTTTGCATTAACTTCATCAAACTCTTTCTGAAGATCATCATACAATTGCTGAAGAGAATCCAATTTTGTTTTGGATTTGCTAAGCAAAGCATCAAAATCTTTAATGGCGTCTTTTGCTTCACTCTCCCATTTCTCAACACTTTTAACCAACCCCTCATTCTCAGTTTTCAACTTCAGAAGTTGTTCCTTATCTTGAGCAACTATGTCATCCATATTGCTCTTAAGCTTGACAATCTCTTCCATCAACTCATCCTTTTCGTTTATCAACATATCATTTGTCTTAAAAATCTTATCAGAATTTTCAACTTTCTTCTTAGAACTTTCTAATTCTGTTTCCTTCAGTGTTCTCTCAACCATTAACCCTTCCTTTTCTTGAACCAATTCACGAATTTTTCTATCCTTTTCAGCACAAAATTCACAAGTTGACTCATACCCACTAACTTCAGAATCACTTGTTTCAGATGTAGGGATCTCAGACGTATACCCACTTGATTCAACTTCAATATTTGCCATAAAAGCCACAGGTTGACCGTTTATATAACAAAATTCATCTGGTTCTGCACACGTATCTTGAATAGCAGTCAAAGCAATAGGTGATTTGTCAAATTGTTTTGACCATTCATCAAATTCTTTATCTGCTTGAGCTTGAGCCATCATAGCATTTGCGTCATGCTTATCAGATTTATCTTTATCAGATGATGATTGAGAACACTCACGAGCAAAATGTCCAACCTTGGAACAATTGTAACATTTTACTTTAGATTTATCCAAACCCAGTTTTCTACTTCCTGGAACAAAAGAACTCTTCTCATGTTTCTTGATAAATCGTCGTCCTTTTTCAACCATCATTGCAAATTGCCAATGCAGATCTAATTCAGCCAATTGATCATCATCCAGCTGTTCTAACTCAGTTCCACTCAGACCAGCATCACTAACTTGACCAAATATCGATCTAGACGACGAAGATATAAAAGCAGATAATAATGCAGCCAATTCTTCAGTTGATTAAGCAGGATGCGAATTATTTATTGATCTATCAGGAATGGTAAAACGACACCCTGGAGAATAACCAGAATTTTAAGAATGCCCAGCAAGAAAAGCTGTTACCGGCGGATTACTGCTTGAAATAGCATGTGACTTTGCCTTAGCATGAACGGTAGCATTATTTTCCCCAAAGTACAATTCAGGATTTTGAACTGTAGGATGTGTAGATTTCTTCACCAGCAATTCCATCTCACGAGCTTGTAATTTGCTAGTTATTTGATTGAATGTCCAATTTGAATAATTTAGATCATTTGTCAACATCATCACATAATTTTCCCATTTTTCTGGTAAAGCTTCCAGAATTTGTTCTTTCAATTCATCACTATCTTTCTTGACTCCTACAACATCAAGTTCATTTATCAAATGGGAAAACCGAGCAATCAAATCTGGAATTTTCTCATTCTCGCAGTGCCTGAAATTATCAAACTCTTTCTTCAAAACTTTCTTTCGAGTATTTTTGTATTGATCATTACCCGTACATCTCTCTTCAATAGCATCCCATAACTCCTTAGCCGTTGTATATTGCTTAAATTGATGCATTAGATCTTTTGGTAAGGCCATTGTAAGATAACTATATGTTTTCTTTTCTCGAGAAAAAACTTTCCGTTCATCAGCATCGAAACTACTAATCATCTTTGGTTTGTTGGGACTTATCATCGGATATTCATATTCTTTCTCAATTGGAATCCAACTTTCAATATCTTGCGTATAAATGTAAGATTCAAACCGACTTCTCCAATTGTGATAATCTTCAAGCCTTAGCAATTTAGGAACTTTTTGAGTTGTTCCTATCTCATTATCATAGTTCAACATGGCTTGCATTGATGTTTGAGTAGCAGTCATTGCATAGAAATCACTCATTTTGATGTTAAACCTAAAACTCCAAAACTTTGAACTAAAAAACGAGAGTCTTCCAAGCGGATTTTGGGGGTCAAACTGGGGGGTACAGACCTTTCAGGTGAGTACAAGTGTAGATCTCGGAAAGATGAACGTTTTGACTGGTATTGGGTTCCGTAACTCCAAACGGTTTGCAAGTTACGTCAGTTTTAGTGAAGGTCACTATTCTACCAGCGGACCAAAACAAATCTGCGGACCAAAATACTACCAGCGGATCAGATTTGTACCTGCGGACCAAATCCGGATCGGATTTCGTCCGGCGGACCAGATTTCGTACGGCGGATCAGATTGTACGCTGAAACTGCCACGGATCAAAAATATAAAGATTGCCTACCCGGACCAGATTAGCGGACCAGAATGCTGATGAAGATACATGGGCGGACCAACCAGCGGACCCGAAAATTCATCCGGCGGACCAGAAATTCGTCCGGCGGACCAACTGATTTCGAGGCTGATTTCACTGATTTTCGTGAAATTTGACGTTTGGAGCTGGAAATTGCTTTAGTATGATGCGAAAACACTCCAGCAACACTCAGAAATCATTTTCCATCGTTGAAACACTCGGAATTGCGGAAATTTGATGAAAAATGAAGAAAACCCAAACTTTCTCTCTCTTAAAATCCGAAAATTGCCAAAATCACAACAGTAGAGCAACCAAATGCTCTGATACCACTTGTAGAAACACTATACGATCTTACTACTGCATGATTCGGTAATCGAATAGCAACAAGAAGGTAAATAAAGCTTTGCTTTATTGATTCACAAAGAGATTACACAAAGTCTAGAGAGAGAGTTACATACTCAGTTACACACACTTAAGAGATGTAGAATGACAGAACTAGTTGACTCTCTCTGACACAAACTATTTATAGTAGACACATGCTAGCTGGCGGACCACTAGCGTACCATTTGGTACGCCCGGACCAAATGAACTGCGGACCATTTGGTCCGGCCACCTCAGCATGAAGCCACTAACTCACACAGAAGCTCTTGTCTAGATAAAATACACGAGACACGATGTTAACATAGGAATATGCTTCTACACTAATATTTTTTGATAAAATATTGCAGGTCATCGAAGATCTGTGATAACAGTATTTGTCATGCAAGTCTTTTCCATATTTTATATAAATAGATTCTGATCCAACTATTTCACAAATCTATGGACAGATTGTATTTGACTATTTACACTGTCTCACTCCAAATAATTATATGGAAATAAAATTTATATAGTTATCATACATATATAAAGTAACTAATTACAATTCCAGCTCTTTTGCTAAGTGAAATAGTGGGAGCACTATCTGCTGCGAGAACTTGACCTCCAGACTCATAAACTTTTTATGTAATTATATAGTTAAGTTAACTTCACATTATCATTTAAAATAGATAATTACCTAACTTGAAAATGTGACAGAGCTACATGTTACCTTCAAAACTGTTTTGAAACGTTTTTTAAAAACAAAACTTTTTTTAAAAAACCAAAAGTTTTTTTTTAAAATAGTTTTTTTTAAAAAAAACAGTATAAGATATTCTTTTTTGAAAATAACTGTTTTAAAACGTTTTTTAAAAACAAAACTTTATAAAAAACGTTTTTTAAAAACAAAACTATATAAAAAAAGCTTTTGAAAAAACATTTTTGTTAAAAAAAATAATTAACGAACGTTTTTTTAAATTAAAAAAAAACTGTTTACAAAGGTTTTTAAAAAAAAAAACAATTTAAAAACGTTTTTAAATGAAAAAACTGTTTATAATGAAATAGCTGTTCGAAAAAAAAAACGTATTTTTTAACTTTTAAAAAGGCTTTTTTTAAACTAATTTTGGTTGAAGAAGTTTTTTAAAAACTGTTTAAAATATTAAAAAACTTTTTAAAGAAGTATTTTTAGAAAAAAAACGATTTAAAAAAAAACTTTTTTTATAAAAAAACTAAGAAATAACTATTTAGAAATGTTTTTTTATAAAAATTAGTTTTAAAATGTTTTCTTTTATGAAAAACAATTTAAAGAGAATGTTAGAAGATGTTAAAAGTGACTGGGTCACATCTGTACCAAGAAGCCCGTGCATACATTTTTTAATGAATTTAAAAAAACAAACAGTCTGCAGAGTTAAATGTCTACGTGTGATCTGTGCGACACAGACATAAGAGGATAGAAGTGTTTTTTCAGAAAAAATAAACATCACCTTAATCTTCATTTACAGCTTTAGAATGTCAAGGTGGGTTGGTGTTATAGTCGGTCAGGTTGAATTATGTTTTGATGCTCCATATACACAAAATAAATTTAGATTTTTTTCAAGGAAGTTAGCATAAATTTTGTATTTAGTAATTGTGTGATGTATGTTTAATTAAAACTGTATTGATGCTTCAACGAAGATTGAGGTTATAAGTGGTTGTTGAAATGGAACTATGAAAATCAAGGTTGCGAAAATTTATTTAAAATGGTAAACATGTAGAAACAATACAAATTAACAATGCTCAAACATTAAGAAAGAAAGTTATAAGAGATTTTAATTAAATACATAAAAAAGAAAAAAGTTATAAGAGATTCTAAACAAATAATTAGGATGAAATGTTTGATTTTCAAACTATATATATATACCGTGACATAGCTTCATTGGTCTTGATGTAATTTTTCTTGATGTAATTTTTGAACTCCATGACAATAAGCCTAAAAGTAGCAACTAAAAGCAGCAAGTGCCGCTGCAGACATGACATAAACCCAAAGAAGCCATTAATACATGTAGTTTGCAAGAATAAATGTTAGTGGGAAGGTACTGATGGCTCCTATACCACATAGTATCTCACAAAAGAGAAAAGAATATTGAAATGGAGAAGCACGACTACATAATATGTGTAGCATGAAGTAGTTATATTTCTACATTATAAAGTACACGTGTATATAAAGTTTTGTCAACATACACTTTTTGTTTGATTTTATTAACATACTCAACATCAAATGTAGATAGAACCAATACTTCGTTAGTGTAGTAAACTCAAACTCACTAACCATGTTCTTCACAAAAACCAAACTAAAAGATTATCTGATTTAGATACATATGAAGGGTGCAATAAAATGAAGATCAGAAAGGAAAATGAAGATCAGAAAGGACGTTGAAGAAAACTCAAATTCGAAAGTGAGGGATACTAACCCAACCCATACACACATATACCTACTAAATTTTTAACTTTTCTAATAAAATGATTTGCTTGCTGTGTTAAAATGCACTTTTGACCCGTATTAAAATGATTTTAATGATTTGTAATATTTCATCCCAAAACATAGAAAAGGTCACTCTGTGCGTTGCGATGGGTTTCACCTAGCCTAAGTTGAGTGTGCTATCGTTATTCGTTAAGCATTAGAAAGTGAAGACAAAAATACCATGGTATATATACAAAAAGCAACTTCATTTACCACCATTCAAAATAATTATGGGACTTCTACAATGCAAAAATAGTCCCAACACATAGCAGAGCATTGATATATACCTTTAAGATGAGTGAACACGTACCTACAGTCTGAAACAAATACCCCCGCATGAACAAATACCCATCAAATGACTGTGCGAGCCTGCAATTTTCTGGGTTTGGTGTAGAAAAAACATACATATATACCATTATCATCACAACTATAATCTCAGTTTTATGTGACTCAAACAACAATAAGTAGAGAATGCCCAAGAACCGTCACAAACAAACCAACAAAAAAAGTAATTAGGACTTGTCAAAGCTATTGTGATAGTGGACTATGGCAATGTTCTAAAAGAGTGACATAAAGACAGGCGAATGAACAAAACATAGGGATGAGACAAAGAAACATAATGCAAAAATTATAAGAAATTATAAAGCGTGGTTATTTTAACCTGTGTAAAGTGGATAGAAACATCAAGATATTCCTACCAAGTTACGAACTAAGCCTGCGAAAGTAAGATGAACAACATACGCAGTCTTGGTCCACTGTTCCGAATGTGAATAGTAAAGCCAAATAGGTTATGATAAAACTTTCAGGGACCTACAACATAACAATAATAATTCAAGATACAAACCCAAAGACTACCTAGTAACTAAGATGATATGACCAAGAATATTGAAAACCATGAAAAAAGCATCAAACGACCACCATTGCATGTAAAGGTTACTAATTTTTATAGATTGATGTCTGATGTTAAAACATGTTCTCTTCTTTTGGTTCTATACGTATCTCCTTTGTTTGCATAATGTAGTATTTAACAAACAATATGTAAATAGAAATTGGCAGACAGCCAACAAAAGCCTTAGTAAGCAAATCATAGTGTGGAGACAAATTAAGAAACGATAAACTATTTGTGAAAATTTGTGAAAGCGACCCAATTTTAAGATACTGGCCACAAAAAGCTAAAGCTTAAATTTAAACAAACAAAATCTTATATTTTGACTAAGTTGAGCCATGCAAATCATATACTATCAACTTTTAGCAAAGTAAACTCAAAACAATATTGGATCGGATTTTTATCAAAGATGATCCTTCTATTTCTTGTTCCTTTATGGGTCAAATGGTGTGAGAATATTTTGGCTTATTCAATTTTGCAGTGCTATTTTACAACTGACACCGGGTATCAACCCTATGACGGAAAAGGAAAATTCTCTGGTGTGCCTGGTATTGCACAACCTGATTATATCCCACTTAAATTCGTAAGAATGAAAACATCTTTTGCAACTTATTAACACACATTTACCATCAATATAACAAAATTAACACAAATTTACCATCTTCAACCAACCCAAATTCTGAAACTATAGCATCCCAATTTCAAAGAATTAGCCTTGAAAAAAAAAACAACATCAATTTCGTAAAATTCAAAAACCACAGCAAAAGAAAACATCAAACTTAGAAGAAGCAAACATGTATCATACAAATTAATGCAGATGAAGCACAAAAAAAAAAAAAAACCCACCCCAAACTATGAACCTGGAACTAAAACGAATGCTTTCAAAACCAACAATAAATAGTGCAGACTGTAAACAAAAACCGGATACTAACCAAGAAAAATCGCGAACAATAGAACACAGCCAGAAGTCCCTACATACAAACATAAGAAGGCAATGCAAATACAAAAACCAAGAAATCGAAACTATTTCAAAAAAATCCATACCACTTCAAGAAAGGAAATACAAAGATACGGACCTAAACCACCGGAAAAACCTTCCGAGTACGAAATCCTGCACTGAAAATCAAAGAATCAACACACATGCACCTTCAATCGAGAAAATTTGAGAACCACCGAGAGGTTACCTTGCACATAGAGGAAAGAAAAGATGAAGAAAAGTTAGAATAATAAAGATATGATGCCTTCGTCGAATTCTCGAAACTGCCGCTACCTTTACCAAAGGATAGCCAGCCTCTGCCATCTCTTCTCAAACGCGTGTATCATCTGATTGCCTTTACACGTAGTTGTAAAGGATACATGTCCATTGCCGTTCATCCTGAGAGAATTCACAAAAACACGTGTAAACATCGAAACCCACATGGATATGAAAAGTTGCCATGTGAGGAGAATAACAAGTTAATTTTCAGATCAATCAATAACACACATCTAATCACTACTCCGACGGCGCCAACCCCTAAATCCAACCATCAAAACCATCCATCACCGCCAACAACATCACCATCGTTGAATATCGATTTTCAGATCTAGGATCATCAGATCTAAAGGCTAAAACAGAATACAGTGAACGTCGGGCAGTAAGGATTTTTGAAGGGAAGACGACATGGGCGATGATGGCGACCGGAGATGGAACCGGAGAGAAAGAAAGGTTTCAGTGTGGAGAGAGACTTTGTTGCAGAGAGAGATGAGAGAAGATGCGATTAGAATCATCTGGGTGGTGATAGAGAAGATGAGTCTTCTCTTTAATCGAGATGAGCACACCAAATAACAAATACCAATACCGCTTATAGTAAAAAGAATGGTCAAACCTGACCATTTGTAAAAGAAACAGTACTAAAATGGTAACAAATATGAAAAATGGTGGCCAAAGTATCAGAAAGCCAAAGTATACTATTCATCTTTAAATTTATATTGTATTATATAGTTAATTAGACACGTATGTTTACATTTTGGTCTATGTATGGTGATATTACGTTTTGCACAAAACTATAGTCTTCTGTTTGGTGATTATATATGATACCAAACTATGTATCATGTTTGGTAAAAAAAATATGAGTTTTTTTATATATCTTTGTCACGCACTTCAGGACTTCAATATCACTTGTGAACCCCCGCAACGCGCGATTGACACCTCTTTCAGATATATTCATAAAGAAGTTGTAATTTGTTTAATAGGACAATAACATGTTATGTTGTAGTTCACCGCAATCTATGCAACACTTTTGTATGTTCGTGTTTTTCTTGTAGTAACGTGCAGACCGCTAAATCTAGTTTAATATATAACCAAACATGTGAGTTCGTATTCTTAAAAAGAAAAAAAACGTAGGTCAAAATTAAACAAAATGAAAATTATACTATTCTACCCGTTTTCTTAACCTTTTTTCTGAATTCGCATTAAATTTTTATTAACTAGAGACTTATATCCTTATATTAACTGGTAAGTGATCCCATTGAAACCCATTGGTCAGGTTCGAGGCCTGTCGTCATCTTTTTTATTTTATTTTATTTAATAATAGAGATTTTTCCACAACAATGGAGTTGTAGATTGTGGTGCTTTAGTAGTTATCATCAGTGTTTTGGTTCAAACGATGCCCAAACGGCCTAATTAAAAAAAAGATTCACACGACCAGTTTGGCTCTAAACGTGAGGGTCCTTTTTTTATATCAAAAAAGGTTGTTTAGACCACCCACATCAATAACATCCCACATACCACCTTTTTGGTCCAGTCAGCATGCCAGATCATGTACTTCCCACATACCACAAAACCCACTTTTTTTCCACATCAAGTACTTCCCACATACCACCATTTACTTTCCACATCACCATTTTATTTAATCTTTATTTTAAAAACTAGTTAACAAATTAATTCTTTTATTTAAAACGTATATTATTTTAATATTTAAAAAAAAAACTTATCGACATAATTAAAATAATTATTTTTATAAAATAATTAAATAAATAAATATTTATTTAAATTTTCAATCATTATTATTTGAATATTAAACCATTTAAAATAATAATATTTAATAGCCAACGGCTAGTTTTTCAAACTTAGATATTTTAGCCAACGGCTAGTTTTCAAAAGGTTATAAATAGAACTCAGATTCACACATCTAGTCTCATTTCACCACCATCAACCAACCTCTACCACCACCATGTCTAGCACACCTCCTGAAGATGTCTCAGAGCACTACCGGATGTTGTGGTTAACCCGCTATGAACAACAACTTCCACCACCACCACCACCACCTCAAGCTTAAGTACCCAACCAATAGCCGTTATTTTTAAAAAAAAATATTAAAATTAATGTTTTAATTAATTATGAATTTTAGAATTTTTTCCAGATTTTTTTGAAATTTATTTATATTTTATTTAAATTAATAAATGTTTAAAATAAAACAAAAAATTGAGTTTTTAAAAAATAGCCGTTAAAAAAAAAGAAAAAGGAAAGGGATTCTCGGGGGGCCCACAAAATGGTGGTACGTGAGAGTATGTGTACACGTACGTACGAGCCAACGTACGTACGCCACACCGGCAACGTACGTACGTGGCCGTACGTACGTGGTGAAATACCGGCCGTTGTGGGTGGTCTTATATGTGACGACCCAAACGAAATAGGATAAAATTAATTATTCTCAAGAATAAAAACTCTGCCGGCGAAAATCAAACAAAAGAAAAAATATGTTACTCTTCAACTTGATAATTATTAAATAATATATAGATAATTCACGGGCGTAAAATTGACGAAACACATTCCAAAAGTTGACGTACACCCCACTTTCAGGAAGTGTATAAATTGAAGCAAGCACCCCATTGCTTTCTAGTAACCGCCGGAAACTGCCATGACCACCGTATGAGAAAGCCAAAGTATACTATTCATCTTTAAATTTATATTGTATTATATAGTTAATTAGACACGTATGTTTACATTTTGGTCTATGTATGGTGATATTACGTTTTGCACAAAACTATAGTCTTCTGTTTGGTGATTATATATGATACCAAACTATGTATCATGTTTGGTAAAAAAAAATATGAGTTTTTTTATATATCTTTGTCACGCACTTCAGGACTTCAATATCACTTGTGAACCCCCGCAACGCGCGATTGACACCTCTTTCAGATATATTCATAAAGAAGTTGTAATTTGTTTAATAGGACAATAACATGTTATGTTGTAGTTCACCGCAATCTATGCAACACTTTTGTATGTTCGTGTTTTTCTTGTAGTAACGTGTAGACCGCTAAATCTAGTTTAATATATAACCAAACATGTGAGTTCGTATTTTTAAAAAGAAAAAAACCGTAGGTCAAAATTAAACAAAATGAAAATTATACTATTCTACCCGTTTTCTTAACCTTTTTTCTGAATTCGCATTAAATTTTTATTAACTAGAGACTTATATCCTTATATTAACTGGTAAGTGATCCCATTGAAACCCATTGGTCAGGTTCGAGGCTTGTCGTCATCTTTTTTATTTTATTTTATTTAATAATAGAGATTTTTCCACAACAATGGACTTGTAGATTATGGTGCTTTAGTAGTTATCATCAGTGTTTTGGTTCAAACGATGCCCAAACGGCCTAATTAAAAAAAAGATTCACACGACCAGTTTGGCTCTAAACGTGAGGGTCCTTTTTTTTATATCAAAAAAAGTTGTTTAGACCACCCACATCAATAACATCCACATACCACCTTTTTGGTCCAGTCAGCATGCCAGATCATGTACTTCCCACATACCACAAAACCCACTTTTTTTTCACATCAAGTACTTCCCACATACCACTATTTACTTTCCACATCACCATTTTATTTAAACTTTATTTTAAAAACTAGTTAACAAATTAATTCTTTTATTTAAAACGTATATTATTTTAATATTTAAAAAAAAAACTTATCGACATAATTAAAATAATTTTTTTATAAAATAAATAAATAATAAATATTTATTTAAATTTTCAATCATTATTATTTGAATATTAAACCATTTAAAATAATAATATTTAATAGCCAACGGCTAGTTTTTCAAACTTAGATATTTTAGCCAACGGCTAGTTTTCAAAAGGTTATAAATAGAACTCAGATTCACACATCTAGTCTCATTTCACCACCATCAACCAACCTCTACCACCACCATGTCTAGCACACCTCCTGAAGATGTCTCAGAGCACTACCGGATGTTGTGGTTAACCCGCTATGAACAACAACTTCCACCACCACCACCACCACCTCAAGCTTAAGTACCCAACCAATAGCCGTTATTTTTTAAAAAAATATTAAAATTAATGTTTTAATTAATTATGAGTTTTAGAATTTTTTTCAGATTTTTTTGAAATTTATTTATATTTTATTTAAATTAATAAATGTTTAAAATAAAACAAAAAATTGAGTTTTTAAAAAATAGCCGTTAAAAAAAAGAAAAAGGAAAGGGATTCTCGGGGGGCCCACAAAATGGTGGTACGTGAGAGTATGTGTACACGTACGTACGAGCCAACGTACGTACGCCACACCGGCGACGTACGTACGTGGCCGTACGTACGTGGTGAAATACCGGCCGTTGTGGGTGGTCTTATATGTGACGACCCAAACGAAATAGGATAAAATTAATTATTCTCAAGAATAAAAACTCTGCCGGCGAAAATCAAACAAAAGAAAAAATATGTTACTCTTCAACTTGATAATTATTAAATAATATATAGATAATTCACGGGCGTAAAATTGACGAAACACATTCCAAAAGTTGACGTACACCCCACTTTCAGGAAGTGTATAAATTGAAGCAAGCACCCCATTGCTTTCTAGTAACCGCCGGAAACTGCCATGACCACCGTAACGCCTCCCCGCTTCCTCTTCATCATCTTCTTCTTCTTCTTCCTGATCATCTCCGGTAATCAGCCTTTCTCGATCATTCATTAACTCCTTTTCAAATCCGTATAAATAAATGTCTCGGCTTCTACAATCAACAGGCTGGCCGGTTGTTTAAATTAACTATATATATATGATATGATCCTCCTTAAACAATTTTTCTTATTATAACTTTTGGTTTATTATTCACGTGAAATTGAATCGATCGTTTATCTCCTTAATTACTTACAACAACTATAAATAATCATAATGTAAATTGATTAATATTAATAATTTGCAGGTGGTGTATTCATGAAATTAGCCAAAGGACAAGCACCAGGGCAGGTACAACATATATATAACCCCTTTAACAATTCTAATCTCACACCTTACGGACCTAGGCCCGACGGACTGGCAGACGGACATCATATCCTTGGTAGCGCGCGTTTGCCAAAAAAAGCCACATATTTTTCAGTGGGGTCCGTCTTTATCAATTTGACAAAGAAGGTGTTAGATCGATTAGTATTTATTTGGTGTTTCTTCTTTTTAACGTACATTATATGTTTTGGTTGACGATGGCATTTTTAGGGAGCTTGGTGTGTGGCGAAGCCGTCAACTTCAGATGAAGAATTACAGAACAACATCGAATACGCGTGCACGTACGTCGACTGCAAAATCATTCGACCAGGAGGGTCGTGTTATGAACCGCAGAAGCTAGTTAACAAAGCTTCGGTTGCGATGAATCTCTACTACCAGGGGAATGGAAGAAATTATTGGAACTGTGACTTCAAGGCGTCCGCAATCATTGCTGTAACGGATCCAAGTATGTTAAGTGTTGTTCATGATCGAAACTTTCCTGATGACTTCTGTTGGTACTTAATTGGGTGTTGTTTTTTTTGGTTAATTATAATTTGCAGGCTATGGCGATTGCAAGTATGAGTTCAAGCGTAGAGGCTATGGAACAACATCAATTCTTTTTGTCATTTGTATTTGAATACTACTATACTGTACTGTAATTCATCATCAATGGTTTCTAGATGTCGTCATTTCGTGTCATCAGTTATTTGTTGGCTACCGAATATCATCGATGAAAAGTCCATGGTATACTCATGACCTTTAACACTAATTTATTATTTAAGGGGGTCGTAAACATGTTTATGTTAACTTGAGGGTATTTTAATTACTTATATTTTTTAATTACTTTTTATTATTGTATATATATATATATATATACAATCACAAACTAGCTTATGGAATCGTGCTTTAAAAATAGCAAAAACTATTATCTTAGGCCTCTCTCAATGATGACTTAGTCACCATCTCTTCTCCACTGCCACATCATCTCTTCCTAATTTAATCATCCTATGACGCATTACTACTAATAACACCTCTTCACCACTTCTTCCTCACATATTTTATTATTTTCAATTAATTAAACACAAAATTATGTCGGCAAAACTTCAAAGGAAATTCAAAGAATGGTATTATTTGTGGGTCCTTCTAAGTTTAATTTAGTTTTTTTTATTTGGTTCTAAGTTTAATTTAGTTTTTTTTTATTTGGTGAACAAGTCATAGGGATGTCATATGGATGATAATTGTTGTGAAATTAAGTGGGTGAATAGATGGTGTCAATGGTGTGCTTTGGTGACATAGTGGTGATTAGGTGGTGACACCACCATTGGGAGTGGCCTTATATTTACATAGTTCTCGAATTTGTTTCATAACATCACACTTAGCTGGCTTGGTCATCATGGTAGCTTTTTGTTTTTGGGCCTCGTTTTTGAGTCTACAAATGTTTCAGCAGGGTTTTTTTAATTTTCTAAAATCTTTCCTGCCGCCTTCATAGCTGACATACGTGTACGCTTTTCCGCTTCGTAGGCTAGGTAGGTTTTAAAACTCATCAAACGTGTACGTTTTCCCTCTTCGTAGGCTTTGTAGGTTTTAACACTCATCAAATATCAACCCTATCTTCCCTCTTCTCTATTCTGGCATTCATCACACTTTTTTCCTCTTCATCAATCAGGTTAGTATATTTCTGATAATTGGTTTGATTTTTGGTTCCTTTATGTTAATGATTATTAACTGTTTCTTACAATTTCTTTGATTCAACAGTCTTCATCAATCAGGTTAGTATATTATTAAGAATTGTTTTGATTTTTTGTTTCTTTATGTGAACGATTATTAACTGTTTCTTACAATTTGTTTGATATTTGGTTCCCTGATGTGAACATTCTGTTAATTTTTGGGCTGTAAGATGAGACGATTTTATAGTCATTTAGGGCTTTCTGCTCGATTTATTGACTCATAGGTACACTCATTAGGTATCCGTTTGTCGCCTATGCACATGAAACGTAGGTGTGAGTCGAATCAAAAGATTACCAGATTATATAGAATGATATGCGAATACATAATATAAATAATTGTGTATGATATTATTCTGATTATATGTTGATTATAATCTGTTATAGGTTGGGCTTAAACATAGCTAATTTGTACATGGAAACACAAATAATAAAATGTTGGATTATTATGCCTCACCTAAACATGATTTTTGGTAACTGTTGTATTGCTTTGTGAGGAAACTTTTACTCCGGACCTTTTAGATCTTTAGGAGGCAATTTATATACAAACGACAGGATTATATGAGCTAAAGTTGATGCTTCTTTTCAATTTTAAAGAGGCCATCCATATACATGAAATTATATACCCTAAACTAATTCTAAACATTATTTTCAATCTGGTATGTTTCGCTTTATAGTAACTTTAAATTAGACATCTGTTTTATATTGAAATTTGTGTGTGCTAAGAATGTCTTGACTGTTGCCATATTATTTTACATTTCATAAACTTCTTTTGTTTTTGCTTCTTCATAAATTAGAGGTTCTTAACTATGTAGGCATAGGTATATTGAGGAATAGGTTGAATCTATTTAAGAACTCATATATTTTTCTTTCAAATCCAAGTCACACGAATCAACATATATATGAGTTCATGATCTAATATGTAAAGTTGTATTTTAGTTGAAGATTATTGTATCTGAAGCTTTTCCTTACCCCCTCGGATTTTGGCAGAATCAAGTAACAAATTTGTCTTAATTCATACATAAATTCCACGTTATTGACTAAAAACTATACTTTTTCCAAATTACTTATTATCAGGTACCTAACATAAAAGAAGGTGGAAAGTTAAAACAATAGAGGTAGGTTGATGAACTGATTGGAATAATAAATTTAATTTATGAAATTATTCTTTGGAATCCAACCAGTATGTATACATTGTTTGCTAATCATCTATTTTTAGTATGAGTTTCAATCATTTGGCTTACGAAACCATGATAGTCTGAAGTCCGAAGCAACGAATTTGCGTAATTGGCTACTTTATTTGACGTTTTTACACAAGCGTGAAACATTAAAACTCAGCAAAACCATAAATTTTTTTATTTTGTGCTTCGATATAACCGAAGTATTACTATGTTAAATGTTGTTTAACTAAACCTAATCGAAGGTTTTTTAAACTAAATTTGTGTTGTGATCGTGTCCTTTTGGTCAAATATGTACGCCTAACTTTTCTATTTTCTTCATTCGTTGATGAACTCATTATATGTTCATACATATTTTCAATAAATTTCTCAGACGTGTAACGAAACATTACCTGCGAGGTTTTCTTCCTCTTTATAAGAATCTGAATTTTTTTAATGTATTTATACCGACCTCTGTATCAGGTTATTCTTTACTATCTGTTTTTGGTCCCCTGATCTTGGCTTTGCTAAAGTTCAAATTTTGTTTTTCTTTGCAGCCGAATATCACTGATTTCTACACTCCAGGTATTCTTCAATAAATTTTGCAACTATACTTGAACATGGACTTCTCTTAATGTTTACTCCAATTGTTTTTTAATGGGCATCGACTGTTATTTTATGCCTATGTCTGCCTATGTTTACGATTCAATTTTGTGCATCGTTTGTAAATTCCACTTGTTTATGTAGTTATGACATTTGTTTAGACCATAGGTGTAATGATTGTAGATAGAATTAATCACAAAATGTATATCTTTGACTTTATTCATTATAGTTTTTAGTCTCTCTTTATAGTAAGTTGTACCTTAGGTATAGGTTATATCCTGCATAAGGTAGATATTTCTCAGTATGGACATTAGGATTGTGGCTTACAGACCCTATATCTTTGAGTCGTTTCATAAGAGTTATGCCCACACAAATTTGAGTATTTAACCTGTCTTTAGTGGAGAGACAAATATTGTGCTTAACATCAGTAGTATAGTTGTAGGACTAAAATTTTCTGTTATGAGTCTGACAGTTTACAGTGAATGATAGTAGAGTTCCCTAATAAAAGGTAGACGAGTTAATTTCGATGTGTGTCTCATAAGATTTTCGATATACATGATGTTGTTAAGTACCCTTTTTCCTGTACTCATTTATTACATTTTAGTCAGCTTAAAATTCTGTATTTGGTCTGTACCTGGGTAGGATTCGCTATATCGTATGCGCTATTATACAACCATTCTTTCCCGTTCCTTCTTTATTCCTTTTGTAGGACCTCTTTTGGTATCAATGGTTTCTCAACCCATTCCTGTAAAGTTCAAAAAAGTTATACGAAAGCCTCAACATGCACGTAGATATGTACATGTCAGGACCGATTTCACATCGAGAATCTCGATCTTGAGCAAGAACGAAGGTGAGATTGGGAGGAGACGGGATGGAGAGAATCAGAGATAATACATGACAAGAAATGATAAAACAAACGATTCATTGATTATTGTTGAAAGATTACAACGAACCGAATGATTACAAACTCGTCATAGGAAATCCATGGTCACATTGGGTTGAGCTCAAACCCAATGTGTGACTCTCTCTCTCTAGAATGATAGCTCACATCTCTCTAGAACATCCTTAATCATCTATATTCATCTAATTCATCATCTATTCTAATGGAGCTATCCCCCCTATATATAGAGAGCCCATGTGCTCACTAGCCCACTAACTAGCTAATACACATACAAATGAGCAAATACAAATAAACAAATGACATAATAATTATTAATTAAATCAAAGATGATTTAATTAATATGAAGCTTGACTCGCTCGAACCGATCTTCCGTTGACTTTTACGTTGACCGTTGACCCGAACGGTTGACTTTTCCAGAAAACGTCTTCGGTCCAAACTTGCAAGCCTCGAGCATCACAACCCGCGTCTCTGAATCAAATCACAATGGATTCTTCAACCGAATTATTCGAGAATAGATTTGATGGCGTCAGTCATACTTATTAAAAGTTCCAACAATTCCCCCTTGACTGACGCTTTCAAATCTGTCATACTGGTGAAGAACCGCTCTGTCGTGCATCTTCGAAGAATAACTGATAAACCTGAATCTTTCTGTTGTAAAGATTCCCCCTTTGAATAAGCTTTTTCTGTTCTTGTTGCTCCAGTTGAGATCCAAGTGCTGCAGTTCACTCGGTTCACACGGTCGGGTACAATACTAAGAATGCTGAACGTTGGAGTCAAAATCACAACAAACCGAGTCAGATAAACCAATCAATCACTGAAAATGCTCCAACTTCTGATAATCGACCCGATAATCCAGTTCTATTATTGTTCCCCCTTTTCTCTAGATCCCTCTGAAAACATCCGATGCGGAAGCGGAAAACCAGATGCAGAGAGTGGAACTGTTCCGCTCAGTTCCGAAGAGAAAACGGTACTAAAATCCTGAAATCGGACAATCTTGCGAAAAACCGGAAGCCGGGTGCTAACAGTTGTGAATGATCCATAAATACTGAACTTGTTCCGCGTGACTGGGTTGGATGCGAAAAATAATGTCAAATCGGTGAAAAACTGAGATCCCGAGCGTAAACGCGAAATTTATTCATAACCGGAGTCTTCATAATTTTGGCAAAGAAAATCGAGCTCGGAAAAATATTCCGTGAAGATATCTGAGTCAAACGGTGCAATTTGGAATGAAACTGAGAAGACCGTAAATTTTATTCAAGTAACGGCCTTCCGTTAGAGATTTAACGGAATATTCCAATATTTAACTGAGATTCCAGTTAATTCGGTTAGATGACATCAGCGCTGCATCAGCTAAACAACTTGAAGTGAGACATAACGAAACAGTCACAAACTTAACCGATAAGCGAAACCAGTCCGTCAGTGGTCGTTAGCTAACGTGGCCTTGACGTCAACAAAAACTAGAAACCCGGTCGAATAAACGGAATAAATCCAAGACCAATAGATAAATTTCAAAATTTCGTTTCGGAGTTATCTCGTTATTCTTGTAGAAAAATTGATGAGAAATACCCCGCATTTAACGAAATAATGCAGAAAATTAAATAATGGTGAAAAATCCCTCAAAGAAACACATAATCCGTGTCTAATTAACCTGGCCAATCAGATTTCTCCATTAAAAAGCACATAATCCGTGTATATGTGATCCAGCCAATCAGAGCAGAGATTCCGGATGATCTAACGGCCCAGATTGAGGCGAATCTAATGGACATGGGAGCCTGATCCGTGTGATAGTTGACTAGCCAATCAGGTGGCGCCAAAAGGCACAATCCAACAAATTCATTAATTCTGGTGGGCCCCAAGCGTTATTCTTTCCATTTTTCAGCCAATCATTAGCCAACAACAGCATTGCTTCCCAACGGATCTTTGTATGACCTGGGCCCACGCGACTCCTCACCACCAATCAAGGATCGACAACAACAAAACATGTCTAGGTCAAACCGACATTGGAGAGAGAAATAATTCTCCTCAGACCAGTAAACCGCTGCCACATCAGCGTCTTCCTCTACAGAAGTTCCGACCAGCCACAGAACCCTAATTCTGCCGGAATTCTCCACGGGAAATGCGCACTTCACCGGAAAACCGTAAATGGACCATAACTTCATCAATTCATAACCAAAATTCGCGATTTTTAGCTCATTGAACTCGTGAGTCGATCCTTTACACATCTATACGATAGAAATTCACTGAAACATACTCGAACGAAAACCCAGATGATGAGATCGCCAAGGTTCGAGGTCGCCTAGCCTTATTCGAAGTCGCCAACGCTTATTCGAGGTCGCCAAAACCATGGCGAGATCGCCAACTTATGAACTCGCCAAGAAGTAATCGAGATCGCTAGGAACAGAATCGAAATCGCCAAGAACAAGCTCGAGATCGCTAAGGCAATCTTCAAGCTCCCCTGAGATCGCCAAGTACATCTTCAAGAGCATCTGAGATCGCCATGAAGACCTTCATCAGCTGTGAAATCGCCAAGGCAATCTTCAAACAAAATGAAGAACACCAAGAACACCGTGAAACACACACTACTGCGTGTTTCTCCAGATCTGCCCAAACCCTTGCGTTTTAGACAAAACCGATGCTCCCAATGGATCCGGAATGTGTTTTCCATCAAGATTCATACTTTATTTCATCCAAAAACACTGATTTTAGCACCAAAAACTCAGAATCAAAGCTCAAAAAAATCTTCAAAACCCCAAAAACGGGAAAACTCTAACAGTTTCGTTTTTCATCCTCAGATCTCGTATTTCTTCACTGATTTGAACATATGGAGCATGAAATCACTCCCAAATGAACCCAATAACAAGAATCTATCATCAGATTCATCCAGAAATCATCAATCAGCTCCAAAAATAAGAAAAAATAGAAAAAGTCTCCAAAGTGGGTATTTCAATCAGCACCTCATTCAAGCTCAAAATCACAGATTCGAGTGCCCAGATTCACGGTGAGATGAATCTGATCGGTACCCGCTCTGATACCATTTGTCAGGACCGATTTCACATCGAGAATCTCGATCTTGAGCAAGAACGAAGGTGAGATTGGGAGGAGACGGGATGGAGAGAATCAGAGATAATACATGACAAGAAATGATAAAACAAACGATTCATTGATTATTGTTGAAAGATTACAACGAACCGAATGATTACAAACTCGTCATAGGAAATCCATGGTCACATTGGGTTGAGCTCAAACCCAATGTGTGACTCTCTCTCTCTAGAATGATAGCTCACATCTCTCTAGAACATCCTTAATCATCTATATTCATCTAATTCATCATCTATTCTAATGGAGCTATCCCCCCTATATATAGAGAGCTCATGTGCTCACTAGCCCACTAACTAGCTAACACACATACAAATGAGCAAATACAAATAAACAAATGACATAATAATTATTAATTAAATCAAAGATGATTTAATTAATATGAAGCTTGACTCGCTCGAACCGATCTTCCGTTGACTTTTACGTTGACCGTTGACCCGAACGGTTGACTTTTCCAGAAAACGTCTTCGGTCCAAACTTGCAAGCCTCGAGCATCACAACCCACGTCTCTGAATCAAATCACAATGGATTCTTCAACCGAATTATTCGAGAATAGATTTGATGGCGTCAGTCATACTTATTAAAAGTTCCAACAGTACAGCATACAAATGCTTTGGAAATTAATCAAACCATCTCTGCACATTGTGAAAAAATTCCTAATCCTGTTTTGTTAACCTCTTTAAGTTCAGATGTTGCATCAACCTATACGGTAGTACAAACGTCCGCTCTGCGTAGAAGGAGAGCCATACGTCTTGATGTGTCAACGTGTCAGTCGTCTTCGGGCTTTTTTGACGTAATTGAGTATGAGTACCTTGGATCATGTGATCAGTCTTGTGAGCTCTGTGGTGCCCTTTTTTAGTATGCTGAACGTGTCAAATCGAGACCTTGTGGTACACAAACAATCAAACTTTACTTTTAAAATTTTAAACCTCAAAATTTAACATGTTATTACACCACCTCTCATTCATTTATTTTTTTTACACTTCTTACATTACTAATAACAACCCTTTATTGACATGACGCAGCATCACCTTCAGCAGAAAAACTCAAGAAACAACGTCATGAGTAATTTCGTCTACCCTCATCTCCCTTTGAAAAGACTCATGTTTGTAAAATAACTACACTATAACTACGTTTTTTGTTTCTAGATCTAACCTACCTCTGTATAATATTAGGTTTATTACCTACTTTGTAAGTTTGTTATAAAAAAAATCATGGTGCCACCAATTTTGGACTGTATATTCCGTAGGGTACATATGCTCCATTGCGTGTAAATCTAGGACTTTGAACGTACCGTTTTGGCCTGTTTTGATGAAATTCTCTGACCAAATGACAGTGTACGGTTTTGTATAAATATAAATCAAATTGTTGAACTGTTTCAGTTTCAGACTACCCATTTAATTACTTTCTAAATATTGATTTCATAATTGAAGTAAAAAGCAGGTTAGAAAATAAAGAGTTTGTCATACTGTATTATTTCTCATTATATTGTCATAGTAACCTTCATTGATTGTATATCGTTATTTTCATACATGTTACTTACAAATATGCATGACTTTATATTAATATTAATAAAAAACTTAAAACCTGATATCAAAGTTGTATCATTCTGCTTTACACTCCCGGATCCACACGGTGTCCAACTTTCTATAGTTTGGCATATTTAACGCAGATCATTTTTTGACCAGCTGCTTTAATAAAATGCTTTACCCTCCTTACCATAGAAAGTGTTTCCTAAAACACTTTACACCCATTTAACTAGCAAAAACTGGAACTTACCTCCTATATTTACAACCAACAACTTATTACCACATTTTCGCGGCAACGCGCGACTGATCTCTAGTTATTATTATAGTATAGTTGGCAAACATGCTAGGCCCAATCAACACGTAAATGGTTAGACTCTAGTCCAAGCGCAAATGATTATGAAACAAGATAAACAATGCATGTAGCATAAACATAATTTTCAGGACATTTAGACAAGTTTTGGGCTTATTTTGGATTGGTTACAAACAATTTTTGAATGTTTTAGAACAAATTGGATTGAATTTACCATCCAAATATGGCCAGAATTTACATATCGGTCTGATATTTATCTTGAAATAATATTTTTAGAAGCTCGCCGAAGCTTCTAGTTAGCACGTTGTGTATTAGACAACTATGATATTTATTCAATAGACACCAAACTATCAATATATATAACAACATAACATATTGATTGGTATGATCATATGAGTAAAAACATTGAACTTCTAACTTATTATTGTTATATAATTAAATTATTATTGAAATCTCTTTCTTCATCAATCCTTCAAGTTCCCAGCACCAACTTTCTGTAGCTCTTCTTTAAGGGACTTTAGGTAGTTAACCGCCTCTGTTGGTATTATAACTTAACCAATTAGTATGGTTAAGTTAATTAGAGTTAGTTGATTAGTTTGTTTGAAAGTTAGTTAGTAAGCTGTACATATATATTTTACTCTCCTTGTAATACCGTTGATCAATGAAATCAGAAGCTTTTCCTCCTTTCAATTCTCCCAAAATAACATGGTATCAGGGCAATAATCTCTGATTTTCATTATCTTCTGATTCATCTCAAATTTCAGCTGGTTTTCTTTCGAGCCCTAAATCATGACTACTTCTGAAACAATTGATTCAACAAATCCGCTCTATCTACATCCATCTGATCATCCTAGTTTATCTCTTGTTTTCAAATCATTTGATGGAACTGGATTTGCTGCTTTGAAGCGAGCTGTCAATCGCTCTTTCTTCAAAGAACAAATTTGGATCTGTTAGTGGAGACATGAGTTCATCATCCACAAATCAAACTAAATGGAAGCGATGCAACGACATGGTAATTTCTTGGATCCTAAATGCTTTGCCAAAAGAAATTAGTGAAACTGTATTGTATACTCAAACTGCTACTAAATTCTGGAAAGAGCTTAATGATCGATATAGTCAATCAAATGGAGCCAAATTTTACCAGTTACACAAGGAATTGTGTGAAACCTCCCAAGGAAATAGTGTTATTCCTAATTATTTTACTAAAATGAAATCACTATGGGATGAATTGAATGCTTTAAATGAAATTTTTGCATGTACTTGTGCTTCTGCTGCTCTTATAGATAAAAGAGAAGAAGATCAACGATTGTTTCAATTTCTGATGGGCCTTAATTCTGCTTATGATATCCTTATGATGGATCCTTTAACTTCTATTAGCAAAGCATACTCTCTTTTAATACAACATGAGAAACAAAAAGAAGTACATGCGGCTACTTCTTTTAATTCAGATGTTATAGCCATGAATGCTTATAATCAATCAAGGAACTTTCAGTCTAATAAGTTTGACAATAAAAGGAATCTGATTTGTACTCATTATAAGAAGAATGGACGTGTCCCTAGTAAGTGCTATAAACTATTTGTCACACCCCAACTGACGGCGGAATACGTCGGGGCGCGATGATTGTCCAGATGCACACAACACTATTCAAAGGTTGCGATATTCTTAATCAATCCATTTCAAAGCATTCAAATATTACATAATAATTCAATACAAAACATCACTAAATAACAAATAACTCGATTAATTTAGGTCTCACTAAGTCTACATGCATTCTAAAGTGTCATCAAGGAGATCATCAATATCAAACAGCAAAGCCTGCAACATGTACAACATATGAGTTAATGAAATACATGTAGGGTCATCATTAGGACCATCATACTTGCAGACCATCGATGAACTGATCGGATTGTTAGAGTATAATCTAGTTCATTGTGTGAAGTATCAGAACAAGACAAAGCTGGAAGATTACAAAGGAACAAAGTTAGTCACGAACTAGGACGTTGTGACCAACGAACTGTGGGTTCGTTGGTCTCCAGTTTGTGACCAACAACAATGTTATAAATACATGTTTCTTTGTATTTGCAATTAGATTTTGGAGTAGGCTTGCAAGTTAACTTTGAGAGTGATCAGATCTTAACTATGTGTTTTCCAGAGTGTGTCTCTATTGTGTTTCATTGAGAGTTTGTAATTGAGTCTATGTGATTTCAATAAACAAACCTTTATGTTTAGATTTCGTGTCTCATTCATACGATCAAGCAAACCTGTAGTAAGATCTGTTCCAGGTCTTTACAAGTGGTATCAGAGAAAATCTAGGTTACTCTACTGCATTTGACTTGATCATGTTCGTTTTTGATAAAACCGAGTGTTTTTAGTAAAAAGTGAGGTAATTTTTGAGCTTTTTGAGTCCAATTTATTCTCAAAACATTCTTGTTGCTAAAACCTCTTTGACAGCTGCAAATCTCTATCAAAATCGTTCAAAATCATGAAAATTGGTCAAAAATGGTTCTGGTTCATTAGTTTTTCAAGAAAGTCAAGATGAATGAATTTCAAGCCTTTGCTACGATTCAAACTTTGATGCAAGCAATGTTAAACTATGACAATGAAATTGGAACAAATCAGAAAGTTCCTAGATTGTTGCAACTTGAAGATTTCTATAACTAGAAATCAAGATTTTCTACGCATATTAATGCTAATGATGTTGATCTTTGGATTCCAATTGAAGATGGTTATAAGAAACCAGTTGATTATGAGGGAGAATCCAAAGAACGAAAATATTATAATGCTGCAGAAAAGAAAAGCTATGAACTTGAAAAGAAAGCTCATAGTTACCTCACTATGGCTCTACTGAAAGAATTTATGCATCAATTCAATACATGCACAAAAGCCAAATCGTTATGGTATGCTTTAGCTCTGAGATATGAAGGTAATGATCAGTACAAAAAGAGCAGACGAAAGGTTCTCAACAGGGAATTTGACAATTTTCAACATTTTGAAGATGAAAATATTATAGCTACCCTTTCAAGGTTTTCACATCTGATAAGTGAAATGAAAGTGGTTGATATTACAAAAGAAGAAGAAGAATTGAAAGAAAAGTTGCTGGAAGCATTATCAAAAGATTGGGAAAATTATGTCTTACTACTGACTCATGATAAAAAAATTTCAACATTATCATTTCATGCTTTGACAAGTAAACTAAAAGCAAGAGAAATGGAAATGTTGAATGCTCATAAATCAACTACTAAATTGCAAAATCCAGAGTTATATCATGGCCAGAATGTTGCAAGTATAAACGCAAAAGCTAAACCAAGTGGTCTTATTTCACCACCCAGTACAACTTTTATTGGAAAGGTTTCTGGAATTTCTGAAACTTCTGATTCCTCAATGGGTTGCAGTTTTACAATTCCAGGTCAAACGAATCAAAATGCATTTTCCATCAAAAGAACTGACGATTGTGCTAATTTGATATCTGCTTTAATTTCATCTTCTTTCAGATTGATTATCATGTTGGTGATGCTAAGTTGGCTAAAGAAGATTTTAGTGATTGATGATGATCATCTGGATGAAATGGATATGGCTTGGCAATTGGCTATGTTAACTCAAAGAGCAAAAATACTTTTCAAGAAAACTGGAAAAAGATATATTAATCCAGATGGAAAGCTAGGATTAGATAGATCAAAGGTGAAATGCTACAAATGTTCCAATCTTGGACATTTTGCAAGGGAATGTCAGCAATCTCAAGCGAACAAATCTGATTCAAAAACTACTACAAATGGTTCTCATTCTTCATCAAGCAACTCAAATACAAGAGCTTTGACTGTTCAGACTGGTGAGGGTTATGATTGGGGTAAAGTTTTTGGTAATGAATCAGCGTTTATTGTCACATCTACACAAGTTAATTCTGAATCAGAAACAACTGTTTGTGAAACAATTGTGGATGACATTTATGAATCTAAGGTTGATAGTTTGTGAAGGGATAATGCCGAAAGAAATTAGTCTTTTCACATATGAACTCAAATTGGCGGAAGAAGAATTAGAGGTTTCAAGAAAGAACATAAGGAATTTGGTAAACAAAAAGGTGAAATTGCTGAGAAAGAGTTGTAATTTCAAAATGATGGAAAGGAATTTGAACAGAAAAGTGCAAAGTTATTAGAAGTAAATGCTGAGTTATCTAAAGAAGCTGAGAAATGGAAAGCTAAAGAAAAAGAAATTAAAGTTGATCTTAATGATTTATTTGAAAAATCAAAAGTTAAACTTGATGTTCTCAACAAGACTTCTGATGAGCTCGCTACTAAAGCCGTTGGTTATCAGAAAGATAATCAAACACTTTTGGAAGATCGAAAGGAGTTAGCTCGAGAGAATAAATTGTTGAACGAAAATATTGAGATTAAAAAAAGAAACGAGGATAAGTTGAGAAAGAATTGTTTGATGAAATGGATAATCTGAGGTTGCAGAAATCAGAGACTAATTGTGTTGCCAAGAAGTTAATTGTAACTGAGAAGGAATTATCTGAAGCACAACATAAGATATCAGATCTAAAGATCAAGGTGATTGATGCAAATCGTCTGCTAAACAATGTCAAAAATTCACAATCTTTACAAGTTTCTTGGCAAAGGATGAGAATTTTGAAAGAATGTTTGACAAAATAGTTCCACCCCCGGCTATTATTAAGGAAGCTATATCAATGTTGTGAAAGTTAAAGTTGAAGAATTTGACTACTCAAAATTTTCTGATTCTAAATCCGAAGAGAAAATTCATAAGAAAAAGAAGAACAAGAAGAATGGGAAGAAAGCTGAAATGAAATTCGATGTTCCGGTTGGTACAAAGTTTTTGTCTGGTTCTTTATGTGCTGAAGAAGAGAAAGCAGCTATTCCAGTTCTGAGGATTATTTCACATACTAATATTGATGAAACGCTTTTCTATGCTCAAAAGGGTGTTGATCAAATGAAAGCTTAATTTTCTCATCTTGCGAAAAATGGGCATAAATCATCTGGTTCGGAAGAAAAGATTTTCTGGAAAACAAGCAGGTTTAGGATTTTCAAAGGAAGAAATTGTTGAACAAAGGCGTACCCTTCCATTCACCATGTTGGGGTAGAATTGGGGACAAGTTGCATGTCTTTTGAAAGGGATTTGAACAGAAAACGACTTGAACAATGGGATTTCAGTTCATAAGCCATGGCTATCTTCGGCAGCCCTATCAGATGTTCAAAAGAACTGTTCAGGCGATCCAGGGTTCCCAGGATGCGCCATACGAGAGGAAGGGTTTGGGCGAATGAGAGACCTGTGGCCTCAAAGAACTCGGCGACAAGACCGAAAACGGGGAAGGATAAACCCATGTTAAATAGGGTGAACGGAAAGCAAACCCAGGTCGGAGAAACAAAGTCTGATCTCAACCTAGGATCGAAATCCCTAATGACAGCAGAAGGGGGTAGAAGACCAGAGTTCTTTACCAATGCGATTTCATCGTTGGTGAAGGTGCACCTTTTTTGTTCAGGATGGAGGAGGAATTTCTGATCAAGAAAGTCTTCCATCACGGCAAGAGAAACAGTGGGATCTCGACGGACTCGATGCTTGGTCTTAGTTCGAGAAACGAAAGAAGGATCGGAGAGAAGAAAGTTACTTGGCCGGAATGGGTGAAAGAGACGATCGGAGCTCGCAAATCTCGACTCGGTTGAGGTAAAACACTTGAGTATTGGGGTATTTATGGGCGAAAGAAGTTACAGAGGTGAGAAGACATCAAGGGATGATATTGAAACTGAAAAATCAATTCTTGCCGACGAGATCAAACCGAGAAGGATGACTCATCTTAATTTGAAAAATTCACAGTTGTAAATCTTATCTACAAGCTGCGAATTTTGGGGGTAATTGTTATACCCTGAATTCTAATCCTATGTTTTACTAATAATCTCCGACAAGTTAGGACCCCTGGATTTCGAACATACAGGGACTACTTTTTCGGTAAACTAATCCAGGATTTCTGCTTATGTTTTATTTAATTATTACCCCAGAATGTAGTGTACTCTGAATCTATTTGTCTACTCAATCCCAGCATGCACGGGTACCCTGCATGCTAGGAAAGTGTTACTAATCTTTCTCTTTGATTCTATGTGCTTAAGCCAGGAACGAAAAGGAAGATAACGGTCATATGGACCTTGTCAAAGTCAGAAGCACGTGTGGAAGAAGAGGCTCGCCACCAAACTCGGTCAAATAACGGCCGAAAGTAGTTGAAAGGAGATCCTAGGAATCTCGGGATGTTAGTTAGGTTTTTTATGTATTTATACACGACATAGAACTTAGTTTTTTCTCTCTCGATCACTTGTATTCACACTACCGCCTAGCAAACAAGCAGCAAACACTTGTACTCGGAATATTTCACTTGGCAATAAGGATTAAGGGTTTTTCGCCCTTTCAAATCTCGTTGTTTATAGTTACATTCAAGTAAGTTATTGCTTATGTTTCCATTCATTTCATTTATACCTTGGATTTTAACTCACAAAGTCAAATAAATAAACTTTACATTCAGGGCACCATACCTCACAAACGAATTTGATTACGTAGTTTTGCCTCACAATTTTTGACCAAAACAGGATTCTTTCGAAATCAGTATGAAACCCCCAATGGAAGAGCCACCTAAGGTAGAACTAAAAAAAACTCCCTGCTCACTTAGAGTATGCGTTTCTTGAGGAAAATTATAAGCTACGTGTAATCATTGCCTCCGACTTAGAGCCTCATCAAAAAGAAAAACTAACCAAAATGCTTAAATGAAACAAAGAGGCTATGGCATGGAAGATTATGGTTATCAAGGGCATTAACTCGTCTTTCTGCACCCATAAGATATTATGGAAGACTAGTACAAGCCTGTGGTTCAACCACAGAGGCGGCTCAACCCAACATGCAAGATGTGGTAAGAAAAGAAGTTCTGAAACTTCTAGATGCTTGATTAATTTACCTAATCTCATATTCTCCATGGGTAAGTCCAGTTCAGGTCGTTCCTAAAAAGGGGGGAATGACAGCCGTAAGAAACGATAACGATGACTTAATTTTGACAAGACCTATAACGGGATGGCCCGTATGCATTGATTAGCGTAAGTTAAATGACGCCACTAGGAAGGATCACTTCCCTTTACCCTTCATGGTTCAAATGCCAGAAAGACTAGCGGGGCACGACTACTACTGCTTCTTGGACGGATTCTCAAGATACTTCCAGATCCAGATCACACCTAAACACCAGGAAAAGACTACATTTACGTGTCCTTTCGGCACATTCTCATATAGGTGTATGCCATTTGGTCTGTGTAACGCCCCTGCTACGTTCCAACGTTGCATGATGGCCATTTTTGATGACATGATGAAAGACTCCATGGAAGTATTCAAGGATGATTTTTCAGTATTCGGAGATACTTTTGATCAATGTCTAGCAAGTCTAGAAAGAATATTGGCTCGATGCATGGAGACCAATTTAGTACTCAATTTGGAAAAAAATGTCACTTTATTGTTAAGGAAGGCATCGTGTTACGACATAAAATATCCAAAGCGGGATTAGAAGTAGACAAAGCAAAGATTTCAACTATTTTGAAAATACCCCCGCCAAGGAACGTTAAAGCTCTAAGAATTTTTTAGATCATGCTGGATTTTATCGTGCTTTATAAAGGATTTTTCAAAAATCTCACAACCCATGACCAAACGTCTTGAGAAAGATGCAGAATTTATCTTCTCCTCAGAATGCTTAGAAGCATACAATACACTTAAGGAGAAGCTCACTAATTCTCCAATGATAATATCACCCGATTGGACGCTGCCCTTTGAACTAATGTGCGACGCAAGTGATTACTCCATAGGAGCTGTGCTTGGCCAAAGGAAAAATAAGCACTTTAGTCTGATCTATTATGCAAGTAAGACCCTCACAGACGCTCAAGAGAGCTACACAACAACGAAGAAATAGTTTCTAGCCATCGTTTTCGCGCTAGATAAATTTAGGTCATACCTCGTTCTTTCAAAGATCACCGTCTATACTGATCATGCAGCTATTAAGTATTTATTCGCAAAGAAATATGTGAAACCAAGGCTGATCAGATGGATATTATTATTTCAAGAATTCACACTTCATTTGTACCAAACTAAGTGTGTGGATGGAGTGTCACGAGTTTATAAAGTTTTCTGGAACATAGGTCGTAACGACCCGTTATATCCTAACGGCTCGTTACACACGTTTTTTTTGGCTGATTATTGACTTTCTATATTTGCTTACTAATGATGTCTTATTTTGGTGCATGTTGATGTGAATTTATGGATAGTTTACTTTTATGTTTTGTTTGATTCAACCTTATAACCGCATGATGATACTTTGCTATATGCTTTGATATTTCTCCACTTTGACATATATATAACTGCTCGTAATTATATTATGCTATGAATATGATTAACATAACTTTCTATCAATTTGCTATGATTGCATTGCATTTGCAATGATAAGACTCTACATGTTATCTATAGTGAGCAACTTGGGCTCATAAAGGAATCAACTCAAGTGCTAATTACAAGAGTCAACCCGCATGAATCAAATGCTTCAGGGGAGTTTTCCATTTCTCACACTCTTTCTTTCATTTTAATTTTGGTACATTAGGGACAATGTACGCTTCTAAGTGTGTGGATGGGAGGCCAAGGCCATATTTGTGTGAATATGTGACTTAAAGCACTGAATTTCTTAAAATTACACAAAATTTTCAAACTTTTTTTTAATTGTCAAACTCCCACAAAAATTTAAAGATTTATGGAAAAATGAAAGTACACCTTTTCAATGTAATTCGCATATTCGTTTTCCAAACGTGCTTGCACTCTCATGTCTTTAGGTAGCAAGAAAGGTTTTACTAAACAACTAGTTTTTAGCAAAATTTCATGATCGGGGAATTATCATTCGAGACTTGCTAACCTCTATTAACCACTTATCCCATTCCCTTGTGAGTTAGCCCTTGTTTTAGGAATATAAAAGAAAATACATAATGCATGAGGGATGTCATTTGTTTAGAACCGCTTCTAGATTTATGTTGAGACCATGTTTAAATAATTCCTTGAGTATACTTTGGATCTTTTCCGGGTCGTCAATTGCTCGAAGATGTTGACTTTATGCATAACTCCAACATGCTTATCCTATTACCCAAAAATAAAAAAAAAATAGAAAAGATGAAATAGAAAAGAGAAGAAAAAAATATAGTAATGAAAATACATCACAATGAAAAGTTGTGATATGGTTGTACCTATATGCCAAGATATACGTTAGGGTGGTAGCTCATACACCCGTATCTTTGAGCAATGTTTGAACTTCTTCCCCCATTCTTTGGTCAGATCCAATAGTAATACTCCGCAGCATGATCGATATATAAAATCAAGAACGTGGCTAAAATTGCTTGACTTTGAGTGTCCACTAAAAATGAATCCTGAGAGTCGAGAGAACATGGTAAGTGAGTGAGTTGAGAGAAAACTTGAAGTTGTTACCTGTGATATTTCTACAATCCTTTATGCTTGTTAATGTAGACCTAGTATTGTGGTAAGATTCTATAGACTTAGCAAGTACAATACTGTATATATATCTGTGTCGTTGGATTGCCATTGTAGTAGTGTTCAAAGAGAGAGTTCTATAAAGTTTATCTTAATTCTGGGATTGCTCAGGGATGAGCAATGCGCAAGTGTGTGGATGTTTGATGTGCTTCAAATTTAACATGTTTTTATATACATACTCACACATATTTTGATCAATTACTAGTTATTTCCTGTCGAATCTAATGTCGAATTGTCTAGTTTTACCAAAAGCAGGATTTCAGTGAACAGAACGACAAAGATAAAGAATTTAGAGGGAAATACATGATTTACTTTGAACTTATAAGCTTTGGTTGGATTCATGATATAAAAGGCAAGTAAAACAAGCTTTAACGGAAGTCGGATCGCGATCGATTCAAAGCGAGGAAGCAAAAAGACAAACAAAGCAAAGTTTGTCAAATAGACACTTCGCGGTACGCGAAGGATGAGCTAAAAACCATCGCGATACACAAAGAAATAAAAGGGGCCAGATTTGTTCCTTGGGTTATACAGGACATTTTTCGTTCACGGGCCGTTACCAAATTCAGTCCCAAAACGACCCGTTTTCCCGAAACGGGCCGTGACGTGCACAGTCGGCAAAAAACCCTAATTTTCACTATAAATAGAACATTTTTTTTCTATCAAGAGGTTAGCCACTTTTACGAACCAGAGGTCGTTTCTCCCGTCCCAGAATAGTTCTAGGAGCTAGGAGGAAGCAATCGAAGAATCAATTGATTATAGTTAGTTTCAATCATTCCTTTAGTCATAATTTTTTGATTTCGCTTTTTGTTTGTCTATTTCATCATGTTTGGATTGATACAATCTGTTTTAGATCTTGTAGCACAATGACTATGTATGAATGATTAGCTATGCGTGTGGTTTTGGAACATTGATTGATCTTATTTGTATTGATACATATGTGTGCATGATTCCTATGTTTATCTTATCATTGATGTGGTCTTCCTAGGTTATAGTTTTTTAGCCAATTCTATGTCTTGGTTATTCTATCTTTAGGTCAAAAAGGGTTATGAATGCTATTTGACTTAAGGTTATGTTTTGGAAGAAATATAAATCATTGATTAAATGAATGTGGTTATCTTGTGTGATGTTAGTACTAGTTCTCTTAACTGATTCTAGGACTATAGTAACATTTCTTATCTTGTTATGTTCCATGCGTTAGTTAGCCCTGTTGTGGTAGATAATTGGATGAGCGATTGCTAGTTAATACTTTGATGATTGATTGATGAGAACTATGTTTGGTTTTCTAAGATGTGTGTCTATAGCATCGAAGGGTTCCTATTCATTGAGATGTGTTCTCTAACAAGAGTATGTCAAGCATTTAATTTCCATAGCTGGTTTAATAGAAGTTAGGTTTAAACTAGCGAGGTGCCTAGCTATCCTTAGAAAGAGTTGCATAGATAGTTATTCATGATAGTTGTTTGGTTACAAGAGGATTTGATATCAAGATGATAATTTTAATTATATTATAATTCCCGCTTCATTATATTGTTCATAAGGTGATTTCTGCTTGCGTAATAGATTGCTATTAGGATTTATACTACAAGCTACGATATGTACGCTTACATGTTTGCATGTGATTAATTCCTTAGATAGTGTTAGGTTTATAAATTTAAAACTTCTGCGTGCTAAAAGTCCCTATAAATATATATACAACTCACGTGCATCAGCTAACGTGAGTAGACATTGTGAAATTGCCAGATAAATTGCTCGTAGGAGGAATATATATGTTTTCGGGAAAAATAAATAATTATTCGAACCTGCGAAATACATGAACATGAGTATGTGACTATGTGATTAGATGATTTCGTGTTATTAGTCAAGTTAATTATGAATTGTACAGGTATACAAGTCCCAAGTCTCCTACCTCGGTTGGAATGATAAGACCTTGTACGATTGTTCCGTCAATCGTACATCGTATACGCGGTATTATGTCGTTAGAAATTGTGATGCATATGCGCTTACCATGTAATGTATTATATGTGTGATACGTGTTAGGATACGCATAGAAAACGTTAATATAATCAACAATATGTTTATTGAGTCCACTTGTCAAATGTTCTCGCGTGGTCGAACGGCCGGTCAAACACCGTTAACACTTACATTGTAATGTGTCTTAGGTGAAGTCTAGGAGATCTTCACTGCTTACGTCGGTTGACTATTGGAATAGCTAATTGCACCCTGCGATGAGTTCATACCCCTCTTTTTACTGTTTTAAAGCTTTTGGGGGAGAAGACATACGATAACACTACTTTTACGAATTCGATTTGATGTTATATACCAAAATAATTTATAAACCATGGAGAAAACCGTTTTCTTTAAGTCCTTCCACAAGGTGAACCGTGAATAGTTTATAACGAGGAACTATGAGGTAGATCTACTGGGCTTGACCAACCCTACTCGACTGATGGGAGCAGGGCGGGTGTTATATTGTCTCTAGCGCATTCAAACTTGCAGACAGTTTGGATGGGGGGCATTCGTTGTTGTCAGTAATGGTGTCATGAATCCTATGGGGTTATAAAAATCCTCTGGGTTCGCTACCCACAAGTATATAAATCTGCATCTTTCTCAGGGTAGTCCCTGCTGGGGTTATGCTCTTCAGGGGTAACTTACTATTTAATTGTTTTTTGATAATCGTTATTTATCTGCTCAAACTTATGAACACACCAACCTAGCATTGACACTTTTTAGTATGTTCTTCTCAGGTTTTTACGAGGTTAGCTAAGGACGCATGTTAGGATCATCGTTTAATGGTCTGCATAGTTTGTAAACACTCTAATTATATTATTCGCCACGGCGAAGGGATTAACTTAAACTGTCTTTATGTTTGTCGCTTCCGCATACGTTAAGTTAAACTTTCGAAAATACTTCCGCACTATTTTAGAAATAATTTAACTCTGATAAACTGTTTTGGAAAACCTGAACTGGACTTGTGTCAAGCATATAGAATGTTTGGTGTGTCTGACTACTTAGATCCTGGTTTGGCTCGCACGCCCGTTCTGGGCATCCGCGGCGGTTGGCGCGAATGGCCTCGAGGCGGGGTGTGACAACTCGATACTGCTTGCCCATTGGCTTGTGGATGAGCTGGTGTTGAAGTTATCATCTTGACTCCCCAAGCAGCGCAGAAGTTGGTAGTTCTCTTGTCGATGAATTGGGATCTATTGTCACATACTATCTCTGTTGGTATTCCAAACCTGGTCAGGATATTGCGCTTGATGAAGGATATCACCTATTTTTCTCTCACTTAGACAACGACTTCAACTTTAATCCACTTTGAGAAATAATCTGGCATTGCCAACATAAATACTTTTGTGACATTCTGGCCCTTTGGGTGGGACCTGAACCTTGAAAACGGATTAAAATTAATAAAAACCGGTAGACCGGGTGATTTGTATATAGGCGTAGTATGTCAATTAAGGTATTAGAAGAGTGTAGTAGCCTTAAAACACCATACAAACATCACACACAAGTGGGAGTCTCGAAACATTGGTGACAAACTAAGAACTGCTATGTATCGTGAATTACGTGCGAACTAATACGTTAATTTAATTGCGTAATTATAAATTGTTATATGGCATGTTGATAATTGATTTTATTGGATTCGATGTAATAAAAACAATGGTAAATATAGGAAAATTCAAATCATGAAAACCATGACCAAAACATTAGTAAATGTAAAACTCAACAAAAGTCAAAGAGCTACCGGACGGGAGCTCTAGGCGTATCGCCTAGAGCAGCCATGCTCTCTAAGTGATACGCTTAGAGAGAGTTTTCCAGCATAAACCCTAATGCTCCCTATTTTAACACATTTATGCCTCATTTTGCTATTTGCGCTCCTTATAAACGTCCCATCAGCTATAATCTCGTCTCCAAACCATTTCTTACTCAAAATCCATCAAGTTTTGTGCTTTTCTTCAAGAATCAAGTCCCAAGATCATCCTCTAACATCCTATATTCATCGGTATGTGTTTTGATTTTCTTTTTTAAAAGTCACCAAGATCCAAGCTTTTTGCTAGATCTAGGGCTGATCTATGATGATATGATGTTCTCATGAGTAGATCTAGTGTTTGATTGAATAAAGTTTGCATCTTTGAATCAAAAATATGTTTTTCATGCTAAGGATGATGAACCATGGTAGATCTAGAGGTTTGCATGGTTTTGCAATGGATGCACGTGGATACAAAATGAATCTTGATGTATGATTTATGTTCTAAATGTTTTTTAATGGTAGATCTAGTGTTTTTATGCAATAAAGTCATGAAATTCACGTGAAACCTATGATAAAAAACTGGTTTTGGTAACCATGCATGATAGATCTCTAATAAAGGTGCATGATTGGTGATAGATCTTGTATAAAGTTGCATGATTCATGTAAATAGATGCATGAGGGTCTATAAAGTTGCAAATTTGATGTCGAATTGTATGTAGAATAATTTATGGAAATTATTTACGTGAATTTATCGTATAAATGGGATAGTAGGTCAAGTCTATGTACATGCATGTGGTTAGGAACTTATGACATGGCTTGAAATGGGTTATTGAGGATCTATGTGACTTAACATGAGATGATGATATGGTTTTATCATCAAAATTAGCTTACATGTAATAAATATATATTTGCTGGGAAAATAAATAACTATGTAACGCGTATGAATGATCATGTAATTTCTTGGATATGTGGTTGCATGATATTGGTAAAATTAATTATGAGCTATATCGGTGTACAAGTCCTAAGTCTCCTACCTTGGTGGGAATTATAAGACTTTGTATGATCACTCTGTCGATCCTAGATCGTATATGCTGGATAACGTCGTAATAAATTGTGACGCGTCAATATTTGTCGTGATATAACATGTTATATGTATATGTGTTAGGGAAAATATAGAAAACCTAAATTTCATCACCAATGTGTAATCGAGTCCACTTGTCCATTGTCCGCGCGTTGTCAAGACAATCGCTAACACAGTCAACACACACGCTGTTACGTGTCATAGGTGAAGTCTAAGGAGATTCACTACTCTCTTCGGTTGGTTACTTGGAAATACTTAATTTGCACCCTAAGGTGAGTTCATACCCCTCTTTTAACTGTTATGCTTTTTGGAAGAGAATACATACAGTAACTTGTATTACAAACTTAAAGTTGATGATATATACCAAAACTTTATAAACCATGGATGAAACATTTGCAGAATGCCCCTCCACGAGGTGAACCATGAATAGTTTATAACGGGGAATTATAAGGTAGATCTACTAGGCCCCACAAGCGCTACTCGACTGTCACACCTGTAATTTTTGTATCGGGTGTGAGTGTGATGGATCATAGTCAAAGTTACACAGAACGACCTCAGGATGATTAAACAACTAGAACCGTTTGGAAAGTGTTAGGGGTTAATTTCAGGATGCTTACAGAGAAGCTGCGTAACACTAGGGATCTTGCTACGGTTGGGGAATCTCATCTAGTCAGGTATCCTGAAATTTAATTATCGACTAACCCT
>JBCNJP010000023.1:32874900-32947801 GCA_039602395.1 Deinandra increscens subsp. villosa
CCAAAACATGGTCGGTAGCTTCGAATCACACAGCATAGTACGAGCGGCTTCAATCAGGGTCCTGTTGCGTCGTTCTGCAACGCCATTCTGCTGAGGGGTATAGGGGGCACTGTATTGATGCTCAATACCCTGTTCTGCACAGAAGTTGTCAATGCTTTGATTTTTAAACTCAGTCCCATTATCACTCCTGATGGTCTTCACTTTATGCTTCAAATTGTTTTCAATGAGTTTGATGAAGGCGATAAGAATACCTGCAACATCACTTTTCTTGGACAAGAAAAACACCCAAGTGAAACGAGAATAATCATCAGTAATAACCAAACAAAATGCACAACGGTTAAGGCTTAACATATTGACTGGACCGAATAGGTCCATGTGAAGCAGCTCCAGTGGCGATGAAATCCTGCTGAACACCTTTGGTTTGTGTGGTCGTTTGTGCTGCTTCCCCTTAGCACAGGCCACACACTTCTCCTTAATCACAAATTCGTTAATCGGAAGGTCTTTGACAAGACCTCCCCTAGCAAGCCGATTCAGATTCTTTAAATTCATGTGCCCCAATCTTCTGTGCCACAGCTGAGCATGGTTCTCAGCAGTTTTAGAAAGAAGACATGCCACTTCAGATGTGGGGGGTTTCTGCATGTTGAGCACATATGAGTTACCATATCTTGGTGTTCTCATCAGCACCCAGTCGTCAGGGATGGAGTATCCAGGTTTAAGAATGAGGCATTCCTTATTGTTGAAGAGAACTGGATACTCCCGATCGCATATCTGTGAAACACTTAACAAGCTGTGTTTTAACTGCTCGACATAATTGACATCATTGAAGCTGAGACAACCATTGCGTACGGTGCCTTTCTGACTGATATATCCCCCAACTCCTCCGGCGAATGACACATATCCTCCATCAAATTTTTCCAAGTCTTGCAGTAGAGATAGGTCACCCGTCATATGCCTGGAACAACCACTATCAACATACCATAGGTTGCTGACAGTCCTCCTTGGCTGTTCCTGCATTCATATGAGAAGCTAGTTAGATTTTGGTACCCAGGCCTTAACTGGTCTGGGTGAGACTGGTCTGTCCTTGATTGGGCTGAGAATATCTTTATTGTTGGTTAATTTAGACCCTTTGACCTCTTGAAAAGACATTGAGTGTTTTTTGTACACTCCCTTTGGTTTGAAAGGCAAATTAACAACTTTCAGGACATTCCACCTATCATCATTTTTCTTGTTGACTGAAACAGGTTTTGAGAAAAATGGTGTTTCAGAAAACCTTCTAAAAACAGGTTGAGGTGGAACAGGTGATTTTTGAAAATCATCCTGCTTAGGGCGAAAAACAGGCTTTGTTGGTTTATTAGATTGTTGGGTCAGTTTGGTTTTCTGTCCCTTTGGTTGAGGAGCATGCTTCTTTTTGTCAGTTTTTACCTTAGGTCTAAGAGGTACACTGTTCTGCACCTTTGTTTGGGAAGCATCCGTTTTCTTCTCAACTTGTACCTTAGGTCTAAGAGGCACATTGTTCTGCACCTTTGGTTTGTAAGGTGCAGATTTTTTGATCACTGTAGGTGCCTTTGGACCTGTGGGTACTTTCAACTTGGTATTGAATTTTTCAGGGACATGTTTGCTGTTTGTGCTGCCATATGATTGCCCATGATTATTCTTAAAGTAAGTTTTGGGAAAATAGGGTTCATATGGCCTGTGCAAGCAGTTTCTTGCCACATGTCCAGGATTTCCACACACATGACAAGACTGCTTCTTTGGGATAGCGGAAGTTTGTGAATAGATCTTTCCTGTGGAAATCCAAGAAGGTTTATCATTTTTGTTAATCCAACAAACTTTGCCTTTGGGCCTAGTTGTTAACACATACTTCCGCTGTATTGGTACAAACTGGTCATATACTGAGTTTACCTCAGGATAGGGGATAAGATCAGGGGACCTGTTCACCTGCATGTTCTGCACATTCTTAGTATCATAACTGTTCACACTAGCATTCACCTTCGTGTTTTCACACACAGAAGTGTTTAGACTCAAACCAACATCAGATATATGCAAATCAGAATTAATTGGCTTGGAACCAGCAACCCGTGGTTCCTTACCTTTTCTCAAAATTTTCACATGTCTTAGAGGTTTAGCAACTGTATCATCACAAGCACCAAATTTAAAATTGTCACACAAAGAAGTTTTATCAAAGACATCAGACTCAGCAAATTTCAGTTTGGAACCATCAGTAAAAAGACCATTTTTATTCCAGTCAAATTTTTCAAAAGACTCTTGACTTGAAAGACTTGAAGTTTCTGCCTTTTCACTTCCCTTACTGCTAACTACATCTGCACAAGAAGTAGAGGTGTTAGTGGAGTTAGAATTAGGAGATGAGATTTTTATAGGGCATTCAGAAAGTCTTTTGTCTATGTCGGCTAAAGAGTCTGTTGTCCCCTTTGATGGTATATGTTCAGAAATCATATCATGCATGTGGGGCATGGGGACAGTGTGAGTTGATGTTTCTTCTTTGTCATCATTTCCAAAACCTAGACCTGAATTTTGTTGAACATATTTCATCCTAACATCAGAGTTATAGAAAAGAGATCTTGCTTCTAGCATTTTTGATTGAATCTTATTATTAGCATCTATTTTACTCTGAGATTTAGCAAGTTGATCTCTCAATTCTTCTACCTCTTTTGTTAGATTTTCAACTTTTGTGTTGGCAACTCTCAACAAAACTCTAGTGTCACTTAATTGATTATCTAGGTTTGTTACATCAAGCTTTGCTGCTTCATACTTTTCCCTATGAACTTTAGCCATATCTTTGAAATTATTAGATTCTCTAGTGGCACGTTCACAGTTAAGTGATTCATAATAGAATTTAGATTCATATTCTTTGTAAGCTTTAAATACTTCCGCACAATGAGGACAAGAACAATTGCATACCTGTGTGTTGCTAGAGTTGACTTCAGGCCCTGGAGCAGTATTCACCATGAATGCATGTTGGTTCATCTCCAGTGCTTCTCTCTCTGCTTCTTCCTCAGCTAGCATGGCGATGTGTGTAAGACTTAGACTGAGATCATCAACCTGAGTAGACCAGTCGTATCCTCCTGGGGTACTTTGAACAACAAGGGCTTTATCATCAGCTCCTACTTCCCTTTTCTTGACATTCTGCTGTTCACCACTTTTAGTACCTCTTTCAACTTTGGGCTTGGTGCACTCTCTGGCATAGTGACCGTATTCATTGCAGTTGAAGCATCTCAGATTGGCTTTGTTGAAGGATAGCTTTACTCCTTTCCCATCATTCCAAGTCTTGCTCCCAGTTCTTGTCATATACTGCTTGGCTCTCAGAGCCGACATCCCCATTTGATAAGATATGTCCATCTTTTCAAGGTCATCTGGATTTACTTGATTCACATCCTCATGAGACAGGTCATTTGGAAGTAAGGTACCTGCAACCAAAGCTTGACAACAACTCATTATTCCTATTCCCAAGGCAAAACTAGAGTCTTTAGCTAAATTGTTAACATCCAATGTATCCAGGTTAGAGCCATTTGAGGAGTTTGATCCACTAGTAGCTTGAGAAATGAAGGCTAGAGGGTTTGATGTCAGATCAACAGTTTGAGTTACAGGTGTGCTGGGCTGTGATATAAAGGCTTGATTCACTTGTTTGGCCGCTGCTCCAATTCCCTGTTTTCTTGCCCTTTTGAGTTTCTTTTCTTCATAAGCTCGAATTGTAGAGATGAGTGAGCTAAGGGTTGCTGTGTTCAAGTCCAAGACTCCTTCCATTACCTCCAATGTGCTATCCCAGTTGGGGGGTAAGGAGCTAATCAGCTTCTTGTTTACTTCCGTTTGAGTGTATGTCACCTCAGCTTCTTTCATTGCGGTGACGATTTTGATGAACCTTTGCAATTGTGTCTCTATATTTTCCCCATGAATGTAGTTGAAATCATTAAATTGCTCTCTAAGGTTCTCTTTCCTCGACTCCTTCATGTCTGAGTTTCCTTCATATGCATCAACTAGAGCATCCCACAATGTTTTAGCAGACTTGTACTCCTTGAAGGCTTCAGCAACCTCAGGTGAGATTGCCATAGTTAATGCAGCAAGGGCCTTCCTACCCTTTTCCACTTTGTCCCAGTCTGTGTCAGACCATTCGTGCTTCTGTTTTATCACATCAGGTTGTCCGGATACTTGAATCTTTGGGACATAATCTCCAGCTTCAATTGATCTCATAATCTTGGGATCACTGTAGTTTGCATAGTTGACGAACCTGTACTTCCAACTCATGAAGTCCTTTCCTGAGGTCAGTCTTGGTGGTCTAGTCGCCGTACCGATTTGAGCATCCATTTCCAGAGTTGCCGAAGAAATATTAGCCATATCAAAAGCCATTGAGAGAACAAATTCCGATTGGATCGAGAAGTACTTTCCGGTAGGACAAAGTTTGGATCGAAAAGTGGTTCTCGGCTGAAAAGAGCTGATCGAGAAGTACTTTTCGATCGGAACGAGTGAGGGTCGAAAAGTCTGATATGATCGAAAAGTCTAGGCTGGATCGAAAAGTCTCGAGGGGGACTTTTCGATCAAGGAGCAGAGTGGATCGAAAAGTCACAGGGGACTTTTCGATCAAGGAGGCTGATCGAGAAGTCTCAATGGGACTTCTCGATTGTGAGGGGCGGATCGAAAAGTCTCGGAGGGACTTTTCGATTGGTGTAACTGATCGAGAAGTCACAAAAGGGGACTTCTCGATTGGGAAAGCTGGTCGAAAAGTCACTTAGGGGACTTTTCGACAGAGAACAACGGATCGAAAAGCCACAAAGGGGGCTTTCTCGATCGTTTAAGGCAGCTGAAGTGGATTTTTTCGACCAGAAACCTGATCGAAAAGTATGAGCAGGGTCGAAAAGCTTCAAAACCACGAACACAGCCTTCCAAAACCTTCTATCTTGAGTCGAAACCTGCACAAAACACCTCCGAAAGTGCAAAAAGCTGAAAATCACCAGAAAACTCAAATCGTTAGTACTCAAAAACTTGAATCTGATATCGCGAGAGCCTTGAAACTTGTGTTTCTTGGCTCTGATACCAATTGTAAGGATCAAACTAACCCTCACGCGATATCTGGACTAGTGAAACCGTGCGGAATCCGGTTTAACTAGTTGATTCAAGAAAAACAATAAAAGATGATATTTGAAAAGTATAAGCACAAGAAGTAAACAAACCGATTGAAGAACAAACTTAGATTGAACACTGATTGATTGCTACACCTTTGATCGAAATTCTCTAGGGAGAATTTCGATTACACCACAATTCACCAAAAGACTAGCAACCCTAACTAGACAATATGAGGTCCTATATATAGTTGAGATTGACTTGGTAAACAAGTCAATGTCATTAGGAAATTTTGAAAACCCTTAGGCCCACACTAACAAAATCGGACCTAAACCCCACAATAGCCTACCCAAGTTAGCCCAATTACATTTACAAGCTAGCCCAAAAACCCTAAACAAGCCCAAATCCATCTAATGCAAAAGCCTCAATTTTCAGGTCTCTACAGCTGGAACCAATGCACTAGAAGGGTTTGTCTGTGACGGTTGGACTGGAGGAGCAAGTTGGAGCTGTAATGATACACTCCTAGGAATGTCTAGAGCAACTCCCATTTCACCAGAAGTGATAGCCAGTGGGGCTCCCGAGGAAGAAGCAGCAGCAGTTCCTAGTGCAGCCATAGTAAACCTTGCGAGCTTTGGATTTTCAGGCGGTGGCACCAGATACTGTAAGCTGTTGTAGATCTGCATTTGCATTTCTTCATCTTCACATGGTTCATTATTCAAGAATGTGTCACCATATGATGCATCCACTTTAGAATCAGAATCATCATCATCAGAGTCGTCAGAATCACTGTCTTGTGGGCCTTTTTCTTCAGAACGTGGGAAAATTGATTCTTTGCCAGGAGCATGTGAACTCGGTTGAACAGATGGTTCAGTTGTTGTGGGTTGTTAACCAGCCTGTGTGCTTGTACCTGTATTCCCATCTCCGTCTCTACCATCTTTTGGAACATTCTGTTGCCTATCATTATGCACTTTAGCGAGCAACTCCCTGTGCTTTCTAATCTCAACCGCTTGATCCATAATTGTCTGATTTGCAGCTCTTAATTCAGCCTCAAGGTGAGAGTTTTGGATTGTCAGGATCTCAATTTCTGAGTTCATCTCCTCATAGTCATAGACATCATAAGGATTTACACCTGACGGTCCAGCTTCAGAAGTTCCTGCTTTGGCAACAAGGCTAGTTCTTACCTCAGGTTGGGTAGAAAAGACAACAGCTGGAGTTACTATCATTTGCACCATTTGACCCTGTTTAGGTGAAACACCCGGTTCATTTGGGAGGGTGACAGGTTTTGTAGCAGCTTCTGCTTCAGCTTCAACAGTCACAGGTTCAGTCTCTGCAGACTTGTTAACATCAGCCTCAACAGCTTCCACCAGTTTTTCAGTTGCAGGTTCAGTTTGAGCAGCAATGTCTGGCATCGCCTCGTCTTGAACATTTTGGCATTCTTGATCAACAGGTTGTTCATTATCAGCTCTAGTGGAATGAGCGGAAGTGTCTAACTTAGCTTGCTCCGCTAGACGTTTCTTGTTTTCCACATAGAACATCTTCTTCCTAGCCGGTCTATCCAATGCTTCTCTTCATAGACGACCTTATCTGAATCAGCGCTTGTGGAATAAGGTTCTTCTTGAGATAGTTTGTCTCCCTGTGTTCTGGCACGAGAAGATCCGGCGGTGTCAGCTCTGGTCTTTCGTTTCTTTTTCAGTGGGGCTCGAGCATCAGAAGTCTCACAATCAGATTGAGAAGGTTCAAACTTAGAACCGCTTGCTTCAGCTTCATGCTGCGATTCTTCAGGTGATGATTGTACTGAAGCATTTCCGGCGTCACCATTTGAATTGCCGTCTGAATAATTGTCAGAATCTCCTTCAGATCCACTAGCATCACTCTCATTTTCACCTTCTTCTGAATCAGTGTGCTCAGAGCCTTGGTGACCAGGTGACTGGTTTTGGCCAACAGCCGCAAGTTCCAAGTGTGCAAAGGGATATGCCTCTGCTGCGGGCTCATTTAAATTTGGCTGATCTTGAGCGGCAACATCTGCAGTTGCACTCATTGAATTTTGGTAGTACTGGGCGTGGCCTAGATCACCAATAGTATCCACCAAATTTTGAATGTAAGGTGCATCTGGTCCTTCATTTCCAGGTAACAGATATTTTCTGTAAGAATCATGATCTGTCCTTCGGGGAGTAAACTTTTCTCCTGCTTTCACCAAATTTGGGTAGTAGTGGTTCAAGATGGCCTGCAGAAACTTGGGATACATAGTGAACTTCTCAGCATGACCTGTAGGAGTCAGGTTCCTAATCATACTTCTGAGGAGAAACCTTGACATGTTGTAGCCAGTTCCGGTAACAAAACCATGAAGGGCATGAGCCAGCTCATCCTTGAAGTCATCAGTCCCTGTCTTCCTTGGCGAGAAGGTCAGAATGAAAAAGCCTAGCATTTTTCTCCAGTTGAGAGGAAACAAAGGTTTCTTAATCATGGGATTTGTATCGATTGGAAGTGGACCAGTATAACCCATGTTCCTCATGCTATCATGCCACTATTGCTTAGTGTAAGTATCAGGGCAATCAACATCATCTAGGCGAAGGGCCGTTCTGATCATACTTTCAGTCATCACCATGTTGGTTTCCTGAATTCTGGAGCTCAAGTATTCTGACCCATCTTGATTTACCACCCTTTGAGCATTCATCCAGAAACTCTCCACTATAGATTTGTATATCGGAAGATCCAACAACATACAATAACCCCAGTTAGAGTATTGCAAAATCTGAAAAGTTTGCTCGAAGGCATCAGCATGTTTCCATTCCCTGTTGAAAATGCTTATTTGATTGTGGGCTACACCATAGCCTAATGGCTCGTTCCCTGCTCGTCTAGGAGGCATCTGCACAAGTGAAACAACACAATTACAACCAATTGGTTTTACCATGAAATGTCATGTCAACACTAAACCGGGATAATGACAGAGCTGTTTAAAGTAAAATCAAGGTGTGTTTGGGTTCAACTAAGCAGTTTCCTAGAATGGCATAGCACATAGACAGTTAACATTTGCAACAGATATCTGTGGAAACCCACAATTGAACCAGATATACATACTTTCAATCGATCATAAACATGAATAAACTGAGAAAAGAAACATAGACTTTACCTAGACAGAGGCTAATTTGCACCAGATCAATATAATGCAACTTGGGGAGTAATTAACAAGATGTCACTTTGAGAATAGAAATTAACAATCGAGATAAATTTAAAAAATATAAACCTAACTTATAAATTTTGAATTTTAAACATGAGAATAAAACAAATAAATGATCATGCTCAAATTATTCAGGTGGACCACATAATGTGTTTGTTCCCCCTAAACATGTGACTATCTTATATACAATTCACCCAAATCACAACACACATTGACATGGCAAGTAGCACTTGTCAGACTGGATCATCATAATGAAATCACATGTTCTATACTCAACAACTAAAGACTCGACTAGCATGGACCTAAATGAACAGATGTAAAATTACATATAGGGCAGATCAAGTCCTAAGCATGGAACTATGAACCCTATGACATCAATCTGAGTGCAATCCAATATAGGTAAAGATTTTGACCTTGCATCATAACAATCAATCAATCAAGGACATGAGACAATTTATGAGCCAAAGTTAGGAATAATGAATAAATCAATTCTACTAACTAGCTTCAATGAGTAACTATCAATCATATCAACGACAGATCATTATAACATAGTGGTCAGACAACTATTCAAACAATGGTTCATTGCTAATCTTGAAGTGGATCTCATAATCAGGTTATGCAGGTTAATTATGAAGAAATGCAATATCAAATTAACACACTTCATCCTAAAGACCTATCAAAACTGTAGCAATTTGAACATAGAGTTTGATAATATAACAGTCAACTGAGACAATTGAGACCTCAGCATACTTGATAAAGTTCACAGAAGCACATACCTCGAAGTAGATCTAAATATGTCTAAGATCTATAAGAGATAAATGAATTCAGAGAGCTACTGCTTCCAAAAGAATATGTGTTTAATCAAGTATAAGTGGATCAATAATTTGATAAAATTAGTGATAAATAAAATCAATAAGGTGAGAGTATGCCCCTGTTTAGCTCATTTCTTGATTAAGCATAAGTTCCTGAATAACAAGTAATAACATACCTTTTGATGATCTAACAGTTTGTAGAAATCACACGGAAATGATATCACTCGTAATCACAGAATAATCTGTTTAGGATCAGGTAAATGTGCATTAGAACCAAGTAATTAAGACAAATCAATAGATAGCATGTCAATCACATTATCACTGCACAACTTGACTTACCACAAAGTTCTACAACAAAACATGCAAATTTGAAGTTAGGATGACCTAATGGGAGTTTATCTAACTTCCTTTTTACAAATATTGGAACTTTCTAAGTGAAGTCAAAGTCAACTAAACAAGTATATCCTAACAATTTATTTTGAGTCTTATGTATTTCAGTTGCTACAAGTTAAACCTAATCACATTCATTTAGATAAATCAGGCACATTATAAGCAATTTCCAATACACTCGGACATCAAATTAACATATTAAAAGTAAACTTTCTATTATTTGACCAAAGAGTCATGTGTTGAACAACAACTCAATTCGATCAAATTTACTTGATATTATCATTACTTAATCTTTAAAGGTAACAGGAGTGAGACAGATCCTACAAACTAACACACATGATTTGTAAGCTAAGATGAGAAATCAACTTATCGTACATCAAGCTAAAAATTCATCTCAAATCGACAACATCAATGGTTATATAGTTTGGATCACAGTTCAATATAAAAATTAACCAAGTGTAATAACAAATTTCAAATTTCTACCACTACATCCTAATGAACTCACCTGACAGTGGATCTAGATCACCTAATCGATAGGCTGAAATCAAAATTAGTAGTCGCCTATCCAAGATATACAACTATCTATCAATTTCTACTGATGTTAACCTAGAATCCACCACACTTTCACAAACGAAAAAAAAAAATGAACCCTAGTTTCTCAAGAAGCAGCGGCATTAACTTCCCCTGGACCCATACCGAAACTAAAAACGCAAAATTGAAGAAAAGGACTCGGATTTACCTTGAACTTTGATAAGATTGAAGAATGCCGAACTCAAAGGATGTAAAATCTAAGATTTTCAAGACAAAATTGTGATTAATTCGGGTTTAGGTTCAAGTGGGGTTCGTTAAGACTGATCGCACACAGAAACCAACAGACACTCAAAATCCAAGAATGAAACACATACCGAGTACTTCGTAGGGATTGTGCAAGCCAAACGCGAACGAAGTGATGTTCGAATCCACTATCTCTAGTATCGGATTTTCTTGGTTCGATGTCGCCGGAGAGAAAGAGAAATGGGAGTGTTTGTGTGTGTTTTTGGATACGTGAACGAGTGAGGAGGATGGAGGGGTTCGATTTGAATATATAGGTTAGGAAAGAAAACTAAGTATGGGGGTCAAGTCGTTAACCTATCTCAAATCGTTAAGAGGAAACGAGAACAAAGGCTGATCGTTAACTTGTACCCCTGATCGTTAAAGAAGAAAAACATAAGGCTTCATCGGGTCTGATCGTTAAGACCGATTGGGAAGGTCAGGTCGTTAAGCCAAGTTCCCCAAGTCGTTAAGACCATTCCCTTGGTCAAATCGATAAAAAAACAAGACCCTGATTGTTAAAAGTAAAATCATGAAAGGACCTGATCGTTAAGACCAACTGGCTATCAGATCGTTAAGGCAAACTTGCCAGATCGTTAAGGCCTACTCGATCAGATCGTTAAGAACAAGAAATAAACAATAGACCAAGTAACATCAGATCATTAAGGCCAATTTGGTCAACCCAAATCGTTAAGACATAAAAGGCCAAGTCGTTAAGACTATTTGGTAGCCTGATCGTTAAGGACAATTTTGGGGACCCAAATCGTTAAGGCCAAAACTTGTCTTATCGTTAAGAGACACTGAAAAACTTTCAAAGTAAGGGCCAAATCGTTAAGGAAAGATCATACAAGATCGTTAAACCCATTTTTCCCTCAAATCGTTAAGGCCAATTCTCAAGTTCAAAAACTTTTGAAGGTTTTCTTAAGTGTTAACAAAATATAAATTTACAAATACTTAATAAGATAAACACATAGTCATGCCCGCACGATGCGTACCAGAAAGATAAAGTTTTATTCTTTATGCCATTAGCACTAGTGATTTCAACAAGTTTGATTTTAACTACAACTGAACTCCTAGTTTAACTTTGTTGGTCAAATTTTACATTCCAAAAATCCATTGTCATTCGAGTCGGTCAATTTTTCACCAGACTCAAGAATTTACCAAGAATTTTAGGTTGATCAATTTTCCACCAACATAAGTTTGACTTTTGCACAAGTTGGCCAATGTTTCATCAAACTTGGAAGTATAAGCACTTTGGCTTACTTTTCACTTATTCAAGGTAGAAATCCGTAATGTAGATAATTTTGAATGGTTGTGGTCAGTCTATGCAGGAATCATACCGATCAATTACGTGATCAATGACACTTACAATTCAAATCACCTTTCGGATCCGGTACCCTAAATCAGATTGTCGGTATTGTTTATCCACTTAAGCTCAAACAAGGTAATTTTCAACTTGTCTCATGTGATGTATTTATCATGTTTTTCTGTCCAGTTCAGAGAAATATTTTGTGGGGTCCCTATTAGGATGGAAGTTAACAGTATTCTCCCAATCATCAAATAGCTTTTCAGATTCAATCACACTTTTAAAAGTAATCTTTCCCCCTTTTCTTTAGTGTTAAATGACTTATTTCATGGATATAGTCATGAAATCATGATAACCCTTCTTTCATGACTATAGATGAATGAATTTTGATGGGGTGAGAGCGTCAAGGTCAGAGTTTCCTCAGCAGATGACGCCTCACTTTATTCGATGGAATGATGGAGCGTAAGAACACAAGGTCAGTGATTTCTCACAGCAGATGTGTCTCAGCTTTATTTATGGATGAGACTCAAGGTCAGAGTTTCCTCAGCAGATGAGTCTCATGTGTTAGTTTTGAAATAAGTCAACTTAATACTGAAGAAACAAAGGATGTGTGATTAGAGTTTTCTTACTAGTACTAATGAGAAGGGAAATTTTATAGAATATGCCACTGTTTAAACTTCCAAGGTCCACATTTCTCAATGAAATTAATGTGTTATCACAGAGACTTGTTTACTTCTCAGAATGTTGAGTCTACTAACACATCAAATGATAGAGTTACCGGTCGATTGGTTCATATCCTATGGTTAGATCACAAGACCAGAATCATATCATGTTCCTCATATATTGTCCGACCACAGACCAAAAGGTTTTAGCTTTTTCAATGTTTTTGGTATTTTTCTGCTATTTTCTCTGCACATGTGTATAAACACTTGCTGAAAATTACTGAATTGACACTATTTTTGGTTTTATCTTCCACAGGTGCACGCACGACAGACAGACTAAAAAACATGCTAGTGAATGAAAAGAAATTCCTTTGGTCATAACACATTTTGACTCGAGACGCAAACATACTGAAATATTTTTCTCAGCAAAAACAAGTCAAACAACACATGAGCAGACTCAAGTGAGTCAATTTAGCAATCTAAAGCAATAATCGTAAGATAAGATAAGCAAGACATCAGGGATAAGATAAACAGCAAAACAAGCAAGAAGTGAAAAATCTTTTTGGTGATTTTTGTGAGAGGAAAGCAAGAGTTAGGATATACACACAGATAACACACAAGAGAAAGCAACCTAGAGAGCAAGGCACTAACGTATCAGGGAGCAAGAAGTTCTAGTCCTAGTCAAAGTTGATCATTCCTATAGAGGTAACCAGAAAATTAAACCTAGACATATCAAATGACTTAGTGAATAGGTCAGCTAACTGGTTCTCTGAATCAACCTGAATTAAGGTGACTAGTTTCTTCTCAGCACAGTCCCTAATGAAATGGTGTCTAATCTCTATATGCTTAGTCTTAGAATGCTGAACATGATTTTTAACTATAAAAATTGCAGCAGTATTATCAATATGTATAGGGGTACTCATGAAATTCAAACCGTAGTCCATCAATTGATTCTGGATCCAGAGAACTTGAGAGCAGCATGATACAGCAGCGATGTACTCCGCCTCGACAGTTGAAATGGACACGTAGTCTGCTTCTTGCATTGCCATGACACGAATCGATTTCCCAAAAACTGAGCTCCACCCGTTGTAGACTTCCGATCGAACTAACTACCGGCATAGTCACTATCCGAGTAGGCTCTAATATTGAAGGCCGAATCCTCTGGATACCACAGCCCTCGGTTGGGGTTCGACTTCAAGTATTGAAAAATTCTCTTAACCGCAGTCAAATGTAAACCGTGATGTCCATAGACACAGCATAAGCTAAGAAAATCCGAATGGCTCCTAGACGAGTGACAGGTGCATAAACTTCTTCATAATCGATGCCATCTTCTTGCATGTACCCTTTCACTACTAATCGAGCTTTGTTTCTGATGATTATTCCACGGTCGTCTCGTTTTTCTTGAAAATCCACTTGACCGGTATGGGCTCAACACCCTTTAGAGCTTCAACAAGACGCCAAACATTGAGCAATTTGAACTTAAGTAACTCTGCTTGCATGGCTTCAATCCAATTGTCATCTTTGAGAGCAGCAACAACTGAAGTTGGTTCTTCTTGCGATATGAAGCATGAGAAGAGACACGAGTTAGCATGTTCTATTTGACTTCGGTTGATCCTTTTGTCTACGGGGCCTATAATCTGGCTTGTTGGATGAATTTTATGAACCCTTAACTCTTCAACAACGGTGTCTTCGATGGTAGATTCAAGATTCCTAATTTGCAGATCATTTCCCAGGACCTCACCGGTGTCAATTTCAGCTTCAACTTTAGATTCAGAATGATGATCTTCAGGAGCAGTTTTCGTGTTGGTTTCTCCCTGAACTGCTACAGGTGCTGGTTCTATTTCTGCAATAACTGGATCTGGCACTGGAATTACTGGTTCATCAGGAGTTGTAGATGAAGTTGATTCTCTGGAAAGATTCACTGATTTACTCGTCTGATTTCCCCATGTTAGATCAGGAGGGTCTGCTGAGTAAATAGTTCCCAAAATCGATGAAGAAACCGGAGTAAATGTGTCAAAGGTCGGTAAATCTCCTTCATGTGCATCATCATCTGAGATGGTATTTCCTGAAACACCAGAATCAACAATATTAAAAGTAGAAGAAAGAGTGTCAAGGTAATACATGCTATCTGAATCAGGTTCTCGAGTGATCCGAGTGTGCTCGTTAAAAGTAACATTGCACGACTCCATGATCACTTGAGTTCTTTTGTTGTATACTCGATACGCCGCTGAGGACATAGAATATCCAACAAAATAACCTTCATCCGAGTGATCCGAGTGTGCTCGTTAAAACTTGGCTAACTGATTAGACTGTATAAGCACAGTGCAAGGACATCCGAACGGTTTAAGTCTTGTTAAAACTGGTTTTTGTTTAGAAAACAGTTCGAACGACGTCTTGTTAGCATGCTTGACCAAGAGCGTTCTGTTCAGAACGTAGCATGCAGTATTCATTGCTTCTGCCCAAAAAGAGAGTTTAAGGTTGGAATCCGCAAGCGTGGTTCTGGCAGACTCAATGATGGTTCTATTCTTCCGTTCCGCTACACAATTTTGCTGTGGCGTGTACGGTGAACTGAACTGTCGTGTGATGCCCTTCATGTTGCAAAAGGCATCAAATGTTTGATTCTTGAACTCCGTCCCGTTATCTGATCTGATTATTCTGACCCGCTCTGTGCTGGCGTTTTCAATACGGGTAACGAAATCCTTCAGTATCTCAGCTGTCTCAGATTTTTCTCTCAGGAAGAACACCCTTGAGTATCTGGAGTAGTCGTCAGTGATAACAAGGCAATAAGACTTCCCCCCTAAGCTCGTGATGTTCACTGGGCCGAAAAGATCAAGACGGAGTTGCTGAAGAATTTTCGTTGTTCTACCAGGTGGCTTCGGCTTGTGAGACGTCTTGTGCTGTTTGCCTTTGGAACACGCAACATAGTTATCGACATGGACAAATTCTTTCTCCGGTAGCCTAATAACGTGTTTTCCTCTTACGAGTCGATTGATGTTCCTAAAGTTGACGTGACCCATTCGCTGGTGCCATAAGGTTGAGTCTTCTTCCGATGCCTTTACTAGAAAACAAGCAATCGAATTTGCTGGCTTTGCTTCCGTCATATCCAACGCATACAAGTTTCCTCTTCGATGTGCACGAAACAAGATCTGATCTTCAGGTATCTTGAGACCATGCTTCAGAATTAGACACCGGTGATCATTGAACACCATTGGCATTTGATTATCGCAGATTTGTGACACACTGAGTAGGTTGAACTTCAGATTTGATACCAGGTTAACCTTGTCAAATGAAATTTCTCTGTTTGTTAAGAGACCATTTCTTATTATTCTTCCGCCATATACATCTCCCCCAAAGGCAATAGAACTACCGTTAGATATTGTTTTGACATCATACAGCAAGTCCTTGTTCCCTGTCATGTGCCTGGAGCACCCGCTGTCCATGTACCATGTGTTTACAGCTTTACGGGTACGCCCCTGCATAAGTAAAGAAATTGATTAGTTTGAAGAGGGACCCCGGTCATTTTGACCTTGGGTCTTCTTGATAACCGGTTTCTTCACAGTTGATGAAGATGGTGCGGATGAAGATGATGAAGCTGATGGAATAACTGAAGGTGGAATGAAGGTGGTTGCAGGACTTGGAGCTATCATTGGCCTTTGAGACAGAAATGGCCTTGGTAGGAAGCCGGGTCTAAGCCTTGGATTCCATGACTTGATTGGAGTCAGACTCGGTGCCTTCATCCTTGGTGGCTGCCTGATGTGAGGCTGATTTGAATACAGGCTTCCCCCCTAAGCCTCGTGGTAGATACGTGGCTTGACTCGGAATGTACGGTTGGTTGGGATAAGACTGTTGGAACATAGAGTCATCCCGCAAGTCCATGAAGTCTTCACTGCAATTACCATAATTTCTTGAGTGGAGGTGTGTATTTTGACCAGCAGTTGCTTGTTGCTCGTAATAGTGTACAGGTGGCATTGGTGCGCTGCTATAGGTGTTGTACCCTTGGTTGTAGATACACACCCTTGCATCGTGATGAGGGTTGCCATAGATAGCACAACCATTTTGCACAGTTTGTGCATTTGGAACAACAAAAGCAGCAGATTCAGCAACAGGAACCACAGATGGGGGTTCAACAGATGAAGCAACAGGAGTCTTCTCATCATCAGTAATAACCTTCTTATTCCTTCTTCTTGTTCTTTTCTTCTTTTCAACAACAACAGCTTCAGCATTTTCTGTCATTGGAGCAGAAGGCTCTGCCACGATGAGTGCAGACTCACTAGTTGGTGAAGAGGTTGCATCAGTTACTTTTGGAACACTCTTCATCTTTGGTTTGACAATCTTTACCAGTTCAACTTTAGAGTCAATGGCTCCAGTGGGAGTAGAACTTTCAGCATTAGCCTTTGATTTGCTTGATTGAGGAGATTGCACAGCTTGTGGTGTTGATGTAGAGGGAGTTCCTGTTGAGGCACTTGGAATAGCCTTCACCTTACCATCGGTGATCACAAGACCAGCTTGTGTGTGCATGACAGTCTTACCATGTTTGAGTGCCATTTCAGCAAAAGCACGATTGAACTCATCCTCATTCACATCAGACTGATCAGTGAATCCCTTGTTGGCATTCTGCTTAGGCTTTCGCCTTCATGTGGTCTTAGCTCGTTTTGGAGCATCATGAGTTTTGCAAATCTCGTAGTTGTTGTCAAACAAAAATGATTGACCACCCATGACAGATGTTTTCAACAAATCAAGGAATTCATGGTCAGCTGCCTCTTTGGTCAGAGTCTCAGAAAGACTCATCAGGGATGGTTTCACGTTGAAGTTCTACAAGCGTCTTACTTGCCTCAGATTCAACTTCGGATAAGCTCACGTCAATAACAGTTCCAGTGTCTTGAGCCTTGTCTTCAGTCAGATCATCAATTCCAGCCATCAATCAGAAGTTAGTTGGAAAGAGAGGGTCAATTATGTTAGACATGTCTCTCTCTCCATCATTTGCATTCACCACAAGTGCATAGTTGGACTGGCTAGAAGACGGATTCTGAGACGAGGAGGTCCGGTTGTAGTTTGTGTCTTCAAGTGATACCAAAACTTAATTGCTATCATCCGATCTTTGTGGTTGTTGAGAAGATGACGATCCTCGTTGAGAGACATTTGAGCTGGTGCCTTGTGGCTTCTGGTATGACGAGCTGCCTTGTTTCTGATAAGATTGGGTACCACCACCACCCTGCTTTTGATGAGTCTGGTTACTTCTACCAGAATTGGATTGCCCGTTCCATGTCCCCGGCTTAGGACATTCACGTGCAAAGTGCCCCATTTCTTGACAACTGTAACATTGAACTTTTGACTTGTCAAAGTCGATGTTGGTGCTTGAGGGAGCTTGAAAAAGCTTTCTTCCAGTCTTCTTGAAGAACTTCCGAGTTCGGGCAGCTATCATACCCATTTGCCATTTGATATCGATCTCCTCGAGATCATCAGCAGAAATTTGGTCAAGGTCTTCTTGACAGACGGTCATGGACTCAAGACTTCCGACCATCTGAGATTTCATGCAAGCTAGAAAAGCATTGCATAAGTCGGAATCCATGCTTGTGTTCGGTTGGGATGCTGGAGATGATTGCTGAACGAAGTAACCAGTTGGAGATTGTTGCACAAAAGTCACATTTGAAGTCTGACCGGTGACGGGTGCAATGACAGCTTCAGATGGAGGAGCAGCTGGAATAGAAGTAGTGGCAAGTGGGCTTTGACTTGCAGGAACAGAGAATTAGAACTCATTATCTAGGTCGAGAGAAATGAACTCAGCATTGGGAGCAGTTAAAGAGCTCCTGACAGTCACAACACCCATGAGAGACTTTCCGTTGCGCTCAACGGCTCGAACTTCATACTCATGAACCTTGTCGATCAAATCCATGTAGTCGGCAGTAGAAAGATCATTACTGTCGAGCAAGTAAGTCACATATGAAGCGAACTCTTGAGGAAAGGAGTGAAGGACCTTCTTGATGATGGCACTATTTTCAGGCCAGACGTTCTTTGTCGTCATCTCAGTGATAATACAACAGAATCGATTGACATGAGTTTCAAACGATTCGCCCTGTTTGTGAGAGAAGGTATTGAACGCCAACTTGATCTTTTCCAATCTTCTTTCCTTAGTAGCCGGGTTGCCTTCATATTTCTTTTCCAAGCCTTCCCAGATTTCATGAGCCGATGTGGCAGCACGAAATTGGCAGCACGAATATGACAAAAACACTAAACTTAGAAATTTGCCTCTAAAATCCTCAAAACATGATGTTTTTGAGCGAAATCAGTTGCAACAACTTTAGTTTCACTAGTCTAACACAATTTTAGAATCAATTTGATGAAAGAAACACCCCAAAAGCAAGTTTGATTTTCAAAGTATATAACAGTGGTTACGTAGAACGTAACTCTGTTTTGACTAAAATCAGAAATTTGTCCCATTAAATGGAGTTTTTACAGACATTCAAGCATGGCAATGGAATCCTTGAGTGATTTCTACCAAGAATCAACTCAAAGTTCTAGGAAAACAACCAAGATTGATAACTCAAATGATGGATTTCTTCATGTTGAGATAAGAACTCAAACTTGAAGATTTGGTTCTGATACCAACTGTCAGGACCAATTTCTAGCCAAAGATCATCATTTGATTCATCACACGAGTGCGGAAATCACGTGTGATGATCATCCTTGGTTGGATCAACAACATTGCCTTTCCATGGTTGAAGAAATCTCTGAAACTCAAAAACACACCAAGAACACACACACAAACACACAGAGCTCCTCAGCGGGTTCTCTCAAGGCTTGTCTAGGGTTTCCTAAGAATTCCTATATATACCCTATGAGGAGCACAAGTGTCTATGCACAGAATACAAGGAGAATCACACATCAGATCAAGGAATCATTAAATTCGTCTAACACTTATTGTCAGATCGTTAACCTCAAGAAGCTGATCGTTAAGATACACAGGTCAGATCGTTAGCCACATAGCCAGATCGTTAAGAACAAAGTATCTGATCGTTAAGGCTCCTTCAGACTAGCCAGGTCGTCAAGGTTTCACCAGATCGATAGAGCAGTTCTTCAGGTCGTTAAGGCTAAATGACCAGGTAAAGTCGTTAAGACATGTGAGGCATATCGTTAGAAAGGCAGATCGTTACTAGACATTGCGGAGGGTGGTAGTTAAGATGAACAATGTCAGATCGTTAAACATATTTTACATGCAAGTCGTTAAGGCCAAGCCATCCAAGTCGTTAAGACCTTTGTCAGGCAGATCGTTAAGCACAACTAGGGTCTGATCGTTAAGAGTAGTTTGGCCTGATCGTTAAGTACAACTCAAACATGAAAATTTTCTAAGTGTTGAACAACCAAACAAACATACAATCATAAGATCAACACAAATGTAAATCAAGCTGAACCAACATAAGATAATAAACAAACATTCAACGTAAATATTCAAAGTTCAACATTAGCTAAACTATTACAAACCAAAGTGTTCAAGTACACAATAGCAAAATACATGTTAGTTCTGTAGCTTTACCTGTGATCTTGTTCTTGGGTTCGTGTGTTCGTGTTATCACCAACCTCTAGGTTCCAACAAGAAGCTAAACTAAGATTTCAGAATTAAACATTGAAATTTTAGATCTTAAAAGACAGATTGAAAATTTCAAAAATTCAGCTTCCTTTGCAAGCTATTTGTGCAAAGATGAAACATTAAAAGAGGTGTTAAAAAAGTCTGGGTGTAATTCAGTTCCACCACCGATTTCACATGGTTTGGGATCAAATAAGTCTGAAAGAAAGCTGGCTATTGTGTTTGATTATTCTAAGTTGTCACACCCCGGTCAACGGTTTCGGGTGTGAGCGAGAATGGAATCATAGTCGAGGATACATAGAACAACATCTAATAATTTAAACTTTATAAAACATTTCTTCATTTCAGTTGCAGCGGAAAGATAGTGGAAATGATAATGTCTTACATTTGGAAAAACATAAAGTCTAAATTAATGTTAAACATAAAACGGTTTATTGGGATAAGTTGGGACTATGACTCCAGGAGCAGGTCCGATAGTATGATTAAGCCCCATTTGCATGTCCTCCGGTGTTTGCATCAATTACCTAAGAAATCATGAACATAAAACGGGTCAACATAAAGTTGGTGAGGTTCACAGGTTTAGGACTCGATAGTTAAACAGTTGTAAACAGTTGTAACAGTTGTAAAACAGTTTCGGTATACTTAAATATTATCAGGGTTTATTGTTGTTGTTGCATGATCTCTCCTGAACCTTGATTTCAAATACTAACGGTTTACCCACCCGGCATCTCTTGCCCAGAGATGTTAAACAGTGCAGAATAACTGACGTGTACCCCCAGACAATCCGGAGTCAGAACTGGAGCTACCAGTTAGGGTAGGGTTGTCAACCCAAATAGATCTACTCACTAGCTATCGTTTCGTACAGAACTAATTGAAATCAATTAATGATGGGATTTTCGGTTGTACAAACGTTCATAACGATAATGTACCAAGTTGGGCAATCAGTAAGAGAACAAGTAGTCAAAGGAAAACAGTCAAAGGAAAAAAGGGGCCGTGAAACTCACTGGATTAGCAGATTTGTGTATGAATAACTTGTGAAGCGGTAGCAGCAGGTAGCAAGTAAAAGCCTAATTAAATAAATAAGGTCTTGCATAAGGTCATGATCAAATGAGTAACATAAGTCACCCAAATGATACCGGTCAAGTCTTGACGTTATTCCGTTTATATCCTTTATAAACTCTTCGTTTTGTAGTTTTTACAAACACGTTTGGTGAGGATTTTATATTTATGATGAGAAATAAATATAAAGAAATGGAAAGTTCGATGCAATCGAAATAAAATCAAATCAAGTGTGTAATCATTTAGTTAAATAATGTCATATATTATTTATAATTCTCCGTCAAGTTAAGTTATATTAATCTAATAGGGTGACATGGTTATAATTATTGCAAATAATTATATCGTTTCCTTAAATAATCTTCCGTTTGATTATTTAGGAAATAATGGTTACACAAGTTTCTTTATAAATTATAATGTTTATTATTTTACTTGTGAAACTAGAATCTTTTTAGTCAAAATTTATAGTTATTAAATTATAACTATTTTTAACTAGTTAGGAAAGTCTTGGAAGCTTTTAAATAATTATTTGCCTAAATAATTATTTAATTGTTATGAAAATAATTGATGTCAAAAAGTATTTATTTTAAAAAAATGTCATGAAGGCAATTTAATCTTTTTTATTTCTTGGACTTAATGTTTTTCCGAATCGATTATAAAAGTCACACTTTGGATAAATTTATTTATCCGACGTTTTCGCGTATATCGCCGTATTGGTCCCGGATTTATTACTACGCAACGTCTTAAGATTTAGACCGTCTTGATTTACTAAAACGATTATTCAAGTCTTTCAACATGTAAGACTTGTGTTTATTTTATAAAAACGATTTATTTTTATAAAATTCTACATTTACTTATAAAGGACAAATGCTAGATTTTGTTTTCCCTTTATGGAAATTTTAAGAATCTTTAAATTCCTTTATAGTAAGTCCAAGATTAAATGCTTGATTTAAATGTTTTTCTTGCCATTTTTGGTTAAAAACTTACAAATCCTTTTTGACAAAAATGGAAGGTTTTTAATAAAAAGGATGTCATGGATTTATTAATGTTTCCAAGTTGTAGGTTAAGTTTATAAAAATAAATTGTGTCAAAGTTTACTAACTCTTATTTATTTTTATTAACCCAAGAGTTTTAAATAATCATATAACATGATTATTTTATTTGTCAATATTATTTATTTAAGTCCACAATCTTTTTATATCCAAATCTACTAACACATTTTATGTGTTAGGACCATAGCTCAAATAAATAGTAACAAATCTACTAACACAATTTGTGTTAGGACATGTAAATTTAAATACAATCTACTAACATGATTTCTCATATGTTAGGACATTTAAATGTAAATAATCATCTACTAACATACTTTACATATGTTAGGACATTGGTAAATAAATAATCTACTAACACATGACTATGTGTTAGGACAAAGTATGTAACATCCATTTTATGCATTTACCAAGTTAGTCATGTTAACCATTTTTTTAGATCAAGAATCACCAACTCATTTTGAGTCCATGGCATAAACCATTTAGGGATTTTGTGAGCCTTGATCAACCCATAATTAAAGATGAATAATACTAACATAAAATGCATGAAAATAAATATGAAGAGGCTTGGTTTTGCAAGTAACTAACTAAGAAATCCATGGATTTCTTAAGATCATGGTGCACTTGAGTTACTATCCATAAGGATTCACTCAAGTGTTTCACAAATGATCTTGAAAGAATGGGGATTAAGAGAAGAGTTTGAGTTAGTCATCTTTGCAAACCAAGCATTCCAAAAGATAAATAGAGATTAAGATCTAGATTCATAAGTGTTAGTGTTTAAGGTTGTCAAGACTTGGGTATTACTTGGGGTGGTAAACATGAAAGGATAACATAGAAGAAAGGAGGTGTAGGAGACTCACAATGGGTTTGTGAGTAAAAAAAATCGAGTGAGAGAGGGAGGAGTGACGGCGGCCGGCGGCTGACGGCGGCGGCACTGGGGCGGAGCAGCGGCGGGGCTGCGGCGGCAGTGGGCTGCCGGTGGCGGCAGTGGCGGGCTGGGGTGGCCGGCGGAAGGGAGCAAGAGGGAGAGGTAGAGAGTGTTTGTTTGTGGTGTGGTAGTTTGTGTGGTGATCCCCTCCTCTTATAACTAAATCTTTGGTTAATGACCACTAGATTTCTCCTTAGTCCCATGATCAAGTTCCAAGATACTAATGAGGTGATGGTTTAGACTAGGTGAGTTGTCATCTCCATAATCACCCAACAAATTAAACTTGGAGGTTACTCTTTCATTAATTTCTATAAAGGTTGTGATCTTTTATAAAAATTAGATAGGTTAGGAGTCTCATAAATTCCAAACTTTATAAAACATGGATAAAGCTCATTTTAATACAAAGGTGGTGAAAATTGGGAAGGTTGATGGGCCAAAATTCATAAAAGTGTAATGGATTGTTTTTATAAAAATCTTTGGGCCACAAAACAAAATAATATAAAGGTTAGGAATGGGCCGAAGCCCATGTCGAGTTGATAAGGGAGCCGGGCCGAAGCCCATGGTGGTCCGAGAGAGAACACGGGCCGAGGCCCTGTGTGGTTTCGGGTTGGGCCGAGCCCAATACGGGTTTGGGTCGGGCGTCCGGGTTAAGTTTCGGGTTTATCCGGTTTGAATTGGGCTTATTGGGCCTAACCGGGCCCAATGAGGTTAATCGGATCTCGTTTTTGGTTAAGTCTTGACAACGTAGTATTTTCCATAATGTTTTAAGTTCATAAATGTTTTTAACAGTTTATTCCAGTTTGATGAAAATATAAAAGTTTCTTTTTATATTTATTTTCTTATTATTGAAATTCCACGTTTAATAATATACACATCCTTGTATTTCATGGTTGTACATTCGCGGAACTAAATCAGTTAACAATTTACCTAATCATTGATTATCATGCAGTTAAAAGCGGTAATTCACATTATTATTACGTAAATAAAGTCAATGAAAGTCAACGGAGAGAGGGTTTGACCTGATTTTTTTTTTGGACGGGTTGTCACATTCTCCCCTAGTTAGAAGAATTTCGTCCCGAAATTTAGTTTTGGTTACTGGTGGATGCGACGTTCTCAAACAGGCGCGGATACTTCTGACGCATTTGATCCTCGCGTTCCCAAGTGTACTCTGGTCCTCGTCTAGAGTTCCATCGCACCTTGACTATGGGAATGCGGCTATGCTTCAGGTTTTTTATCTCTCGGTCGAGTATCTCAACAGGTTCCTCAATAAAGTGCAATGTCTCGTCCACTTGGATCTCATCAAGAGGAACGATGAGTGTTTCATCAGATAAGCATTTCTTAAGATTACAGATGTGAAAGACATTGTGAACGCTGCTTAGCTCGGCGGGCAGGTTCAAACGGTAAGCTACTGGTCCGATGGTTTCGGTGATTTCGAAGGGACCAATGTAACGAGGGTTGAGCTTTCCTCGTTTGCCGAATCTAATAACACCTTTCCAAGGCGATACCTTAAGCATGACGCGATCGCCTACCTTGAAGGACAAGGGTTTGCGTCGGTTGTCGGCGTAGCTCTTCTGCCTGTCCCTGGCAGCTTTCAGACGGTCTCGGATTCGGAAAATCAACTCGGTTGTTTCAAAGATTAGCTCGGGTCCAGTCAACTGACTGTCGCCAATCTCATTCCAGCAGAGTGGAGATCTGCACTTTCTCCCATAAAGTGCTTCGAAAGGGGCGGCTTGGATGCTGGTGTGATAACTGTTGTTATACGAGAATTCGGCAAGAGGGAGGTGCTCGTCCCACTTGGGTCCGAAATCTATCACACATGCTCTCAGCATATCCTCAAGCGTTTGGATCGTTCTCTCGCTTTGGCCATCTGTCTGCGGATGGTAGGCAGTACTCATATCGAGTCGAGTACCCAAAGCTTTCTGTAGAGATTTCCAGAAGTGTGCGGTGAATCGACTGTCTCGGTCGGATATGATGGATTTGGGCACACCGTGGCGCGAGACGACTTCCTTTATGTAAAGTTTGGCTCGCTTATCCATCTTATCCTTCTCATTGACCGGTAAGAAGTGTGCTGACTTCGTCAATCGATCGACTATCACCCAGATAGCGTCATATCCTGATCTTGATTTAGGCAATTTTGTGATGAAGTCCATGGATATCTCTTCCCATTTCCATTCAGGGATTACTGGTTGAGTTAACAATCCAGAGGGCTTCTGGTATTCGGCTTTGACCTTTGAACATGTTAGGCACTTGCCGACATAGGTGGCTATCTCGGCTTTCATGTTAGGCCACCAGAATTGTTTCTTCAAACCGTGATACATCTTGTCTGATCCGGGATGAATGGAATACCTTGATTTGTGGGCTTCGTCGAAAATTAGTTGCCTTAGTCCCCCATAGACAGGTACCCATAACCTATCCATGAAGACCTTGGTTCCATCAGGTTTCTCTTCTAGCTGCTTCTCCATTCCACGTAAACCTTCTTCAGTTAGGTTCTCTGGTTTGAGGGCTTCAATTTGTGCGTCGCGCACTTGGGAAATCAGGTTTGAGTGGATGGTCATGCCTAATGCTCGGACGCGGCGAGGTTTGGCATGCTCTTTCCTGCTTAAGGCATCGGCTACAACGTTAGCCTTGCCTGGATGATAACGAATCTCGCATTCGTAGTCATTTAGCAGTTCCACCCATCGGCGTTGCCTCATATTCAATTCCTTCTGATTGAAAATGTGTTGGAGGCTCTTGTGATCGGTGAATATGGTACATTGGGTACCATAAAGGTAGTGTCTCCAGATTTTGAGTGCAAAGACAACAGCTCCGAGTTCCAGATCGTGGGTTGTGTAATTCTTCTCGTGGATCTTCAGCTGCCGTGATGCGTAGGCAATGACCTTCTCTCGTTGCATCAATACGCATCCTAAACCTTGATGCGAGGCATCACAGTAAACAACGAAGTCTTCGATTCCATCGGGCAATGATAGAATCGGGGCATCACAAAGCTTCTGCTTCAGTAATTGGAATGCTGCTTCAGTCTTAGCGTCCCATATGAATTTCTTATCCTTCTGGGTCAGGGAAGTCAGTGGCTGTGCTATTTTTGAAAAATTTTCAATGAATCGGCGGTAATAGCCCGCGAGACCTAAGAATTGTCGAATCTCGGTTGGAGTCGTGGGAGTGCTCCAATCCTTAATTGCTTCAATTTTAGTGGGATCCACGTGAATTCCCCGGTCGTTGATCACATGACCCAGGAAGTGGACTTCGCGAATCCAGAAGTCGCATTTGGAAAATTTGGCGTAGAGTTCTTCCTTCTTCAACAATTCCAGGATAAGTCTCAGATGTTGTTCGTGTTCTTCCTCACTACGGGAGTAGATAAGGATGTCGTCAATGAACACGATAACGAACTTATCCAGGTAGGGTTTGCATACGCGGTTCATCAGATCCATGAACACTGCAGGTGCGTTTGTCAAACCAAATGGCATTACGAGGAACTCATAATGGCCATAGCGTGTTCTGAACGCTGTCTTTGAAACGTCTTCATCTCTAACTCTGAGTTGATGGTATCCTGATCTTAGATCGATCTTGGAGTAGAAGCTCGATCCTTGAAGTTGATCAAACAGGTCGTCGATCCTAGGAAGCGGGTAACGGTTCTTCACAGTCAGTTTGTTCAGCTCCCGGTAGTCGATGCACATCCGAAAAGTTCCATCTTTCTTCTTGACGAATAGCACGGGTGCTCCCCACGGAGAGTGGCTTGGTCGGATGAAGCCTTTATCTAGCAATTCTTGCAATTGGCTAGATAACTCCTGCATCTCAGAAGGTGCCAGACGGTACGGGGATCTGGCTACGGGGGCGGCACCTGGGGCTAAGTCAATGCGAAACTCTACTTGTCGCGTCGGCGGTAAACCTGGCAAGTCTTCGGGAAAGACTTCCGGGTATTCGCGGACAACGGGAACATCTCCTATGTTCTTCTCCTTTGGTTTCTTCTCCGTTACGTGTGCTAGGATGGCCTGACATCCTTTACGAAGGAACTTTCGTGCCTTCATACTAGATATGAGGTTTAGTTGGGTTCCACTCTTCTCGCCTTGTACGTTTAGAGTGTTGCCATCTTCGAGTGGCATCCTAACTATTTTCTCATGGCACACGATTTCTGCACGGTTCTTCGATAACCAGTCCATGCCTATGATAACGTCAAAACTTCCTAGTTCTACAGGCATTAGATCAATGCTGAAGGGATGATCGGAGAGTTCTAGTGAGCAGTTTGGATAAATAATGCTAGTTTCTACTAATTCTCCGTTTGCTAATTCTACTGTGAATTTAGTGTCTAAGGCAACAGGGGTAATTTCAAGTAATTGACCAAATTCGGTAGACACAAAGCTCCTATCAGCACCAGTATCGAATAAAACGGAAGCATAATGATTGTTTAGTAGAAACGTACCCGTCACCGTGTTGGGGTCACGGCGAGCATCTCCGGCATTGATTACAAAGGCTCTTCCTCTAGCCTGATTCGGGTCCTGGTTTCCTGCCTTCGGGCAATCCTTCTTGTAGTGCCCGGTGGTTCCGCAACCGTAACAGGTGCGCTTCGGACAGTCTCGTGCTACGTGCCCTTTCGTCTTGCAGATGTTGCAGTAGACGTTGCCACAATCGAGTGTGTGGTGGAGATTGCACTTGTTGCACAGAGGTGCTCCACCGTTGTATCCAGTCTTTCGGACAACGTGGGTAGGGGTGGTAGCAGCAAAGACCTTCACAGTTTCAGCTTCCTTGGCAGGGGCCTTATCATTGCGATTCCTCCAGAATCCGCGTTTCCGTTTGTTATCAGGCTTCTTGTTGGTGGAAGGAGTGGTACTGGTTTCAGGGGCCTTGTTCTCAGACTTTTTCTTGTCAAGATTCACACCTTGACGGTTGGCTTGGTAAACCAGGTTGTGTGCCAGGCGCACAGCATCCTGAAAAGTCTGAGGATTTGAGGAAAGGACATTCCCCTGGATATGAGGTGCAAGTCCCCAGATGTACCGTTCAATCTTCTTGTAGAGAGGAGTGACCATGTTGGGGCAGAGATGAGCGAGCTCACGGAACCTCTTGGTATAGCCGGCAACGTCGGCTCCATTCATTGCCAGGTTCCAGAACTCAGCTTCGAGTTTCTGAAGCTCTTCTCTAGGACAATACTCATCGCGAAGCAGCTGTTTGAGTTCGTCCCATGTCATGGCATAAGCCAAATCAGTTCCCATAGCATCAGCATGAGAATTCCACCAAGTCAGTGCGCTATCAGTCAGTGCACATGTGGAATACTTGACCATGTACTGCTCAGGGCAGTTGCTTATGCGGAAGACGGACTCGATCTTCTCAAACCAGCGAATCAAACCAACAGCACCTTCAGAACCCTTGAAATTCGAGGGCTTGCAGTTCATAAAGTCCTTGTATGAACATTCACGGGCGCCTGCAGTTGTTAGGTTGAAACGTTGAGTACAATTTAGGAAAATTGTAGTCTATTGTTTTCTAACATTTGGTTAATTCGTTCTTACCGCGTGCCCCATTGTCGTTCTGACGTTGGGTTTCGGCGGCGGCAACAGTCTCAGCAACGCGATCAGCAATCATCTCCTCAATTTCCTCGGCAGTCATGTGAGGAGGGGAGGTGTTTCTGGTGGCTCGGCGTCTCGGAGGCATGATTTCGCTTTAAGTTACAATTGTCAACATAAGGAAAATTTTAGATAATATGTCAATGGGGTCATTACATGCTCGAGAATAACTACCACGACATACATCGTTGATGCCATAACATTTTTCACGCAAGCGCAACCAAGAACATATGATAGAAGAGGAGTGATAGAAAAAGGGCGAATAGTATGTCATAGTAATAATATATGTAACACATCCATAACATGATAACAGCATATTTAGAAGGACATAACATTATAATTATACCAAAAGATTTCCATTTCATACCATTCAAAGTCATACATTAATCATTGTTTGCGACCATATTACAGATAAAACATATTCAAAATAAACCAATTTGCACCGTGGGCTCGCAGTCCCAATCATGAACCAAAAGACAACATGTTTCATCTATAAAATGGTTATCAAAAGCTACTGGGTCACATCTTCCTAACAGGCTGCTGGTGGAGGTGGTGGAGGTGGAGGACCAGGAGGCATGAAGAAAAAGGGCGGGGGATAGGTCATGGCAAGGATGGTGGAGAGGAGTCGTCCGGATAGAAGCTCCAGCGCTACAACTCTCCTCTGCAGGCTCTCGTGAGAGAGGAGCAGATCAGTAGTAGCCATGCTAACCCCAGTCATGTGGGCATGAAGGGACTCCATGGCGCCATCAGTAGCGCACATGCGTCTCACCAGCATGGATATCCGACCCCTGAGGGCTATAACCTCCTCAGTGGTTGGAAGCTGGCCGATGTTAGCGTCGAGCTCCCCTAAGTCAGTCTCAATGCGCCTCAGACGAGCCACTAGTAATGGTACAGTGTCAGAGATGGGCTCATCAGTGAAGGGTGAAATACCCAAGGGCACACGGCGAGAGGGGTCAGGGAGTGAGGACTCTCCTCGAGCATAGCAGCTCGGGAACTCCTCCATCATGCGCCAGTGCTGGATCTGCTCTGGCATCCAAGTAAGGTGGGGTAGCTGGAACACATGACGCCTCTTGGGCGTTGGCTCATCATGGGTAGGTCTAGTCTCTCGAGTCCGGGACGGGCCAGGTGCCCTCCCAGGGGTAAATCCACGTCTGCCGCCATCAGGTGCGGCGATAAACGTCTTCACAGACCGGTCACGGCCTGTGAAAGGATCCATGGTGCTCGAGACACCCATCGGGACCACACCGTCAATAGTGGCGGTGGGAGCAGGGGGATCAGCGGTGTCATCGGAGGTCCTGCGCCGGATCGGGCTCAGAAAGCCACGAGGTAGAGGTGTCTCATGAATAGTGCCAACAGTGGCTCCCTCTGTCTCGGGACTCGAGGGCACATGGTCTTCAGGGGAGGGTGTGTACTCCACACTTGGTTCTTCGTCGGAATCAGCAACGCAAATGACCTCCTTGGAAGTCATCTCTGCGAAAATATTCCAAAAAGAACAGTGTCAGTAATATCATGGTAGAGTGATAACACATAAGTAAACATAAGTAAACATATGAGGTCTTGACATGCAAATGGTCGCTTCGGAGTGGGTTATAGTCCAGGCTTGGTTTTCGTTTTGTTTTGTTTGTTTATCCTGGTTCGCTATAACCACGGCTCTGATACCAATCTGTCACACCCCGGTCAACGGTTTCGGGTGTGAGCGAGAATGGAATCATAGTCGAGGATACATAGAACAACATCTAATAATTTAAACTTCATAAAACATTTCTTCATTTCAGTTGCAGCGGAAAGATAGTGGAAATGATAATGTCTTACATTTGGAAAAACATAAAGTCTAAATTAATGTTAAACATAAAACGGTTTATTGGGATAAGTTGGGACTATGACTCCAGGAGCAGGTCCGATAGTATGATTAAGCCCCATTTGCATGTCCTCCGGTGTTTGCATCAATTACCTAAGAAATCATGAACATAAAACGGGTCAACATAAAGTTGGTGAGGTTCACAGGTTTAGGACTCGATAGTTAAACAGTTGTAAACAGTTGTAACAGTTGTAAAACAGTTGTAAAACAGTTTCGGTATACTTAAATATTATCAGGGTTTATTGTTGTTGTTGCATGATCTCACCTGAACCTTGATTTCAAATACTAACGGTTTACCCACCCGGCATCTCTTGCCCAGAGATGTTAAACAGTGCAGAATAACTGACGTGTACCCCCAGACAATCCGGAGTCAGAACTGGAGCTACCAGTTAGGGTAGGGTTGTCAACCCAAATAGATCTACTCACTAGCTATCGTTTCGTACAGAACTAATTGAAATCAATTAATGATGGGATTTTCGGTTGTACAAACGTTCATAACGATAATGTACCAAGTTGGGCAATCAGTAAGAGAACAAGTAGTCATACGGCTAACAAGTAAACCATAATATTAAGTAAAAAGCATTTGATCAGTTTTCATGATTTCTCCCCCAAGTATAAAACAGTCAAAGGAAAAAGGGGCCGTGAAACTCACTGGATTAGCAGATATGTGTATGAATAACTTGTGAAGCGGTAGCAGCAGGTAGCAAGTAAAAGCCTAATTAAATAAATAAGGTCTTGCATAAGGTCATGATCAAATGAGTAACATAAGTCACCCAAATGATACCGGTCAAGTCTTGACGTTATTCCGTTTATATCCTTTATAAACTCTTCGTTTTGTAGTTTTTACAAACACGTTTGGTGAGGATTTTATATTTATGATGAGAAATAAATATAAAGAAATGGAAAGTTCGATGCAATCGAAATAAAATCAAATCAAGTGTGTAATCATTTAGTTAAATAATATGTCATATATTATTTATAATTCTCCGTCAAGTTAAGTTATATTAATCTAATAGGGTGACATGGTTATAATTATTGCAAATAATTATATCGTTTCCTTAAATAATCTTCCGTTTGATTATTTAGGAAATAATGGTTACACAAGTTTCTTTATAAATAATAATGTTTATTATTTTACTTGTGAAACTAGAATCTTTTTAGTCAAAATTTATAGTTATTAAATTATAACTATTTTTAACTAGTTAGGAAAGTCTTGGAAGCTTTTAAATAATTATTTGCCTAAATAATTATTTAATTGTTATGAAAATAATTGATGTCAAAAAGTATTTATTTTAAAAAAATGTCATGAAGGCAATTTAATCTTTTTTATTTCTTGGACTTAATGTTTTTCCGAATCGATTATAAAAGTCACACTTTGGATAAATTTATTTATCCGACGTTTTCGCGTATATCGCCGTATTGGTCCCGGATTTATTACTACGCAACGTCTTAAGATTTAGACCGTCTTGATTTATTAAAACGATTATTCAAGTCTTTCAACATGTAAGACTTGTGTTTATTTTATAAAAACGATTTATTTTTATAAAATTCTACATTTACTTATAAAGGACAAATGCTAGATTTTGTTTTCCCTTTATGGAAATTTTAAGAATCTTTAAATTCCTTTATAGTAAGTCCAAGATTAAATGCTTGATTTAAATGTTGTTCTTGCCATTTTTGGTTAAAAACTTACAAATCCTTTTTGACAAAAATGGAAGGTTTTTAATAAAAAGGATGTCATGGATTTATTAATGTTTCCAAGTTGTAGGTTAAGTTTATAAAAATAAATTGTGTCAAAGTTTACTAACTCTTATTTATTTTTATTAACCCAAGAGTTTTAAATAATCATATAACATGATTATTTTATTTGTCAATATTATTTATTTAAGTCCACAATCTTTTTATATCCAAATCTACTAACACATTTTATGTGTTAGGACCAAAGCTCAAATAAATAGTAACAAATCTACTAACACAATTTGTGTTAGGACATGTAAATTTAAATACAATCTACTAACATGATTTCTCATATGTTAGGACATTTAAATGTAAATAATCATCTACTAACATACTTTACATATGTTAGGACATTGGTAAATAAATAATCTACTAACACATGACTATGTGTTAGGACAAAGTATGTAACATCCATTTTATGCATTTACCAAGTTAGTCATGTTAACCATTTTTTTAGATCAAGAATCACCAACTCATTTTGAGTCCATGGCATAAACCATTTAGGGATTTTGTGAGCCTTGATCAACCCATAATTAAAGATGAATAATACTAACATAAAATGCATGAAAATAAATATGAAGAGGCTTGGTTTTGCAAGTAACTAACTAAGAAATCCATGGATTTCTTAAGATCATGGTGCACTTGAGTTACTATCCATAAGGATTCACTCAAGTGTTTCACAAATGATCTTGAAAGAATGGGGATTAAGAGAAGAGTTTGAGTTAGTCATCTTTGCAAACCAAGCATTCCAAAAGATAAATAGAGATTAAGATCTAGATTCATAAGTGTTAGTGTTTAAGGTTGTCAAGACTTGGGTATTACTTGGGGTGGTAAACATGAAAGGATAACATAGAAGAAAGGAGGTGTAGGAGACTCACAATGGGTTTGTGAGTAAAAAAATCGAGTGAGAGAGGGAGGAGTGACGGCGGCCGGCGGCTGAGGGCGGCGGCACTGGGGCGGAGCAGCGGCGGGGCTGCGGCGGCAGTGGGCTGCCGGTGGCGGCAGTGGCGGGCTGGGGTGGCCGGCGGAAGGGAGCAAGAGGGAGAGGTAGAGAGTGTTTGTTTGTGGTGTGGTAGTTTGTGTGGTGATCCCCTCCTCTTATAACTAAATCTTTGGTTAATGACCACTAGATTTCTCCTTAGTCCCATGATCAAGTTCCAAGATACTAATGAGGTGATGGTTTAGACTAGGTGAGTTGTCATCTCCATAATCACCCAACAAATTAAACTTGGAGGTTACTCTTTCATTAATTTTTATAAAGGTTGTGATCTTTTATAAAAATTAGATAGGTTAGGAGTCTCATAAATTCCAAACTTTATAAAACATGGATAAAGCTCATTTTAATACAAAGGTGGTGAAAATTGGGAAGGTTGATGGGCCAAAATTCATAAAAGTGTAATGGATTGTTTTTATAAAAATCTTTGGGCCACAAAACAAAATAATATAAAGGTTAGGAATGGGCCGAAGCCCATGTCGAGTTGATAAGGGAGCCGGGCCGAAGCCCATGGTGGTCCGAGAGAGAACACGGGCCGAGGCCCTGTGTGGTTTCGGGTTGGGCCGAGCCCAATACGGGTTTGGGTCGGGCGTCCGGGTTAAGTTTCGGGTTTATCCGGTTTGAATTGGGCTTATTGGGCCTAACCGGGCCCAATGAGGTTAATCGGATCTCGTTTTTGGTTAAGTCTTGACAACGTAGTATTTTCCATAATGTTTTAAGTTCATAAATGTTTTTAACAGTTTATTCCAGTTTGATGAAAATATAAAAGTTTCTTTTTATATTTATTTTCTTATTATTGAAATTCCACGTTTAATAATATACACATCCTTGTATTTCATGGTTGTACATTCGCGGAACTAAATCAGTTAACAATTTACCTAATCATTGATTATCATGCAGTTAAAAGCGGTAATTCACATTATTATTACGTAAATAAAGTCAATGAAAGTCAACGGAGAGAGGGTTTGACCTGATTTTTTTTTTGGACGGGTTGTCACATAAGTTCACCGAGAACTTGATTGGATCATCTGATCGACACAAGGGCACATATAAGAAAAAGCCTGGCAAACATGAATCAAAACCAAATCATATTGCTTCCAAACAATCAGAATCCAGTGACTCTGCGGTTGAAGAACCTGTCACTGAGATTAAGCCTATAGGTGGTGTTAAACCAACACCTTTAGAGGAAGCCATGAAGATTGTTCAAACTGAAAAGAAAATGAAAGAATTTGAAAAAAGAAATTTTGCAAAAGGTATTGAGTTTTTTTATGAGAAAGATAACATAAATGAGAGCAATCAAACCAGTCCTGATATCAATACGATTTCAATTCCTATTCCTAATCTGCTAAATTTGGTGGAATCGGGTTTGGATCAAACAATACTGAAAGTTTTGAGGTCAATAAGAAGAAATCTCAGAAATTTCAGAAGCATGATAAGAAAGTTGTCAATTCATTTGACAGTAAGTCTAAGAAACTTGATGAAAAATTGAAAGGCGAATCTGAGATTGGTGAATCTTCTACCACTCAGAAATGTTGTGCTTGAATGGAAGTAATACTATTTTCTTTGATGAAATGTTTCCAATGTGTTGAGTTGATCCAACACGCATTGCGAAAGTTCTGAATGTTGCACCGGGAGTGAAAGTAGTATATGAATCTGAAAATACTTCCTTACCCATGTCACATTTTAAATTAAATGATCAGAGAACTCAGACCAGATCACAATCACCAACTGTTCAAAGATCTCAGTCCAGATCAAAATCACCAAATGATAAGAGATCTAAATCCAAATCAAAGTCACCAAAATACTCTCCAAATAATTTTTATAATTCTGATGGTCGTTTTTCTTCAAAATCAAATTCATTTGGGTATGAGTCATATGGTTTTTGCGATGATTATAACTTTTATGATGACTTTGGTGAAGGCTCTTCTCATGGGCAGTTTGGACAGATCAAAACCACTAAACCGAAACGTTATTCCGAAAACTGTGGTTTTGATGATTATGGATTTTATAATGAATTTGGGTATATTGGTCCAATGTTTAAACCTCATCCTAAGTTTCAATCTAGGAGGTTCAAGACCAACAAACCTAAGGAATTCATTCCACCCATGTCTGCTAGTAGTACATCAGATGAATTTGAAAATTCCATTGACATGATCATAACTGATCGTCGAAGGTGTTATCACTGTTATAAACATGGTCACTTATGTAATAAGTATCCGATTCTTGCTAAAAAGAGAGCTTCCGCTATTAACAATAACAAATCCACAAACTCAAATTCTGATTCTGATGTAACACCTGTTTCAAAAGACAAAATGGTAGATGAGAAGTTGGTTACAAGCATTATTTCTAACGTGAATTTTTTTTCAAACATAATGTTTTTGGTAATTCATCAAACTATGCTTCCACATCTGACTCATCTATTCCATCATTGAACCAAAAGTGGCTTCGAAAGTTGTCTTCGAAAGCCACTGAAGATTTTTCTGAAGACACCGGTCGACCCAAAGCTGAAAGCTTGGGTCTAGATGCAAACTAATTCGCTGATGAATTGTGCAGGGAGCTCGGAAAAAGGTTGTCAACAACTTTTGGGTGGTTGATAGTGGAGCTTTCCGGCACATGACGGGCAATATTTCACTGCTATCCGATGTCAAACCTGTCAATGGGGGAAATGTTACTTTTGCTGGAAATAAGGGCGGCAGATAACTAGTGAAGGAAAAATGGGGAATGAGAATGTCACATTCGATTGCGTACAATTTGTGGAAGAGTTGCAACACAATCTGTTGAGTGTTTCTCAGATTTGTGACAAACAGTTTACAACTGCGTTCACGAGTTCTGAGTGCTTGATCTTGAAGCCTGGAATCAAAATCTCAGAGGAATGGATAGTGATGCGTGCACCAAGGTTCAGAAATATATATGTCTTAAATATGAATTCTAAGTCTTCGTCTGCGGTACCTGTGACGTGTTTTATTTCAAAAGCCGCTGAAAAAGAATCCGTTTTGTGGCATCGTCGTATGGGACACATCAATTACCGGAAGATGAATTATTTGGTAAATCATAATCTGGTTGAAGGTGTTTCAAAGAATCGATTTACATTTCATGATGTGTGCGTTTCATGCAAAAAGGGAAAGCAACAGAAGAAATCGCATCCTGCCAAACGTGTTAATATGATTGTTACCCCATTGGAGCTACTTCATATGGATCTCTTTGTTCCGGTGAATGTTCGTAGCATTGATGGTAAATACTATTGTTTGGTAATCACAAATGATTTCTCTCGTTTCTCATCGATGGTGTTTATGACTACGAAATATGAGACTCCTGGTATTCTTCAAAAGTTGTTGTCAACATTTGAATCTGCATACAAGAAAAGAGTCTGTCGCATTTGGAGTGATAATGGAACCGAATTTAAAAATACACGTATGACATAATTTTATGATTCAAAGGGTATCATTTAAGAGTTTAGTGCTCCGTATACTCCTCAACATAATGGAGTGGCTGAGAGAAAGAACCGAATGATAATAGAAATAACACGAACAATGTTAGCCGATGCACAGTTACCAATTAACTTTTGGACTGAGGCTGTTGCTATGGCTTGTTATGTGCTTAATCGTGTTCTTATCGTCAAACGGTTGGATAAAACAAGTTATCATTTGCTTAAAGGTCATAAACCAAATTTGAGCTAGTTGGAACCGCTTGGTTGTCGGTATATTGTTCTCAAAGAATCTGGAAAGTTTGATGAAAAAGTGTTTGAAGGCATTTTTGTTGGGTACAAACATCCGATGAAAAGAGTTTATAATCGTTCTTCCAAGATGATTGAGAATTTTCTACATGTTGATTGTCAACGGTATTCATTTACACCAACCAAACCGCTTTTAATCGAGGATTTGATTATGATGCTTTTTATAATTCTTTCTCTACAGCAAGCAATGTGTCTGATGATGAAACTTCACAAGATGACTTAGTTGTTGCTATGTATCATACACTGTATCAACAAGGATCCAATATTCCGAAGCTTCCTATTGTTCCTGCTGCTGCTTCATCTAGTTAGAATGTTTCTAATTTGGAAATGGTTAGTCCTTCTGACGATGATGAAAGTGATTTTCATTGAGGCTGAATCGGAACCGATTGATGATCCAATTACATTACCGAGCACTAGTTCTTCTATTCCGAATAAATTATCAATTGATGATCCTTCTAGTTCGGCGGTTGCAGATGATATTGCAGATGAGAATTTCACTAATCTTGAAGACAATGTGGTGGTTCCCGATACTACTACTCTTAGAATTCATACCGTACATCCACAAGACAATATTATCGGTGATCCTACTTCTGGTGTTCCCACACGTCATCAATTATCCAATTCTGTTGATGCACTTACTGCTGAGATTCTTGATTTGGGGATTCAAGATGAGGTTTTTTACTCGTGCTTTTTATCTCAAGTTGAACTTGAAATTGTTGACCAAGCATTGCAAGATTCTTCTTGGGTGGAGGCGATGTAGGAAGAGTTGCAACAATTTCAGAAATTGAGTGTATGGCATCTCGTTTTTTTACCCAAGAATTCAAAAGAAACATGCAAAACACGCTGGGTGTTTAAATGTAAAAAGGACGATCAAGGCATCATTGTTAGAAACAAAGCTCAATTGGTGGTTCAAGGCTTTTCTAAAATCGAAGGGATAGACTTCAATGAAGTTTATTCTCCCGTTGCCAGAATTGAGGCAATTAGAATTTTTCTGGCAGCTTATAAGGGTTTTAAAGTCTATCAGTTGGATGTTAAAAGTGCTTTTCTGAATGGGGAAATTCGTGAAGAGGTGTATGTTAAGCAGCACCATGTTTTTTATGATCCCGACTTTCCTGAATGGGTGTATAAGTTGGATAAAGCTTTATATGGATTTCATCAAGCTCCACGGGTTTGGTATGAGACATTATCTACACACTTGCTTGACAACGATTTCAAATGTGGATAAGTTGATTGTACTTTATTCTCAAAGAAGATTGGGCAAGATCTGCTAGTCATCCAAGTTTATGTTGATAGCATTATCTTTGGTAGCACCAACGACATGCTCTGTAAAGAGTTTGAGCGTGTAATGCAAACTAAATTTGAAATGAGCTCAATGGGAGAGATGAATTTCTTTTTGGTACTTCAAGTGAATCAGTCAGCGAAAGGCATTTTCCTGCATCAGTCGAAATATATTCATGATGTTCTCGCCATATTCAAAGTTGGAGATGCTCGAATCCCAAATACTCCCATCCAGGTTAATCATGGGCTTGCACTAGATGAAACTGGTGACAGTGTTGATCCAACATTGTATCGAGCCATGATTGGGTCGCTTATGTATCTTACAGCTTCTAGACCTGATATTATGTTTGTGGTGTGCATGTGTGCTAGGTACCAGGCAGCTCCCACGGCTTCTCACTTGCTAGCAGTGAATAAGATCTTGGCTTATTTGAAGGGTTGTCCGGATCCTTGCATCTGGTACCCTAATGATAATAAGTTCGAGTTATCATCATATTCAGATTCGAATTACAGCGGGTGTAAAATCAATTTCAAATCCACTACTGCCAGTTGCCAATTTCTGGGGGAGAGGCTAGTTTCATGACAGTGCAAGAAATAGACCTCAGTCGTGATGTGTACTGCAGAGGCGGTGTATGTTGCTGCTTCCAGTTGCTGTTCATAGGTTTTGTGGATTCAACAGCAGTTGCGCGATTACGGTTTGAACTTTCTGACCACTCCTATCATTATTGATAACTCAGCTGCGATATGCATCATGAAAAACCCCGTTCAACATTAAAAAAACTAAGCACATTGATATTCGATACCATTTTATTCGTGACTGCTTTGAGAAAAAGCTAATTGATTTGCAGAAAATCCACACAGATTTTCAAAGGGCTGATTTGTTTACCAAAGCTTTTGATAAAACACGCTTTCAATATCTCTTGCAAACCAATGGTGTTACTTGTTTAAAAGCTAAGTAATCTGTTTCGGTTGATCATTTTTGTTTTTGTTTTTATTTCAATTCTGTTTTTTGCTTTTTAGGGGAGAATTATGGAAAATAAAAAAAGATTGTGATTTCTTGTATTCAAAATGAAAAAGCATAAAAAATTGAAAAATGCAAAAAATTAAATTTTTTTTAAAAATGCCAAAATTAAGAAATGTGATCCAACCCCTGTGAGAAATGATTGTACATCAGAATATGAAACTAACCATTGATAAAATAGAAAGAAAGGTTGTAGGTACTTGTCTGTGTCATTGACTGTGCTAGTCAAATATGATATATGCAAGTATGATATATATATAATGCTAGCCTGAAATTTGTGGTGAAACATTATTCTTGTTTTTGTGTAATTCTGATCCTACCTGAAAATCCAAAAATAGAATAAGAGAATGTTCTAGTGTATGCATGTTTTCTTTTGAAAGATTTAAACTTGTTTGATTTTCTTTATTTTGTCAAACGATCGGACTTTCTTTTAACATCGAAAGATCGACCTGATTGTTGTTCATTTGACGTTCTGGTTTATTTTTCTTGGTGTTTCGTATAATTCATCGGGCTTTCTCTGCGTATACGAGAGTATTGACCTGGTTTTCTGTTGAATTATACAATTTCAACTTGTTTTCTCTTTCTTATTTTGTTAAATCCGAGGCCTTATATGCGTATTGAAAGATCGACCTTAAGGTAGACAATTTAACGTTCTGATTTCTTTTTGCATGACAGACTATGAACTGCTTCTCTCTGTATATAAATTAAGCGATGAATAAGAGAAAAATCAAAAATATAATAATTCGGGTTATCAATTATGTTAGAGCATATTCTATGCTACGTGTGTCTCGTGTATTGTATCTAATCTAGAGCGTCTGTGTGAGTCAAGATAGTCAACTGGCCGTACCAGTTGGTCAGACGTACCAGATGGTACGTGCGTACCAAATGGTCCGTGGGTGGTACACCGATTAGTATGCTTATACTATAAATAGCTTGTTAGAGAGAGAGAGCGGGTTAGTTATGTCATTTTCTACATCTTAACTGTGTGTATTGAGTGTTTTTCTCTCTCTAGCTTGTAATCTCTAAGTGAATCAATAAAGCCAAGCTTTATTTACTCGTTTTGTGTTTCTCCGATTACCGAAGCATGCAGTAGTAAGATCGTTCATTGGTTTTACAAATTACTTGAATATGTGGGTTCCATGATTTCTGTGCTTGATCAATAATTACCTAAATCATATCAGAAATCTATAAAAATTGATTTGATTTAGCTGAAATAAACATGAAAATGTTGTATTCATGCACAACTTGACTTGCATGCTAAGTATTCTGAAATTAAAATGAGTGTGGTACATATGTCTGATATGATCTCACGTTGCGATCTTTCTAACAAAATTATAACTTATCGCATTTAATTTTGTTCTGTTGATTTGGTACATTTTAGAAAACCTCAAAAAGATTTTAGGTGTGTTTTAGCATAAATTTAAAAAATCAAAAAGATTTTGGTGTGTTTTGATATAAAATTGCTAAAATTTAAAAATATTTTGTTTTTGCGTTATTTTCGATCAACTGATTACGGAAAATGGCAAATTCTTGTTTTCTGAACCACAATCGAAGCGTGAATCAGCTCATCATCATTTAAATGCTTAAAAATTGGAAAATTATGATTTTTGGGTGAAAAATGACAAAACTAAAAAGTTTGGGGTTAAAAATGAAAATTTTCATTGGTACACCGGGCCGGACCATCGTGCGTATAAAAGTATTTAGCTGGTACGCTAACCACATTGAAAACGCTGGAGCGTATGGATCGGCTTTGTTCGACATCAACGTGTAATTATAGCAATGATAAAACGTGTAAATATCAATTCAATGTCTCATTCAATAACAAAGAACCGTTACAGAGAAAGTCAAAACAATTACACCTTTGAACACACACACTTACAAAAACTCGTTACAAAAGACAAGACAAACAACCTATATATAGGACAACCTGTTGTCCGAAATCCTAGCTGGTCCGAACCCCAGGTTCGGCCTGGGTTCGGCCAGAGTTCGGCCAGCAGACCTTAGTTGAAATCTTCAAGCCTTCTAACACTTTAGCTGATCCAGCATGTTGCCACACGAGGTATCAACAAACTCCCCCTTGGCAAATTTTGGATCGTTCTTCATCAGCCTTGAACAACAGCAACCTCATTCCTAGTCCATATCAGTTCATGATTATGCCCGGCATAGATATTGAAAGCAAAACAAAACCGTATCACCCTTTGAAACTGCAATGCCTGCTCCATATAGTCAGGATGATACAAGATTTTGTTGTGATACAACACATCTATATCAGCCTTGGACAGATTGATCAACCACATCGGATCATACACTTTCACAACCCTATTTTCTTATTTCAGCACAATCACAGCTTCACCAGTCTTTTCATTGTAATACCACCGTCTCAATTCTTTAATGAAATCTAACTCCATCTTCATCAGAGGAATCTTTTTCATCACAGCATGCTTCTTCTTAAAAATCAATATTATCAGCTTCTTTCCGGTCTTCTTATGAACATTGGTTGGATGTCGACGCCTTTTTGGTTTTTGGGAATCCAAATTTGAACTCCTTCTCGACATTTCTTCTCAATAAGCTTCTTGAAGTGAAAACCCTTCCAAACAGTGCCATAGTTGCACAAGGGCTTTCGTGTCAGCTCTCGAACATCCTAAACCGGTAAACTGCTGAAATCTTTTGCACATTTGAAGTACTGGATACCATATCGACGTTTAATCCCGTAGCACTTCAAACTATCAGCATACATCCAACTGATAATATCACCCGAAGCTTGACCCTTGAATTTGACATATGATCTTTGCTTGATTGGCTTCGGAGGAGGAACGTAGTTGGCATGAAACGTCTTCATATATTCATCAAATGCCCAAGGTTGTTCTTATTCCTTAACCTCCTTAGCAACCGGGTCTTCAGGTTTTTCACCTTCTTTCTTCTTTAACCTTTCCTCAGCTTCATCACTCTTTTCCTTAGGAAAGAACTCAAAATCGTCACCAGTCTGATCATTGAAATTTGACTACATACCCGGATATTTTTCCTCGGTAATGTCTTCAATCTCAATTTCTTCATCAAAGATATCTTCTTCATCTTCATCAGACTCAGGATCAGACGATTCATACTTCCTCGGTTCAGTTTTAGACGCTTTCTTCATATCCTCATCATTCAAATCAAATACCGCTTGCAGTTGTTCAGCAGTAAGATCACCAACAAACTCTCCTTCCTCAAGTGTTTGAAGCATTTCTTTAAATTCTCCCAAACTAACTGCAACTTGATTTGATGGGATGGAATTAATCGACATTGCTTCTCTCGAGTCTTTCTCCCCCTGGGATGTAGATGTCCCAGCACCCGAACCAGTGGTTCCAGTCGGCCCTGATCCTCCACCTACATTCCCTTGAGGATCGTCCTGATCGGGATCATCATTCAAAAACCTCATGTAATCTTCTTGACAACCTGAGCTATCACCAATCTCCCCTTGAGCTTTAAATTTCTCCATTAAGAACTTTATTTTCTCATGCACTTCAAGAAGCAATTTACTCTGAGTCTGACTAGATCTGTTCAAACAAAGAATCTCCCGATCTTTAACCAAATCCCGATTCTGCAATGTAGTGATTAATTGACCTTGGGATTGATTCTGTTACCTCAATTCTGATCGGATCATCAATAATTGTTCTGGTAGTACTCCAAAACTCCAGCACAATATCACGATACACATCACATGATTGAGTGATTGCATAGTGAATCCTCGATCGTCGAAGAAAATCAAAGTTCCAGAACCTCCAAATTTGGCAAGCTTTGATCAGGCAACTCCAAGATGAGCACACACGTTATGTTTATCACCAACTTTCAAATTGTCAGCCATATCTAAAAACACATAAAACGAAATGAAAAATGCGTGAGCATCGGATTGTCTACTCGATCTAGCTAATCGGACATCAAAACGTAATTAACCGATTGGTTTATTGATCAATGAAGAACAACTACAACCTGTAAACACTCAGATACAGACTCAGAGAATACACACTCAGAAACACACACTTAACAGATCTCACACGCTCAGAACTCTACTAATTACAAAGACCAAACATCTATATATACTAGCTGGTCCGAGCTTCGGCCGAACCTCAGGTTCGGCCAGTCCGAACTTCAGGTTCGGACATAGTTCGGCCAGACCTAGTTTGACATGATCTTTGAACTTGTTTGATACTTCACACGACGCACATATCAGGTATCAACAAACTCCCCCTCGTCGTGTGCAGTATCTCTTCAATATCATCAACTTTGTATCTTCAATCAAGCTCCCCCTTAAGTGTAGAATCCGTTCGTTCAATGAAATGAATCTTCAAACAAACTCTTCCTCAACTCGATCGTAACTTGATCTTGAATACTTGATGACATTATAGTGTATCTCTGGTCTTTCATCAACATCTTCAGAAGACTTGAAGTTGTGATATCTTGCACATAGCAACCTACTCAAACATTCAAACAATCTTGGCGCAAAACGTCTCTTTAAGACTCCAAGATATGACTTTGAAAAAAAAATCTGTATAACGTGTTGATCAGATCGAAAATAAAGCAGTAACAAAATCTTTTTGATTTTTCAAAGTTTATGCTAAAACACACCAAAAATCTTTTTGTTCTTTTCAGAAATGAAATGAAATCTCAATACAGAATCAAACACTATTTTTGGTATGAGAAAGATCACTATATGGGATCATATTGATCATAACGCACTGAACTACACTTCAATTTCAATTAATTGATGCACATAAGTCATGCTAATTGCCGGTATAATTTGTCCAACTTAAACTCAGGCAGAAGCATACTCATAACATCTGAATATGTTAAGGTTATGATTAGATTTGCTTTGACAAGTGTATCCCACACTATCAGACATAATCAGACATTTTCAGTTTTTCTTTCTTTTTCCTTTTGTGTGACAGCACTTGTGATTTTTCACAATGCATAATATTTCCATGATATCGTCAACTGTGTTCCATGCAAAAAGAAATAAGAACGTTAAATCGTCTACCTTAAGGTCGATCTTTCGATACGCAGATAAGGCCTCGGATTTAACAAAATAAGAAAATAAAACAAGTTGAAATTGTATAACTCAACAACAATCAGGTCGGTACTCCCGTACACGTAGAGAAAGTCCGATGAGTTATACGAAACACCAAAAAAAATAAAGCAGAACGTCAAACGAACAACGATCAGGTCGATCTTTCGATACGCAGAGAAAGTCCGATCGTTTGACAAAATAAAGAAAATCAAACAAGTTTAAATCTTTGCAAAAAGAACACATGTATACACAGTGACTTCTCATTTTGACTTTCACACTTGTTTTTCTTTTTGTGTCATGAAATATGCATCAAGATGTTATCCACATGGTCAAGCATTAGTATTTACTGTATATCACATCTGAATACTTTCTGATTTTCCGAGCCTACCAAGCATATCAAACAATGATCTTATGGCTCTTTCATCTATTCTATCCATAAGTCAGATACGTAAGCCAATGTACTATCATTTCCCAATGATCAATTTCTCACAATTTTATATATTTGGCATGTATTCACCTTCCTTCATTATATATTTGGCATGTATTCACTTTCTCCCCATGACATGCATTTTCTCAATTACTCCCCTTACTTACAATTCTCCCCCTTAAAATGAAAACTCTATTTTTTGGATTTTCATTTTACACAAAAACAAGATTCTATTTTTGGTATTTTTGAGAAAAACTTGTAAACAAAGAAAAGTAATCAACCAACAAGGATAGTTTGCAAGATTTTGAAATCAGAAAATTTACAGATTAGAAAGATTTGTCATGAAATTTAAATTAAGCAGAATACTCCTCCATCAACAACTTTACAATCGTCGATAGGTCTTCTAGAAGTACCTGCACACTGGTCAAACTAATTAGTCCATAAATGACCCGAAGCGAATTGCTTCTGGTCGACCAGTGTCCTTGTTTTGCTTAGAAACCACCTTAGGTTTCCATTGTTGTTGTTTTGGTAATTCAGTTTTTGAAGAAACAATCACAGGTGACTGTGATGGAGAACCTACATTTTGAGCTTTTGGAAACATTGGAACAAAGCGTTGTTGTTTATGATAAAATGTAGGCTCAACTTCATCAAAAACTCTGCCTTGTTCATCAAAGAACTTTGTTGTGGCAGGTTTACCAAAAACTGGTTTCTTTTGAAACCCTGGGGGTGAATCAGCAGGTGATGGACAATCCTTTGCCACATGTCCTGGGCGACGACAAATATAACAGATTCGTTTCGCTTAACCATCTTTGATGTACCTGCGAAGAACACACATGAATATCTCGAACATGATCAGAATGAGAGTCATATACCTGATTCCTGTGATCATGAACCCATTTGGATGTAGGGTTTCGAGATTGAGAACTTTCAGAAGAAATGGTAGCTTTCACAAAAACCTCAGCAATCTCCCGAGCATCAACACAGTGAAGAGGAAATTCTTTGTCAGAAAATAATTGATCCGAACCCTTGAGTTTGTAAAACTGCTCGGCTTGAATTTTATCAGCTTGAAACACTTCCTTCTTCACTTGTTTCATCTTTAATTTCTTCAAATCTTGAGATGATGATGCTGGAACCTTCTCAGCTTTGTTTTGCATCCCGTGAAAACCCAATCCTTCATGCTTTCCAGAAATCTTCTCCTCAGATGAACAATGTCCATGCTTCGCCAATCGAGAAAATTCAGCTTTAACTTCGGTGACATTCTTTTGATCATAAAAGATTGTTTTATCAAACTCAGGTTGAGACTGAAGCTTGTCACTAGAAGTAGCCGACTTCTCATTATCAGTAGAAGATGAACCAGATACAAACTTTGGTGCAAGAGAAACTGTAGATGTCTTTTCCTTCTTTTTCTTATGCTTCCTGTCCTTCTTATTCGGCACAACTTTCTCATCCTCAGCAGTAGATGATGAAACCTTTGAATAATCAAATTTGTCAACTTGTTCCTTCACTTCTTTGACAGCTTCTTTGATATGAGCAGGTGGTGATGCAGTCTTATCAAACATTTTCTCAAAATTTTCATCATTTGCTAAAAAACTTGTGAAAACTTGAGAATTTAAAACATTATTAAGCAATCGATTAGCATCAAGAACTTGAACCTTCAGATCAGAAATTTTCTGTTGAGCCTCAGCAAATTCTTTTTCTTTAGCAATCAATCGCTTCGCAACTTTGTGAGTTTCAAATTTTTGCAAACGCAGACTATCAAGTCCTTCATGTAACTCCTTCTTCAATTTATCCTCGTTGTGCTTTTGAATCTCCAAATTCGCGGCTTGAACTTTATTGACACGAATTAACTCCCGCTTCTCATCCAACAACTTTCCCATGTCAATTTGATATGCTTCAATCTTAGTCGTTGATTCTTCAACATTCTTTGTAAGCAACTCAAGTTTGACCTTTGATTTATCAAACAAATTCTGAAAATCATCAGCTGTATCTTTCGCTTCATCCTTCCATTTCTTGACATCTTTCACCAACTCATCCCGTTCTTCGCAAATCTTGGCTTTTGCAGCTTCAACATCCCTTTTATCTTGCTTAGAAAGTTCTAAAACTTCATTCAGCAAGTTGATCTCTTTAAGCAAACATTCATTCTTCATAACCAATTCCTTCTCATTTTCCTTAGAAATTCCCAACTCCGAACTAATCATTTTGAAATCAGGAGTAACTCTTTTGACTTCATCAATCAAAAACTCTTTTTCATTTATCAAAGCTTCAATTTTAGACTCAAATTTTTCATTCTCAGCAGCGTCATATGAACTCGAATCAGAATAATAATCATCTTGGTCATGTGTGGCAGTTAATGCTGATGTATCATATCCAAAATGTTGACCCAATCATAAACACCATTATGTTGAGTCGTCAAAGTTGTTGTCTTGCTTGTGTTACTCGTAGATGGTTGAGTAAAACCAGGCTTGGGTGATTGAGGAAAACCAGGCTTGTTTGCATGAGCATGTTGACAATCTTTGGCAAAATGTCCAAGTTGTGAACATTTATAACATTTTAGCTTAGACTTGTCAAAACCCAATCTATCACCAGAAAGATTTCTTCCATGTTTCTTGAAGAACCTCTTCGATCTTTGGCATAACATAGCATATTGCCAAGATATATCCAATTCAGTTAGCTGATCATCATCAAGTGCATCAAGATCATCACTGGTTAACTTTGCATCAGCAACATTCTTAATAATCGAACCAAAAGACGAAGAGATCAAAGCATAAATCATTTTAGCACAATCTTCCGTTGATTCAGCAGAAAAAGTATTCTGATTTGAAAGATTTGGAATTGTAAAGCTACAAGCCCGTGACGACTTGTTATCAGAATTATCAGACATTCCAGTCAAGAAAGCTGTACTAGGTGCAGAACTCAGACTTGGTTTAGCTTTAGCATTCATGCTTGCTGTATTCTCACCATGATACAATTCTGGATTTTGCAAAGTAGCAGTTGACTTCTTTGAGTTTAACATTTCCATTTCTCGAGCATGAAGTTTTCCAGTAAACCCGTGAAATGTCATTGTAGAATAATCCTTGTCATGAGTGAGCAGCAAGACATAATTCTCCCACTTTTCGGGTAAAGCTTCCAAAATCTTCTATTTCAAATCAGGCATCAGATTTCTCAATACCAACTACTTTTAATTCACTCATTAGATGTGAAACCCGTGAAACGAGAGCAGTAATATTTTCATTTTCATAGTTTTGAAAATTATCAAATTCTTTGTTCAAGACTTTCTTTCGACTCTTCTTATAATCAACATTTCCTTCACATCTTGCGGATAAAGCATCCCACAATTGCTTAGATTTCTTGCAAGTGCTAAATTGATGAAGCAATTCAATAGGTAAAGCCATAGTAAGATAACCATAAACTTTCTTTTCAAGCTCATAACTTTTTCTTTCAGCAGCATCGAAATCTTGAATTTCTTTAAGATCTCCATCTTCCATTGGTCGTTCATACAACTTTTGAATTGGAATCCATAAATCAATGTCATTTGTGCTAACATAAGCAGAAAATCGTTTCTTCCAATTTTGATAATCTTCCAGCTTCAATAATTTGGGAACTTTCTGACTTTTTCCAATTTCATTATCAAAATTCAGCATGGTTTGCATGGCACTTTGCATTGCAGCAAACACGTGAAATTCCGACATCGTTCGAAAAAATAAGATTCTGCCGTTCGAACTCTCTCCAAACTTATAACTAAGCTCCAAAATCTGTCCGAACTTAAAACCAACCTCCGAACTTCGTCTGAACTTGCTCCGAGTCACAATCAACAGACCGAACTCCTAAAAGACTCCGGTCTACTAGATGTAAGATACATCAATGAACCTATCATTGCCCTATACCGAGTGGCGTCAATTGTTTCACACTCTTCGTCAAGACAAAGGCCATGCGACAGCTGTATTGGAGTTCCGGGTATACGAACATCTTTAACTTTGAATCGACTCAAAACATCTTTAACATACTTCGTCTGATGTATGAAGATTCCTTTGTCAGATTGCTGAACTTGTAACCCCAAGAAGAATGAAATTTTGCCCATCGAACTCATTTCAAACCTAGTTTGCATCAATTTCTCAAAATCTTTTGATAATGTTTCGTTTGAGCTGCCAAAAATGATATCATCAACATAAATCTGTACCAATAGCAAATCCTCCCCCGTTTTTCGACAAAACAAAGTAGAATCAACTAACCCACGCTTGAATCAATTGTCGAGTAGAGAAGTGGACAAATTCTCATACCAAGCTTGAGGAGCCTGATGAAGACCATAAAGTCCAACTTAAATACCTTCTCCGGATAATCAGGATCGTAGAATCCCGGAGGTTGTTTTACATACACTTCTTCTTTAACTTTGCCATATAAAAACGCACTCTTAACATCCATTTGGAAGACCTTGAATCCACAATGTGCCACAAATGCCAAAAATATACGTATCGCTTCAATTCTGGCAACCGGTGCATACACCTCGTTAAAATCGATTCCTTCTTCCTGAGAAAATCCTTGCACAACCAAACGCGCTTTGTTACGGACTATCACTCCACGATCATCTCTTTTACACTTGTAAACCCACTTTGTTCCGCACGGTTCTTTACTATCAACTAGTAAATCAACTAGGTGCCACACACCAAGCTTTTGGAATTGCAACAACTCTTCTTGCATCGCTTCCACCCACAAGCCATCTTGTAAAGCGTCATTAACATTCTTTGGCTCGATCTGGGATAGAAAGCATGAATGAAAAGCTTCTTCCTGAATACCAGATTCCAGAATTATTAGCAAAGCACTGCTCTTAACTTGATGTCTACTACGCACTCCTTCATTTAAATCACCAATTATGTTATCTTGCGGATGAATGGTGTTTATCCGGAGCGTCTGATGAATTGGAACAACAACCGTTTCAGCCATATCAGGAACATGATCTTCCTCAACCACCACATTCTCAGTTGAATTAAGTGCAGTATCACTTGAAGTAGCTTCAACTTGTGGATCAACTTGTTGAACAGGAATCTCAACCTGATCTGACACGGCTTCATGAAATTCACTATCATCATCAGAAGACATATCATCAGAAGACATATCATCAGCCATAATTGTAGAATCATTTGTTGTTTCGGTCAAGTAATCATCAGCAACAGGCACATCCGGAGTAGACAGAGTTTCAATATTCAGAACCGGAGTATCATCTTGTAGATTAATATAGACTCGAGTAAGAATATCATCAGATACTTCTGGTGTTGATTCAAGTTGATTAAACAGTGACTTGTAATCAAACATCCAGTCCGGACCTACACCTTTGGGTGGTTGAGTATAGGATTGAAAGTCAACATGTAAATACTCTGCCACAGTACCAGTCTGCTTGTTGAATACTCGTTTCTTCTGATTCGAGTAACCGACAAATAAGCCATCAAAGACTTTGTCGTTAAACTTGTCTGCAGACGTCAAAACGGTACCCGGACACCCAAAAGGCTCCAAATGTTTGAGATTTGGCTTACGATTCTTAAGAAGTTCATAACAAGTCTTCCCAAAACGTTTCACCGTAAGCACTCGATTTAGCACATAACATGATGTGTTGACCGCTTCTGTCCAGAAATGAACCGGCAATTGAGCATCGACCAACATTGTTCGTGCTGTCTCAATAATTGTATGATTTTTCCGCTCTGCAACGCCATTTTGCTGAGGAGTATATGGCGTACTGAATTCATGTACGATCCCTTTGTCTAAACAAAACGTCCTCACGGCGGTGTTTTTAAACTCCGTGCCATTGTCGCTGCGAATTCTTCTTACTTTCAACTTATATAATGACTCAAGTGTAGTGATTTGGTTGATAAGGATCCTCGAAGCTTCATCTTTAGAGACCAGAAAATCGACCCATGAAAATCTTGAGAATTCATCGGTCACCACAAGACAGTACCAGTTCCCAGAAATGCTTTTACGATTCACAGGACCGAATAGATCCATGTGAAGTAATTCCAACGGAACATCAATTGAGTGGTACTTCTTCAGTGGATGAGATTTTCTCTTCTGTTTTCCTTTCTTGCAACTCACACACACATCATTAAAAGCAAACTGATGTTTCGGAACCCCTTCTACAAGATCCCTACGCACTAATTCCTTCATTTTTTGATAATGGATGTGACCCATGCGACGATGCCATAGAACAGATTCTTTCTCTAAAGCTTTTGATAGAAAACATTGACCCACAATCGTTGCTTTGGCTGAATTCATATCAAACATGTACAAATTCGAGATACGCGGTGCTCGCATCATAACAAAATCATCCGGAATCTTGTAACCAGGCTTCAGAATCAGACATTCACTCCCTATGAAAGCAGTTGTGTATTGCTTATCACATATCTGGGAGACGCTGAGAAGATTGTACTCCAATTCCTTGACGTATTCCACGTTATCGAACGTGACCGCACCATTTGTCAATTTACCAATACCAGTGACTTGACCTCCTTTGTTACCAGCAAATGTGACTTTTCCACCATTGAAAGGTTTAACATCATGCAATACAGAGATGTCACCAGTCATGTGCCTGGATGCTCCGCTATGAACAACCCAAATGTTGTTCATGAGTTGTCGGAAGATCCCTGCATAAATTAACAAAGATGATTAGTATCGGGACGAACCCAAGCTTGAAGCTTTGGGTCGACTGTCATCTTCAACAAATTCAATGCCAGCGGTGGGAACCCTCAGATTTCCGCTTATCGTTTGAAGAGCTTGTGGACCCAGAAGTAGAGTTTTTCAGAATTGATTTAACATTTTCAAAGTCACTTCCTGATTTCTTATCATGTTTATGTTTTTGAAAATCTGATGATTCATCATAAAAGTGTACTCTGCCCTTATAGTCCACAAATCTGACTTTCCTTTTAGTACTACCAGAAACAGGTGTTTCAGTCTAATAGCCCTCAGAAACTTCATCAGACTTTTCAGCATCTGATTTATTGAATTTTTGCTTCTTCAACGGACATTGCCGATATGTATGACCACGGTTTTTACATTTAAAACATTTTCTTTTATCAACCAAAACTTCCTTAACCGTATCATCATCCATATCAGACTCAAAACAAGTTTTTGTTTCTTTGTTTTCAAACCTTTATGGTTAGAAACACGATGATTACAACCATCATCATAACATCCAGAATCATAACTTGAAAAACTATCTGGAAAATCATCACGATACACAAATTGACCTCTAAAATGTGGATTTCCAGAATAGTAATGATCATTATAATCCTGATATCTGCCCCGCCTACCATCATGCCTTGGACGAAAATCATTTCTATATCCATGTTCAATCCACCTTGGACCCCTTCCAAGAATATGTTGATTTGGTCCATTACCAAACTCATCATAAAAACCATCATCGTTATAAAATTGTGACCTTTTAGCATATGGATTTGGTTTTCTAAAATTCGGTTTAACAGATCCATGAAAATTTTGGTTTTGAAAAACCCTTGGTGGCTGAAAAGTAGTTGGTTTAGTTGGTTTCTTGTTGACAGATTTTTGAACCCTTTTAACCAACCCAGACTCATAATTATGATCTGAATGCTCTGAGTCAAGTGTGTCCATTGGTATTATCACTTTACCATTCCCCATCCTTATGGGCACACTCCTCGCATTTGGATCATACTTGGGATCCTAACCTCCCGAAAAGATCTTATCTATCAAATTGGGATTGACCATATCTAATGGAAAATCCTTATCGCTATACATCACATTAGATCCTTCAAGCGATAGGTTACCCATTTTTCAGACTTATCATACTTGGTGTTCTGAGTTGGTTTGCCAGCCTTAGCCTTTTCAGATTTAGTGACATTAGATGATGAACATTGTTCAAAATGTTTTGATTTAGACGCAGGCACAAACCCAACTCCACCAATTTTAACCTTTTTACCCTCCACAGACTTGCTTTGTGCATTCTGTTTCTGTTCAAACTCACTCAATTTCTTAAGCTCAGATTTGATAGTTGGAAAATCATGCTTTGAAATCAAATCGTGATGATCTGGCTTAGAAACAATTGGACGATTGGGTTTTGAACTTTCAGTTTCAGTTTCAGACACGAGATCATCAATTTTATCAAAGTCCAACACGTTATAAAACAATTCATCAACCGTAGAATCCAAGACAGATTTTCCCGTTGAAGTTTTATCAGACTTTGAATTAATTGATTGATGATCACTTTTCTTTTAATGAGATGAAACCAAATTCTTTGTGGATTCAGATGAAACATCAACGTGGGCATTAGATGAAGGACTGGAGGAGGAACTTGGCTCAATTTACCAGATTCCTTTTCTTTTTGATTATTGTAAAAAAATTGGTAAATGATGACGGAACTTGAAAAGTGTCAATCTTTTGTTTTAATTAAAAAACTTCAATTTTAAGATCTGACACAAGTTTTTGACTATTTTCCAAGTCCATCTGTGTGGACACGAGCAGTTCTGATTGAGTTGAAAATTCATATTTTTGAAGACACAACTGCTCGTGTACTGATAGCAAGTCCTTCTTGGTTCCTCCCTATCTTTCTTTGTAAATATTCATATCAGCTCTTGCTACTGCTAAAAGATCATTTAATTTGGTCTTTTCATCTAAGAGCGTACTCTTAGCAATAGAAAACTGATCACATGATTTACACATAGGATGATAAGAAACTACCTTTGATGTATTGGCCATTAAAGCAACCGATTCCTTTATGTTGTTTCTTTTCAGAGTACCAACTTCCTGCTTCAAGTTATTGTTTTCATCAGTCAATTTTTTCATTTCTTTCTGTAATGCAATCATCTTATCAGCAATCTCCACAGCATTTTGTTAAGCCTTCTCATATTGCTGCTTCAACGGGAGACACTTTTGATACAAACTTTGAAAATCATTTACTGTGTCTATTGCCTCAGCTTTCATAGCTTCGCATTCTTTGATCAATGCTTCCTTCTCTTCAGTTAGAACTTCAATTTGCTTTTCCAACAAGAGAATAGCATCAGATTCAACTTTCTCAGACATTGAATTCGCCATGAAAGCACATTTTCCTTCAAATTTTGGCACATTTTCTTCATCACAGTTTCCAACACTAACTCCACCAATTGCTTCTTCATGCACTTCATCACCATCTTGGGTTGATTCCGTCATAGTATCTTCATCCTGCAAATGTTGAACAATCAAAGCAGATGAATCAGCAAATTGGTTACCCCAGTTATAGGTTTTGTCTTCTTGAGACACTAGGGCTTTAGTATTTTCAGATTTAGAATTTGAGTTAGAAGAACTCCCTGAATTTGAAGCAATGTTGGTTCCAGATGTATTTTTCTTTGGAGCAAACTTTTGATATTCCTGCTTCTTGGGTTGAGAGCATTCTCGGGCAAAGTGTCCAAAATTGGAACAATTATAACACCTCACCTTAGACTTTTCAAAACCAATTCTACCTCCCGAATTCAGATCTTTCCTTCCAGTCTTCTTCAGAAATCTCTTGACCCGTCTAGCAAGCATGGTAAACTGCCAGTTAATATCTATAAGCTCCAAATCGTCCGGATCAACCTGATCATAATCCTCTTCTGTCAATTCTGCATTCACTACAAATAAATTGACATTTAGTGGCACACACTCTTAGTGGCTTTTAGCTTTTGTGCCACTAATGTAAGTTGTAGTGGCACTTTCCGTGTGCCATACTTGTTTGAGCTATTGTTTTAGTGGCATTTATCATTTATGCCACTAATTTAAGAGATTAGTGGCACTTTAATGTCATTTAGTGGCACACACGTTTAGTGGCTTTTAACTTTTATGCCACTAATATATATATTGTAGTGGCACTTTGCGTGTATTATACTTGTTTTAGCTATATTAAATGATTAGTGGCACTATACTTATTTTTTAAAGTTAAAAAACTTTTTACAATTTTTGGTGGTACATAATATAACATATTTTGTTACTCATCAAAATAGTTTTTTAATTTTCATTCCTACATATCTTATTAACCTCTAATTTTTATTTTTTACTAAAACTTTATCATATAATAAATTATTGGTCCTTTTTTTAAGTATAATATAATAATGGTTGGGTTTTTAACATTTAAAAATTAGAGTTTAGTTCTTTACGAAATATGTGAATAGATGTGCTCTATCTTTTCATATAATAATGACTGATTAATAAAAAATAAAAATAAAAAAAATGACTGATTAATGTTGGCGCTATCTAAACTTAACCCTAAATAATATTTGGCGGTAATAGCTCCCCCCAAAATCTAATACCTTCGATCCCCCAAAAATCAAAATCAAAACCGCTCAGCCTTAATCCGCCGCTCAAAGTCTAATACCTTCGCAATCCTTAATCTGCCGCTCAAAAATCCAATCCCTAATCCGCCGCTCAAAATCAGAACCCCCAAAATCAGGTAAACGAATTTCGTTCCCAGTTTGGTGTTGTTCTTAAACCTTCCACCCTTGATGATGTTCCTTTAGTTTTTGGGTTCATAAAGTGGTTGTTTGGTCTGTGCTTTAAGTATTTTCGGCCCTGTTTTAGATAATCATCATGATTGGGTCACCAGAGTTTAATGTCACCGGATGGATTCAAATCGCTCCTTTTGCCCTAGGTTTTCATGATTAGGTTTCTCACATTTTTGCGTCGTTTAAATCTTGTCAGGTACGTAGCAAGGACGAATCGAGAGGGTTTTGGATCGATCCTATCTGTCAATCTGTTCTATTTACCGCTGTCTGATTTCTCGTGTTCCGTTCAGCTGCGGTTAGTTTGCTTTCAGTTTCTGTGTTATACGTTTGTGATTAGGTTAGGTTACTCGTACTTGATTTGGGGCCTTCTTTTCTGTTTTTGTCTGTGGTAATGGTAAAGTTATGATTATCTGAACCACAATTGCCAATGAGATAGTCAATTTCTTTCTGCTCATCGAGTGTGATTTGGTTTTTAGTATACTGCATATATCATTGGATTAGTTGGCATAACAAAGAGGATGTTAAGATGTATACCCTAACAATTCTATCATTTTGTTGATTAAGTTGGCATAGTATACCGATTATTAATATTTGTTAGCAAACATAATCTGGTTCTTTGTAATTATGCTGCTCATAAGTCGAATCATCTACCAAGGGGGCCTTGGTTGAATACTTACACGGGGAACGTTTGAAGTTATTTTCCCCGTAGATTGTACCAATCATGGTCACAAAATCCGTCCAGTGGTGGATCTAGGAGTTTAGGTCGTTGGGGGAAACATATGGTTACCTTAGAAAGAACAGATCTTGTCTGCTCACAAGAAAAAGAAAAAAAAAATCTGCAACAAGAAACAGCAAGGTAACATAAGACGTGAAGACACTATTATACTACAAGTCTACAGCAATATGAACTATTACTGGCTGTTTCTGGGTTGTGTTTCAAAGTCAGGTATGACCTGTTTATATGTGTGTGGTTTGGTGGTCAGAATTTTAGGTCCAGCAACATCAATGTTATATTTGTTATGAAGAACTGTTATTATAAAACTTATTTATTTATTGGTCAAAGTAATAGGATAATTAGGATTAGGATTGTTAGGCTAGATGTGATTGCTCAAGAACAGTACATTGGTTGTTTCTGAATTTGGTGATAATTAGTAGGCTAGATATGATTGCTCAAGAGCAGAGTTAATTATATTTAAGTAAGAAATCAAGAAACTTAAATGCTAATTAATATCTTCTGTTCCCTTTGCAATGAAGCTATTTAATCATGACAATATGTTTATTTTGTTGTGTTACTGTTGGCCATCTGTGCGCAACGTAGCAGGAGTGCAGGACATACATTTTGTGATTGTTGTTGTCATATGTATTGTGATTATTGTCATCATGTTTCATGTTTGAATCAAATAACAACACATATGTGGGACGGTAATCATGACATGTATGTCTAGAACAATCATAAAATATATGGAATTAGTATTGTGATACTGTTGTGACTATATTATATTCATGATTAGATGTTTCTGTAAATGGGTAATTAGAAGATATTTGTCGATAGAACTTTATAGGCTATTCAATTGAATATTATTGAGAGAGAAACTTACCTCTCAAGCATAAGCTATTTTGAAATTAATAACTGACGACAACTCCATATGTTTGGGTTTAGTAAACAACTAAACATCTTATGTTAAGTTGAATACTATGGAGTACAATAGACATGTACTTTGACACACGTGGTTGTCACCGATTTTTATTGGTCATGGTGACAAATTGGTGTGATGGTTTTCATCAATAAAACATGCACAAATCACAAATGATGTGGTTTCTATTTTTTTTCTATTGTTCAGGCCTAAAGTCTTTTATTACCAATTGTAAATTCTGATCTCATTTTGTTGTTAGCATTGGTTTCGACGTTGTCTTTCGGTGTACGTTATCTGACTTACTTCCATGCAGGTCGTTACTACACGGTGTTTGGTAGTTGTTCAGCAGAGTTTCAGCTTCATTGCAATCTTAATCAGGTATTTGTGTAGTTTTTTTTTTATCCCATTTTATGGTTGATGCATGTGTTTGTTCTGACCCATTTACCTATTATAAGCCAATATCAGTTGTATGTATTTAAATGGCTCATTTTATAGTTGGTGCATGTGTTTCTTTCCTGATACAAATATGGTCAGCCTTCAGCTACTAGTTTTTAAGATCTTCGAACTCTGTCTGTATCTGTTCAACTGCAAATTTAGGATCATACAATCTATATTTTATACAAATTTAGGATCAGATCTGTTCTATTTGTTTAGTAATAAATTTAGTTTTACAAATTTAGGATCAGATCTGTTCTATTTGTTTAGTGATAATTTAGTTTTTCAACTTTAGGATCAGACCAGTTCTATTTGTTTAGTGATAAATTTAGTTTTAAAACTTTAGGATCAGATCTGTTCTATGTGTGTATACATGTTATTTCCTAGATTTAAAGTGTTGATAATTAAGTACTTCTTCTGTTTTAAAGGGGTAAATTCTGTTTTATAAATTAGCTAGTATAAGATCAATCATATACATCTTCACTACTTTGTTGACTAGCGGCTAATATAAACATAAACTTAGAAGGCATGGACAGATCGTGGATGTATCACGCGCCAAGATATAGTCAAACTTTTTTTAACGGTGTGCAAACCTTCTTGAATTTCGCATTTGAGAGAACATCCGTCAATGGGGAGAAGATAGTGTGTCCATGTACAAAGTGTCTGAACATGAAATATCAGAGTAGACAAAGTGTTTTAGATCACCTCATATGCTCAGGGTTTCAACCAGATTACTTGAAATGGGTATATCATGGTGAAGGCGCAACGAGTGCATCGACTGGAGCGACCCTTAATGAGGAAATTCGTGATTTGTTATATGATGCTTTTGAACCAGAAGGTGGAAGTGGAGGGGAGGCACATGACAATGATTCAAATTATAGTCAAGAGGCGAACAACAGAGGAAGCAAGTTTGATTACCTCATCAAGGAAGCTGAAGAAAAGGTGTACCCGAATTGCAAACATAACAAATTATCTTGTGTGGTGCATTTGTAACATTTAAAATGTTTAAATGGATGGAGTGACAAATCTTTCACTATGTTGTTACAGTATCTACATGTTTTATTACCCGAAGGAAATTTGTTACCTAAAACAACCCAACAAGTGAAAAGAATCTTGGCCAACTTAGGTTTAGGATATGAAAAAATCCATTCATGTCCTAATGGTTGCATGTTGTTTTGGGATGAGAAGGAGAAATATGAAGTATGCTCCTTTTGTGGTTCTTCTAGATGGAAAGTTCATGAAGCTAATCCAAACCACGAAGCAACCCCTCCTAAGAAGAAGGCGGCAAAAATATTACGGTGGTTTCCTTTAAAGCCTAGACTTCAAAGGTTATTTATTTCATCAAAGACATCTGACCATATGAGGTGGCATCATACAGAGCGTATAAAAGATGGAAAAATACGACATCCGGCAGATGCATTAGTTTGGAAGGATTTTGATGAAAAGTTTCCTGAATTTGCTAGTGATCCTCGTAATGTTCGTCTAGCTTTGGCAAGTGATGGCTTCAATCCTTTTAGGACAATGAATGTGGCGCATAGTATTTGGCCAGTTTTTCTTATTCCATACAACTTACCACCATGGTTGGTTATGAAGCAACCGAATATTATTCTTTCTTTAATCATCCCAGGTCCTAAAGGTCCTGGAAACAAGATAGACGTGTATATGCAACCTTTGATAAAAGAATTGAAGGAGTTATGGGATGATGGAATTAATACATTTGATGCTTCAACTAAACAATACTTCCAGATGAAGGCTTGTCAGGACCGATTTCACATCTAGAATCTCGATCTTGAGCAAGAACGAAGGTGAGATTGGAAGGAGACGGGATGGAGAAGAATCAAACATAAAACATGACAAGAAAATAATAAATCAAACGATTCATTGATTATTGTTGAATGATTACAACGAACCGAATGATTACAAAACTCGTCATAGGAAATCCATGGTGACTCTCTCTCTCTAGAATGATAGCTCACATCTCTCTAGAACATCCTTATTCATCACTTATTCATCTTCCATCTAATGAGGCTATCCCTTCCTATTTATAGAGAGTCCATGTGCTCACTAGCCCACTAACTAGCTAACACACATAAAATGAGCTAAATACAAATAAACAAATGACATAATTATTATTAATTAAATCAAAGATGATTTAATTAATATGAAGCTTGACTCGCTCGAACCGATCTTCCGTTGACTTTACGTTGACCGTTGACCCGAACGGTTGACTTTTCCAGAAAACGTCTTCGGTCCAAACTTGCAAGCCTCGAGCATCACAACCCGCGTCTCTGAATCAAATCACAATGGATTCTTCAACCGAATTATTCGAGAATAGATTTGATGGCGTCAGTCATACTTATTAAAAGTTCCAACAATTCCCCCTTGACTGACGCTTTCAAATCTGTCATACTTGTGAAGAACCGCTCTGTCGTGCATCTTCGAAGAATAACTGATAAACCGGAATCTTTCTGTTGTAAAGGTTCCCCCTTTGAATAAGCTTCTTCTGTTCTTGTAGCTCCAGTTGAGATCCAAGTGCTGCAGTTCACTCGGTTCACACGGTCGGGTACAATACTAAGAATGCTGAACATTGGAGTCAAAGCCACAACAAACCGAATCAGATAAACCAATCAATCACTGAAAATGCTCCAACTTCAGATAATCGACCCGATAATCCAGTTATATTATTGTTCCCCCTTTTCTCTAGATCCCTCTGAAAACATCCGATGCGGAAGCGGAAAATCAGATGCAGAGAGTGGAACTGTTCCGCTCAGTTCCGAAGAGAAAACGGTACTAAAATCCTGAAATCGGACAATCTTGCGAAAAACCGGAAGCCGGGTGCTAACAGTTGTGAATGATCCATAAATACTGAATTTGTTCCGCGTGACTGGGTTGGATGCGAAAATAATGTCAAATCGGTGAAAAACTGAGATCCCGAGCGTAAACGCAAAATTTATTCATAACCGGAGTCTTCGTAATTTTTGGTGAAGAAAATCGAGCTCGGAAAAATATTCCGTGAAGAATTCTGAGTTAAACGGTGCAATTTGGAATGAATCTGAGAAGACCGTAAATTTTATTCAAGTAACGGCCTTCCGTTAGAGATTTAACGGAATATTCCAATATTTAACTGAGATTCCAGTTAATTCGGTTAGATGACATCAGCGCTGCATCAGCTAAACAACTTGTAGTGAGACATAACGAAACAGTCACAAACTTAACCGAGAAGCGAAACCAGTCCGTCAGTGGTCGTTAGCTAACGTGGCCTTGACGTCAACAAAAACTAGGAACCCGGTCGAAATATGGCGGAATAAATCCATGACCACTAAAATATTTTCGAAATTTCGTTTCGGCGTTATCTCGTTATTCTCGTAAAAAATTGATGAGAAAAAAAAACCCCGCATTTAACGAAATAATACTGAAAAATAAATTAGTGGAATTAAAAATCCCTTGATCCATGTCTTAAATTTTCGACCAATCAGAATTGCCAAGAGAAAGCACACAATCCGTGTGAAATTAAATGCAGCCAATCAGAATGGAGTCGAAAATGGATCTAACGGCTGAGATTAAAACAATCAGATGGTCACAATTCGAGATCTGTGTGAGAGGGGCAGCTACCAATCAGATGCCAACAGCACTAATGTTTCTACGGTTCTCACTGCATTATCTTTTCCAGGCGGGCCCCAAGAGAATGTCGCTGGCCAATAGGGAGGCAACAACACCATTGCCTTTCAACGGTTCCTTTATTTGGCTGGGTCCCATGAGCTTTACATGCAGCCAATAGACTCGTGACAACAAGAAGAGTCAGCCGACATAGGAGAGATAAAGAAATTCTCCTGCTGCCAATGAATGCCTGACACGTCAGCAGTCATCTTCAAGAACTCGTCCGACCCCTGTAAACCCTAAACATCACCGGAAAAACGAAAATGCCACCGGAAAACCGTATATGGCGCATATCTCCGTCAATTCTTCACCGTTTTTTATGAATTTAAGCTCGTTGAGATCGTGTGTCCGTCCTCTACACATTTTAACGATCAAAACTCACTGAAAAACAGTCGAACGAAAACCCAGATGACGTGTTCAGTCGAGATCGCCAAAGATCGAGATCGCCAAGCTATACGAGGTCGCCAATCCGTTCAAGATCGCCAAGCTTTATTGAAATCGCCAAGAACAAACTGAGATCGCCAAAGACAGACTCGAAATCGCCAAGATCAAACTGAGATCGCCATGAACAATCTCGAAGTCGCCAAGTGCATCTTCAACAACGTGAAGTCGCTAAGAACAACTTCAAACCTTCAAACAAACCCAGAAACCTTTAAGAACACATGAATAACAGCAGAAAACCCAGATCTTCGTGATCGACTTTGAACCACCAAATCATGAGGAAAAAAACAGATTCATGAACGAAAAATGATGCCAAGCATAACACGAAATCATTCTGGCCACAAACAACTCGAATCGCAGCTTCAAACGTCCCGAATCAGTCTCAAAATCTGGAGATCCATCAAGAACACGAAGAACACCTAGTAAACACCGTTAAGTGTGTGTTTTTCCAGATCTGTCAAATATGTTGCGAATCAGGCGAAACCGATGCTACCAATGGATCCGGAATGCGTTTTCCTTCAAGATTCATACTTTATTCCATCCAAAAACACTGATTAAAACACCAAAAACTCAGAATCAAAGCTCTAAAAATCTTCAAAACCCCAAAAACGGGAAAACTCTAACAGTTTTATTTTTTCAGCTCAGATCTCGTATTTCTTCACTGATTTGAACATATGAAGCATGAAATCATCTCTAAATGAACCCAATAACAAGAATCTATCATCAGATTCATCCAGAAATCATCAATCAGCTCCAAAAATAAAAAAAAGATAGAAAAAGTCTCCAAAGTGGGTTTTTCCAATCAGCACCTCATTCAAGCTCAAAATCACAGATTCGAGTGATCAGATTCACGGTGAGATGAATCTGATCGGTACCCGCTCTGATACCATTAGTCAGGACCGATTTCACATCTAGAATCTCGATCTTGAGCAAGAACGAAGGTGAGATTGGAAGGAGACGGGATGGAGAAGAATCAAACATAAAACATGACAAGAAAATAATAAATCAAACGATTCATTGATTATTGTTGAATGATTACAACGAACCGAATGATTACAAAACTCGTCATAGGAAATCCATGGTGACTCTCTCTCTCTAGAATGATAGCTCACATCTCTCTAGAACATCCTTATTCATCACTTATTCATCTTCCATCTAATGAGGCTATCCCTTCCTATTTATAGAGAGTCCATGTGCTCACTAGCCCACTAACTAGCTAACACACATAAAATGAGCTAAATACAAATAAACAAATGACATAATTATTATTAATTAAATCAAAGATGATTTAATTAATATGAAGCTTGACTCGCTCGAACCGATCTTCCGTTGACTTTACGTTGACCGTTGACCCGAACGGTTGACTTTTCCAGAAAACGTCTTCGGTCCAAACTTGCAAGCCTCGAGCATCACAACCCGCGTCTCTGAATCAAATCACAATGGATTCTTCAACCGAATTATTCGAGAATAGATTTGATGGCGTCAGTCATACTTATTAAAAGTTCCAACAAGGCTTCTATCATTTCTACCATATCAGACTTTCCAGGTTATGCCAATCTGTCCGGGTGGAGCACCAAAGGAGAACTTGCATGTCCCGTATGTGGTTTTGATACCGACTCCAAATGGCTAACTCATTGAATTGCAATGCAATTTAGAAACTGTACATATTTTATTATTACTTTAATTATAGAACCTTATGTTTTATTACCATGTAGCCTGAAGTTAGGATTTTGTGCTCGTAAAGCAGTTAACTTTGTTTCATGTAAAGATGTTAGTTATGTAGCCTCGCAGCGAACATGGGTTTTTGTTTAGTACTTACTGAGATGTTTTTGTAAAATAGTGGCTTTTAAGACAAACCTGCGTAGCATTATCAGCAATCAAAGGTTGTGCCAAGCTGGTAAGAAAGAGCAACCAATAACCCTCAGAACCTGAACATTGTTACCTGTGACCTGGGAATGCAACACACAAACACACTATTTCATAGGTTTCCCGACCAAACAGATCCATTAAAATAAACAAAAAAAAAAGATTCAAAGTAAGTCGATATTCAAGCTTAACAAACCAGATAAGTTTCTCGTATCACAGTTATCAAATGCCACAGAAGGAGAAAAAGTTCACCTCAGCACGCAGAAGATCAAATAACATGAACCTAGGAATAAACTACTATAAAATAGGTGTTGCTCCTTCGCACATCATCAAAATCAAACGAATACATAATATTAATCAACAGCAGAGCACTTAACAATATTACACCTAAATCAAACAAAAAAAGAAGTAAAAGAATAGAATATGAACCATACCATATCTATGTGATTTCAAAACAGAATTCACACATGGAATAACAGAGGATCCAGAAAACAGCAAAGATTAAAGGTCGAAGTTGCAAAAATATGTTAGTGAGGAGAAATCAGTTTCATTTTCATTGCTTTTTGTTTGGCATTGTATTTGGTATATGTACTTGTTAAGAGAAAATGAAATTTAATCAAACTATGTAATGTACCTCTTGTAATATTGAACAGTTTTACTTTTATGTAATATGTATCCGCTAATATATATGTAATTCTTCTTTGTAGTCCAAATTTACTTTTCATCCGGTTGAATCAAGTCAAATAAAAAAATGGATATTGTTTAGCATGGGGAAAAAATGGAGAACATGGAAAGGTTTATTAAAGTCACGTGGATATGATCCAAGCCTTACCATTGATGAAATTGTGGCAAAACAAACTAACAATGACAACAGAGTGAATCCAACTCAGTTTAAAGAACTTGTTGCTCGCTGGTTCACCCCAGAATTTCAGGTAAGAATGATCTATAAATTTCATTTTTTCAGGTAAGAATAAACTACTATCATGTGCTAAAATACTATTTACTATTAGAATACATGTGTTAAGAAAAGATCAAGCCGCTCAAAGATGAAGGAGCCTCATGTAACCGGGACAAAGTCATTTGCTAGACTTGCTCATGAATTGGTACTATTCTAGTTTTTTAAATATATTATAGTAATATTTGGTTTTCAATTCCCTTACTAACCGTCAAACATAATTTATAGGCAATGGATAATGATGGTATGTACCCAACAAGAGGAGAAATGTACATAAAAACACGCACTCGTAGAGATGGAAGCATTGTAGATGATGAAGCTCTTGGCGTGGTGGTAATGCATTCTTACGTATTAAATGTTCCTATTTATCAATTTGTGTGTTTAATTATTTTAAACACAACTATGTTATTATGTATTTAGACTTCATTACAAGCTATTGCAAGTAAATCTACGAGGACATCCGGAGTTCAAGATGATTTTTCAAATGATGAGTTTTCGAAAGTTAAAGGCCCGGAGAAAAGAGGGTATGTTCGTTTGGTTGGGAAGATGCCGGCCAAGAAAAGTAATGGCGACTCACAAATTATTCAACAACTCGAAAGTGCTACACAAACTATAAGCCAGCTGCAAGGTGCGTTTAATGTCATGGTGAACATTATCCAAGAGCATATCCCTAATGCAAACATGTCCGCGATTCTTAGCAATATGAACCCGCAGGTACCTACATCAAATCCTTATGTTTAAGTTGTTGATATTAAGACATGCTGCTGGCTTTTATTATTTGTTTAACTTTTTTTTTGCTGCATTTTTGTTGCTGCACAAATTGTTGCTGCATTTTTTTAGCTAATCTAGTTTACTTAACATTCTTATGTACTAAACAAACTGCATATTTGTTGCCGTTTCAAACATTCTTATGTACTAAACAAGTAAACATTCTTATGTACTAAACATATCTTTGACCCATAGGGAGGGGACACCAATTGGGCTAAATGCAACTTTGGTACAAAGAGACTCATAGTAGATTCAAGTTTTAGGGCATTACATTATTTTTTACCCAATGTCAGTCGGTGTTCATTGTATGAAAAAAAGTAACTATGAGCCAGAATATCTTCCAGATAGAATTGAGGTTGAAACATTAATCCTGCTAGAAAGGGCAAACAACATGAAAAACCTAGAAGAGAATAGGAAAGTAAGGTTGTCTGCTATATGATATTGTTTGCTGTTTCAAAAAAAAAAACTGCATATTTGTTGTTGCATTTATTTGTTTCTGCTCTTAATTGTATTATTTTAAACTTTATAGGTCTCTAATATTGGTTCCGCTAACGAATTATCTTCAAAGAGTACCGATGATGGAGAAAGAGCGGACAAAAGATGAAGCCTTGGTGGAATGGAGATAACAAGATCTATCGGATAAAGTTGACAACCCGGAAGAGTGTTTTTTTCTTTTTCTTTTTGTGAACACTAGAAACAAACTTGAAACTTATATTACGTATTTTGTTCACTAACGTTGAGATTTATTATGGATTGAAACTAATATTATGATTTTCCATGTTTTCATTTTTGTTTTATATTGTAACTGAGTTTTGGTTTAATTAGTTGAAAGTATAATAGATATTATGAGGTTAATGTGGGAAAAAGGTGCCAGTAAAAGTAGTATTTATACTTTGCAATTGATATATTATGGCATACAAAAGATGCCACTAAAAGTAATATGTATATATTCTAGTTAATACTGTGGCATATAAATAAGTGCCACTAAAAGTAATATGTATGTGATTTAGTTAATACAGTGGCACACAAAAAGTGCCACTAAAAGCCCTGCAGGAATGTGTGGCACATAAAAAAGTGCCACTGAAAGCATATAGTGGCACTGCTTATAGTGGCACTTATTTTGTGTGCCACACATGTCAAAAGATGTCTATAGTGGCACTTTTTTGGCTTTCTGTGGCACTTTGTGTATGCCACTGTATGGCAATTTATTTGTAGTGATTGCTTACCTTCCCAGTAATAACCCCGTAATATGATGACACTAAAGCAGACACAAGAGCCATATAATCTTCCATCTTGTATCCGACATGGCCATCTTGCTTGTATTCATCAGATTACTTGCAGGAAATGAGACATTACACCCTCCCGAACCATAATTGTATTCATAATTGTTTGAACTCATTCCATTTCCTGATCTTAAACCATTTCCAGGCAAATTCCCAGCCACAAAAGCAGTTGCTGGTGCTGAACTTGTCGCTTTACCAGATTTGCCCGAAATCTTTGCAGCATTTGAACCATAGTAGACTTCAGGATTCTGGACTTCGGCAGGTGTTGTATTCACATTTTTCAATTCTAAATCTCTCGCTTGTAACTTGCCCAACAACTTCATAAATGTTAATGTCGAGTAATCTTTGTCATTTGTAATCATCAAGACATACGATTCCCATTTTGATGGCAATCCTTCAAGTAATTTTTCTTTAAGTTCCTCATCGTTCGTTTTAATCTGAACAGTATCCATCTCAGATAACAGATGACAATATCTTGAGATTAATTCAGGAACGCCTTCACCATCAAAATGTTTAAAGTTATCAAACTCCTTATTTGAGACCTTCTTCTTACTCTTTTTGTATTGGTCGTTGCCTTCACACCGTTCCTTCAACATTGTCCATAATTCATGAGAATCTTTACAACTTTTAAATTGATGCAGCAACTCTTTCGGTAATGCTTGAGTTATAAGACCGTAGGCCTTTTGTTCTCTTTTGTAGTCTGTTTTCTGTTGTAGATCCAGATTTCTTTGCATTATGGGAACGTTGTTGAGACCAACCGGATAAACATACGACACATCCATAGCAATCAATAGATCAGGATTGGTAGTTCCAATATACGCCTCGAGCCGTTTTTTCCAGTTATAGTAGTCTTCGAACCTGAGCAACTTGGGAACTTTCTGAGTAGTCCCAATCTCATTATCGTAGTTCAACAACGTCTTCATTGAGACTGAATAGCAGCGAATGCTACATTTTAAAATTTTGAAACTTCTGATCTGCCCGAACTCCTCCGAACTCTTTTTAACCTCCGAACGTGCTCCGAACTTGGTCTGAACAAGATAACACAGTCTGAACTTTGTCCGAACTCTTCACGAACTTAGATTTGTGTCCGAACTCCTTCGAACACTTAATGTCTGAACTCCTATCTCGAATAACACCGAACTCTCTCCGAACCAGTCCGAACTCGGTCCGAACTCTCTCCGAACAATGAACGAACTCTCACCGAACAGACAAAGGACCGATCTCTCTCCGAACTTCAGGTTCAGAGCGGTTATGGCAAACTTGGGGTTCGGCCAAACGAATTTTTTTTGGAAAAATTTAAATCTCACAAAAACACTGAAACTCTCGAGCTCTGGACAATCAATCGAACGAAAAACAGAAGAAACAAGGAATTTGAACGTGAAGCATGATGTATACAAGACAGATTTTCAGAAACGAGATGAAAAACACGATGAAACACGAGTTTTCAACTACACAATTGAATCAATCGAACTGAGCAATACCAGAAAGCTCTGATACCACTTAAAAACGCTAGAGCGTATGAATCGGCCTAGTTCGACATCAACGTGTAATTATAGCAATGATAAAACGTGTAAATATCAATTCAATCTCTCATCCAATAACAAAGAACAGTTACAGAGAGAATCAGAACAATTACACCTTTGAACACACACATTTACAAAAACTCGTTACAAAAGACTAGACAAGCAACCTATATATAGGACAACCTACTGTCTGAACTCCTAGCTGGTCCGAACCCTAGGTTCGGCCTGGGTTCAACCAGAGTTCGGCCAGCAGGCCTTAGTTGAAATCTTCAAGTCTTCTAACACTTTATCTGATCCAGCATGTTGCCACACGAGGTATCAACACACATAACCACCATACCACTTTAAAACTGTCCAGAGAGAAAACCCTAAGCTCCGATTTGTTTTTACTCGATTATTCACTCGTTACTGAACCTTTGATCTTGATTCTTTTTGCTACATGTAGAGATCCGAATTGCGCACATATTTGGTGGTCTTGATTTACTTTGTGCTTTGCTAAATCGCTTGATTTTTTAGGATTAAAGTCGCGGTTTTTCATGAAACTTAAAACTTTCTGGTTCACTGTGTTTTAGGACATTAAAATGTGATTTGTTTACACCGATAGACTCAGTTTTGGTTTTAGAATAAAACTGTGAAGACGGATTTCTCGTATCCTATATATTTTGGGCTTAACAATCGAAAGACCTTTCGGTGACTGTTTTACCGCCGTACCAGTTGGTGCGCTGGTCCATACCAACATGGTATGGATGCCTTTGTGGTACGGCGGATGGCACGTACCAATTTGGTACGTTTGACCAATCTTGGTACGGTTAACGATTCAATTGAATGGTACGCCCTTACCACCGTGGTACGGAAGACCATTTGGTACGGTCATTGATACGCTGGCTATGTTTTCCATAAAGTTAAAAGTTTAAGTGTTTCGAGTCAAATTTGAGTCAATCGCTAGCATTTTTTATTATTCCAAACAAATTTAACGTGACTGGCTTTTGTGAATTTTCAGAAATGGCTGTGGTATTACCTTCAAATGAAGATCATAACATTTGTGCCTATCTTGGTGTGTCTGCCAAGTGGAGACCTCAGTTTGGAGAAATTTTTGAATTCATGCAACGATCAAGAATTTATTATGCAGTTACTCATGTTTGTACACCATACAAAGACATTCTGAATACGTTTTGGAATGCGGCTCAAGTAGATTGTATTGTTGCTCCACCAGTTATCCGATCAAGAATTAATTAGACTGATACTGTGATTTCTAAAAATGATGTTCGTCGGGTGCTTCAATTCAATGATAGTGCTGATTATCCAATGGAATTTGATGATGCAAACCTTATCGGGTTACTGACGAATCAAGTATGATGGAAATCTGTCGGTGAAATGGTTTACAAAGTCAAACTTGTGTCCACCATACAAGTATTTGCTGCATGTAATCATAAGATGTTTTAGAAACAGGCTGAGAGGGCATGAAGATTTTATCTTTCTTTACTGCCTTGGTGATGAACATAAATTACAACTTTCTGGTTGGGTGTTTGCGTATATGAAGGAAAACATCCTGGTGAAGCAAAAGAAAAGCCTAATGTATCCGAGATTCATCCAAATGATTCTTGATGCTTCGTACCCGAATCTTCCAAAGAATGTAGATTTTACTATGACATTGAAGCACATGAATTAGGCAGCTGTTAGCAAATTACCGGTTTATCAGAAGCGAAAACGTGCAAACATACCTCCACCGGTAAAGAAGCTGATTGGACACCTTGAAAAGCTAGACTACGTGGCTCCTACAAATGGTGCTCCACGTCATGATGATAGTTGAGACGATGAGTTAGAATATGATGATAACAGTGATCCGAGGGAAGTCGTTGAGAATCAAGCCGCTAATCCTGAACCACAAAATTAAGAACCAATTGTGCAAGAACAAGTCATTCAAGAACCTGTCCAGCAACAACAACAACAAGAGCCAATAGTTCAAGAAACAATTATTCAAGATGAGAAGTTTGATCTTGTAGTTGTTAATGTTTAGGGAATTAATGGATGATGTTGATGCTGATGTTTCTGATAAAGATGATGATGATTCGAGCTCATCTGATACAGATTCTGATTTTGGTGATTATGTGACAATTTTGCATAATACCAGAGGTGTTCAAGTGAAGAAGGGTTCAAAGCAACATATTGCATATCTAAAGTCCCAGAACAAAGATACTTCAAAGTATGAACAATCAAGAGATCAGCATGATGATTCTGAAACTGAAACTGACCCATTATACACTCCTACTATGGAAGAATCAGGATCAAGAGCTGATGTTACTAGGAAAGTAAAAGCTCCAATACAAGCAACCGGCAAATGTCAAAAGATCGTGTCCAGGCAAAAGATGGTTATTAAACACGGTACATTTCTTGCTGACTCAAGGAGAGCTTATATGGGCACATCACCTAGTAAGAAGCAGAAGACTTCAGCTACACAATCTTCAGTTATGAAACCAACCACAACAACCACTGCTACTAGTACTCCAAGTTCAACAAATCCACCTGCTCCAATCATAAAAATAACATTCAAAGCTCCTGCAGTTACTACTCCTGCTGCTACAACAACGTTTTCTGACAGTATTTCGGTCGACCATCAACTTGCGTTATTGAAAAATCAAGTTACTTTGTTGCAAGAGTTAGACCGTCAATGATCTATCAAAATTCACGACTTAAGAGAAACAGTGAAGGTATTAAAAGAAAGAAATATTACTAAAGATTGGGAGATTTGCCGGTTATTACAAGTTTCAAGAACTCTAGTTGAGCAGTTAAGCCTTGTACTAAAGTCTTTGCCTGCTCAGGGGGATAATACTGATGATACTTGCAAGGGAGATGGGTTAGAATTTCTGAATGATGAAGAAGAATACCCGGAAGGAGGTGTAGGTGGTGCCGGTACTAGTAAGTTTGGTACTTTGGGCACTACCACTGCAGCTGGTACTTCTACAACTAATACATCTCAGGGGGAGAAGGTTGCAAGAGGAGACGAATATGATGTAATTCCAATATCAAGAAGTGTGATTGAAGAGGGAGAGTTCATTTATGAGTATTCAAAAGAACAACTTGCTGCGATCTATGCTTTGAACGTCAAAGAAGTTGATGATGTTCCTCTGGCTGAACCATACAAGGAAAATGGTTCAGATGATGATATGGAGTTTGAGGAGGAACATGTTGATGTAGAAGATATGATGGCTGAAGAATATCCAAATGATCCAAAGATGTATGGAAATTTTGCCGAAGATGATACTTCTACTAGATTTAACTTCTTTGGAAAAGATGATGAGGTGGAGATTAATGAAAAATTGAAAAAGAAAAGAAGATTTTTCGATGAGTGGATGAAGGATCAAAGAGCTAATAAAGTACCTTCAGTGAAACCTGTCAATCAAAAGCGTTTTTTATGACAACAAAGGTGAGGCTACTGGGAGGATTATCAGTTGGATGTATGACTCTCAACTCAAATGTTATGCTATCAAGAAAGAGTTCGGGATTATCTACCTGAGGGGTGCTAAGAGGTTTGATATTCTGCCTGTTTGTGATGTAAGGTAATTGACCAGGAAACCGTTCTTGAATTATGGTCAAAGCGCCCTTGATGAATTCTTCAAAGAAAGATTATATAAAGAATGTCAAGGAAGATTTAGATTTGTGAAGCCAAAGTATGAAAAGCATCCTACAAAAAAGACTGGCAAGGCACTGACTGTGTTAAAGTAGAAGTCAGTACAGCTAAAGAAGATTCCTCTGAAGAGGTTAGAGCATAATTTCATTAAAACACTGAAATGGTGGTACTATGATGAACGAATTGGAGAAGTAGTGATAGTGATAAAAGAGAATAACAAGGTTGTGAGGATCTTTGATCCGATGTGGTTGATTAACTTGTCCAAAGTTGATATTGACAAGCTCTATCACAACAATATCTTATATCATGCTGAAGATGCAGATAAAGCGCTACAATTCCAGAAAGTGAAACGAGTTTGTTATGCATTCAGGATTCATTCTGGGAACAATAGACACAAGTTTTGGAAGAAGTCTGTTGAAAAAGCTTCTGAAGACTAGCATAAGACAAGGGGGAGTTTGTTAGAGCAAGTATTGGTGTCTAATGCTAGGTCTAGGTGTGTGTGTTGTTAGTTTTGTAATTGTATGTAATCTGGTTCCAGCGTACCATGGGGCGGACCAGTTGGTACGCCGCTCCGTACCAACTGGTACGTTGATTAAGTTGGTACGCTGGCCAATAGACTATATATAGGTTGAAGTATTTAGAATAGAGGAGAAGAGTGAGCACTGTGAGTTTATGTGTGTGAAATCCTCTGTGTTGTCTCTCTAGTTTCTCTCTGTAACTTTGCCTATTGAATCAATCATAGAAACCGTTATTTACATCTTTGTTCATCATATCGATTAAATCATGCAATTGTAAGATCGGATCGTGTCTTTTCACTTCCAAGGTGTGTGCATTGGAGTATTTCAACACCGTGCATGCACACAGACCACTGAGGACATCTATCATTTTCTATCCGAGTACCTTGTGTATTGGAGTATTTCAACACCGTACATCTGGTCATTCGTAGACAAAATTGGCATGGATGACGCTAAACGTATTTCGCGAACTAATTCGCGAAAGCCTCATAAACGGGAGTTGTGACTGGTTTTCCACAAGAGACAATCGTTGTCCATTCGACTACTTAGTTGACCGGTGATTTCACTTAATGCTGCCTTTGTGGATCGACTACTAGTTGGGTTCCTATATTCCTATTCAAGATTTGCTTGCCATTTTTGAATAAGAATATTACATCGAAACACTAAACGAATTGCCTATTGTTTCAGATGGCTAATGCTAACGCAAACAACGAGGTTTTCCAGCTCAAGTGTTTCCTTGAGAAGGAGAAACTTGATGACACCAACTTCCTTGACTGGCATCCCGCAGATGGCCAACAAACAACATGTGTTGGAACACGAGGTGCCCGAGCACCCAACTAATAATATGCCAGCTGCTCGCGCTGCACACGATGCACTGAAAAAGGATGCTAATTCAGTGATGTGCCTCATGTTGGCCATCATGTCTACTGATATTCAGAAGAGCATGGTTGATAGGACGGCGTTTCAAATGATCGGGGAACTTAAGGGCAAGTTTGAAACCTAGGCCGGACATGAATGCTACAAAACCGTTGTCAGGCTCATCACCTGTCGAATGGCTAAAGGTAGCCCTGTCAGCGCCCACGTCCATAAGATGAAGGGCTACGTCGACCGACTTGCGAAGCTCGATTACGTCATTCCTCAGGAAATGGCAACGGATTTGATCCTCTACTCTCTTTCCAGCGCGTTCACTCCTTTCCGGATCAATTTTAATATTGTCACACCCCCAAAATACCACTAACGGAGTTTATAC
>JBCNJP010000023.1:32948301-33121491 GCA_039602395.1 Deinandra increscens subsp. villosa
TATGAACAGCCTGCTTAAGACAATGACCTAGCTTCATGGTACGTTGAAGACTGTTGAGATTAATTTTTTCAATAATAACAACAACAAAAGAAAGTCAAATGGTGTGCTCGCCATCCGATCCGGAGGTGTCAAGAAACCTGAGGTTAAGAGGAAGCCTAGGCAAAGGAGAAAAAAGGCAAGGGCACTGCTTCTAGAGGGTCTAGTGGCACCGGAAAGGGCAAGTCAAGGGCTTCGAAGGCACCGCCGCAAGATGAGTGCCAGTGCTTCGAATGCAACAAGATGGGGCACTAGAAGAGATACTGCCCAAAATATCTTGCTAAGGTGAAAGGGAAGAAGGCCGATGCAGGCACTTCCAGAGGTATATATCTGTTACCTCATGTTATAAACCACTTCACTTGATCCTTCAAAATACACTAGTACAAATATGACATACGGTCACACTTTTCATGTTTCGGCCCTGTGACATTTTTGATTAATAGTGTGACCGTAGTTCGTTTATAATTTTCTAGACATGTTTGGGTGACATTTAAGATCGATTTGTGTGACCATTGCAAGCGTGATCAGTTCATATGGTCACACTTTTACATTACATGTGTGACAATTACTAGTCACATTTCAAACAATGTGACCAAATGTAACCAATTGCGACTTTTATTCTGATAATATTTACGAGTGACTATAGATACGTATATGGTCACACAAAGAAATTTTTATGTAATTAAATGTGGCTAAATGCAATATATACTGACATGTTACTTTTAAGTGTGACAGTAAGTTAAACTTTTTTTTGATGACAAGTAGTTATTGGTGTGACTATAAGTTACAATTTATGGTCACATTTCCAATTTGGATGTGTGACTGAAGATATATACTCGTCATGATAATTGGACATACATGTGACTATAAGTATCATATGGTCATATTTCATTTTCTTAGGTGTGACTAAAAATTCTTGTCTATATATTTTATGGTCACAGTTTTATTTGTGTATGTGTGACTATAAGTATAATTTTGTCATGTTATAATGAATAAATATGTGAGAATAAATATTATTTGGTCATATTTAATTTTATGAGAATTTGATGAGTTATTAAAGATTAATTTTGGTCATGATAAATGAATTAAAATATGTTACCATAAGTGTAATTTGGTCACATCTTTCATTTTATGAGAATTTTAATTGTGACTAAAGATAAATTCTAGTCATGCTAAATAAAAAATATATGTGACTATAAGTTTTTTTTGGTCATATTTCATGATATTAGAAAATTTGATATATGACTATAGATGAGTTCTAGTCATGGTAAATGAAAAACAAGATTTGTGACTATAAGTATTAATTGGTCATATTTAATTTTATGACTATAAGTATAATTTTGTCATGTTATAATGAATAAATATGTGAGAATAAATATTATTTGGTCATATTTAATTTTATGAGAATTTGATGAGTTATTAAAGATTAATTTTGGTCATGATAAATGAATAAAATATGTTACCATAAGTGTAATTTGGTCACATCTTTCATTTTATGAGAATTTTAATTGTGACTAAAGATAAATTCTAGTCATGCTAAATAAAAAATATATGTGACTATAAGTTTTTTTTGGTCATATTTCATGATATTAGAAAATTTGATGTGTGACTATAGATGAGTTCTAGTCATGGTAAATAAAAAAAAAGATTTGTGACTATAAGTATTAATTGGTCATATTTAATTTTATGACAATTTGATGAGTTATTAAAGATAAATTTTGGTCATGATAAATGAATAAAATATGTTACCATAAGTGTAATTTAGTCACATCTTTCATTTTATGATAATTTTAATTGTGACTAAAGATAAATTCTAGTCATGCTAAATAAAAAATATATGTGACTATAAGTTTTTTTGGTCATATTTCACGATATTAGAAAATTTTATGTGTGACTATAGATGAGTTCTAGTCATGGTAAATAAAAAACAAGATTTGTGACTATAAGTATTATTTGGTCATAATTCATTTTATGACAATTTGATGAGTTATTAAAGATTAATTTTGGTCATGATAAATGAATAAAATATGTTACCATAAGTGTAATTTGGTCACATCTTTCATTTTATGAGATTTTTAATTGTGACTAAAAATAAATTCTAGTCATGCTAAATAAAAAATATATGTGACTATAAGTTTTTTTTGGTCATATTTCATGATATTAGACTTGTAAAAAAATATTTATATGGTGTTGGCATTTGCCAAGGGTCGAACTCATAACCTTTCAAAGAAAATCACAAGACCAATCCGCTGGGCTAGCCCCTGAGAACGGAATGTATTTCAATAACAAAATCTTTAACCTGTACTCTCAATATACAATAATAACTTATAAGTATGAATATGGTTCGAACCCCAGATCCCTATAATTTTTTTATGTTTTCTGTTAACTAAATTTTAAGCCATTATATGGATACCATGAAATTATAACCATCCCAACTTATTTAATAAAACATTAAATACAAAAACATCTAATAATTTTGGTACTTCATAACATACACTAAACACGTAAAATCAGAAAACATTAATTCATTAATAATTTTTGGTACTTCATAACATACATTAGTTCATTAAAAAAAACACAACTTAAAACCAATAATTTTTGGTACTTCATAACATACATTAGTTCTTTCTTCTTTGGATGGTTCTTGATGATGGTTGGACCGATTTCCTTCAGCCTTGATTGCAGAAGTTTGTTTTCTTGTTGGATCATCGTAAGATGGTGGACAATCGAGGGGATACTACAGTACAGGCTCTCACTCAAACGAACATGTTTTAGGAGGTCCTCTATCTGCTCCGTGATTTTCTGCTGGTTGTAAGTGATGGCGTCCATATCAGCGGAAATCAACCCATCGTCCACGTACTTGGCTTGTTGATACTCTTTGCAAGCATCAGTTGAATCTTCTGTGGTTTCGTATTTGGGGAGGGATGTGAAAGTGTGATGGCCGACCATGGTAACTGAAATTGTGATTTTTTGGGGAGGAAAAGTAGGGTTATTCTCTTTCTTATCGTCTATTTATAGGATGAAATCTCAAATAGACATAGGAATTCAATTGGCGGGAAACTAAACCAAGTTAACGTGGGAAACCGAATCGAGATATATAAATAATTGACTTTAATTAATTTAATTAATAATTAAATGTAAATAGGTGATTTGATCGGCTTGTGGGTGACGTGTGGAGAATTGAAAGGACGTGTTCCGACTCTTACAGGTTTCTCAAATAACCTAGGTAATGATAACTACAAAAAGCTATATGAAATATCGATAATCATAAGCACATTGGCCATATCTTCACCATATCTTTTAATTTTGCACATCAAACACCGAAAAACATTATCACATCAATGTCTTCTTGTTCATCAATCAATCAGATTACTCGGGAAGAGGAGATTTTTGTTGCCGCCATGAGAATGGCGAATTCGAGTTCGTATACTCCAGTCTCACGGATGCCTGATTATGAGATAATGGAAAAAGTTGAAGCCCTCATTAGGGACCAACTTCGCCGGATAGAGCAGATTATTACGGTGTTGAGAAACAACATCCGACGTCTGGAAGCAGCTTCTCAGAGCAGAGCAGTGGTTGAGGCCAGGGTTGACCACTTCAAGACTCGTGGATTTCGTTTTGGAGAACCGTGCTTCAAGTATTTGGAGAAGGAGGTTGCTGGTGATGAAGGTGCATGATCGAGAAGGGTTGAAGTTTGTTTTGTGGTTTTTATAATTTTTTTTGTGTGTTGATGATGATGGGTTTTTATGTGAAGTTCTTGGGGGATGCATGTTGCAGGTTTAATTGTTGATGATGATTAAAGGTATTTTTTTTGGTTGATCAATACTTAATGGACAATGTAACACATAGAATTGTAATGAATGGTAATGTTTAGTGTTTAATCCCTTTTTTCGTAATTACTAGTTTGTTATTAGATTATGTTGTTTTTAATTAAGTTGTTAAATACTAAATAGTAGTTATTTTTCATTGTGTTTTGAGGGTTGAGGATGGGGTAGTAAATCGGGGCATTGGTCTAGTTATCAATTGGAGCTTTGCTGCATTGAGAAGATTTTTTAATATGACTTTAAGGTTATATGACTTTCTGGTGTACTTTCACAATTTTCTATTTTAGGAAACGGTTTGACTTTTTCGGGTCAACAGTTCGATGATTTTCTAATTGGCTTTAGAGTTTCATATAATTTGAATGCCAATTAATAAAAATTAATGAACAGATTGCAATGAAAATATAAAGTCAACATGAAAAATAATAAAATTCATGAACATTTTGCAATGGAAATGTAAAACGATTAATATGACCAGTAATGAAGGTGAGGCAATCGGCGACCTCTTGTTGAAGTTGAGTGTCTTGAAATGACGTCGTGATTAAGTGCTCTCATGTGCCTGAAGCAAACAAATATTAGCGTAAGATGATGAATTAATTTAGAAAATAGGATACTAGATTGTAAAATTTTTAATGTGGATTTGTTTAGGTTTGAAATAGGAAAAATGTAATGATTAAATAATAATAAGCATACATACCTTTTGTATAACTATACCCTGATAATCGTCCCGGAAATAGTAGTTGTTCCTAGATTGCTTACGCAACTCTATTGGGTCTAAAGATGGCAGTATATTATCATTGTTAGGAAGAACCACGGTACTAAACTCCTCATCTTCATAAGCATCTCTGTAGTTTTTCGGAGGATTTTTGAAGACAGTTGACCACCTCTTCTCAAGTTGGTCTGCAACGTAAAATACTTGTTGGGCTTGTAAAGCCAATATGAAAGGATCATCCTTGTGGCCTAATCTACCAAGATCAACCAATGTGTAGCCAAGACTATCTTTCTTTACCCCATTCTTATTGTCAACCCAATCACACTTGAAAAGAGGAATTCTTCGAAAATGAAAATCGAGTACCCATATTTCTTGTAAAACACCGTAATAATAAGTTTGGTCATAGGATACAACCTCTTTAGAAATGTGCATGTCGGTCGCCACTACACTAACCCCACTATTTTGATGAACTTTACCTTCACGGGATTTTGTACGAAATGTAAATCCATTGATGTCATACACTTCGTATTTCACAACATTCCTATTTGGTCCATGTGAAATCCACCTTACGGTTTCTAATATACTATCTTCGGAGATAGCTAACTCGCTCTCAACCTAAAATTATTTACTAAGTTGAGTTTCGAAAAAAAACAACAATAAAATAATAAGAGGAACATTATTTCATAATATGAAAACAGTTCACCTCGTCTCGTAGCCACTGACTAAATGTTTTACTATGCTCCTTCTCTAGCCATCCTTTTCCTTTAGAAATGTGTTTTTCTTCCAGATATTTCATGTGCCGACTGTAAAATAAATATTATATTATATATACATACATATATATATATATATATATATAAAGTAACAAAATACATGTAAATAAGACTTACGCGATATAAGGTTCAACTTCAGAAGTATTTTGCATCACAAAGAAATGTGCTTTCATGAAGATATCTGAAGATACTTCAGTTTGTTTACCCGCTGATAGTGGATTCCCGTCCCTATTACATTCAATGTCATTATTTGCAAATGTTTTATGCCTGTTAGGTGGTAAACCAATAGTGGTCAAGTTTCTTTTGGAACTCGCTCAAAAACTCAATCGTCTCTTCCGCAACATTCTATTCGGCAATGCATCCTTCTGGCTTGTTTTTGTTTCGCACGTGTCCCTTTATAACCTTCATACACCTTTCAAATGGATACATCCACCTAAAGCATACCAGAACGCATAACTTTACCTCCCTTGTAAGGTGCACGGTCAAATGAACTATAACATCGAAAAATAAGGGGAAGATTGGATTTTAATAATCCCAACTTTTGAGGGTTGGCTGGCAATAATCCCACCTTTAAAAATCACTCCCACCGGTCCCAACTTTCACTCTATTTACTGATATTGGTCCCACCGTTAAAAAACTTAACATCGTTAGTTTTATTATGACGTGTCAGCTGATGTGTTATTTATTTATTTATTTTTAACCTCATTAATTACACATTGGCTATCCATGTGGCAATCCATGTGTCTAAGAGATATCTCATCAATGCCACCAGATCCATTCACTACCTCCATCGGAAAAGTTCAAGACCACTACCGGAAAAGTTCAAACTTGATCCGATCATAAAATTAACAATAACAATAGACTCGCAAATGAAAACTGAATGAGATGAGATCAAAGTCGATGTTAATTTTTAAGTTCGTGAGGGTTTGGTGTTATGAACACAGTGGCGCACACACGAGGAAGATAACAACTGTGATTATTTTTATTTAGATCAAAACACCACCAAAATCGATTATGAAACTATCAATAGATTCACGTTGATGTACTGAATTATATGGAACCAGAAAACAACACTCAATCGATTCAATTGATGTACAAATTTCAAGATCAAACGGAGAACAGTTTGACTCCAAAAATCAAACATGATGAAATCAAGCAATTTGAACCATAATTTTGGAATAGAATGTATCAATAGACTCGTAACACAACACTGAATCAAGTGCTATCAGTTTTGTACATAAATCTAATTGTTCAAAGATTTCGACATTGAAGTAGCTCATCGAAGCAACCAAGCCGTTGCTGTTTTTCTTTATCAGAGAACTAGTGGCCGGAGGCCGAATGTTCACCTGCAGTTGTGGGACATCGCCGGTCGACAAATTATGTAATTAGTGGCCGGAGGCCGGAGATCGCCGGAGACCGGATGTCCGTCGCTTGCTCCGTATTGGGTCAAAAAGATGAAACTTGGATTTAGGGATACGATGGATGGAACTGGATCTGTAAACCTTTAAATCAAGATAAACTCTCCCAAATGAAACATTAATATGAGAATTTGAAATACGTTTGAATTTTGAATCTGAAAACCAAGATGTTTTATATTTGACAGTAAATTGAATTGATACGAATCTCTTCTCTGAGTATGTTAATCATGGATTCGTATTTAGGGATCGACGTTTTTTTTAATCGAGAATCATGGGTGAAGGTTATTGAACGGTCTTTTTTAATTGGGAATTAAATAAAAACGTGATTTGGAAATGATGTGGATTAAAAAATTAGAACAAAAAAATAAAATTCCATGTCAACATGCCACGTCAGCATATATTTAACGGTGTTAAAAAAGTTAACGGTGGGTCCATTAAAAAAAATTTGGATGAAAGTTGGGACTGGTGGAAAGGACTTCCAAACGTGGGATTATTACCGGCCAATAGGTAAAAGTTGGGATTATTAAAATCCAATTTTCCAAAATGAGGGGGAAAGTATTTCTCTAGAAGGCATAATGTAACACATAATTATGCTTGCAATTTATCAAGCTCTTCCACCTTGATTTCCTTGCTACAAATAGATTCGAAAAAGAAGCAAAATCTGATACACAAAAGCAAAATGTATAACGTAAATAAAATAAATCAGATACATAAAATTATAATGTAAGTTTAGATGACATATAAAAGATAAAATTCAAAACCATATAATAGCATTTTTTGTGTGTTTCGGCATAATAGACCGTATTGCAACGGGCAAAAAATGTTGCATGAGCATGTGGTAGTCATGTGATTTTAGTCCGATAAGCTTCATATCATATAGACAAACCAAAGTAGAAAAATTAGAACAATACGCTTGTGGAACCCTTTACTTGTATAAAGTATCACAAAATTTGTCTTTTTCCTCGGTTGTTAATGTGTAGCAAGATGCCGAAAGTATTGTTTTGTTGCCATCTTTCTTAGCTTGTAATTCTGGTCTTAAACCAAATGACTCCAAATCCAACTGAGCCTCCAATCCATCTTTTATCTTTCCAGGGATGTGTAACAGTGTATCAATGAGACTCTCAGCAACATTTTTTTCTATATGCATAAAATCTATACAGTGGTTGACAGAGTTATACCGCCAATACTTTAGACGCCGATAGCATATATTAAATTTCTTCCAGTACGTGTCTTTTTTGTTGGTATCGTTTGATGTACCTACTTCTTTTGCTCTCCTTTTCCTTTTAATCATTCCACCTCTTCCATTTGATTTTTTTCTTTCATGATCATTTATCTTATGACCCTTACCCCATTTATTAACAACATATTGTACCTCGTTATATATTTTTCCCCATTCATAGGTTCCTTTGCAATTTCTAGCTCTTTTTGTCCATTGAATGCCATAGTTTGACGTCTGAACGGATGTTCATAGGGTAGATAACGTCTGTGTCCAACATAACTTTGTTTCTTTGACTTAGGGAGTCTAATACAGTGTGTTTTTTTTCTACACACTACACAACCTTTGAATCCACTATATGGACAACCACAAAGTGTACCAAGGGCAGGATAATCGTTTATCTTCCATAACACAACAGCACGTAGTGTAAACGTTTCTTTTAAATATGCATCGTATGTTTTGACTCCTATTTCAAATAAGATTTGTAGATCTTCAACCAACGGTTCTAAAAAAACATCAATATCGTTACCTGGTGTTCCCGATATCAATAATACAAGCATGATGAACTTCCTTTTCATACACAACTTAGGTGGAAGGTTGTAAATAACCGATAAAATTGGCCATACACCGTGGTTTCGATTTCCTCGATTAACGTCTACCTATCAGCGAAAATGCCTAGACGCAAACTTCTTGGATCATTAGCATCTCTGGATATCTGTCATCTATAACAGACCACGCGGTTGAGTCTGCCGGGTGACGTAAAACACTGTCCTGTATTCTACTTTCTGCGTGCCATGTCAAATTACATGCAGTTGTCGGTAACTAGAATAAACGTTTCAACCGTGGTATTATGGGAAAGTACCACAACACCTTTGCAGGAACATTCTCGTATATATACTTTTTTATGTCGTTCACCTTCCATCTGGATTTTCCACAAGTGGGATATATATATTTGCAAATCTTTGTACTTGTTCCTGTATAGTATGCAGTCGTTGATACATGTGTGTATCTTCGTTTACCCCGAACCAATTGCTTTGAACTTTTCTTAGCCTCATATGTACTATTCACCATCTCATTGTCTTCGGGCAGCATCTTCTTTACTAAAACTAATATTTCTATAAAGCATTTATCCGAAATTCCGTACTTACTCTTCAAGTTGAAGAGGTGTACCAGCGCAGACAACTTTGTGAAGTCGGGACACCCTTTGTAAAGTGGCTTCTCAGCATCTTCAATCAGTTTTATGAACTTCTCATGTTCATGATTCATGAAATTTTCTTCCATAGATTCAACCATTTCAATTGTTTCGGCGGCATCAGTTGGAATGCCCGACGTAAAATCACTCGTGTAGTTGTCTTCATAAGGCTCATCAGCCTTCTCTCCGTGCTTAATCCATAAGGTATAGAGTTGATCTATTCCATGTCTGAATAAGTGAAGAGATACCTCCTCCACATCAAGAGACACGTGGTTTAAACATATCGTACATGGACATGGAATTTTAATTTTTTCAATACTTTTTCGTGTGTCCATATTCCTTGATGTTTTTATGTTTCGAACTGCATAATCTATAAAAGCTCCAACTCCATCGATATAAGGTTTTGTGTTTCTATCTTTCAACATCCAAGATTTGTCCATCTCCAACATCAGTACCAAATCGTAACCACAGTTAAATTCACTAAATCGAAGAAAACTAAAATTTAAAAATCAAGTAAGTAATAAAATGATTGGGAAATCAAACATACCTTGTATTTCGATCGAATGGCTTCAAAAATTGTTTTAACTGAATTTGCTGTGAGTGAATGTGTTCATCATTTTTTGGCTCGAAGGGGTTGTGCTCGAATTGTGAATAGGTTAACGGTTATTAATTAGGGTATATTTTAATGAATATACAATTTCCTCAATTAAGGTGTTTTTTTATTTAATATGAGAATCCCTCATTTAAAGTGTTATGTATTTATATAATTATATTATAGGATAACAGAAATCCCTCATTTAAATTAGTATATATTAATATAATAATTTTTTAGGATAACATAAATCCATCATTTAAAATATTATATTTTATAATTTAATTATTTTTTAGGAAAACATAAATTAAATATATATATATAGGGTAAGGATCATGTAAAAACCACATCTTTTTGCGAAAACCTAAAAACTAATACTAAAACCTTCATAACTTTTTCATACGATCATATTTTTTAAAAAAATTTGCACCAAAAACCTTAGAATTATGAGTTCTTTAATTTTAGAAAAAATTTAAAAAAAACTTTAACGTCTCGTCGTTTTTTTATTAGTGCACATGTGCACTAATAATAAAACTCATACATATAGTATGTGTTAATGTTTTTTTTTAGAAAAATCGCATCAAATACGTTATAATTTTGTTAGTTTTTCGTGGTTTTTTATTAGTGCACATGTGCACTAATAAAAAAGCACTTTATACGTGTCGTATACATTAATATTTTAAAAGAGAAATTGCACCATAAATCTTATAATTGTGTTATCTTTAACTCTAAAAATATATTTAACGTTTTAATTTTTTTTAATTTTATGCTACACATGTGCACTATAACTATTATAACTAATAGTTATTGTGCATATGTAGAATTATCATTAGTTCTATGAATATTTTAGTTTTTTTTTAATGTTTTTAACCTAAACAATATGTTTTCGCATGACAATTCTCATTTGTGTAGTACTAATGAAAATGGTGCACATGTGCACTAATAATACACATGTGCACTAATTTTTTTTTTCGAAATATCAATTTCTTTTCCAGAATCAAAGACAATAGAATATTAAAATTTTTGGTGCAAGTTTCATAGAAAAATATTAACGTATGTAAAAGTTATGAAGGTTTTAGTGTTAGTTTTTAGGTTTTCGCAAAAAAAAAGAGTTTTCGCAGGATCCTTACCCTATATATATATATATATATATATATATATATATATATATATATATATATATATAAGTTAATAATACTACTTAAATTAATCATATTCCACTATCCACAGTTAAAATAAAGTAATTATTTAATTAGGCTCTATTGGATATAATCAAGATGACTTGAGGTTAAATTGGGTATAATTAAGATCAATTGCTCCCAATTGGGCATAATAATCATAATTGGGTATAATCAACATAATTTGGGCATAATGATCATCAATTGGGTATAATTATCATTAGTAGGGTATAATGAACCACATTTGGGCATGATAATCATAGTTGGACATATTCAACATAATTTGGGCATAATGATCCTCAATTGGATGTAATTATCCTAAGTTGGGTATAATGAACCACAAGTGGCAATAATCATCATAATTTGGGCATAATGATCCTCAATTGGGTAAATAAATCATAGTTGGGAAAAATCATCATAATTGAGCATAATGATCCTCATTTAGATATAATGAAGCCCAATTAGGTATAATGAGACCCAATTGGGTGTAATGAGGCCCAATTGGGCATTAATAATCATAATTGAGCATTATGATCCTCAATTGGGTACAATTATCCTTAGTTGGGTATAATGAACCACAATTGGACATAATAATCATAATTGGGAATAATGATCCTCAATTAGATATAATGAAACCCAATTAAGTATAATGAGGCCCAATTGGGTATAAGGAACCACAATTGGGTATAATAATCATAATTGGGCATAATGATCCTGTAGGATCGTTATTAGTTATGAATAAACTAAAACTAAGCCCTTTACTTGCAAATATAACCCTGCGGAATTAAAGTTATATTTCACTTTACTTAAGCGATATTAAGCTCTTGTATAATGTAAATGCTTGATTTGCAGAATAGTAAAACAACGATATATCGAATATTCGGCACTATTTGCATTAACTCAAAGCTACACTATTACAAGTGATGAACGTATTTGTAAACTAAGAGATTACATGCTATATATAGTGCAGATGAGATCAATGACAGCCATTGATCTCATGCGATCTAATCTAGACCGTAAACATAAAAGTCAAATATAAACTACCAAAAGAATAAACATCGACAATCGGAATGACTTGCGTGTTGGCAGCAACAATCTACTTTAGGAGAGCGGCTTGAATCAGATTTAGAAGAATACGAGAAGCTTTTGCAGGATTGGACTTCTGAAAAGACTTCTCAGGAAAAGTCAGGTTGAACTCTTTATCTGGTGGATAAACGAGTTCACCCGGAATATTCGCTAAGAAATAAAACTGCTTCTTTCCGCTTGAACTGCCTGTTCCGCTTGAAGTATGAATTCCGCTTCAACTTCAACTTCAGCTGGAACTAGTAAAATTGGCATTTCAGCCGGAAATCTTCCAAGCTCTATTTTTCCTTACAATCTCCCCCTAAGCTGATGCTGTCAAATTATTCATTGTCTTCAATGTTTATCTTCAAAACTGACTTGTACCCAAAAATTTTCTTCTCCACAACCTACTTGTTAGAAGATCCGATGCTGGCATCAAGATTTTGAGAAAGCTCTTTGATGTTTGTTTTGGTCACCTTTACATGTTTGATTGAATCCCAGTCCGTTTCGTTCCATTCTTCTTGAACAGAAATGGACTCATGGATTGTAAAGGTGCCATCAGCTCTATGAACATAAAAGAGCTTCTCTTCTTCTTCCCAGATGATAAATTTGATCTCACTGGTAGGCTCTTCTTCTTCTTCTCCTGCTGAATCATCATCTAAATTACTTCGATAGAGCATTCCACATTCCAGCACAGTTGGTTCAACGATAAGCCTTAACATGTGCTCTGCCCTTGAAGGATTCATAACTTCTCTGAGTTTTAGGATGATGTCAGTCATTTGCATTGCACTGAGAAATGTAGTGGCCTTGTGAGCATTTATCACCTGAGTTGTACCATTTGCCAATTTGAAGGAAAAGTCAAAATTATCTTCATTTACCGTCCACCCAACGATCTTATTCTTTCTGGGTGGTCCTTTCCTTCTTTTGTTTTGATCTCTTTTGTTTTTGTCATGCATCATCTTCCTCTTTCTCATCTTCCTCTCTTCATCAGAATCATTGACAGATTCTTGCACAATATGTCTTTTGCCTTTGGCAGTTGATGAAGAGGGACCAAGCTGAGTTTCAGTAAGTTTAAGGGTGATGTTGGTGGAGGATTCATTGATGGTAAGTGGAGGTAAGGTGGTTTTTGGAGGTGGTTCATTGGCTTCATGAGTTGGGCTTGAGGGTGGAGTAGGTGGAAAGATGTCAGAGAAGTCCATGGTTGGTGGAGGCTTCTTCTTAAAGGGAGTGATGGGTGTGAAGTTGTCTGATCTAAACTTAGGATTGGCAAGTTTAGCAGCAAGCTTCTTGGGGATGTGTGGAGGTTTGTAAGGTATGACTGGAAGTGACTGTAGAATGGATGAAGTTGTTGTAGGCATTGGGTTTGGATTGTAGATAAATGAAGGTGGAGGTGGTATATCTGCAATATCATCAATTTCAGGTTTAACATTAGCAGTTATAGTACCTGAGACCAGCTCTGATGGTGAAGGCATCACCAGGTTAGGATTGACAGCAGCAGTTTCTCCTTTTAGCTCATAAAAAATTTTGTCAATCAAGCTACAAAGTCCTTTAACCTGCATCTGAGCTAGCTCTTCCTCTTTCTTCAAATTTCTAATCACAAGAGCCCTCTGAATCTTTTTCAACGGATGGTAATTTTCATCATTCTTTACCAGCTTGGTAGGCAAGTGAGAGGCAATAGCAATTAACCTCTGCCTATTAGCTTCAGACATTGTATCCAAATCATAATCCTTTAACCTCCAGTTGAAAGACCTGGTCTTTGCTTCTTTAAGAAGGTTTTCAAACACATTGTTTTGCATGTATAGATCGAATTCTTCTTGGAGCTCTCTGGCTATTCTCTCATCCTCAGCAACCCTTCTGGCATCTTCAACCATTTTCACTATAGCCTCAGCTTCAGGAGTTTGAGTTACCTGTTGAAGGGTTTTAGCTATATCAGCTTGAACAGGTTCCTCAGTTTGAACTGTTTCTGAACTCCTTAATGCTATCAGTGATCTAGCCACATCCTCAGCTTCTTCATTTCTTTGCTCTTCCGGTTGAACCACAGGTGTTTCAACAGTCCCAAAAATTGAGGAGCTAGGACCTTGAACATCCACCTGGGTTGGTATTTGTTGTTCCGGTTGAACATTCAGATCTCCTTCTCCTGGAACTACTGGTTGAACTTCCGGTTGAAGTTCCGCTTGAACTAATAATTGACCATCAGTCACCACCTGAGGTTGGGTGACTTCAGGTTCTTTGTCAGTAATTTCCAGTACCTCGGTTCCTTCATCTTCACCAATCAAACTTTCTCCTTCTCCTTCAGTCAAAGTACCAACTGCTGCAGTTGCAGTACTTTCTTCCATATCAACTGCTGCCTTGCTGGTGGAGGCAATGTTGCCTACAACATGATCACTGGCTCTTTCAGCCGGAAAAATAACATCTGTCAGAAGTGTTGTGATCAAGTTGATATGCTCAGGGAGAGCACCAGCAATCAGCACGGACGACTGAACAAGCTCGGTGAGGTTGGGGTCCTCAAAAGGAGAAATATCAATCAGTTGACTACACTTCATATTTACCCAGCTTTCTTCAACAGAAAAAGGGTTAATGCCAGTCTTTTGGCAAGCTGTGGCTCTTACTTCAGCCGGTATCCTTTCTACTTCTTCGATTTCAGTAATAGCAGGTTTTGACAGTAACTTCTCCCCCAATTTGACAGTATCAGCTTCATCAGTTACAAGAACTTCTTCAGCATCTCTGGTAGGGTTTGAAGGACCTGCTTCAGTTGGAGTAGGATCAGCTTGAACCAGTTTGGCAACAGTTGAGTTTAGAGCTTCAACCTGTGCTTGCAGAGAAAGGTACAGTTTCGTCAATTCAGGTAGTGTAAGACTATCCTCAACTGGCTTTTTGCCAGTATCCTTGGAAATAACCAAGCTATCAATCCTAGATTGATCAGCATTGGTACCCATGGCTTCTTGGCACCTGGGATTCTCTTCTGCTGTTTCAACAACCCTTGGTTCCAATAAAGGACTTCCGGGTGCTGATGCAGAGAAGATTGCCGCAGATTGGGTCTTATTTATGTTACTGCTGACACCAAGCTCCAGTTGGGATACTTGGGCAGCAGCAGCCCTTTCTGCATGAATCTCTTCAGAACCACTGAGATTCACCTCCGGTGAGTAGTGGGGTTGCAGTGCTACAGTGTCCTGGCTTATCAGGATGTTCTCATGTAATATGGTAGGTGAGTTAATAACACCTTCATTTAAGCCGGGATTGAGAGCACTGTCACTCCTGGGTGACAGGGGTTGCAGGGGTGAAAAATGTTCAGATGGGGAAGCTACATCTGCTTCTAATGACTCCCCCTCAACAGAAGGTTCATCCCTAAGAGATAATCCCAAATTTACCAGTTTCCGTTTAGGCTTTTTGCCTTGAACGGGGTTTGAAGCTTCAGGTTGGTTGGTGGTGCTAGGTGGAGGAGACCTAGTAACCACTTTTCTCTGTCTTTTGAAAATGACAGGAGGTGAGTTTGATGAGGAGGTGGCAGTGGAAGTGATTGTGGTAGCTTTCCTCTTTTTGGATTGAAAAACTATTAGTGAAGAGGAAGCTAGGACAGATGTGGGATCAGAAACTGTTAGGTCTACAGCTCTGTCATCTTGAGCAGGGAGCTCAGTCACTCCTACAATTTCCGGTTGAACCTCTACAGTAGCAGGTTCATCAGGAAATTGCCTTGGAATTGGTAATGGGTGGTCAGTATCCCTTCCAAGAAATGGAGATTTATTTAAAGCAAGATTTGAAAATGTTTTCTCATTCAGAAGTTTTTGGTGCAAAATTGTACCAAGCCATACTATATGGGGGTACTCTTCTTTGAGAATATATGTCAAAAATCTGGGATACAAGTATACATATTCAGAATGAACATTGGATTTTAGGGCTTGAAAAATTTGTTTGGATAAGTTGAAGTTCTCACCCTTGACCACAGCGTAGAAGGCAGAGGCTTGCTCACCAGAGAGCTCATCAAAACCTCCCTTCTTTGGAGATAAACACACCAGAAGTGTGTGTGCAAGAAATCTCCACTTGTATGGTAACTGCCCCTTCTTGATAGTTTTGATGTGCAGGGAGCCACCATAACCAATGTTTCTGAATAGGCGGAGATATCTCTTCTGATCTATTTCTCCGTATCCACCTTCATCCCTCAGTTTCAACAGTCTTCGAACCTTTGCTTCATCAATTTCAACTTCCTTCCCTTGGACAGTTGACACAATTTTACCACTTCCGCTAGCCTCGTCGGTAACCCTAGCGTGAAACCAAAAGTCTTCCATCACCTCTTCAAAGATTTCGGCTTCTACAGTAAGCGCATGATGGAGGTGAGAGCTTTTGATGAACTCGATCATTTCATTGTAGATTTCAGTCTTGGATGGTGGTTCCAGGTATGCCATCAAATTGTGTTCTACCGGAAAATTTGAGTCACCAACTGGCTTTTTGCCACTGGCCTTTCCCTTCGGAGCCATTGTTGACGGAATTTGAGAATGTCGACGGTTTAGTGGGAGTTAATCGGAGATGGTTTGAGAGGGTTTTGGGAGTAATTTCTGAGATGTGTTGCGAGAAATGGGGAAAATGACGGTAATTTAGGGCTTTTTACCTTTTCGGAGATGACGTGGAGGAGAGAGGTTGTAAATCGACGGTTCATTGACAGATGGGACAGGTGCTTTAGGGGTTATACAGTACAACTGGTTAAAGCATGCCCTTATCCAAAAATTAATTTACTGAAACCTCGGAATTGAACAGTTAAAAATTCAATGGATAAAATAAATGAATATCCGCTTAGTAAATTGTGCATTCCGGGTAATTAAATGACTCATTGACTTTGTTGACCCGGAAGTTCAAGCGGAACTCATTTTCCCCTTTATTTTAAAAACCAAATTTCTTCCGTTTGAACTTCAAGCGGGCAAGTTTTCCGCTTGGAAGAATTGTTTTCAAAAATAAGTTTTCACGTCAAATTTAAAGCATTTTTCCGGTTGAAGTTCACCCGGTGAATTTCAAAAGTTATTCTTTCAGGTTGAACCTGAACTTGAACCGGAAAATCCAAAACACATAAATTTTGAAAATTTGTGTCAATTTTGCATAGTTTTAACAGCAGTTATTGACTATGAACTGAAGCATTCTTCAATTAACACAAGAGATTTTCTTTTTCTTTTTCTTTTTGTATCAAGAGACGGACTCTTTGAGCATATCTCTTTCTTTCATTAAAGTTGTGAAAAGTTTTATTCAAAGTTCATCATCCCAATGGCTGTAATGAGGTAGAAAAATCTTGCCTCATCGAAAGCTTTTGTAAACAAATCTGCCAATTGATGATCAGTGTGAACTTTGAATAATTTGATTAAATTCTTTTCAGCACAATCTCTAATAAAGTGATACCTTATGTCGATGTGTTTGGTCTTGGAGTGCTTCACTGGATTGTTAACGATGGAAATGGCACTGTTGTTGTCTGCAAGAATAGGAGTCTCCATGAATGTGATTCCATAATCAAGCATCTGATTTTGGATCCAAAGGACTTGGCTGCAACAACTTGAGGCAGCAATGTACTCAGCCTCTGCAGTTGAAGTAGAAACACATGTTTGCTTCTTGCATTGCGAAGAGACAAGCCTTTCTCCTAGAAATTGACATCCTCCTGATGTTGATTTCTTATCTATATCACATCCTCCATAATCACTGTCTGTGTATGCTTTGAAAGAGAAGTCAGAGTTCTTGGGATACCACAAACCTAGTTTGGGTTGCCCTTTTAGGTACTTAAAAATTCTCTTAACAGCGAGCATGTGTGACTCTTTTGGAGAAGATTGATATCTAGCACATAAGCAAACACTGAACATGATGTCAGGTCTACTAGCTGTGAGATACATTAGAGAGCCTATCATTGCTCTATACATGTGCACGTCCATAGGCTTTCCACTTAAGTCATTAGTTAACTTGTGGGAAGTGGAGATTGGAGTCTTGGCACTTGAGCATGATAACATGTCGAATCTCTTCAGCATGTCTTGGATGTACTTTGATTGATTCAGAAAGATTCCGTCCGCAGTTTGCTTTACTTGAAGCCCTAGGAAGAAGGTTAGTTCTCCCATGGAGCTCATTTCAAATTTTGACTGCATCAAAGTTTCAAACTCCTTGCACAACAAAGTGTTAGATGAACCAAAAATAATATCATCAACATAAATTTGTACCATTAGCATGTCATTACCAACAGTTTTAACAAAAAGAGTTTTGTCAATTGCTCCTCTCTTGTAGCCATTCACTAGAAGGTAGTTAGAAAGAGTTTCATACCAGGTTCTAGGGGCTTGTTTGAGACCATACAAAGCTTTGATTAGCTTGCATACCTTGTTCAGATGGTGAGGGTCTTCAAAACCAGGAGGTTGATTGACATAAACGTCTTGTTCCAGGAGGCCATACAGGAAAGCACTTTTCACATCCATTTGATATACTTGGAAGTCTTTAAATGCAGCATAGGCTAGGAAGATTCTGATTGCTTCCAACCTGGCTACTGGTGCAAAGACTTCATCATAATCAATGCCTTCCTCCTGTACAATGCCTTGCACAACCATTCTTGCTTTATTCTTGATAACAATTCCCCTGTCATCTTTCTTGTTTCTGAACACCCATTTTGTTCCAATTGGTTCTGCTCCATCAGGCAGATCCACCAATTCCCAAACCTTTTGCTTGTTTATCTGAAATAGTTCTTCTTGCATTGCCTCTACCCAGCTGTTGTCTTCTAAGGCATCTGCTACCTTCTTGGGTACTTCTTGAGACAAAAATGCAGCATGCAAACAGATATTTGCATTTGCAGATCTACTTCTTGTCAGCACTGGAGCTGAAGCTTCTCCAATAATATTTCCCGCTGGATGATCTCTGTTGATTCTTCTATCAATGAACATAGGAAATTCATGGCTTCTTCCATTTGAGGGTATGTTGAGCTGAGGAAGTCTGTGATCAAGCTCAACATTTTCAAGTTGTGATATAGAATCTGAAACTCCAACTGATTCAAGAGAATTAGTATCTGAATTGTAGATCAGATGATCTAAATTGAACTCATTTGATGTGTTATCATGTGAGTTTCCAGCTTCATGAGACTCTGATTCAGTATTCTCTTCAGTTCTGAAATTTGATTTTCCGGTTGAACTTGAACCGGAGAAATATGTTCAGCTTGAACTTCAAGCGGAACAATTTCTTCTTCAATTTGAATTATTTCAGTCAGTTTCTTGTCATTTCTTGGGAAAACAGGTTCAGAACTCATTGAAGAGAAGAAGATTGACTTCTCATTAACAATTTGATTTTTCTTCCAATGTTCATCAGCAGACCTGTTAAAGTTTTGTTCCTGCACTAAAGAGCTCACAGGCTTATCAACAGTTATGTTGAAAGCAGTGGTTAGTGCATCAATATCAAATAACCAGCTTGGCTGAGACTTAAAATTGTTGGCAGATTTCTCATTGAAAGATACGTTTATGGTTTCCTCAACAATTTTAGTTCTCTTGTTGTATACTCTAAATGCCTTTGACACGCCAGAGTAGCCAACAAAATAACCTTCATCTGCTTTTCAGCAAACTTAGGCAAAGACTCATTGGTTATTAAAATAGTGACGGAACAACCAAATGGCTTAAAGAAATAAATGTTTGGCTTCCTTTTTCTCCAAAGCTCATAAGGTGTTTTATTCTTTCCCTTGACAATTAAGATCCTGTTTTGGCCATAGCAGGCAGTGTTCACTGCTTCAGCCCAAAATATCACAGGGAGCTTAGAGTCTGCCAACATTGACCTGGCAGCTTCAATCAATGTCCTATTTCTCCTTTCAGCAACACCGTTTTGCTGTGGAGTTCTAGGAGCACTAAATTGCCTCAAAATTCCTTTTTCCTCACAGAATGAATTCAGAACATGATTTTTGAATTCTGTGCCATTGTCACATCTGATTGTTTTGACTTTAAGATTGGATTGATTTTCTAAATTAATGACAAGAGTTTTCAACAATTCAGCAGTTTCATCTTTTGTTTTGAGAAAGAAAACCCAAGTATATCTAGAAAAATCATCAATTATAACAAAGCAGTCTGACCTTTTTCCTAGACTCATTACTCTAGTTGGACCAAATAAGTCAATGTGCAAAAGCTCTAGAGGTTTTGAGATTGAAGATTCAACTTTTGGCTTGAAAGAGGTTCTGTGTTGCTTGCCCTTGAGACATGGCACACAGTTTTCAGAACAGATAAAGTGCTTGTTAGGAAGACCCTTAACCAAGCCTAAATTTACAATTCTGTTCATGTTCTTGTAGTTCACATGACCTAACCTCCTATGCCAAAGATCAGATTCGTCAACTGAGGCCTTGGATACAAAGCAAGCAGTGCCACATGAAGGTGTAGCCACTGACATATCCAGAATGTATAGTCCATCTCTCCTAGGTGCCTTAAGCATTATCAATTCATCAGGAATTTTAACACCAGGTTTGAGAACTATTTCCTCTTTCTCATTAAACATTAAATTCAAATTTTTGTCACACATTTGTGAGACACTAAGCAAATTAAAATTCAATGTATCAACAAAATTGACTTTGTCAAATTTTACCAGTCCATTTGTCACATCACCTTGTGCTGTGATATGGCCTTTTGTGCTTCCAAAGGCAACTGGTCCTCCATTGATTCTTTTTGTATTTTCCAGAATGTGCTTATTCCCTGTCATGTGGCATGTGCAACCACTGTCAACTACCCATAGGCTATTCTGGCCTTTATTTTGCACCTACACATATCAGAAATGATTAATTTCTATGGGGGACCCAAGCCTGAGTGGTCAGGGCTACCAATGAGAAGATTCATATCATAAGAGCGCGTTTAAAGGCCGCCCAGGATCGACAGAAATCGTATGCAGATAAGAGGCGTAGGGATATTGAATTCAAGAAGGGAGATCATGTGTTATTAAAAGTGACCCCGTGGAAGGGAGTAATTAGGTTCCGTAAAAGGGGAAAATTGAGCCCACGATTCATCGGGCCTTTTAAAGTCCTTGCTAAAGTGGGTCAAAATGCTTACCAACTAGAGTTACCGGAAGAATTGAGTGGAATCCATAATACATTCCACGTGGCTAATCTGAGAAAATGTTTAGCTGATGAGGCTGCCTATGTGCCCTTGGATGACATCGTGATTGATGACAAGCTGAATTATGTGGAGAGGCCGATTGAGATACTTGACCGCAAAACTAAGTGGTTGAGAAATAAAGAAATTGAGCAAGTAAAAGTGAAATGGGAGCACAGAAAGGGGTCGGACACCACGTGGGAGTCCGAAGAAGAGATGCGGAGATACTACCCCTACTTATTCCGGTATGTATTTCTTGTTTCGGGGACGAAACTCCCTTTAAGGGGGGTGGAGTTGTAACATCCCGAGTTTCAAATTAATTGAGTGCTTAATTCCCTTATTATGATTTACGCGGGTTATTATGAGGGATTTATTAGTTATTAAAGTTAACTTTATAATGGATGGTTAAACTAAAGAAAGTTAGAGGGTTAATTATGTAATTAAGGGTTTTGGCCAAAAATAATATAAAATATGAAGTAGAGGGACCAAGGCTGTAAATTAGGCATAAGAAAATTGAGTCTGGGTTTCCCCCAGACTCAGAAGTCGCGAACGAGAAAGAGAGAAGGGGGGAGGAGCCCTAGTTCTTCAATCCTCTTCAATCCAAGAGAAATTTGGTGGATTTTGCTAAGGAGAAATCGAAATTAGGAAGTAGAAGACCTCTAGTTCACCATACTCTTCTTAATTTCTCTCGTGGGTGCAAGTAAGTAGTAAAATTGATGTGGGTGATTTTGTAGGTTTCTCCCAATGACCAAATTGAGGTCGAATTATGTGTTGTTATGTGTTTATGTACCTAGATGATGCTAAATTTCTGCTTGCATGGCTGATTGGTGTGTTAATTGTAAAGGTTGAGGTGGAGGTCAAACCCCCACCTCATGGATTTCGATATTTATGGTGGATGGGTGATGTGGGTTGGTTAAGTACGCACCATGTATGCTAGTAAACTGATATGAGTAATTGCTTTAGTGTAAAAGCTGAAAATTTTTGTTGTATGATGAATTGTGGGTGTAATGTAAGCATGAAAGCCTCTAAACTTGTAGATCACCAATTATGCATATAAGGTGTTTGATGAAATGCTTGAGTGAAGATTGATTATGTGTATGAGTTGAAATTGGTGAATCAAGTTGTGATATATTATAGAATTCATATATGATGAAAATGGATAGGACGAAATATTGTAGGCTACTCATTAAGTAGAATTCAACATGAGCACCTAAGATGTTTGAGGAAATGCTTGAATGAGAATGGACTTGTGTGTATGCTAATTTCATGAGTTGTTTAGGTGATTGTATGATAATTGTGTGATTCATGAATATGCAATGGTAATCTAAACTATGTAATGGATATAGGTGAAGTGAGTGGAACTACAAGTCACCAACGTGAAGGCAAGAACAAGGCTTAAAGGTAACACGTAGCGGTTATATATGTTTAAGTACTCACAAGTCATGAATTTGTGGGGCGTTTACTGGATAGCAATGGCTATCAACCTAGTATCTAGTGAACACAATTTGTATTGATTCTTGTTGTTGCTGAAATAAGGGACTTGGTATGCAAATAACCAAGTTGGAAGGCAGTGATGTATGACCCGTTTGGGTTAAGCAGTGATGTAGTGACGATGTGAATAATTGTGAGATTACAATTCTCCATTTGTCGCAACAAGAAAGATTAAGCGGTTTGGCACAACATATGTGTGTGTCAAGACATGAACATGATGAGAAATTGCAGGTGGAGATGTGCCTTAGGGGCTGGAATGTGATAAATGCCTTAACGGGTCAACGGGTCGGTTTGGGTGTTAGTTGAATTTGATTTCGTAGTAAATTTGTGATTTTTACGGAAATGCTTTATAACCATAAATGATAGGTTATAAGGAGTTTCTAATGCCAAAAATGATGTTATGATAGGTGAAATTGCAAAAAGGATGAAAAATGCAGAAAAATGGCTAAGTATGGGAAAACTGGCCTGGAGCCCTAGAAATCAGGCTCCAGGCGTATCGCCTAGAAGTCCAGGAGCTCCAAGCGATACGCTTGGAGCTGCTGGCCGGGTTTTTGTTTTGTTTTCTTGTTTTCAATTGATGTATTGGGCTGAATGTTGTTATGTGCCATCAATACTAATGTGTTACTGGTGTTGTTGGCAGGTAATCGATAGTTGGCGGGTCGGGATCGAATCGAAGACTTTTGGAACCGAACATCATGTATTTTGGGAATTTAAGCTTATATGCTAGTAATGGTTAATGTTAGCAAGTAAACTAACAAGTAGTTAACGACGTTAAACGCTTGATCTTTTGTAATTATGGCTCGTGTGCCGAATGATGGTCTAAGTGTAAAACGAAATTTTCTAACTCTGATTATACATGGCGTGTAATATGATGAAACGAAATTTTCTAACTCCATTTTTCTATCCTCTCTTCAATCATAGGATATTTCTCCATCACCACCATTTGCACGAATCTTGGTGTCATCAGGAACTATTCTCGGGCACTCAGATCAGCATTGCCTATCCAGTCTAACAGCATCATCTTTGAGAAATTGAAGTTCCAGTCTAAGGCCAATGCGACAAAAGCAGTTCCATGCAGTTTGTTTAGCTGATCGAAGCTAGTTCTCTTTCCCAGAAAGGATTTCTGCATATAGTGAGCTAGGCACCTCCAGTAGTGCGGCAACAACTTCTTGAAGATGGGCGGGAACTTTCCTTCATACCCGAGAGATTGAGCACCCTCTAAAACTGCAGCCTTGGGATACTCAATTGGATCTGTAGCTCTGTCATTAATGTTCAGCCCTTTTCTTATGTCTTCTTCAAATATCACTATCTGCCTGTTCTGAATTGTTGCTGAGATTCTTGTCTTATCATCACTTGCTCTAGAAGTTCCCCAGAACTCCCTCACAAGCTGCTCATCAATAAGGACACTTGTTCTCAGAGCGTGATTAATCTTGCAGACGTTCATCCCGGCCACCAGTGAATAAAATAATTGCATATGCTTCTCCGGTGGGTCTTCAAGATATGCCGGGATGCAGTGATCTCTTTCAAACTGAATCTTTTCATCAAGCATGTCATCTGCCATCTGAGAAAGACAAGACAAGTGTATCAGACTTGAACGTCACAAAGTGCAATTATGATTAGTAACACCTTCTTGAAGTTCAATTGAAAATCAAATTTTAACTTGTTAAGTTCAGAAGGTCTCAATGTAAATTTAAAAAAAAAATATATTTAGAATCTCAAATTGACAAACACACTTAATTTTAACTTAAAACGATGAAGTTTGATGAGGTTCTAAAAAACATTGAGTGTTTGAGATTAATAACACTAGATTACGATCCAAGAGTGGGTTTACGATTCGAATATCGGGATTACGATCCTTCAAAAGGTTTACGATCGGGTTTAAATAGAAACAGTGTTAGCCCAATCGTAATCTCATTGTCCAATCGTGAATAGGTTAAAGAACCCTAAGCCCGATCGTAATCACCGAAGATCGTGAACACAACTCATCGTAAACACAGTCAGTCGTAATCTCCGATCGTAATCAACGATCGGAAACGCGAATCGTCATCTTCTTCACCATGTCGATCGGAAACACAGAGATCTCCATTGATGGACCTGCAACAAAACTCGTAAACACATTAATACCCATCAATCTTGTAAAAAGAGCATCTATCACTACCTTTTAACAGTTCTAAACACAAATCCGACTTCAAATCTTCCCAAAAACGACTCAGACACAGTGAAAAGAGAAGATGATCTCGAGTTAGGGCTCAAAACGTAAAACCCGAGAATAGACGGACTAATCCTAGTGAAAACAGTTTATTGAAGTGGGTTACTTGATCGGAGAAGGATTCCGACAGTGATGGAGAGCTCAGATTGTACAGATTATGGCCGAAGGAGGGACGGATTGTTTTTCCGGCAAGGTTGAGTGGCGGAGGTAGGGTTTCTGTGGTGAGGGTCGTAAACGTAGACAGGAGAGGATCGGAAATGAGAAAGTAAATCGTAAAAGAGGGTTTTGTTGATGAAAATTTTCATTTTGCCCCCCTCAAGTTTCACACACATTAAAAATCTCCCAAACCTCTATTTAAATGTAAATTCACATGAAAACGTGTTAACTTTGAAGATTTTGAGAATTTACGAAGCTTCCCCTCAGATTCAAACCCGAGTATCTGATCTTGATCATAAAAAATAATGAAAAATTTAAACAATTAAAGACTTGAAATATAAGATAAACCATAAAACAATTATAACCTAATTACAGAAATTTAAAATTTACTTGCCTCGAAGCTGATGTAAATTCATGGATCAAACCAGACAAATCTTTAACTAAGGAACCCTTTTCAGATTCCGTTACTTGACGCTCTTGACGATTGCCCAAAATTTTTGAAACCATATAAACTCACATCCAGTTAAAAATTTTAAGTGCTTAATTGTGGTACATAATTACCGTCATGTTTAACTGTCCCCACACCCAACTGTTCATAGCAAAACCTACCCAACCTCAGAGTTTATTGAGGATTCACAAACCCCCAACTTGAGGAACCATGCACCACTGCTATGACTACCACTTATTTTTAATTATCAGTTGGTGATCAGGTCGGCCACATAAGCACGCAGAGAAGACCAAACAAAATAATTTATTTATTTTTATCATCATTTTTTATTTTCCTTTTTCTTTTCATTTTTCTTTTTCTTTTCATTTTTCTCTTTCTTTTTATTTTTCTGTGGTGTTGTCATAATTAGCAGAAACATGGCGTGTGAGAGAGTGAATACTAGGTGAATACCACTCTCAACCCGTTTTTGCTGGGACTCAGTCTTTTAAACTATGTAAACCAGGATGGAAAAACTAAACATATTTAAAAGTTAAGTTTACTGCACTTACATGGATGATCATATTTTGATTTAGCTTACCGAAACATCATCTTTGAGTCGTCTTTCACTTCTGCCTTACACGTGTCAGTCTCCGATTGTCTTGGAAATTTATATCACTTCCTACCAACTCAAGGCAAACAAAAGACAACATAAAAACCTCAAACAAATATTTTTTAGATTTTCTGAAACAACGATATTTCTTCCCCTGTTTTTATGAGGCTTTTGAAATATAAACACAGTTTTTTAAATTTTCTTAAAAGATATTTACAAGAAATTTTGATCAGATCATTCCTCGAAGGCAATCATCCTTAGGCCTTCGACACACATTTCAAAATTGGGACGAGGGAGGGGTTTTGTGAAAATATCAGACATATTTTGGTCTGTGCTCACCTTTTGGAGCTGAATTAACTCCCGATCATAACAATCACGAATAAAATGTACCTTAATGTCTATGTGCTTTGTTTTTTAATGATGAACGGGGTTTTTCACAATTTCTAGAGCAGCAGCGTTATCACAAAAGATAGGAGTGTTAACAAATTCCATACCGTAATCAGTGAGCTAATTTTGTATCCATACTACTTGTGAGCATCCAGCGGATGCTGCCACATATTCAGCTTCTGCAGTTGACTTCGAGACGGTATGCTGCTTTTTGCTCTGCCAAGAAATGAGTCTGTCTCCCAGATACTGACATCCACCAGTTGTTGATTTCCTGTCAAGATCACTACCTCCATAATCGCTGTCAGTAAATGCAAACAATTGGAAATCAGTGTTCTTTGGGTACCAAAGTCCAAGCCTAGGCCTGCCCTTCAGATACCTAAAGATACGTTTAACAGCAATTAAATGTGAAAGTTTGGGATTAGCCTAATAGCGGGCACACAGACACACTGCATGCATAATATCTGGCCTTCTTGCTGTCAAATACATAAGTGATCCAATCATCGAGCGATACATGAATTCACTCACTGGCTCTCCATCTGAATCTGTTGTCAGTAGAGGTCGGGACGCCATGGGAGTTGAGATTGGCTTGGAATCTTGCATTTTGAATTTTTCTAGAATCTCATTCACATATTTTGCTTGGTGAATAAGAATCCCAAATTCATCCTGTTTGTAAAACACTAATACGATCTTGCTAGTGCATGATTACAATCGGTTTTAATCACAACGAGGTAAATAAACTTCTTTGTATTGATCACAGCTCGTAACAGAGAGAACAGAGAGTTTACAGGTTTACACCAATGAAAACACACAGTTAAGAACGCTCAAACCTTACAACTCATTCTCTCAACAAGCTAACACCTTTAAATAGGCTACTGGCCAGCGGACCAACTAACCAGCGTACCAGGTGGTCCGGCGTACCACCTGGTCCGCTAGAACCAGAAAACCTAGCATTACAAAATACATACACAAAAGACCAAGACCTAGCACTAGACAACTATATATGCTTTGTCAGGACCGATTTCACATCAAGAATCTCGATCGTGAGCAAGAACGAAGATTAGATTGGGAAACGGGATGAAGAGAATCAAAGATAATAAATGACAAGAAATGATAAAATCAAACGATTCATTGATTATTGCTGAATGATTACAACGAACCGAATGATTACAAACTCGTCATTGGAAATCCATGGTCACATTGGGTTGAGCTCAAACCCAATGTGTGACTCTCTCTCTATAAATGATAGCTCACATCACTCATTATTCATCCCTTATTCATCATTATTCATCATCCTAACAAATGAAGCTATCCCTTCCTATTTATAGAGAGCCCATGTGCTCACTAGCCCACTAACTAGCTAACACACATACAAATGAGCAAATACAAATAAACAAATGACATAATTATTATTAATTAAATCAAAGATGATTTAATTAATATGAAGCTTGACTCGCTCGAACCGATCTTCTGTTGACTTTTAAGTTGACCGTTGACTCGAACAATTGACTTTTCAAGAAAACGTCTTCGGTCCAAACTTGCAAGCCTCGAGCATCACAACCCGCGTCTCTGAATCAAATCACAATGGATTCTTCAACCGAATTATTCGAGAATAGATTTGATGGCGTCAGTCACACTTATTAAAAGTTCCAACATGAGTAAATATCTAAGCATTTGACAAGATCTTGGGTGTGTTTACTCAGGGTTGAGAGGATGTTTTTGCTGCTCTAAACAGAGGATTCTTCTGTTGAACGGAGGATTCTTCCTCTGATGGAACAGAGGATTTTTCTACTGAATGGAGGATTCTTCCTCTGACTGAACGGAGGATTTTTCTACTGGACGGAGGATTATTCCTCTTCTCATCCAGATCAAAGGAAAATCTGATATATTGGACAGATTCTAGAATGGATCATTGAATTAAAGGAAAAACCTTTTGCATCCCAAAACCTTTTTTTTTCCAAACCGATCATTTATGTTCATCATAAATGACAATCATCATTAAGATGGTTTTAATGATCATAATGCCTCCATAACTTTCTGGTGTATATATATACACAAATTTGGGCAGAAAGAATACACTTTAAAATTCGTATTCCAACATTGTGCTGCTGCTGCTGATCTCCGTTTGCTGCTTCGTTCCGACCGCATTTCAGGCAAGTATTTAGTCTGTTTGTACACAAAGTTTTGAACCTGTGTACCCTGGGAACAGACGACGAATCTGTTTAAGGGAATTGTGTCAAACACAAGCCTGGTTCCTCTCGTTTTCTTTTCTGGGTTTTTCTGTTTTGCAGGAACAATCTTGCTGCTATTCGTGATTGGATTTTGTGGTGATTACGTTTAGTTGTTTTTATACGTTGTATCTTCGTTTATTACTAATATTTTGTATTGTAATTGTGAGAACGATTATTCAGAATCATTATTGAGTTTCTAACACAACCCACCCAACCAAAACCAGCCCGAAGTGACAATCATCAGAACGTGGTTGCTGCTGTGGCAAACCAAACTGAATGTGTCGAATGGGGAGACTTCCTAGCTGAGTTCGAGCCAATCAACCATGCTTTGATGGCCAAACAATATTTCCCTTCTGATCAGGTAAATTCAATTCATGAAAAGGTTCTAGAAAACTTATGCAGCCCTGCCTGCATTGAACAAGTGACAAAAGACAGAAATCACAACACAGACCTGATTGATGAAGTTTCAAACCTAAATGAGTTAAATGAATGCTTTAAGAAAGCTGAGTCATCTTACATTACTAAGATTGATAACCTAAACAAAGAATTTGAATAGTCAAAGCAAACTAACTCCATTCTTGAAACACAACTGGATGATTTGTTGTCAACACTTGAAATATCAAGAAAAGAACCCAAAGAAGCTAAGGCTGAGGTTGACGTTCTTGAAATAAATCTGAAAGATGCTTTGACCACCTGTGATAAGTTTCAAACTACAAATATGAAGGCTGAGAAACTATAGATGGGAGGGATGTATGGGAAAACTGGTGTTGGCTAGAACAATGTTGAGCCACCAATTGAATACTCAGCTGCAATTGAACCAATCAAAGCTTTGAAAACAGAATGCAAAATTAGTTTCACTGTTGATGATACCTCATCACAGTCAAGCATTGAAAAATTTGTTGAAACAAAGAAGCCTGCAGTCAATGATGGAAGCACATCTGCATCAGTTAACCAATAAAAAATTTTGAAACCATCAATTTCTATGCCACCACCAACTATCTATGAATCATGGGATTCAAAAGTTGGAGGAAAACAACCTGAACCACCAAAGGGAAGTCAAACTAAAGACTTGGTCAATTAAATTACAAGCAAATTACCAAAAATGAGTCTCCAAGGAAAAATGAGTTTTATGAAGCTAGAAGTCTTGAATGTGTTTTCTGCACTGAAAAAGGGCACCTTGCTGCCATGCGCTTGTTCAACCCATTGAGTAAAGTCTAAAATCTTTCAAAACCAAAACTTGCTCAAAAACCAAAAACTGATTTTCAAAGAAACTCACAAGTAGAATCTTACCTGTTAAAAGCCAAACCATGAAGTATTTTGGATCCGAGTCTTACACGATTTTGGAATGAAAGAAATGGAAGTTTTTTTGTTTTAAAGCAAAATCATTTTCCGGCTGAAGTTCAATCGGAAGAATTTTCCGCTCGAACTTTACTTCAACCGGAAAACCGAAAACAGCCCAAATCAGCTACTGCTCCCAAGCAGAGACCTAAAGTACACTTTGCTGAAGGGTTTGGACTTTTTGAAAGTCAAGGTAGAAGAAATCCCTCAAGAGGAAAGACCACCTCAAGGGAAAGTTTTTCAAAAGGCAAGAAATCTAACCAACCGGAACTCGTTGCTAGTTCAAGTGGAAGTTACTGTATTCCACTTCAGGGTGAAAACTTTTCACAAAGGTTTCCACAATAACCTGTAAGAACTAAATTGGTCAATCAAGCTCACTGTTCATCTAGTGAAATACCAAAGAAAGTGACCAATAAACAGAAAAAATTCCGGAAATACCATGAAAGAAAAATTGTTGAGAGGAAAAACAGCAAGAGTGAGTGATTTAATCAAACAAGCACTCCCTATGAGAGCTTGAACCTTGATAATGATGATCTGCTTACTGATGCTCCAGTTCTGAATACTTTAGTACTCTAGGAGTACAAGTATAACGATGCTTATGGCAGACCCAAGACCACTCAGGCTTGGGTCCCCTATAGAAACTGATCAAATCTGATATGTACAGGTGCAGAATAAAGGCGAACATAGCCTATGGGTAGTAGATAGTGGATGAACTTGCCACATGACAAGGAATAAGCATATACTGGAAAACACAAAAAGAATCAATGGAGGACCAGTTGCCTTTGGAAGCACTAAAGGCCAGATCTCAGCACAAGGAGATGTGAGCAATGGAATGGTAAGTTTTGATAGAGTCAATTTTTGATACATTATCTTTCAATCTTCTCAGTGTCTCACAGATGTGTGACAAGAATTTGAATTTGATGTTTAATGAGAGAGAGGCTATAGTTCTCAAACATGGTGTGAAAATTCCTAATGAGCTAATCATACTTAAAGCACCCAGGAGAGATGGACTATATATTTTGGATATGTAAATTGCTGCACCCTCCTGCGGCACTGCTTGCTTTATATCCAAAGCCTCATTGGATGAATCTGATATGTGGCATAGGAGGTTAGGACATGTAAATTACAAAAACATGAACATAATTGTCAATCTTGGCTTGGTTAACGGTCTTCCTAACAAGCAATTTACATGTTCTGAACATTGTGTGCCATGTCTCAAGGGCAAGCAACACAAAACCTCCTTCAAGCCAAAAGTTTAATCTTCTATTTCACAACCTCTAGAGCTGTTGCACATGGATCTCTTTGGTCCAACTAGAGTAATGAGTTTAGGGAAAATATCTTATTGTTTTGTCATTGTTGATGATTTTTCTAGATACACATGGGTTTTCTTTCCTAAAACAAAAGATGAAATTGCTAAATTATTAGAAACTCTTGTGATAAATTTAGAAAATCAATCCAATTTCAAACTGAAAACAATCAGATGTGACAATGGCACTGAATTTAAAAATCATGTTTTAAATTCATTTTGTGAAGAAAATGGAATTGTTAGACAATTCAGTGCTCCTAGAACTCCACAACAAAATGGTGTTGCTGAAAGGAGAAATAGGACACTGATTGAAGCTGCTAGGTCAATGTTAGCAGACTCTAAACTCCCTGTGACATTTTGGGCAGAATCAGTGAACACTGCCTGTTATGTCCAAAACAAGATTTTAATTGTCAAATGCAAAAACAAGACACCATATGAGCTTTAGAGAAAATGAAAGCCAAACATTTACTTCTTTAAGCCATTCGGTTGTCCTATTATGATATTGAGAACCAATGAGCTATTGCCTAAATTTGCAGAAAAAGCAGATGAAAGATATTTTATTAGATATTCTAGTGTGTCTAAGGCATACAGAGTATACAACAAGAGAACAAAAATTGTTAAAGAAACTATAAACGTGTCTTTTAATGAAAAATCTCCCAACAATTTTGAGTCTCAGCCCACCTGGTTATTCAATATTGAAGCACTAACCACTGCTTTCAACATAACTGTTGAGAAGCCTGTGAGTTCTTCACTGCAGGAACATAATATTTACAGGTCAGCTGATGAACATTGGAAGAGTAACCATGATAGAACCAGCAAGAAGCCAATCTTCTTCTCTTCATTGAGCATCAAACCTATCTTGCCCGACAATGAAAAGAAACAAGCTGAAATAGTTCAAATCGACAATGAAGCATTTCCGGTTGAAATCCAAGTGGAACTCGCTTCTCCGGTTCAAGTTTAACCGGAAAACTCAATTCTAGAAACTGTGGAGAACACTGATTCTAGTTCCAGTGAACCTGAAAATTCAAATGATGTTGCATCCAATGAGCTTAGCTTTGAGCATCTGACCGACAATTCAGAAACCAGATCTCATGAAGCAGTTGAAGTTTCAGGTCGTATGTCACACTTCGGTAATGTTGAGCTTGAACACATACTTCCTAGGCTCAACATACCATCAAATGGAAGAAGCCATGAGTTCCCTATGCTCCAAGACAGAAGAATCAACAAGAATCATCCATTGGATTATGTTATTGGAGATGTGTCAGCACCTGTGCTAACAAGAAGTAAATCTGCTGATGCAAATATTTGTTTGCATGCTGCATTTTCGTCTCAAGAAGTACCCAAGAAGGTAGCTGATGCCTTGGAAGATAACAGCTAGGTAGAGGCAATGCAAGAAGAGTTATTTCAAATTAACAAGCAGAAAGTTTGGGGATTGGTAGACCTGCATGCTGAAGAAGAACCAATTGGCACCAAGTGGGTGCTCAGAAACAAAAAGGATGACAGGGGCATTGTCATTAAGAACAAAGCAAGACTGGTAGTACAAGGCTATGTACAGGAAGAAGGCATTGATTATGATGAAGTGTTTGCACCTGTGGCTATATTGGAAGCAATCAGAATCTTTCTAGCCTATGCTGCCTTCAAAGACTTCCAAGTATTTCAAATGGATGTCAAAAGTGCCTTCCTGTATGGCCTGCTGGAACAAGAACTGTATGTCAAACAACCTCCTTGCTTTGAGGATCCTTATCATTCAAACAGGGTATGCAAGCTGATCAAGGCCCTGTATGGCCTCAAACAAGAACCTAGAACCTGGTATGAAGCTCTTTCAAACTATCTTCTAGAGAATGGCTACAGGAGAGGAGCTTTTGATAAAACACGTTTTGTCAAAAATGTTTGTAAAGATATGTTGATGGTACAAATTTATGTAGATGATATTATTTTGTGTTCATCTAATACTTTGTTGTGCAAGGAATTTGAAACTTTGATGCAGTCGAAATTTGAAATGAGCTCCATAGGAGAATTAACCTTCTTCTTAGGACTACAAGTGAAGCAAACTGCAACTGGAATCTTTCTGAACCAGTCAAAGTATATCTAATATATGCTGAAGAGATTTGACATGCTAACATGTTCAAGTGCTAAAACTCCTATCTCCACTTCCCACAAGTTAACCAATGACTTAAGTGGCAAGCCAGTGGATGTACACATGTACAGAGTAATGATAGGATCACTAATGTATCTCACTACAAGTAGACCTAACATCATGTTCAATGTTTGCTTATGTGCAAGATATCAGTCATCACCAAAGGAGTCCACATGCTAGTTGTCAATAGAATTTTCAAATACTAGAAGGGTCAACCAAAACTGGGTTTATGGTATCCCAAAAATTTTGACTTCTCTTTCAAAGCATTTACCGATAGTGACTATGGAGGCTGTAACATAGACAAGAAATCAACATAAGGTGGATGTCAATTCTTGGGTGAAAGACTTGTTTCCTGGCAATGCAAGAAGCAAACTTGTGTTTCTACATCAACTGCTAAGGCTGAAATACATTGCTGCCTCAAGCTACTGCAGTGAAGTTCTTTGGATCCAAAATCAGATGCTTGATTATGGGATCACCTTCATGGAAACTCCAATCTTTGCAGAAAACAACAAAGACATCTCCATCGTCAATAATCCAGTCAATCACTCTAAAACAAAGCACATTGATATAAGGTATCGTTTTATTAGGGATTGTGCAGAAAAGAATCTGATTAAACTGTTCAAAGTTCACACTGATCATCAACTGGCTGACTTGTTTACCGAAGCTTTTGATGAGGCAAGATTCTTCTACCTCTTCACAACCATTAGGATGATGAACTCTGATTAACTCATAAGTTTTTACAATCTTAATAAAAGGAAACAAATTTATGTCTAAGAGTCCGTCTCTTAATACAAAAAGAAAAAGAAAAAGAAAATTTCTTGTGTTAATTAGAAACCATTTCAGTTATAGTCAGTAACTGCTGATAAACTATGAAAAATTAACACAAATTTTCAAAAATCATGTGTTTTGGTTTTCCGGTCCAAGTTCCGGTTCAACATGTGAGAAAAGAACTTTTGAAAATCTCCGGGTGAACTTCAACCGGAAAAATGCTTTGCATCCTACGTGGAAAATATTTTTGAAAACAATCCTTCCAAGCGGAAAAATCTTCAGCTTGAAGTTCAAACGGAAGAAATTTGGTTTTTTAAAATAAGGAGAAAATGGGCCCCGTTTGAACTTCCGGGTCAACAAGTCAACTTTCTCTTTTCATTAAATTACCCGGAAGGCACACATTTTTTAGCGGATACACAATAAATTACCCATTAAGTTTTTAACCATTAAATATCCGAGGTTTCAGTAAATATCCTTTTGGATAATGACATGATTTAACGTGTTGTACCGTATAACCCCAAAAGCACACATCACATCAGTTACTAAACGGTTGCGTTCAAACTTCTCTCCTCCACGTCACCGACGGAAAAGGTAAAAAGCCCTAAATTACCGTCATTTCCCCATTTCTCACAACCCCATTTCTCTCCAACCTCTCCATAACCTCCACAACCTGCAAATTTCTCTCCTGAATCCCACTTCAACAATGTCTCCCATAGCGAGCAAAAGTGACAAGAAACCGGTCACCGATTCAAAGTTCCCTGTGGAACACAATTTAGTGGCATATCTTGAAGCACCCAGCAAAAAAGATATCTACAACGGCATGATTGATTTATTAAAAAAGTCTCATCTTCATCACGCGCTGACAGTTGAAGCTGTGATCTTTGAAGAAATCATTGAAGAATTTTGGTCTCACGCTAGGGTTGTAGAAGACAGCAACGATGGTGAAGCGATAGTGTCAACTGTTCAGAGCACTGAAGTGGAAATCAATGAGGCAAAAATTAGGAAAGTGTTAAAGTTAAGGGATGAAGATGGTTACGTGTTTGTAGACTCCAAAGTATGCCTGCCACTGTTCAGAGAAATTGGGTATGGACGTTCATTAGAAAGCAAGACAATAAAGAAGGGGCAACTCCCATACAATTGGAGGTTCCTGGCACACACACTTCTGGTTTGCTTAACTCCTAAGAAAGGAGGTTTTGATGAACTGGCTGCTGAACAAGCCTCGGCATTTTATGCAGTAGTCAAAGGCCAAAACCTTAATTTCTCTAAACTAATTTTCAAAGGCCTAAAGGCAAACACCACACCAAAATATGTTTATGTCTATCCAAGATTTTTAACTTGTATTCTCAGGGAGGAATACCCTCAAATTATTTTGGGAGGTTCAATTTTACATTCAAAACTCCTACATGAGAAAACTTTTTCCAATTTGGCCTTAAACAAGAAAGTTTTTCTTGGAAGGGATACTGACCATCCCCTGCCAATTCCAAGGCAGTTTCCTGATGAACCTGCTCAGGCTGAGGTTCAAACGAAAACTATTGCTGCACATGAGCAACCTGCTCATGATGACAGGACTATAAGCCCAATGTTTCTGATCCCACATCTGTCCCCACTTCCTCTACTATAAAAACTTATCATTCCAAAAAGAGGAAGTCCACTGCTAAAATGACTATCACTGCCACTTCCTCATCTGAATCCCCTTCTGTCATTTTCAAAAGACAGAGAAAAGTAGTCATTAGGTCTCCTCCACCTAATACCACCAACCAACCTGAAGCTTCAAGCCCCGCTAAAGGCAAAAATCCCAAGCGAAATCTCACTAAATTGGGATTTTCTCTTAGGAACGAACCTTCTTTTGAGGGGGAGTCATTAGACACGGATGTACAATCCCTGTCGGGAAAGGTTCTCACCCCTAAATCCCCTATCACCCAGGAGTGACAGTGTACCCACTCTTGATCTAAATGAGGGTGTTATTAACTCACCAACCTCATTACATGAGAACATACTTATGGATCAAGACCCTGCTACATTGAGCCCCCACTCTTCACCGGAGGTGAATCTCAGGAGTGATGAAGAGATTCATACAGAAAGGGCTACTGCTGCCCAAGTTTCCCCACTGGACCATGGTGCTAGCAGTAACATAAATAAGACCCAATCTATGGCAATCTTCTCTGAATTAGCACCCATGGGTCCTTTATTGGAACCAAGGGTTGCTGAGACAGCTGAAGACAATCCCAAGTGCCAAGAAGCCATGGGTACCAGGGTTGATCAGTCTAGGATTGATAACCTGGTTTTGTCCAGGGATACTTGTAAAACGCCAGTTAAAGACAGCTATACACTACCAGAATTGACGAGTTTGTACCTATCTCTCCAAACACAGGTTGATTCATTGAATGCTACTGTTGTTTCCTTGGTAAAGGTTGTTCCTATTCAAGCTGAAGCGGGTCCTTCAAACCCAAACAGAAATGAAGTTGAATCTGATACTGTCAAATTGGGGGAGAATATGACTTCAACACCTGCTATATTCGAAATTGAAGAGACCGAAAGAATTTCGGCTGAAGTTAGAGCCACAGCTTGCAGGAAAGATGGTGTTCAGCCCTTCTCGGTCGAAGAGAGTTGGGTGAATGTGAAGAGTAGCCAACTCACTGCTGTCTCACCATTTGAATACCCCAATCTCACAGGGCTGCTGAAGGATGTCATTTTTCCGGCTGAAAGAGCCAGTGATCAAGCAGAGAAGAATATTGCTTCCACCAGCAAAGCAACTGCTGAAAATCCTGAAGACAGCACCAAAACTGAAGCAGTGGGAACTATGAAGGAGGTGATGAGAACATGTTAGGAGAAGGTGAAGGAACAGAGGTACTTGAACTAACTGATAAAGAACCTGAAGTCACCCAACCTCATGTGGTGACTGAAGGTCTACATGAAGCTGAAGTAGTAGTTCAACCGGAAGTTCAACCGGAAACCCATGTTGAAGTTATAATGATCGATGAGAATGTTCCTGATCTAGTGTTTGGCCCTAACCAGTCAATATTTGGAACCGGTCAATTTTCTGTGGTTCATCCGGAAGACCAACCAAGTAATGAAGCTAGGGATATAGCTGAAACATTTATAGCTATGAGGAGCACCAAGCAAGTTCAAACTGATGAGCACATTCAAGCTGAAGAACTAGTTCAACCTATAAATGTCAGAACTATTCAGCAGGTTGTTCAAACTCATGAATCAGAAGCTGTGAACAAAATGGTGGAAGATGCCAGAATGGTTGCTGAAGATGAAAGGTTAGCAAACGAATTTCAAGAAGATTTGGAGTTGTTCTCTCAAAACTGGATAGTTGAAAGTTTGCTTGAAGAAGCAAAGAAAAGGTCATTTGACTGGAGATTGAGGAATAACACCAAAGATGCAATGACTGAAGCAGAAAGGCAAAGACTAATTGCCATTGCCTCCAAAATGCCCACCAAGTTGCTGAAGAATGATGAGAATTATTTATTGCTGAAAAAGGTCAAAAGGGTCCTAATTATCAAAAAGTTGGAAATCAGAGGATGAAGTCAATCAGATGAAGGTTAGGGAGCTGTGCAATCTAATTGACTCAATATTTCTAGAGCACATAGGAGATGATGTTGCTGTAAACCCAAAGCTGGTGTTGCCTCTACCTTCATAATTCACTTCAGGTATGGTAACTAACATAAATGTTAAACCACAATTTGCTGATGATGCAGATATCCTACCTCCACCTTCCTTCATCTATAACCCAAACCCTACACCTACAACTGTTCCATTAGCATTTTAGTTACTTGCCATCATACCTTAGAAGCCACCCTCAATAACCAAGAGAGTTGCCACCAAACTTTCAAACCTAAAATACAGAACCAACAATTTCACTGCAATTATCCCCTACAAGAAGAAGCCTGCACCTACCATATACTTTTCAGATATCTTCCCACTAACTCCTCCTACTAGCCCTGCACCTGAAGCCAGTAGACTACCACCTCAAACATCCTTGCCACCTCTTACCATAAGGGAACCCTCAACCACCATTGCTCCTACCGTACCAACTGATGTCCAACCAGGACCTTCCTCTTCTGCATCAAAAGGTAGAGCAACTGTTGTGCAAGAATCAGAGGGTGACTATGATGAAGAGAGAAGGATGAAAAAGAGAAAACCGATGCTTGCTAAGAAAAAGAAGGATCAAAGCCAAAGAAGTAAAGGCCCACCCAGAAAGAACAAAATTCTTGGGTGGATAGTAAATGAAGACAACTTTGACTTCATCTTCAATCTAGTTGATGGCACAACCAAACTGGTGAATGCTCATAAGGCCAGTACACTTATTACTCTACTCCAAAGGACTGATATCATTCTGAAGCTTAGAGAAATTCTAAGTCCGATAAGAGCTTAGCACCTATTAAGGATTTGCATTGAACCTTCAGTGCTTGAATGTGGAATGTTCTACACAAGCAATTTGGAAGATGATGATCCAGATGAAGAAGAAGAAGAGCTTGTTAGTGATATAAAATTCATTATTTAGGAAGAAGATGAGAAGTTGTTTTATGTGCACAGAGCCGATGGCACCTTCTCTGCCTATGAATCCATCTCAGTTTAGACTGAATGGAGTGAAAGAGATTGGGAATAATTCAAATATGTGAAGCTGACCAAAACCAACACAAAAGAACTCTCTCAAAATTTAGATGCCAGCATCAAGTCCTTGGACAAGTAGGTCAAGGAGAAGACTCTTTTGGGTACAAGTCAATTTTTGGAAATAGCTTCGAGATGGAAAATAAATTTGACAGCATCAGCTTAGGGGGAGATTGTAAGGAGTATCGCTTTGAAGATTTCCAGCTGAATGCCAATTTTGAGCAGTTCCGGTTGAAGTTGAAGTTCGAGCGGAAGTCTCAAGTTCAAGCGGAGTTGGTAGTTCAACCGAAAGAAGCCATTTTGTCCTATAGCGAATATTCCGGGTGAACTCGATTATCCACTAGATAATGAGTTCAACCGGACCTTTCCTGAGAAGTCTTTTCAGTCGTCCAATCCTGCAAAAGCTTCTCGGTTGCTTCCAAATCTATCAAAGCCGCTCTCCGAAAGTAGTATGTTGCTGATCACACGCAAGATATTCCATATGTCGAAGTTTATTCTTTTGGTAGTTTGTATTTGACTTTTGTTTAACGGTTTAGATTAAATCGTTTAAGATCAATGGTTGTCATTCATCTCATCTGCACTATATATAGCTTAGTTAGCTTTCAGTTTTACACACAGTTCTCGATTAACTTGTAATAGTGTAAACTTGTGTTAATGCAAATAGTGCCGAATTTTTTCTTACTTCGTTGTTACTATCCTTATGCAATCAAACACTTACATTACATAAGAGAACTAAGACTTGATTAAGTAAAGTGAAATATAACTTTAGTTCCGCAGGGTTATATTTACATGTAGAGGGTTTCTTGTTAAGTTAAACACTAATTAACAGCTATCCTACAAATTGTATTAATATCACTCAGAGAAAACACACACAGGAACACACATAAATCTGATCTAAAAGTTACAAAAACTAAACAAGACAATCTATTTATAGTCGATTCTATATATGCGAACTGGACATCACACGAACTGCCACTTCGGGTCAGTTCGTGTGCACCTGAACTGGCAGTTCGGCTCAGTTCGGACACATACACATTTGAAGCTTTGTCTTGATCTTAATACTTCACACGGCGACCAGAATATGCTCTAACAAACTCCCCCTCGACGTGTGTAGTATCAATCTTCATATAAACTCATATCTTCAATCAAACTCTCCCTCAACTTGACGATTAGTCTGATCTTGAATACTTAGCGTTGTAGCGCATGTAATCTCTTTATCAACATCTTCAGAAGACTTGAAGTTGCGATATTGTCTTCCACTTAGTACGTGCCAACATAAATAATCTTGGCGCAAAATGTCTCTTTGAGACTCCAAGATATATTGATTTTGAAATCTAATTTGTATCCATTGTTGATCAATCGAAAACAAAATAAGAAACAAAATCCTTTTGGCTTTTAGAAACTTTATATCAAAACACACCTAAAATCTTTATGGTATTTTTTGATATGAAAAGTAAATGCAATACATAATCAGACACTACTTTTGTCTTTTGCGAGAAGGATCACGATCTGGGATCATATTGATCATAACATGTTGAACTACACTTTAATTTCGATTATTGTAGCACATAAGCCATTTCGATTACAGATATAACTTATCCAACTTTAAACTCAAGTACAATCTGTAAAACCACGGAGGGATCTTACTACTACATGATTCGGTTAATCGATGAACACGGATGTAAATAAAGCTTTGCTTTTTTGATTCACAAGGATGATTACAAGGAATCTAGAGAGAGATGGAGAACACGCTCAAATACACACAATTAAGAAGATGAAACTCTCATAACTCTCTAACTCCCTCTAACACAGACTATTTATATTTACCACTAAGTGCAGCATACCAACCCACGTACCAGTTGGTACGCCCGTACCAACTGGTACGGCGGACCATATGGTATGGCCCCAATGGTATGTTGACTATTTGACTCACAACCTTGCACTAGTCTAGATACAATACATGAGACACATCGTAGTATAGGAATATGCTCTAACAAACTCCCCCTTAACGTGTAGTGTATCTAGCTATCTATCTATCCAACTAAACTCCAGTCTTCAATCTTCAGCATCGATGCGTCCGATCATCAACTTGAAATCTTGTCAGAAATAGAGCTTGCATGGCTGGATCCATCTTGAACAATCTTTGAACTTCAAGATCCACTTGTGAAAGATATTACATACTCCCCCTTTCACCATGCTCGAGTCTTGTCACACAGAATCCTGCAATTTCAGAAGACAGATATGCGGCTTTCTTTTTTTCTTTTTGAAATTTAATGTAATCTTGGCGCAAAACTTCTCTTCGAGAATCCAAGATATAGTTTTGAAATCATAATTTTGTATCTTGTATCGATCGGTAGAAAACAAATAAGAAACAAAATCTTTTTGGCTTTTTGAAACTTTACATCAAAACATACTGAAAATCTTTTTGATTTTTCTAAGTTTATGCTAAAACACACCTAAAATCTTTTTGGATTTTTCAGACATGACACATAAATGCAATACAGAAATGAAATACTGAATCACACACTATTTTTGTCTTTTGTGAGAAAGATCACGACTTGGGATCATATTGATCATGACATGCTGAACTACACTTCAATTTCAATTACTTCAGCACACAAGTCATGTCGATTACTGGTATAATTTTTCCATCTTAAACTCAGGCACAATCATACTCATAACATCTGGATATATTATTGTATTGATTAAATTGCTTTACCAGTGTACCCCACACTATCAGACATACTCAGATATGTATTTGCTTATCACACTTTGTGTTTTCATTTGTAATTTAATCACATAATGATTTGAATTCATGATATCGTCAACTGTGTTCCATGAAAAAAGAAATAAGAACGTTAAATCTTCTACCTTAAGGTCGATCTTTCGATACGCAGATAAGGCCTCGGATTTACCAAAATAAGAAACTAAAAACAAGTTGAAATTGTATAACCCAACAACAATCAGGTCGGTACTCTCGTACACGCAGAGAAAGTCCGATGAGTTATAAGAAACACCAAAGAAAATAAAGCAAAACGTCAAATGAACAACAATCAGGTCGGTCTTGCGGACACGCAGAGAAAGTCCGATCGTTTGACAAAATAAAGAAAATCAACCAAGTTTAGATTTTTGCAAAATGAACACATATTTACAATCAGGTCGGTCTTGTACCCTGGTAGCTTTGTTAGATCAATTTGAGAACTCGATGCACTAGCTTTAGCAACTTGATTAAAAGAAGCTTTGATATCCTTTAGTCTATTATTTTTAACCAACTCTATAGCAACAACTTCTTTAGTCAACTGCTTTTTCATCTTTTTCTAATCTCTTACCAACAAACATAATGCCCTCTTCTGACATAAACCCATGAGAAACAAACAATGATGGTGATTTACCATTCAAACTTTCTACCTTTTCTATAACCTTCTTTGATTTCTTTCACACCTTCAAGTCAGAATTTTCAGCAGCCATCTCAGTATAATCTTGTTTTGAATTCGAAGTGCTCAAATCAACAATAGATTTTGTTTGAATCACTGGATGCGGAATTTGATTAAAATCATCTCCTCCAAACACTTTCTTGAAATTATCATCTTGACACAAATAACTTGCAAAAGAATGTGAATTCTTCAAGTTATTCAATTGACGATTAAAATCCAAAATTTTTACATTCAAATCGGTTATTGTCTTTTGTGCCTTAGCCACAACCTTTTATGAGTAAATTAACTTCTCAGATATGTTGTTAACTAAATACTTTTCTCTTCGCATACCATCATGAGCAGCATACACTTCTTGTGTAACTTTATCCACTCTTTCCTTATAAATCTCCACATTTTTTGTTAGTAACATTTTGTCATTCCTCAGACTAATGATTTTATCTTGCAATTCAGACTGAACTATTTGATATTGAGTTCTTTCTGCAGTAACTTCATCCAACATCTTTTGAAGTTCATCATTAGATGCTTTAAGAGCTTCCACCCTTGTTGTGGATTTCTGAAAGAGATTCTCAAAATCTTCACAAACATCTTTAGCCTGAAACTTGAATTCCTCAACCTCCTTTACCAAGTTTTCATTTGCAGCAGTTAACTTGACAATTTTTGTCATGAACTCATCATTCTCATGTTGAAGTTGTAATTTTTGTTGAACATTTTAAATACAACCTTCTGACAACTATTTTTAAACATCTTCTAATTCTTCCAACAAGAAAACCTTTTCTTTAAGTAACTTTTCATTTGTTTTGCAAATTTCATCAAATCCTTGACATTTCTTGACATAACCTTCCAACTCTTCATCTTTCCTTTGGATTTCAACAAATTGACACTCATTTTCCTTTATCAAATCTTGAATTCGAGTATCCTTTTGTGAACAAAATTCACACAAGGATTCATAACCACTAACTTCTGAATCACAATCACTTTATTCTATTTGCACAGTAGCTATCAAATCAAATTCATTAATATTACGAAAAGCAGATTCATTTGGAAAATCCTTAGACCAATCATACCCTTCATCAGTTTGAGATATCATAGCTTTAGCTTCTTTATTGTGACAACTGTAACTTCCCAAGTTAACTCCGTTAAGTTTTTCCGTTAGTTCCGTTAACGAACCCGAGACCCGTTATTTGTATGATTACATGTTTATTCATGATTATTTGCTAATTAATATTAGTAACTTGTTTCGTGAACTAATTTCGTGACCTTATGTGTTAGTTGTGAAAATTTGCCTTTTTATGCGAAACCGGGCTTCGTGTGTAAATTTGGATTTTATGTATAAATGATAAATTTATATAACCCGATTAAATCTTACATACTAAATGATTTAAAAACATTTAGAAACATTTTTAGAAGTTTTACTTTACAACTTCTAGTTAAAAACCCATTTAAAATGAGTTTTATGCTTTATGTGTTCAAAATGGAGTATGAGGGACTTAATGTGTAACTTTCAATTAAAAGAAAATCTGCATTTTCCTCCTCCTCCCCCTCATTTCTCACGACATCAGCAGCTCCACCTCTCCCTGTTTTCTTCACGTTCGCACATACACACACACACACACACACACACTTACAAGCTTCACGAAATCAAGCATCTTGGAGCAAAATTCGGAGTTTGGAAGCTCAATCAAGCTCCTAGAATTGAAATTCTAAACACTTGCAAACTTAAGAAATTTGACAGCTTTGACCAGGATTTTTGGTCAACTTGCAGCTGTCATAACTTGCTCAATTTTCATCGAAATCAGTTGATTTTTTTTCCCTAGTAAAGTATTATGTCTTAGCTTTACAACGGCTACTCGCACACTTTCTAAAACATCCGTTTGGTCACTCAAAACACTGCTGCAAGTTGGGTACTCAAAGCTGTCCAGTTTAGTGAAAAGTAGACTTTCCAATTTGGTTGAGCATGCTAATCTTGTTTTATTGACAAGTTGATTAATTGTAAATGATGTTTATATATTAAAAGTAAGATCTGGAGATGTTGGTTCATAAATTCGAAATTTTGAATGAGTTATGCAAGTTTTCATTATACTTTGACTAGTTTGCTAAATGCTAAAATGTGCCAACTTCCGATGTGCATAACTCCTTCGTTTCTCAACCTTTTTAGTTGATTCTTTTTGCAGCAAGTCCTAAATGATATGTAGTATATGCCTGTAAAATTTAAGGAGTTAACTCCAAGAATTGTGGATTTTAGCTATGTCACTAGTTAAGTGCTTGAAGTTTGACTTTCTGTGTCAACTTTGACTCAAATTTGCAATTTCTTGATTTTCTCCCAATCTGGGACTTGTATGTACCTTAAGTGACTTGTATGATTGCATGAAACATGTTTAGGTACTTATGTGCTAGTTTCGTCCTCGCGACACCTTCTAATTTTTATTAGGCCATATTTATCCGAATAGGTTGACTTTGACCAACCTGTTGACCCAAGTGCTAGGTACCAGTGCACCCTAAGGTGAGTTTCACTTACTATTATTGTTATATCCGGTTTAGGATGATAACGCACAGATAGTTGCATCCGGTAAAGGATGGCAACCCGACAGTAAAGGTACTTCTTTACTTGAGTAATTTTCCGACAAAATATCATATGTTGCACTGAATTGCTTTCATTAAAAAGTCCTTACATTCGGGCCGTTAATATACAGTAGCGAGGTAATATTGAGTAGTACTACTGGGGATTGACACCCCCGCTCAGCGGTGCACGGGATGCACCCTCCGACTGGCGGTCGGACTGAGATCAATGTTAGCCTACCCACCGTGATCCGGATGGACACGGGAAGGCAAGGTTCATAGGTATCCCCTATCAAAACATTGTCAGCTTCGGTTACGAACAATTCAGGTGTACATAACTATAGGCTAGCTACCTACGATATGGAACTTTACTGGCCTTATGATTATTGATTGTGTTTTACCTTTCTTTATTCATACATTAGGTCTACATGTGGCGTGTAGACCGCTCTAGTGAACTCACCAGCCTTGGCTGACACTTGATTGTTGATTTCTTTTCAGGTCGTTAGGTGGATCATGGACGGCACCAGTGGTGGCAGTACTCCCTATGGATACCTTTTGAAAAACCCGGAATTTCAAATATTTAAATCCATCGTTTTGTAACACCATAACTGCAAACTTTATTTATGCTTCCGCTGAACTGTTAAACTTACTGTTTTGGACTGTAACTAAAACTTTATGTTAATTTATAAATTCTGTTATGGTTTGGTTGTAACTAAAGTCTGGGATCCTGGTCTGGATCACACCCCACACGGTTATACTCCGTTAGTGGAAATTGGGGGTGTGACAGATTGGTATCAGAGCCCTTGGTTACAGCGAACCAGAACATTTTTAAAAGTAAAATTTCTGAACTGTAACTGTTTTTGAAAACTTTGGTTACAACCCATTCTGCAAAGTACTGCCCCGCGTGCTGAAGATGATCCTTACTTAGAACTTTTGTCATGTGTTAGTGTAGAGATAGAAAATTTTGGGTAAAGTACCTGATTGTTAAGTTCAGCCAGGCCAGATCGTTAAGGATACTCCAGATCGTTAAGGATGCACTCTGGTCGTTAAGGCCAAATGAGCAGATCGTTAGCATGGGCAAATCGTTAAGACTTAGAGTCAGATCGTTAGGGTCCGATCGATAGGGTCAAATCGTTAAACACATTTCACATGCAGGTCGTTAAGACCATTTCCAGGCAGATCGTTAAGCCCATTTCATGTGCAGGTCGTTAAGACCAAACCAGGTCAGGTCGTTAAGACCCTTGGCAGGCTGATCGTTAGGTTCAACAAGGGCCTGGTCGTTAAGAGCAAAATTTGCCTGATCGTTAAGTATAATTTAAACCTGAATATACTCTAAGTGTTGGACAACCCAATAAACATATCCGCAAGATCAACACAAATGCAAATCAAGCCAAACCAACATTAGACAATGAACAAACTTGGTGAATTTTTCTTAGTAAACTTGCATGGCTGGTATATTATTGCATCGAATATGTGATGCAAACATAACTCGTACTACGTGTTTACATGTTCTTAACACTATTACTACCGCGTTACAACTTAGAATGCACTGTTCATGTAAATGGATGTTTTATGTAAATTGTACTTGTATGCAACACTTAACGGAACTTAGCAACTTTCTAGTATTGGGAATACTAACCTTTGGAAGTTTTGCATTGATTTGCTAGAAATCATGCCTCCGCGGAGAGATCCCGAAACCAACCCAGGAACCTTCACTGCTGCACAGGTTCAGAATATGATCAATCAAGGGGTTGCAGCAGCCCTAGCAGCCGCTCAGCAACATTTCCAAGGTCAACCGCCTCAATGTTCATTCAAAGCCTACATGGATTGCAAGCCAATGGTATTTAAGGGTGACGAAGGTGCTGTGGGCCTACTTAGATGGCTCGAGAAGTCAGAAAAAGTGTTTTTGATGTGTAACTGCCCGGAAGGGGATAAAGTGAAGTATGCTACGGGCACACTTGAGGATTCCGCGCTGACATGGTGGAATGCCCAAATTCAGATATTGGGACTCAACGAAGCTAACGCCATGACGTGGCAAGAATTCAGAGACGCAATCATGGAAGAGTATTGCCCTCGTGATCAAGTCAGGAGACTGGAAGTCGAGTTTGGAAACTCCAAAATGGAAGGCTCAGAGATAGAAGAGTACACCACCCGTTATCAAGCATATTCCCGACTCTGTCCGACAATGGTGGATGCTGAGTATAAACGAATCGAGTTGTATGTGGAAGGACTGGTACCACAAATCAAGGGCATGGTGACCTCATCTAATCCCACTTATGTGCGACAGGCAATCCGGCTGGCGCACAAACTAACTGATCAGGCGGTGGCTCAAGGAACTTTGCCACCAAGGAAAACCCCAAAAGCTGCCCTAGATGGAAAGAGGCAGAGAGATGAGGAACCAAGTAACCTCACAAATTCTGGCAACAACACTGGGAGGTCTTCGAACTCTCAGAATCAGAACAAGAAGTTTGATAACTCCAAAGGGGGTTACGGTAACAACGGTGGCGGTGGCAACCAAAACCGACAAGGTAACAGTGGGCAGGGCGCCAGCAGGTACAGGGGAAAGTCACCCTACTGTAACAAGTGCAACACACACCACAATGGTGACTGTAACCGACCAACATGCGAGCGATGTGGCAAAATCGGACATGTTGCCAAGAATTGTTGGGGTGATCTACTGAACCGACCCAAGCAGAATAATGAAGGCCCCCGTGGGTGTTTTGAGTGCGGGAAACCCGGGCACTTGAAGAAAGATTGCCCTCAGTTGAAGAAAGGCGGAAACAACAACAACAACAACAACCGCAACAACAACAACAACAATGGTGGTGGTAATGGAAACGGGGGAAATGGTGGTCGCGGACGTGCATTTGTCATGGGTTCCGGTGAAGCGAAGGAAGACGCTAACGTGATTACCGGTAAGTTTCTCCTCAACAACTACTTTGCGAATGTATTATTTGATTCTGGTGCCGAGAAGAGTTTCATTTCGACTAAGTTTTGCAAATTGATAAAGGCCAAGATGGAACCCCTAGGAGCTAAATACACCGTTGAACTAGCTAACGGTAAGCTTATTGATGCAACACATATAGTCAAGGATTGCACCTTAGAACTCTCAGGTCATAAGTTCGACATAGATTTGATGCCTTTTACGATCGGTAGCTTCGACGTGATAATTGGTATGGACTGGTTGTCCATGCACCACGCAGAACTCGTCTGTCGAGAAAAGGTCATACGTATACCATCAGCAGAAGGAGAAGTACTCTCGATTCAGGGTGAGAAGGGAGGTACTGTCTCCGGAATCATATCATACCTCAAGGCACAGAAGTATCTTCGGAAAGGGCACGTGGCCGTTCTGGCAACGGTTACGGATCAAAACCTCGTAGAGAAGAAAATTGAAGATTTTCCGATAGTTCGTGATTTCCCCGATGTATTCCCGGAAGAATTACCCGGTCTACCTCCACATCGACAAGTCGAGTTCGGAATCGACCTCGTCCCCGGTGCAGCTCCGGTTGCCCGAGCTCCGTACCGTTTGGCGGTGAACGAATTACATGAGTTATCCATTCAACTGCAAGAGCTGTTAGATAAAGGTTTTATCAGGCCTAGCTCATCGCCATGGGGCGCGCCAGTTTTATTCGTCAGGAAGAAAGACGGGACGTTCAGGATGTGCATAGATTACCGCGAGCTCAACAAAGTCACTATTAAGAACCGGTATCCTCTCCCTCGGATCGACGACCTCTTCGATCAACTGCAAGGATCCAGTTACTTCTCAAAAATTGACTTAAGGTCCGGGTATCATCAACTCAGAGTCCGCGAGGAGGACATTTCAAAGACGGCTTTCAGAACGCGCTACGGTCATTACGAGTTTCTAGTCATGCCTTTCGGCTTAACGAACGCACCGGCGGTGTTCATGGACCTCATGAACCGCGTGTGCAAACCTTACCTAGATCAGTTCGTAATTGTTTTCATCGACGACATACTCGTTTACTCAAGGACGAAAGAAGAACACGAGGAACACCTGCGGTTATTACTAGAGTTGTTAAGGAAGGAGCAACTCTACGCCAAATTCTCCAAATGTGACTTTTGGATCCGAGAAGTTCAATTTCTGGGCCACATCGTCAACGAGCAAGGCATTCATGTTGACCCAGCCAAAGTTGAGGCGATCAAGAATTGGTCTACACCACGAGCACCAACGGAAATTCGACAATTTTTAGGGTTAGCGGGTTACTACCGTCGTTTTATTAAGGGATTCTCTCAGATAGCCCAACCGCTAACCGCTCTTACACATAAAGGTGTTCAGTACCGATGGGGTGAAAAAGAAGAAACAGCTTTTCAGACCTTGAAAGAAAAACTTTGTACCGCGCCTGTATTGTCTCTACCCGATGGTGTCGACGACTTCGAGGTCTATTGTGACGCTTCTCTCCAAGGACTTGGATGTGTGTTAATGCAAAGAGGTAAAGTCATCGCTTACGGGTCAAGGCAGTTAAAGTCTCACGAGATGAATTATACAACGCATGATCTGGAGTTAGGAGCTGTTGTATTCGCCTTAAAGTTTTGGAGACACTACCTGTACGGTACCAAGTGCACGATATTCACCGATCATAAAAGCCTCCAGCATATAATGGGACAGAAAGATCTCAACATGAGACAGCGTAGGTGGATCGAGGTGCTTAACGACTACGACTTGGCGATAAAGTATCACCCGGGTAAGGCCAACGTTGTGGCCGACGCATTAAGCAGAAAGGAACATGCAAAACCCAGAAGGGTACGATCTCTACAACTCACGATCCATGCTGGGTTACCGGATAGAATCCGGGATGCCCAGAAAGAAGCTTTGAAAGAAGAAAACTATGAGGCAGAATCTTTGAACGGTGTGGATGGAACTTCAGAAGTTAAGTCTGACGGGATACGTTACTACAAGGATCGCATTTGGGTGCCTCTCCACGGAAATCTTCGAGAGCTGGTGATGGACGAAGCTCACAAGTCTCGATATTCGGTCCATCCCGGTTCGGATAAAATGTACCAAGATCTGAAAGGGGTATACTGGTGGCCCAAGATGAAAGCTGACATTGCTACATATGTCAGTAAGTGTTTAACATGCTCAAAGGTCAAAGCAGAACATCGAAAGCCTCCAGGATTATTGCAGCAACCGACGATTCCTGAATGGAAATGGGAGGAAATATCCATGGATTTCATCACGGGACTGCCCCGTACGCCTCGTGGAAATGACATGATTTGGGTCATTGTGGATAGATTAACGAAATCCGCCCATTTCATAGCCCTCAAGGAAAGTGACAAGACTGACAAGCTAGCGCAAATCTACATTGACGAGATCGTCAAGCTCCACGGAGTGCCCTTGTCTATTATCTCCGATCGAGACCCCAGATTTGCTTCACACTTTTGGAGATCACTACAATCAGCCCTAGGTACTCGTTTGGATATGAGTACTGCATACCATCCGCAGACAGACGGCCAAACTGAACGTACAATCCAGACCCTTGAGGATATGCTCCGAGCGTGTGTGATGGATTTCGGAAAGAACTGGGAAACTCACTTGGCATTGGTCGAATTCTCCTACAACAACAGCTACCATTCCAGTATTGGAGCCGCTCCCTTTGAGGCTCTCTATGGACGGAAGTGTAGATCACCAGTCTGTTGGGCTGAAGTCGGTGATAGCCAACTTACTGGACCGGAGATGGTGTACGAGACAACGGAGACGGATCGTACAAATCAGAAACCGTATGAAAGCCGCGAGAGACCGACAAAAGAGTTATGCAGACAAACGTAGAAGGCCATTAGAATTCGAGGTGGGCGACCGTGTACTGTTGAAAGTCTCGCCCTGGAAAGGTGTTGTGCGTTTTGGAAAGCGCGGGAAGTTAAACCCCCGCTACATAGGACCTTTCCCGATAACGGAGAAGATTGGAACGGTGGCGTATCGCTTAGACTTGCCACCAGAACTGGATGGGGTACATAATGTGTTTCACGTTTCCAATTTGAAGAAGTGTCTGGCTGACGACACTCTAGTGGTTCCACTCGAGGAGCTCCACATCGACGAACAACTCCGATTTATAGAACAACCTGTTGAGATAATGGGACGCGAAGAAAAAGCATTGAAGCGAAGCAAGATCCCAATTGTCAAAGTCAGATGGCATTCAAAACGTGGACCGGAGTTCACGTGGGAACGGGAAGACCAGATGAGAAAGAAGTATCCTCACCTGTTCGATCAAGCCTCCGCATCAACCCAGAGGTACTAGCAAATTTTCGGGACGAAAATTCCATAACATGGGGAGGCTGTGACAACTGTAACTTCCCAAGTTAACTCCGTTAAGTTTTTCCGTTAGTTCCGTTAACGAACCCGAGACCCGTTATTTGTATGATTAAATGTTTATTCATGATTATTTGCTAATTAATATTAGTAACTTGTTTCGTGAACTAATTTCGTGACCTTATGTGTTAGTTGTGAAAATTTGCCTTTTTATGCGAAACCGGGCTTCGTGTGTAAATTTTGATTTTATGTATAAATGATAAATTTATATAACCCGATTAAATCTTACATACTAAATGATTTAAAAACATTTAGAAACATTTTTAGAAGTTTTACTTTACAACTTCTAGTTAAAAACCCATTTAAAATGAGTTTTATGCTTTATGTGTTCAAAATGGAACTTGAGGGACTTAATGTGTAACTTTCAATTAAAAGAAAATCTGCATTTTCCTCCTCCTCCCCCTCATTTCTCACGACATCAGCAGCTCCACCTCTCCCTCTTTTCTTCACGTTCGCACATACACACACACACACTTACAAGCTTCACGAAATCAAGCATCTTGGAGCAAAATTCGGAGTTTGGAAGCTCAATCAAGCTCCTAGAATTGAAATTCTAAACACTTGCAAACTTAAGAAATTTGACAGCTTTGACCAGGATTTTTGGTCAACTTGCAGCTGTCATAACTTGCTCAATTTTCATCAAAATCAGTTGATTCTTTTTCCCTAGTAAAGTATTATGTCTTAGCTTTACAACGGCTACTCGCACACTTTCTAAAACCTCCGTTTGGTCACTCAAAACACTGCTGCAAGTTGGGTACTCAAAGCTGTCCAGTTTAGTGAAAAGTAGACTTTCCAATTTGGTTGAGCATGCTAATCTTGTTTTATTGACAAGTTGATTAATTGTAAATGATGTTTATATATTAAAAGTAAGATCTGGAGATGTTGGTTCATAAATTCCAAATTTTGAATGAGTTATGCAAGTTTTCATTCTACTTTGACTAGTTTGCTAAATGCTAAAATGTGCCAACTTCCGATGTGCATAACTCCTTTGTTTCTCAACCTTTTTAGTTGATTCTTTTTGCAGCAAGTCCTAAATGATATGTAGTATATGCCTGTAAAATTTAAGGAGTTAACTCCAAGAATTGTGGATTTTAGCTATGTCACTAGTTAAGTGCTTGAAGTTTGACTTTCTGTGTCAACTTTGACTCAAATTTGCAATTTCTTGATTTTCTCCCAATCTGGGACTTGTATGTACCTTAAGTGACTTGTATGATTGCATGAAACATGTTTAGGTGCTTATGTGCTATTTTCGTCCTAGTGACATCTTCTAATTTTTATTAGGCCATATTTATCCGAATAGGTTGAATTTGACCAACCTGTTGACCCAAGTGCTAGGTACCAGTGCACCCTAAGGTGAGTTTCACTTACTATTATTGTTATATCCGGTTTAGGATGATAACGCACAGATAGTTGCATCCGGTAAAGGATGGCAACCCGACGGTAAAGGTACTTCTTTACTTGAGTAATTTTCCGACAAAATATCATATGTTGCACTGAATTGCTTTCATTGAAAAGTCCTTACATTCGGGCCGTTAATATACAGTAGCGAGGTAATATTGAGTAGTACTACTGGGGATTGACACCCCCGCTCAGCGGTGCACGGGATGCACCCTCCGACTGGCGGTCGGACTGAGATCAATGTTAGCCTACCCACCGTGATCCGGATGGACACGGGAAGGCAAGGTTCATAGGTATCCCCTATCAAAACATTGTCAGCTACGGTTACGAACAGTTCAGGTGTACATAACTATAGGCTAGCTACCTACAATATGGAACTTTATTGGCCTTATGATTATTGATTGTGCTTTACCTTTCTTTATTCATACATTAGGTCTACATGTGGCGTGTAGACCGCTCTAGTGAACTCACCAGCCTTGGCTGACACTTGATTGTTGATTTCTTTTCAGGTCGTTAGGTGGATCATGGACGGCACCAGTGGTGGCAGTACTCCCTATGGATACGTTTTGAAAAACCCGGAATTTCAAATATTTAAATCCATCGTTTTGGTAACACTATAACTGCAAACTTTATTTATGCTTCCGCTGAACTGTTAAACTTACTGTTTTGGATTGTAACTAAAACTTTATGTTAATTTATAAATTCTGTTATGGTTTGGTTGTAACTAAAGTCTGGGATCCTGGTCTGGATCACACCCCACACGGTTATACTCCGTTAGTGGAAATTGGGGGTGTGACATTTATTCTGATCATGATTATCTGAAGTACTCGGTTTAGATGAAGATTGTTTGCATTCTCGAGCAAAATGTCCAAATTTGGAACATTTGTAACATTTTAGCTTTGACTTATCTAACCCCAGTTTGTCTACTTGGATAATAGAATTTTTGCCATGTTTATCCATAAACCTTCTTCCTCTTTCAACAAGCATAGCAAACTGCCAATCCAAGTCTAACTTACTAAGCTGATCATCATCCATCTGTTTTAGATCATCTGGACACAAACAAGAATGACCAAATTAACTAAAAATTGACCCTGAAGCAGATGATATGAAAGCAGAAAAATATGCAGCCACATCTTCAGCTGTTTGAACAGGAATAGAATTGGTTGTTGATTTTTTTAGGAATGGTGAAACTGCACCCTAGAGAATAACTAGAACCTTCAGATTTTCCAGCAAGAAACGCTATTAATGGTGGAGTAACACTTGAATCAGAACGTGACTTTAATTTAGCATTCACAGTAGCTGAATTATCCCCATAATAAAGCTCTGGATTCTGAATGAGAGCAGGTGTAGATCTTTTCACTCTCATTTCTAGTTCACGAGCTTGCAATTTTTCCGTTAACTTGTGGAAAGACCATCTAGAATAATCTTTATCATGTGTCAATAACAAAACATAGTTTTCCCAGCTATTCGGTAATGCCTCCAGAAACTTTTATTTTATATCATCATCATCTTTAGTAACTTTTAGTTCTCCTAGTTCACTAACAAGATGTGAAAACCTAGAAACCAAGTCTGAAATACTTTCCTTTTCACAATGCTGAAAGTTGTCAAATTCTTTTGACAAAACTTTCTTTCGACTTTTCTGATATTGATCATTTCCTGCACACCTATCTTCTAATGCATCCCACAAGGTTTTAGATGTTGTGCAATTCTTAAATTGATGCAATATATCTCTTGGTAATGCCATCGTGAGATTTCCATATGTCTTGAAATCTAATCACCCGAACTTATCCTGAACTAAAATTATCTATCCTAACTGAAATGAACTCAAATGAACTAGAACGGAACTGAAAGTAATCCGAACTAAACAAAGAGTTATCCGAACTGGGATTTTGGTTACACAAACTGGAGCGAACTGAGAATCGAACCAAATTGATCCGAACTGAGACTTTGGATAAACAAACTGATCCGAACCTAACCGAACTGGGGCTTCACTTTAACGAAATGGAATGAACTCACCCGAAGTCACACTTCGGTTGACGGTTATTTTTCACAGATTGATTGTCACCCGAACTCAACCGAACCAGATCATTTTGACTCAAAATTCACGATTTTCAATGAATTTGAATGTGATTTGCAGCAGTAGATCAGTGATCCTTGAGGAATGATTTAGGAGTGGATTTTTCACGAACAACACAGCAAAACTGAACAAACGAAAGCAAAAATGTATCAAATTTTTGAAAACCTCACTTTTTGAGACAAAAACTCGAAATATATCTGAAATCTGATCAGTAGATTGAACCGAAAGCTCTGATACTAGTTGAAAGAGCGTGGTGCTGTGGATCGTCTACTCGATCTTATCAATTACAGTGTAAAATAAGTTAGAAATGATGAACACGAGAAGGTAAATACAATAGGAAATTGTATTAATATCACACAGAGAAAACACACACAGAAACACACATAAATCTGATCTAAAAATTACAGAAACTAAACGAGACAAGCTATTTATAGTCGATTCTATATATGCGAACTGGACATCACACGAACTGCCACTTCGGGGTTAGTTCGTGTGCACAAGAACTGGCAGATCGGCTCAGTTCGGACACAGACACATTTAAAGCTTTGTCTTGATCTTGATACTTCACACGACGACAAGAATATGCTCTAACACCTTATAGCACTATGGCTTCATGGTTCTATAAACCATTCATCACCTATTCAACCCAGCCCAAGGCTTGTTCAATTAGTTCCATATTTACACAACTTTTGAATATTGGCATAATTTTTTTGCATAAGCATGATTAAATGCTTGTAACATAAACAATGTTACACATAAATTTAGATCTTGCAAACCATTATCACTCATTACACATTAGCATATGGTTGTGGTTTCTATGAACCTTTAGCTACAATAACATTTGACCATTATTATGATTCCTATGAATCATTTGTAAATCAATTGATACCTCTTCACTTTACCAAGGTTCCTATGAACCAATTAGCTAACAATTATCCTTTTAGTACATGATTATGGTTCCATGAACCATTTAGCAATCTATCATCACATTAACATGTGATTATGGTTTCTATAAACCATTTAGTACTCATGTAAAGTTTACATACGAGATTTAACATTACACATCTAAGATCTCATAATGTAACCTCATTTCAATTCATCTTCAATCACTTAGAGCTTATATCTAGTTTTTAGACTTCATAGTTTTACTCAACCTTACAAATTGCCACATTAAGCAAGTTAATCGCTTTACTTGACAATTTACTACCCAGTTTCCGTTTGCTTCTTCCACTTGGTTACCTACTAAGTTTATCACCCATATTAGGTTTTATCACAAATTATCAAAATACAAGCAATTCAACGTGTTCACTCTTACTAGCTTTTAGAAACATAAATTCTTGTGCAACATTTTTCAGCAATGCTGCTGTAACAGTCCATTTTGACCATTCTATAAAATTTTCTAGCATTTCATGTTCAAAGATGGAACGTAGTAGACTGAAAGACCTTTCCAGGCATATGTGGTACACCTCCTAATGATGTTTCTATGATTTGATACACTTTTTCTATAAATAGGACATCAACTTCATTTATTCCAAACAACACGCTGAGTAATCTGCATAGCTGCAGAAATCATCATTTTTGACCCACTTAATGACAAAATCAGCTTCTGATTTTTAAAATTCAATTGAAGTCATCTCAAAACCTTTCTAACCATATAGGGCACACCTTCATTGATGCTTGAGTAATTTACTACGACTTTTTAAAACAGGGCTAAAACTTATTTTTAATCACAACAACTTGTTTTGCTTTCACTAAAAACTCACTTAGACATTTTATCGAACACTGTTAGTTTTTCAGTCAACGATTCTCAAAATTGCTTGAATCGATTACAATGCAGAAAACAATAACGAACGAAAATACAAAGGAGATAAAATAGTAAACGAATACACCACGGAAATATGTTTACGAAAGCAACACGAACAGTCCTTGCAAACCTGAAAAACACAGAAGGAAAACGTAAGGAACCGGGCTTGTGTTTGACATAATTTCCTAAAACAAATTCGTCGCCTGTTCCCAAGATACACCATTTCAAAACAGTTTGAACTCTCGGACAAGACACTTGCCTGAAACGAGACCGGAATAAACCAGTAGCAACAGTCAATTGAGATTAGCAGAGCACAGCAGCAGCAGAGAATGCGAGTGCGTATGGAGTATTCTATGTGTTGTGCGTGTGCATCTGAACCGAATTCGTGTAAATATACACCCAAATAAACATACGATTAATGTCTTATTAATCAGTCATGAATGATCAGTTTGGAATGCAAAAAGATTTTCGGTTTTGATAAAACAAAAGCTACTTCTAGAATCTGCTCAAAGTGTTTCGAAAAAAAGCAAAAACTTGTCACGTACGGACACACGTTTCAGGGTTGCATTAGTCTGTGTAGGTCACGCGGGCACGAGTTCAGAATTTCGACCCGACTAGCCATTTTTCGCACCCCCCCTGCGCGCAGATATGAGCCATAGTAAAACATGACACAAGTGATATCAAAGGCTTTGGAAACCAATTCACCTTTTGTTCCCACACCAATGTAGGATAGCTTACTCCACATTTTCCAAACTTGAAAAAGTGACTTTGAGATTAATCATACCATTCACACACATTTTCCAACAATCCCCCACATGAATGGAGGTTAATCTCAGAAGCAACTTAATCCCGATCGAATTTTAGCAGTTGAATCTTACATAAGATAGTTAGGTGTTACCCTTTGAATCTTCGCTCATAAAACACTCCTAGTCTACTGGATCTGAGTAACCGTTGGTGCCTTTGAAATCGCCTGACATTTGTGTAGGAGACAGTGTGCTTCACACAAGACTCTCCTTGACAACATCAAGTCCTCATAATTATGTTCATTATGGTCATGAACATTAGTCTGGTTCTACGAGAGCTCTTATATATTGTACCCCCTCTCAATACCCTTCGAAGCGACCCCACTTCTCTCTTGTAGGATCGATATAATCCTCACACGATATCTAATCCTCTAACACTATGCGGAATCCCGTGATAGAGATGATTTAAGAACTTTAGAAGAACCGAGATAGATGAAGAACACGATAAATAATAAAGACGAAAACATATCACCTAAGAACGATGCACACGATTTGATTTATCAAACACATTTGTTACACCTCGGTTTAGAGAGAATCCAAAATCTCCTAGAAACCTTGCACTCCCTTGTTCTCTCTCTGGAATGACTAACCCAACAACTGAATCCATGATGTGTTTATATACATATCATGCGTACAAGGCCCATAGGCCCAAGCCCAACACATACTAAACCTACTAAAATCTATCTAGCAGCCCAATAAATAATTACAAGCCCAATAGAAACTATTTAACTATTTAATACATAAGCCTCATAATTGTAGCCTCTACATCTCTCACATAGGTGATTCACCACGTGTGGCTGCCTCACCTGAATCATTAAAAGCCATAAGCTTAACCTCGTACTTGTCACTTTTAGGAATGGACTAGGAGATTTACTGAGTCCAATCATACATCCCCTTCTTAAAGTGCGTGGGTTGATTAAATTCCCCCCCCCCCCCCTACAGTGACCTCTCTAGTTCATACAATTAGATTGTCCTATTGAACTCAGATCTTGGGATCTCAAGTCAATTGAGTTAGGTTTTCCTTCATATAAACTTAAATATTTCAAGGGCTTCAGTCCCATCCCCATGGACGACCTCTGAACTAACTCTCTACTTAAGCCTATTATTAGCGGATCCGCAATATTATCATTAGACTTCACATAGTCAGCAGTGATAATTCCAGTAGAGATTAGTTGTCGCACCGTATTATGTCTATGTCTTATATGTTTATTCTTACCATTATACATTGTGCTATGAGCTCTGCCAATTACCGACTGGCTATCACAATGTATACATATGGCCGTTGCCGGCTTAGGCCATCTTGAAAACGCTAGCGCGTCAGATCTTCTACTCGATCTAGCTATTTTGGATGAGAAACGTAATTAAAATGATTGTTTTATTGATCACAGAAGAACAACAGTACAATCAAAGACACTCAGAGAAACACCGTACAAAACACACACTTAAGCTCACTGATCTCACACAACTACTACTAATTACAAAGCACACACACCTATTTTATACCCGAATGACCGAACCTAGACGAACCGGTGGCCCGAACCCATCCGAACAACCAGTTCGGATGACATTAGTTCGTGCCAGTTTGGTTCAGTTCGTGTTGTAGCTTCATCTTGTTCAGATCTTCACATTGTCTTGAGCAGATACTTCACACAATGCACAGATTATGTACCAACAAACTCCCCTTCAACTCTTTCCGCGGTATCTGGAATCATTTGTGCAATATCTATTTATCCAATAAAAACAACATATTATTGATCAAACTTCCCCTCAACTAGATGATAGCTTGATCTTCAATATCTGGACGATGCACAGTGTGTCTTTGTCTTTATCGGCAGCTTCAGAAGACTTGATGTTGTGATATCTTCTTCACTTAGCAACCTCTTGGAGACTCCAAGATATTGATTTTGAAAATTTGATTTGTATCACGTGTCGATCAGATCGAAAGCAAAGTAGAAACAAAATCTTTTTGGATTTTAGAAGGTATATATCAAAACAAACCTAAAATCTTTTTGAATTTTCAAACTTATGCTAAAATACACCGAAAATCGTTTTGGATTTTTCTGAAATGAAAATAAATTTCAATACAGAATAAAACTCTATTTTTGGTATGAGAAAGATCACTATACGGGATCATATTGGTCTTAACATACTGAACTACACTTCAATTTCAACTAATTGAAGCACGCAAGTCATGTTGATTGCTGGTATAATTTGTCCATCTTAAACTCAAGCAGAATCATACTCATAACATCTGAATATATTATGGTATTGATTAGATTTGCTTTAAACAGTGTACCCCGCACTATCAAACATATTTAGACATTTTTTGTGTGAATACACTTGTGATTATCACTAAGTGATTTTAACAATGATATCGCCAATTGTGTTCCATGCAAAAAGGAATAAGAACATTAAATCGTCTACCTTAAGGTCAATCTTTCGATAGCAGATAAGGCCTCAGATTTAACAAAATAAGAAAGATAAAACAAATTGAAATCGTATAATTCAACATCGATCAGGTCGGTCTTGTGGACACGCAAAGCAAGTCCGATGAATTATACGAAACACCAAAGAAAATAAAGAAGAACCTAAACAAAAAACAATCAGGTCGGCCTTGTGAGCACGCAGAGAATGTCCGATCGTTTGAGAAAATAAAGAAAATTAAACAAGTTTAAATCTTTGCAAAAAGAACACATGTATACAAAGTGACTTCTCATTTTCTTTTCCACACTTATTTTTCTATTTTTTGTCATGACATACGCTTCAAGATGTTGTCCACTTGGTCAAGCATAGTATTTAATGTATAGAGTTAAGTACTGTTTGAGTCCCTGTGGTTTAGTGATTTTAACTAGTTGAGTCCAATTTCTAAACTTTTAACAAATTTGAGCTGGGGTTGATTTTTCACTACCCTTTGAGTACCTCGTGCCAACTGACGTTAATTCTCCCGTTAACATGGCCCTCACGGGTAAAGCACACGAGGGCATTTTCATCAATTAAGCTGTAAGAACTTTATAGGGTTGGTGGCAACTCAAACATAGCATCCTTTGCTTTTGTGCTCAATTGTATATCTTTCACTTTGCTTGTATCTTGTACTTGGACAATTATCTTGATGTTTATATTAATCATTCAAGTGTTTGATGTTTTGTATGTCATGTCTAAATGTCTTAACTTGTGTTGATTATGGATATTGGAGTAATTGCCTTTGTACATTTCAATTGCAGTGTGATTGTTTGTATCCAAGTTCCGGGTCATTTCATGATAAATTGTTTGACAAATGTTAATAATTGATTGTGTCTTTGTAATATCAACCCTTGATGATTCAATAATGATATTTGACATTTCCGGAGCGTACTTAGTGATTTCTAGACTTTCTTGGCGACCTCACCAACATTCTTGGCGACCTCACCAAAAGTTGGCAACTTGGGACATAAAGCTTTGCGATTTCATGTTCCTGGCGACCTGGTCTTGGCGACCTCCCAAAGCTGGCGACCTCACCAACAGGTTTGGCGACTTCATTATGTTCCTAGCGACTTCAGGCTCATTCTTGGCGATCTCGTCTATCTGATGTCATAAAATACACTAACTTCAATAACATTCTCTTGATTTCAATGCAATCACGACCAGTGCTCTCTCTAGTATAAATAGACACACTAGAATAACCCTAGATAACCTCTTGGAAGGCTGATTTTGAAGATAGAGAGCACTTGTGTGTGAAAACCCTCAAGTTCTTGAGTTTCAGAGGCGAAATCTAAGGATTTCAACAAGCAAACACTATGATTTGATCATGGATTCATGATTTCCGCACTTGAATCTGTATATTGGATGAGTAAAGGCTCAAATCGGTCCTGACAAATGGTATCAGAGCCATTGTTCTTCATGTTCTTGAGTTTTCTCAAAAACTTGAAGAATCACTCATTCAAGTCATCAAATCTAGGTGTTTGTGTGATTCCTTGAACCATTTTGAACGAAATTTCATAAGGAATCTATTGGAATGCTTAGATTTCATCAATAATCACAATAAATGGGTCAATTTTTGAGATTTCCAGATTTACGCGAACACAGAGCATATGTGCTGTGCGTTTCTTTTGAAAAATAAAGTCCATCTTCCACTGATTTTGAGTCAAAATTGAACATGCATACATGTTAGACTCATGATTTAGGGATGATATCAACTTGAATCACTCAAAAACATCAAGTATTGAAGATTTTAGAGCAAAAACTATGTTCTTGGAAGTTTTTTTTATAAGAATCACTGTTTGATCCGATTTCACATAGATTAAGTGGTTTTTGGAGTTTGTTGTAGTTAACAAATCTGTTCCTAAGCAAATTCCTAAGCTATTGGTGCATTAAAAACTTGATTTCGTGAAATTTGATTTTGACCTGGTGATTATGCTCAAGAACATGGCTGGAAAATTTTCTAAGTCTTGAAAATTTGAAAATTTCAAATTTGACTTAATTACTTAATTGATTCAAACTAAGTAAGCTTCATGATGTTTGTTTTGTAGGTTTTGAGCAATTAACCTCAATCTTGCATTCGTTGAAGAAAATCTCTGAATTCTCGACCCGTTTGACCCATTAAGCATTTCTGTGAAGAAACACCACTTGTTTCACCATGTCTGAGTTTACCTCTGCAAATCAAATGTTCCAAGGAAATAACCGGCCTCCTAAATTGCTTGGGGCTGCAAATTATGATGATTGGAAGAAAAAGTTTCAGTGTCACCTTGAGTATGTGGATTATGATCTGTTGACCTTAGTGAAATGTGGTCCTAAGGTGTTTTATGTGGAACCAGTGCCCACTGTTGCTGGAGCTGATCCTCCACCTGCCCAAAGGCGTGTTCCAAAGAAACTTGAGGACTACACTCCTGCTGAACATAACCAAATGAAGGTTGACAAATGTGCTCTTGGGTGCATCAAAATGGCACTGTCTGATGACATTGCTTTTCATTTCAATGAAGCAACCTCTGCTCATGAAATCTGGGTTGCACTTGAGAAAAAGTATGAGGGAAACCTTGAGAGTAAAGAGAGGAGACTGGACTCTCTCAAACTACGTTTCAACACCTTTTCTCACACTGCTGGAGACTCATTTGAGACTCATGTGACAAAGTTCTGCAGACTCATATGTGAAATGCAAAATAACCAAATTCGACCTGAGATGCCAGCCATATCTAAGAAAATTCTGAAGTCACTTCCTCGAGACTTTGCTCCATATGTCATCTACTTGCTTGAAAGCAGTGACTTAGCCACTGTGGACTACATGGATCTTATTGACAAAGTAAGAGGCTATGAAATTGCTGCTATTAAAAGAGATGGAAATTCACTTATGGGGAAAGTTACCAATAAAAGGGCCACTGAGGTTGTTCCAAATGCTGCCTTCGTTGCTCCTAATGAGGCTGACGTCGAATTTCCTTACTTTTTTGGTGGGTCATGCTCTTCTGTTCAAGCTGCTGCTCAAGTTTCTCCTCAACAACCTGTTTTTCAGACTGCCTTCGTTGCTCAACAGCCAGTCACACCTGTGATTCAGTCATCTGCTGCCTACCCATCTGGAACCCCATCTGTTGGCCTGACTGATAAAGATCAGGAGATGTGTAATGCTCTTGTAGCATGCCTGGCTTCCCAAATGTCAGGATGTATTGAGGGCATGTCATTGTGCCAAGAAGACCTTGATCAAATTCCTGCTGATGATCTTGAAGAAATGGATATCAAGTGGCAACTTGGTATGATTGCTGCCCGCACTAGGAAGTTCTTCAAAAAAACTGGGAGGAAAGTTTTCCAATCACAACCTGGTGCCACTATTGGCTTTGACAAATCGAAAGCCCAGTGTTACAACTGTCAAGGTCTGGGACATTTTGCACGTGAGTGTAAGAAGCCAAAACTGAGGCAGATCCCTGTGACATCTGGTGGGAACAATAATTCGAGTCAAAATCAGGGCAACTATTCATATCAGAAGTCACAACCTGCTGGTACTACACACCAGGGTTCCAGTTCCAACTCTGCTAAGCGTGCTGACAACCCAGAGAAAGCACTCGTGTCTCTGAGTGATCCTAACTACACATGGTCCAATCAGACTCAAACATCAGCAAGTGTGGATTATGCATTAATGGTGAATTCATCTGATGAGCCCAAGATTGAGGAAGATTCCTTCTTTGATCCGCTTTATCCGACTGATTTTGCACTCATGGCTGATGTGGATGAAATTTCTGAAGATGATGCTTTTGTGACCAGCACTGTTGAAGGCTCCTCCAAAGTTGAACCTGATGCTGAGCAAAAATCAATAAACCGACAAAAGGATCTCATACCTGATACGCGAAAGAAGTTAATAAATCTGTGGTACATGGATAGTGGCTGTTCCCGGCACATGACAGGTGACAAGGATCTCTTGCATGATGTCAAACTGATATCTGGAGGAGGTTCTGTTGCTTTTGGAGGAAATAGGAAAGGCGGTCAAATAATTGGAACTGGTCACCTAACAAATGGTGAAGTCTCTTTTGAAAAAGTCAACCTCGTGTCAAATCTGCAATTCAATCTGCTGAGCGTCTCGCAGATATGCGACAATAAAATGCCAATGTTCTTCGACGATAGGGAATGCTTCATTCTCAAACCTGGTTTTAAAGTACCTGAAGATCAGATTTTATTCCGGGCAAATCGTAGGGGGAACATATATGCACTAGACATGAATGCTGCAAAGCCAACTAGTTCGGTTGCATGTTTTTTGGCTAAAGCTTCAGAGGAAGATTCAACCTTGTGGCATCGACGAATGGGACATGTTAATTTCCGTAACATGAATCGCCTGGTTAGGGGGAAACATGTTTTTGGGCTGCCTGACAAAGAATTCGTACAAGTCGATAACTGCGTTGCATGCTCGAAGGGAAAACAACACAAAACGTCTCATAAACCGAAGCCGCCTGGAAGAACTACAATAATCCTTCAACAGTTGCACCTGGTTCTCTTTGGACCAGTTAATATCAAGAGTTTAGGGGGAAAATATTTCTGCCTTGTCATCACTGACGATTACTCGAGATATTCCTGGGTATTTTTCTTAAGGGAGAAGTCTGAGACTCTAGGGATACTTAAGGACTTTGTAACACGCATCGAGAACGCAAGCAGAGAAAAAGTTCGAATAATCAGATCTGACAACGGGACGGAGTTTCGGAATCACGTCTTCGACTCGTTTTGCAACGAGAAGGGCATCTCTCGTCAATTTAGCTCTCCCTATACTCCACAACAGAATGGGATTGCTGAAAGAAAGAACCAAACAATAATCGAGTGTGCTCGGACGATGCTCGCTGATTCTAATCTTAAACTGTCTTTTTGGGCAGAAGCACTCAATACTGCCTGCTATGTCCTGAACCGAACTCTTTTGGTCAAACATGCCAACAAGACATCCTTTGAGCTGTTCTCAAAACAAAAACCAGTGTTAAAGCGCTTAAAGCCCTTTGGATATCCTTGTACTGTATTAATTCAGTCTGAGCAGTTAGCTAAATTTGCCCCTCGGGCAGATGAAGGCTATTTTGTTGGATACTCGACGACTTCTGCGGCATATCGGGTGTACAACAAAAGAACTCAGGTTATTATGGAGTCGTGCAACGTCAATTTTAATAAGCACACTCATAATTCCAGAGAACCTGACTCAGATGGCATGTATGACTTAGAGAATTTCACTTCTTCTTTTAACTTTAGTGATTGTGTTGTTTCAGGTGATTCTGAAAGATTACATGGAGTTCCTAGGAATGTGGATGCATCTGTGTTTGAAGGATCTGTTCCAATTACTTCATCAATTCTGGATTCCATCTACTCTGATGTGCTTCCGGATATTTCTTGGAGGAATGAATCAACGAATGCTACCACATCACATGTTACTGCTACATCTGACAACCTGGTTGAAAACCAAATAAATGAAGAAGTCGTTCAGGAGGTTGAACAAAATTTAAATCAAGAAAATCTACAAAATCAAGCAATTCCAGAAAATCAACCTGAGAATGAACCGATCAATAACGATTCAGACTCAGAAGAAAATGTTGTGATTGAATCTGGTGAAACTCCGAGTAATGATGTGCAGATGGGTACCCTAGACCCAAATATCCCAGTTCCGACAGTAGAAGAGACTGGAATTCACAAGAAACATCTTGTTTCAAACATCATCGGTCCTTTAAATAAGAGAGTCACCAGAAGTCAATCAGGGATAATAAACATTGGCTTGCAGGCTGTGCTTCAATTCAAACTTTTGGATGTCTGGAAACTTGTGGACGCTCCTTCTGGTGCAAAGCCTATTCCAGTCAAGTGGATCTTTAAGAATAAAAAGGATGACAGAGGAATAATTATAAGAAATAAAGCTAGACTTGTGGTCAAGGGATATATGCAGATAGATGGGCTTGATTATGATGAAGTCTATGCCCCGGTAGCTCGTCTTGAAGCCATCAGGATTTTCTTGGCTTATGCAGCGTCAAAGAACATAACGGTTTATCAGCTTGACGTGAAGACTGCCTTCCTGTATGGTGAACTAGATGAAGAGGTTTACGTTGATCAACCTCCAGGTTTTGTCAATCCTTCCTTCCCGAATAAGGTGTACAAATTGAAAAGGGCTCTCTATGGACTCCATCAGGCACCAAGGAAGTGGTATGAAACCTTGTCTACCTATCTGTTGGAAAATGGCTACAAGAGAGGGGTGATTGATCAGACGCTATTCATACGGCACGTGGGTGATGATATGCTGCTGGTTCAAGTGTATGTGGACGATATCATCTTCGGATCAACAAATAAAGCTCTTTGTCAAGAGTTCAAGTGTCTTATGGAAAAACGCTTTGAAATGAGTTCAATGGGGGAACTCACATTTTTCCTTGGAATTGAAGTTAAACAGAATAATGAAGGAATCCTAATAAGTCAAGGAAAGTACGTGAAGGAAATGCTGAAAAAGTTTGGATACCACGACTCTAAAGGCTTTTCCACTCCTGTCGAGACTCGTGTCAAGCTTCATTCTGATCTTGAAGGTGAATGTGTCGACGAACACTTGTACAGATCTATGATCGGGTCACTTATGTACCTGACGGCCAGCCGCCCCGACATAATGTTTGCCGTGTGTCTCTGCTCAAGATTTCAATCCAAACCGAAACAGTCACACTTGACGGCTGTGAAACGAATTTTCAGATACCTGAAGTCCAATCCGAAGAGAGGGCTGTGGTATCCCAAGGATGAGCTTTTTGATCTTAGAGGTTTCTCTGATAGTGATTACGGGGGTTGCAACATGGACCGGAAGTCAACCACCGGCGGAGCTCAATTTTTGGGGAACAGATTGGTTTCATGGCAATGCAAGAAACAGTCAACGGTGTCTACCTCGCCAGCCGAAGCAGAATACATTGCTGCAGCTTCCTGCTGTTCTCAAGTTCTCTGGATCCAGAATCAGCTTCTGGACTACGGTTTGAATTTTATGTCCACCCCTATTAACATTGATAATACTGCTGCCATGTTCATTGTTAAGAATCCTGTTCAGCACTCTAAGACCAAACACATAGAGATTAGGCATCACTTTATTAGGGACTGTCATGAGAAAAAGCTGATTACCTTAGTTCATGTTTCCTCTGAGAATCAACTTGCAGATCTCTTCACCAAGGGATTTGATGTTTCTAGGTTTAACTTCCTAGTACAATCAATAGGAATGATTAACTTTGAGTAAGCTCTTCTTTAGGTTCCTTTAGAATAAGTGCCTTAGTCTTAGGTTGTGTCGTTTTAGAGGTATTGTCTCTGTTTGATCCATAACCCACAATAATTTGATCTTGAAAATCCAAAAGGATTTTATTTCTGTTTCAATCTTTCTGACTCCAAGTTGAAAAACCAAAAAGATTTTGTCTTTAAAATTTTGGATGAAAACACAAAAAGATTTTACCTTGTTTTCTATTTTTCAGATCCCAATCATGAAAAACCAAAAAGATTTTATCTTTCAACTTTTTTTTTAAAAATGCAAAAAGATTTTAACTTTAAATTTTCCTTTTCTTGGTCATCCTTCATGACTATAAATAAGATATTTCATAAGAGTCAATCCTATATCCAGAAAATACCAAAAATATTTTTCTTGTTTTATTTTGAGTCTTTGTGTCAGTCGGTCCGGCCTAAACCGACTCACGGTTGAAAAATTAGAGAAAATCACAAAAATTTGCAAAAATAAATAAAAATCACTAAAAATAGAATCGGGTCATTTCAAACAACTTTTGTGAAGACACTTGTTGAATACCTGATGACAAAGTCAAAATCTTGAATTTTTAGTGATGCTTCAATAAATACTGAAAAATTGAAGAAAATTCCAAAAATTTGCAAAAATAAATAAAAATCATGTAAATTAGAATCGAGTAATTCCCAACAACTTTTGTAAAGGAACTTGATGGGTACTTGAGTCTAAGCACAAGATTTTTGCAATTCTGCAATGCTTAAAATAAACTTTGAGAAAGAAAACCAGAAAATTTTGGTTTTGGTTGGGCAAACTATGAGGAACATGATATAATTCTGGTCTTGTGATCTGACCATAGGATATGATCCAATCGATCAGTAATTCTATCATTCGATGTGTCGGTAGGCTCAGCAAAATAAGAATTAGGCAAATCCTGTGATTAAACACTTAAAACCATGAAATTGTGGACTTTAAGTCAAAACAGTTAGCAAAATCCTTTAAATTTGCTCAAGTCTGTGCTAAGTAAGTTAACCAACACACTCGAGTATTTCTTTTGCGGAAAGTGCTGATTTCAAACCATACAATAAGTGTGAAATATCACACATTCCTCATAAGTGTGAATCTTCACACATCCATCAATAAGTGAGAAATATCTCACATCCATCCATTGACCGTGACACATCTGCTGAGGAAACTCTGACCTTGTGTTCACGCGTCCCATCATTATCATTGAAAACATACCGTGACACATCTGCTGAGGAAACTCTGACCTTGTGTTCACGCGTACTGTCATTATCATTGAAAACATTCCGTGACACATCTGCTGAGGAAACTCTGACCTTGTGTTCACGCGAACCAAAAATACTCACCCATCTTGAAATCAGTACTTACCTCTAAAGAAATAGGGGGAAGAAATTCCATATGTGTGTTGTGCATGACTGAAGTGCTAAATAGACAAAGCTAGGATAACTGTTTGACTTTGTGGAATAAGAAGTCAACACAATTGTCATTAAATCAAACTAAAACATGATAAATGACATCACAGTGATTTTGCTGAAAATTGCCTTGCTTGAGCTTAAGTGGATAACAATACCGACAATCTGACTTAGGTTACTGAATCTGAGAGGGAATTTGACTTGTAAGTGTCTGTGATCACGTAATTGACCGGTTTGATTCCTAACATAGTCCAACCATTACCGAGCAAAAATATGCAAAATTAAGCAAATTACTGGAAATTACCAGAAAATAAGGATTTAACGGTGCAAATGAAAGCACTATGCTTTGATATAACCAAATTTGTTATAAAATGTGAATTTGGGTGCTTTGTGCTTAAAAACATCAAGTTTGGGAGAAATTTGTCAAATTTGAGGTCCATTTGCAATTCTAAGTCAAAATCAACCGTTTTGGTAAGTTTGGGCTGGTCTGACTCAAGTTGTTTTGATTCAATAAGGTTTTTGGTCAAGTTTGTGAATTTTTAAAAGTTCTGAGTCAATATGGTGTTTTTAACATGTTATGCACTTAGAAATTTTAAATATTCCCAAATTGCCCTTTATGAGCTCATTTAAAGCTTTTGCAAATCACTAAGTTCTCATTGGAGAATTTTAATGCTTTTGCTTCGGATGTTCTCATTTTTAGTAAATATTTTGACCCTTAAATCAGAAATTTTTCATAAATAACTTGCTGTTAAGTTTTTCCTGTTGGCGATCTCGAGATCATTTTTGGCGATCTCATAAGACCAAGACTCTGGTCTTGGCGATTTTGCCTAAATCCTCTTGGCGATCTCGCCTTCACCAAACCTCTGTTTGGTGATTTTTCATAAAATAAAATAAACCAAGGATAAGCCTTGGCGACCTCGCCTGAAAGGCTTGGTACACCGAGATTCTGTGCTTGGCGATCTCGCCTTAATGTCCTTGGCGTCTCGCCCTAAACGGATTTGCTTTTGGCGATCTCGGTCAATAAACTTGTTAGCGATCTCATAAAGACCAGTTTTTTCTCTTGGCGATCTCGCCTTAACCGTATTTCTAGTTGGCGATCTCATTGTTGGGAGGTTTTTCATTCTTGGCGACTTCGCCTCTTTCTGGTTCCTTTAGCGACCTCGTCCCCTAACAGTCCTTGGCGACTTCGCTTAAATAAAACCCTAGTATTTCTAATCTCGCTATAAATAAAAGGCGGAGGTTCAATTTTTTATTTCTCATTCAAACACAACATAAAACTCAGACCCGTTCTCCCATCTCTCTCGGCGAACCTCCGACGGACCTCAAACTCTCTCCTCCGACCTCGATTCCACCTATCAATCGATCATCTTCAAATCAAGTTCGGTTGATTTGCACACTGTTCTTGAACATAGAGGTTAGCCTTTTGCTAATAAAAAATATTTACATGAAACTGAATCTGGTTCTTCCTCTATTGAACCATAACCCAATCGCGACCGTATGTACTTTGAGTTCTCACTTATGTTATTGGTTTTTACTCAGATTGAAACCTGTTTAGTGCTAGGAATCATTGTGTGCACCATTACAAGGTACCAATTTCGTGTCTTGATTTGATAATTGTGTTTTGGGTTAATTTGTGGTTCAAGAACCGCCCCTGTGAATAAATTTTTGAGGTTTAGGGCTTGCAATTTGTGTTGTTTTGGATTCAAAAGAATTAGAGTTAGACAGTAGTGACATAAACATGTTGATTGATTAAAATTTCAGCTAGTGTTAGGCTATTGCTTTGAATTTGATCATTACAAATGTGTCTACAATATCTCACTATTACTTTCTCTGTTTTTGGATGAATTCTGAAATATGAATGGGATGGATTGAATAATGAGATGTCTTGGTTATGGATGTTTCAAAACATCAATGTGTTGCATTTGGTTGCTTCTAAATGCAATCCGGGCTTCAAAAGCTTCAAAATTTGATGCTAAAACTAGACATGGTCTTAGTTTGACCCGTTAAGGTAATAAGTTGATTTTTGGAACAATTCATGTCAAATTTCTAAAATTTTTGAAAAGAAACAAAATTAATGAGTTTTAGTAAATGAGTTTAAGTCCTAAATGAGATAAACCTGATGTAAATCTCATCATATTGGTTCAACATGGTAAATTTTTCTCAAACTTTATCCGTATGACCAAAATTGGACTTTAAATGGTTTAAACTCATTCCAATAAGAGTCATTTGACTCAAATAACTCTGAGGAATGAAACCCTTGATGTGAAATGGTAACATTGGTCGCTTTCATGTTGCTTTAAGAATAAAATTGACCAAATAATGCAACATAAAGGCTACTTATGACCATTTTATTGGGTTTCTCCTTCTCAATTGAAATTCACTGGATATGCAACCTAACTTGTTAAAATAAGTCAAGTTGAGGACTTCATAATTGTCTAACATAGGTTTGAACTTAATTTAGGACAAATCTGCAATGTTTAACTTGTCTTGACTTGGTTTTTGATGAATGCTTGCATAGTTGACTTTTTAAGTCAAATCTGGTGTATTTCACTCCTGTTTAATGATTCTGACCCTATTTTGGCTGTGTGTGGCTATCAATCAATTGTTTAACAAATTTTGCCTGATTTAATAACAGATTCTGCCTGAAACACTCCAAGATCTTCTCATCTCTTTCATTGATCTTAGCTCAGTTTTAGATCATCAAAGAGGTATGTTTCATGAATTTTGGCAATGTTTGATACACAATTATTAAGCTACACAGGGGCAAATTCATTAAACTCTTCAAATCTACTTGAATAACATTAGTCAAATTCCTAATCTGTGTATGATTGATCACAAACAGGACTTGAACCTGTTGATTTCTTGACATTTCTCATTTAGATCTTAGTAAACTCTAGATCTTCGTTGAGGTATGTCTTCTGATCTCAAAATAAATAATTAGATATTTGATTCTTGTCTATTCAAGTGGTTTGTTCTACTTACCGCTTATGCAATAAACTCAATAAATCTCATGAAATATGACTTTGCATGTTAGATTTCTGAAATTGTGTATGGTTCACAAACATGCTTGATTTAATGAAATGACATGCATATTAGTCATTGTTTTATGATTCTTTATCTTTTATTCTGAATAAATAGTTAGGTTAGGAACTATTGAAGCTCATATCACACTTATAAGGAAATAAATGCTAGCAAGGTTAGAATTTAGGGCTGATTGATCCTATTTGTCTCTGACCTTGATGTTGATGCTCATGTTAGATATTGAATGCTTCTTGTTCTTTTACTTGACTTTATTTGACTTTGGTTATGAGATTTAAGCATGTTAAAACTTCATGCATATATTCTGATTCATCATTTGACATCTTGTATATGCTTAAGTGATATGGTTCATCTTGGCTCTACACAAGTAGTTAAATAGAATATATGTGTGGGTTTTTTGTCTAAAATTGCTCTAATCATGTTGGATTAGGAAAACTTGGTTCAGGAATCTTGTTTGACACCAAAATCAATAAATCAAATTCATGAAAAACTTAAGTTTAGGGGGAATCACTTCTTGATTCCTTCTAAAGCTTATGAGTCATTTGTGTCAAATGTTGACTTTTTCACAAAAGTCCACTCTTCTGAGTAAAAATTTTGAACAAATTTCTCACCATCTATCATAATCTGTCATTACTTGTGTTTTTTCATCAAATAAACGTCAAAAGGCATTCTTGAGTCAAAGATTCACCTTGTCCTTCGCCAAAGTCAACATCTTACAATAAAAGTTAACATTTCAAGGGAAATTACAAGAGTTTGGGTAAAATTTCACTAATGTAAACCTGTTGAACAAAATTGATTGTATTTTGAAGAAATTTGAGCCTATGCCTTAAGTGAATTTCTTTTATATCTTTGTAGGTTAATTTAAAAAGCTCTGTCACTATCACGAATTTAGTGTGACATGACATTCATTTTAACTTATCAAATATGATGTAATCATGTTGTTTCTTATGTGCAGATGGCTCCCAGACAGGAAAGAGCAGCCAATGCCCCTCTGGATTTCTCAAAATCTCACAATCATTACTGTGAAATCAACAGAAACTGGACTAATGCCGGTCGTTATGAACAAGCATTCAGAATCCTAGAAAACTCAAACTGGATCACAAGTATCCGGTTGGAGCCTGTCATAAGCTCAGGAATAATAAATGACTTCTGGAACAACGCACACACGTTTGTGGCTGATAATGGTTCCAAGTCCATTAGATCATTGATTCAAAGGCAGTATGTTGAAATAAATGAAGAACGAGTCAGAGAAGTGCTGGAACTAAATGACGCACTCTGCCCCATTTCTTTTCCTAGAGAAGAATGGAAAGATACACTTCTCATGATGGGATATCAAGGGAATCTCTCGGTGAATTCGAAAGAAAAGATTAAGAAGACTCTGTTCCCAGATAATTAGCGATGTATCATCACCTTTTTCATATCTGCTTTCGCTCCAAGAAAGTCAGGAACTGATGACTTTGTTGAAGAAACAGCGTGGGCTCTACATGGTTTAGCCTCCGGTGCTGGCTTCAATCTTTCAAGGCAAATAATCGAATGGATGAACTACAACCTTCACCCAATTAGAAAGTCTGAGAAATTTCTGATGTATCCCAGATTCATACAAGCCATCCTTGATCGTTACTACCCGAACTTTTAGAAGACAGAACCACACTTGGTTCCTAGGAGGATGATATCTGGTTCTTACACTCGGTACCAGATTGGTCATTATGATGGACACGAAGTTCTGTTTTTCCCAAATATGATTGAGGGAATTGATGTTGATGATGACATGGATGAAGATCAAGAAAATGCTGATGCCAATGCTGAAATGGCAGATGTAAATGCTGTTGAACCTGACAATAATGCAGAGAATCTTCAAAATAATCCTGATGCTGATATGGAAGATATTAATGCTGATGATCCTAATAATGATGCAGCAAATCTCCAAGAGTTTCAACAAATCAATTCTCCAATTCATAATGACCCTGTCATCTGAGCCTGAAGACAGAGCCTCATCCAAAGGTGCATCCGAATCAGACAAGTCAGGAGATGAAGATGAAGGGTCTGATAGTGAAGATGATGCTTCTGGAAATAATGAAAGAGGTAACTCAAATGCTTCTGTTTCCAAACCTGAATCAGGGTCAAGGTTCCAACCTGGATCAGAATCAGGTTCTAATTCTACTAGTTCAGATGCTAGGGGTCCTAAAAAGAAGAAACTGAAAACAAGAGAAAAAGCTAAAGTTAGTGAACCAGATTCTCACCAAATAAAGTTAGTGAACCAGAATCAGGTTCTAATTCAAGTCAAAAGAAGCTAAAGAAAATAAAGTCAAGGCCGACTCAAGATGACTTCTCACCAAATCATTCAAAATCTGATTCACCTGAACCAGATTCAGCATCATTTTTGTTTGAGGGTCATATTAAACCACACCACAATAGAGAGTCTAGATCCAAGTATGCTCAGGAAAGAAATAAACTTGAAATAAGAAGAGGGCCAATTTCTGGATCTGGAACTGGTGCTGCTAATCAATCTGCAGCACAACATGAACCAGTAGACGTTGAGCAACAAAAGGCTCAATCTGCTCCCATCACCACCACTGAAGCTACAGTTCAAGAAATTAACGCCTCTGCTGAAATCAACATCACAAGCTTGGAACCGGTAACTCAAGTTGAGACTCAGCTCATTTCAACTGCTTCAGCTCAAGAAGCGGTCTTGGAGCAAAATCTTGACGTCTCTAACATTTCCTCTGACGACAAGCTTAAAGAAGCAAATAACAGAATAAAAGAACAAGATCAAGAGCTTCTTAAAGCCAATGAGAAAATAAGAGAGCAAGCAGAAGAAATTGAAAGACTGAAAAAGCTATTGGCTGAAGCTCTCCAAAATAATCAAATTACCAGAACCAATGATGATGAAGCTGGTGGTAGTGGAAGTGTAATCAAGGTGACGATCGGATGTTGGATCAGCCTCCCTCAACAGAAGACACTCAACAAAATAAAGAACCAAATCCTAGCCAGCCTGGCAAAGCTTCTGATGCAATAACTCTTACCGTTGACACAGAACAAGATATAGATGACACTCATCTTGCTGATTTTCAATCTGATGACAACGAATCTTCCGAACCTGATGTTGACATTTCCTATGGTGACACCTTTCTGAATGATGAACTGAACGATGAAGAGGAAGAGGAAATTTATCAATCCGTAATAAGCTTAGTGCCACCTCCTGAGATATCAAACTTCCAAGATTCTTAATGGCTGCATTTGAAGCAAACCAATCGTCTTCAGGAGAGGTACTTGCTTTAACCATGGGTGAACCTAATGAACCTCCTGTCATACCTGAAGTTTCATTGCAACTTTAGTTGGCTCCTCTAGTACAACAGCCAATAAGCATTGTTATGCCTGAAGCTGCTATATCTGAGATTTCTGAACAGCTGAAACACTTACACGTTGAAAGTGAGTTTCTAGATCTTGGAAGAACTGCATTTCGAGAATTCTATGCAAACACCTTGGCTACTGATCCAAGTAGCAGAAGTGGTGTGATTGTCACTGAGGGAACCATTGAAGCCGGAGAAACCTTGGAAATTCAACCTCTCAGCATAATTCCAGATGAGATTTTCAATGATAAAAGTTTGGCTGAGCGTCTAAATAACCTTATTTATGACTCCAGTGCAACAAATTTCATAAACTTGGAATTCACTACTGATGATGAGTATGACGAGGAGATAATTTATGAGATCAAAGATGAACCGGTTGAGTTTACTTCTCCAATTCATTCTAGATCTGAGCCAGTGGAAAGCGAACCTCAAAATATAGACGGTGCTATCGGATCATCAATTTCTTCACCAGTTCTGTAGGGATATGATCATGTAATAGTAAGCATATGTCCGGAAATTATTTAAGCCTACGGGGTCACACGTCTCGACACTATTGTATTTGTATTAATTAATTAGTTAATTAATATTTATCACGAATAATTAACGAGGATTCATTAAAACTAACGGTTAATTGTTAACGGGTGTTAGTTGTAAATTAAAGAGAGTTGTAATTGGATTACAATTAGGAAAGGCTTTGGGATAGGGCTTTAGGGCCGATTTCGGTTAGGGGTCCCCATCCCAATCTCTATCTTGTTTTCCAAGTTTCCTAAACCTATAAATAAACCTTATGGGTTTAGGGTTTATGTGTTGCACATACTTGGAAAGGAAAAAAACCCTAAATCTCTCTCTCCTTCTCTCTCGTTTACGGCAAAGGAAAACGAATCTTAGGGGTTCGGTTTTTCTTGTGGTTCGACCAAGCCATCATCAACAAGAGGTGTTCGTGATCAAGTACTAGCATACGTACATCGGTGTGTCGTGTGTGCGAACGTAGAGGGATTTGCTTTAAATCCTAAAGATTCTTCTCTTGCCGAGCTAAAAAGGTACACGTTCTTTATCCGGTTAGTTAGATTAATTCATAGGATTTATTCCGCTGTGTACTCGTGTTTAATTGATAATTGTTATATAACCCAACAGTGGTATCACGAGCCACCTATGATTTTAATTAATTACCGGTAATAAAAACTTGAAGGGGGGTAATCAAGATTCTAGCTTTTCGATCCAATCAAAATCGGTTTTACAATTGGCTAAAATCGGATTCCGCAAACTTGTTAAAATCGCAAACCCTAATCAATCGTAAATAGTTTACGATCGATCGTCTGTTTCCGATCGGAAACCCTAAGGTTCCGATCGTAAACCTTTGTTTACGACCCATTTGATGCAAAATCGTAAACCCAAGGTCGGCGGCTGTTTCCGAATCAGAAACCCTATGTTTCCTATCGTAAACCTTGTTTACGACATGTTGATGCAAGATCGTAAACCCCTTCTGATAGGAATCGTTAACCCCGATCGTAAACCCTTGTTTACGATCGGAAACCCTAATTCCGATCGTAATCTTCTAATTGGATCGAAAACCTCTAGCCAAATCGGAAACCCTAATTTTAGGTCTAAAATTCGATTCTTGTGATCTAAAAATCAAGAACCCAAGTTTTTATTAATTGTTTAAACAATATGTTGTACCTTATTTTAAATGTTAAAAGGAAGTAAAAACCATGAAGTTTCATGCAAATCGTTCATGGTTATTACTTATATCAAAGAGAAGTAAAACTAAAATTATGTTAGAGAATTAGAAACCCTAAGATTATGTGATTATTAGTAATAATTGCGACATAATAAAAGGTTTTATAGCAAATTTGTTTTATGAAAATCGAAGTTTGCTTAAATATCTATTGAAATATGATTTTGTTCATAAAATAAAATTTGTGTCCTAAAACTCAAAAGAAACACCGGCTCACCCATTTGAACACACTCTAAGAGAGGTATAAGTCGGGTCGCCATGCTTCCCTAAAGTGGGTAGGTTTTTAATTGCAAAGTGCAAACCTCACCCCTACGCTTCTTTGTGTGTTGCAAATGGAGCTACCGAGCTCTTTTGATTTGGATGACAAACTAAGAATTTTATAAACACATTATGTGATGAAGGTGTGCATGAACCTTCACACATAACATTTTTGATCACACATCAAAATTGTTTTGACCCAAACCAAACTTAAGTCTTTGCCATCCACCTTGAAAAGGACACTTGTGGATGTCATCTTACTCATTGGTACGCAATGGTAAAATGGCATTTACATGGCAAATTCCCACTCATTGGTACACAATGGTGGACAATTTGTGTGTTCTTAGTTGGACGACTTAAAGCGAGCTAGGCGGTGAGACCCTTAGCCCGTGGCAAAAGATGGGATGAAACATGAATACAAATCACTTGGTGCAAGTTGTAGGTCCCATAAAATCTAGGAATTGTATTTGGAATACAATCATTGATCGTCACTTACCTTTTGAATGAATCATTTCTAGCAGATCAACTGATGAAATGAGGGCATGTCATTAGGATCCTAACCTTAATAAGCTTAATTGTTTAAAAGTGTTTAAACATTGGGTAATTAAATTTATTAAGGAATACAATATCGAAAATACTGATTTTTGAACTTAATCTGTTTTCTAGATGGCAACAAACCCTCCTCAAAACAATGTTGGTCATGCTTTTCGTCAAATGTTTGAAAGAGAAAAGCTGAATGGATCTAACTTCAATGACTGGTACTGTCAACTGAGGATTGTCCTTAGAGTTGAACGGAGGACCGATTTCCTTGAAAATCATTGGCCAACCGAGCCAGCTGCTAATGCTTCTGATCAAGAGAAAGCGTTCTACAATGCAGAGTATAGCAGATACGATGAGGTTGCTTGCATGATGATCTCGAGTATGCCTCCCGATCTTCAGAAGCAATACGAATTTCATACACCTTGTGATATGATCAAAGAGCTAAAGAAGATGTATGAAAAACAAGCTGGTGTTGAATTGCTCGACCTAGTTGTGGAACTCCACGACTTGAAGCTTGAAACTGGTAAATCGGTCAGTAGTCATGTGCTCAAGATGAAGAGCTACTTTGACAAATTGGAATCGCTCAATTATGGGTTTAATCAGGCTGTGGCAGTTGGCATGATCCTCAAATCTCTTACGAAGGATTTTGAGGGTTTTGTGCGCAACTACAACATGCATAGTATGACTAAGACTATACCTGAGCTTCATGCTATGCTTGTCGAGTATGAAAAAACGATTCCTAAGAAGGCCACTAAAACACCCCAAGTTCTTATGATCAAGGGGGGAAAGATCCAAAAGGCTAAACAACCGCAAAAGGCGAAGGGCAAGAATGATGGTAAGGGAAAAGGCAAGGCAGTTGCGTTTGTCCCTAAAACTAAGCAAACCCCTCCGGCCGCAAAAGAGCATCCGGCTAAGGACCATATCTGTTACCATTGTGGTGAAGTTGGACACTGGAAGAGGAACTGTCCTACCTATCTAGCTGAGTTGATGAAGAAGAGAAAGAATACTAGTGGGACTAGTACTTCAGGTATCTTCACAATTGAATTATTTTCCTTTCTAAGTGTGATTCATGGGTGTATGACACCGGCTGTGGAACTCACATCTGTAATTCGTTACAGGGTCTTAGAAAGAGGAGGAAACTGAAGCCTGGGGCTTTGCAGTTGTACGTGGGAAATGGTTTGCCAGCAGCTGTGGAAGCTATAGGAGAATATCATTTAATTCTGCCTTCTGGGTTAAATATTGTGTTAGACAATTGTCATTATGCACCTTCTATCACTAGAGGTGTTATTTCAGTTTCTTTGTTGAAGAACCAAGGATTTATTAATGCATTTAATAATATCGATATTTCAGTTTCTAAAAATAATGTTCATTATTTTGATGCTATTCCTTGTGATGGCATTTATGAAATTGATATGCGTGGTTGTGTTTCAAATAATTCAATGTTCACTGTTAGCAAACGAGCCAAAACTAGTTTGGACTCTACCTATCTTTGGCACTTTCGTCTTGCCCATGTTAGCAAAAACCGCATTGAAAGACTTCAACGTGAAGGGATCTTACAATCAAGTGATGAATCATTTGAAAGATGCGTTTCCTGTATCTGAGGAAAGATGACAAGAAAATCCTTTCCGAACAAGCCGCAAAGGGCTAAAGACCTACTTGGACTCATTCGTACTGATGTTTGTGGCCCATTTAGGCATGTGTCAAGAAAAGGTGCTAGCTACTTCGTGACCTTCACGGATGATTTCAGCCGTTATGGTTATGTTTACATGGTTAAACATAAACATGAAGTGTTTGAAACATTCAAAGAGTACAAGAACGAAGTAGAAAATCAACTCGGTAAGACCATCAAGATCCTTCGATCGGATCGTGGTGGAGAATACTTAAGCCAAGAGTTTAAGGATTATCTTAAAGCGTGTGGAATTGTCCAACAGCTTACTCCTCCTTATACTCCTCAGCATAATGGAGTGTCTGAGAGGAGGAATCGTACCTTACTAGAGATGGTGAGGTCGATGATGAACCTTACAACTCTCCCAATATCATTTTGGTAATTTGCTCTAGAAACCGCTGTACGCGTTCTAAATATGGTTCCAACCAAGAAGGTTGAAAAGACACCATATCAATTATGGCATGGAGAAGTCCCTGTGTTGTCTTACTTAAGAGTCTGGGGATGTGAGGCACTTGTGAAGCGTGATACGCCTGACAAACTACAACCCAGGACCACTAAGTGCATCTTCGTGGGATACCCAAAGGAAACAATGGGTTACTACTTTTACAATCCTTCCGAAAACACTGTTCGTGTTGCTCGATATGCTGAATTCTTTGAAAAGAATTTTATAGCTCAAGAGAACAGTGGGAGAATTGTAGAACTATTAGAAGATGTGTCACCTTCTGAAACAACTAGCAATCATCAACTTGGGGGGGGGGGGAATGTTCAAAGTGATGAACCTCAAGTCGATGATGTTGCGATTCCACTTCGTAGATCCGAAAGGGTCGTACGTAATCCGGATAGATGGATTGGTCTAGTCGAATCCGAGGATAACGTATCAGGAGATCTCAATGAGCCTCCGAATTTCAAAGCTGCATTATCAGATCCGGAATCTGACAAATGGCTTGAAGCTGCGAAAGTGGAAATGAAATCCATGCAAGATAACCACGTTTGGACCCTGGTGGATCTTCCTCCTAACGCAAGAACCGTTGGGAGTAAATGGCTCTTCAAGAAGAAGACCGACATGGATGGAAATGTACACACCTATAAAGCTCGTCTCGTGGCAAAAGCTTATACTCAACGGTTTGGCGCTGACTATGATGAGACCTTTTCACCAGTAGCAGACATTAGAGCTATTAGGATTCTCTTAGCCATAGCAACGTACTATGACTTTGAGATATGGCAAATGGATGTTAAGACTGCCTTCTTAAATGGTTACTTGGATGAAGAAGTCTATATGGATCAACCTGAAGGGTTCATTGATCCAAAACATCCCAACCAAGTATGCAAGCTTCAAAGGTCCATTTATGGACTAAAGCAAGCATCGAGGAGTTAGAATAAACGGTTTGATGAAGAAATCAAAAAGTTTGGTTTCGTTCAGAATCCCGATGAGCCATGTGTATATCGCAAAGCTAGTGGGAGTAATGTTACTTTCCTTGTCTTATATGTAGATGACATATTGATAATAGGAAAACACGTTCCAATGTTGCAAGATGTAAAATCCCATCTTGGATAGTGTTTTGCCATGAAAGACTTGGGAGACGCAGCATTCATTCTTGGAATCAAGATCTATAGAGATAGAACTAAGCGGCTGATTGGACTAAGTCAAAGTGCTTATATTGATAAGATCTTGAAGCGATTCAAGATGGAGAATTCCAAGCGTGGTATAGTACCTATGCAGGAAGGACTTGGTCTATCGGTCAAACAAGGTGCTTCTACACCTGATGAGGTGAAGCGTATGCAAAGAGTCCCTTATGCTTCGGCTGTAGGCTCTATAATGTATGCGGTGAGATGCACTAGACCTGATATAGCGTTTGCGCAAAATATCGTTAGCCGATTTCAACAGAATCCAGGTGAAAGTCACTGGACTGCTGTTAAGACCATTCTCAAGTACCTACGGGCTACTAGAGATTTGTTTTTGGTGTATGGGGGAAATCCAGATCAAGAGCTCAAAGTGACCGGATACTGTGATGCTGGATTTCAGACTGATAGAGATGACACGAAGTCTCAGTCTGGGTACGTCTTCGTTCTCAATGGAGGCACTGTGGATTGGAAGAGCAAGAAACAAACCACAGTTGCTATGTCTGCAACAAAGTCTGAGTACATTGCTGCGTCAGAGGCTGCAATGGAGGCTGTCTGGATAAGGAAGTCTATTAGTGGGCTTGACATTGTCCCCACAAGTAACTTGCCTATCGACATGTACTGCGATAACTCGGGTGCATTAATCATCGCCAAAGAACCCGGAGTTCAGAAGGGCGCCAGACACTATGCCAGGAGATATCACTATGTTCGTGAGCAGATCGAACTAGGGAGCAGATCGAACTAGGTGAAATCAGATTACTCAAAGTTCACACAGATATTAACTTAGCTGATCCTTTCACGAAAGCTTTGTCGAGGCCGAAGCTTGAAAGGCATGCCGAGGGCATGGGACTTAAATTAGCTAGTTAAATCATGTATGTCTGATGTTCGGTATTTGGATAAGGGATGTTAAACAATTTCTATTTATATAATGAAATAAAGTACTTGATATGTTTGATGTCATTTAATAGTAAATTGTGTCCTATATTTGCATGTTTAATCCTTGAGTACTTGTCAAGTATTCTAAATTGTCCATTTTCGATTAACTATATGGGAATATAGTTAAACTAAGACAAAATCTGAGTGATTGGTTAGAATGGTCCCACCAAACTCACATGGTGTTCATTGGATGCATACTGGACTGACCCACTAACGAATTGTCACTTTATGGATCGGCGTCATTAAGTGAAATTCGTAAATGGTTGCTTTACTTATCCTTAGACTTGAGATACAAGCAGGTCATGCATGTATGGATTGCACCTACTTGATATAGGTCTAACTATCCTGAATAAGGTAGTACAAAAGGGCTATTTTCAGTAAGTGTAGTGAAGTATGTGACTGGACACGTGTAGTCAAGAGGATTTGTTCCTTCAGCTTAAAAGTTGAAGCAGATACCACTGGGCCCCTCATTGGACTAATTAAGATGTTTGCATGGCCGTGCCCAAATGAAATCTAGAGATGTCTCGATTTGTAATTTGGTAATCTTAAGTTAGTTGTGAGAATGAGAAACAGAATCGTTAAAGTATGAAATGACTTGATCCATATTCATATTTAACACGGTAGCGGTAACAAAGGGATAGTAAATGACTGTACCATTTAAATACACTTTGAGAAACTGTACTTAAATATTTCTGGGAGCATTGGCGTGTTGCTAGACGCTAACCAATGTTATTACCTTTACTATTGCAAGCTCAAGTGGGAGCTGTAGGGATATGATCATGTAATAGTAAGCATATGTCCGGAAATTATTTAAGCCTGCGGGGTCACACGTCTCGACACTAATGTATTTGTATTAATTAATTAGTTAATTAATATTTATCACGAATAATTAACGAGGATTCGTTAAAACTAACGGTTAATTGTTAACGGGTGTTAGTTGTAAATTAAAGAGAGTTGTAATTGGATTACAATTAGGAAAGGCTTTGGGATAGGGCTTTAGGGCCGATTTCGGTTAGGGGTCCCCATCCCAATCCCTATCTGGTTTTCCAAGTTTCCTAAACCTATAAGTAAACCTTATGGGTTTAGGGTTTATGTGTTGCACATACTTGGAAAGGAAAAAAACCCTAAATGTCACACCCCCAAATTAACCACTAACGGAGTTTATACCGTTAAGGGGTGCGACCAGAACAGGACCACAACCATTAGTTACAAATACTAAACGAATCAGAGTTAGTCCAAAGATATATCATAAAAAAAAAAACAATCTCAAGTTACGCAGCGGAACAAAATATCATCTTAGCACTAACCACGTGCTTTACAAATCAGTGTACTAAATTCCCAATTTAGTTTAATTAAAATAAAAGTCTTCATGTGCCATGCCAACCCGCTCCGGATACTCCTTAGCGATCTGCAAAAGTTTAAACCACGCAGTGTCAACCTAACGGTTGATGAGTTCACAGTGGGCTTGTCACGCAGTGGCCCGGTCTAATAATCATAATCGTGTCAACATGTACTTATGTAATATTTGTTTGTGAAAAGCAATGCTTTGCGATATTCAAAATCGTAGTATTGTGGTTTAAAAAAGATATTGTCCGTAACCTACGTTATCGGGTATGTACTAGTTTTGTATAGTTAAAGTGCTCAACCGATATCGCGGGTAGCTAATCCGTTGTTCCATGCACTAAGGAAGTTTGTACCAAAGCTGACCATAAATTATTGTAGTGGCCGTGCCATCAGTACTGCGGACCTATGTCATCGCGGTTTTGCCTCCCCCGTGTCCTCTCGGGATCACGGTCAGATAGGCTGATATTGTACCTCCGTGCACTCCCCGTGCCACGGGACGGAGTTTGTCAAACTCCAGTAGATCTACCCAACATCCCCTCGCTTTACAATTAATGATACAATTTATTTGAGGACTTTTAAGTTTCAAGGCATCCTTAGAAATCATGTGATATCATGTGGTTTAGACTTTAACCTACGCTAGCCATATTAAAAAGGTTTACCGGATTCTCACGAATCTCAAAAATGTTTTCAGTTTCATTTCAGAAATAGTTGTTTAAGTAATTCACAAGTGCTTCCCATAAAGCACTTCAGGTTCGTCAAGTGGGTGCCGAGCACTCCAAGTTTTCAGGTTCATCAGGGAGGTGCATAGCACTCATAAGGTTGTCAGCATTGTTTTTTTCATTTAGTTATTCGTTGTGACCCAAACGGGTTCACAGAAATCGGGTTAGTGACACTCACCTTGGGTTGCACTGCTACACTTGTTAATAATCCAAGTATGCTTAATGAAGACCTATGAACACGTTTAGGTCTTAAGTATTAGTTTTGTGTCTAATCTTCACTTAACGTCACTATGGCCCATAACATAGCTCGTTGAAACTATGACTCGACATAACGACACACGACACCGATGGTTGATCATAAACAAGGGTTCATATACATCAGAAATCAAGGCATGTATCATCATGGCATAATCATGTAAGTCATGGCATAACATTCAAGCAAATTGCACAAGTTTGGATTTTGGTCTCAGTTTCGCTAGCAGTTTTGCTAGACAGTTTCGCTGTGTGCACGGGCAGCACTTTCGCTAGACAATACCCGATGACACAGTTTCGCTAGGCTAGTTTCGCTCGAAACTGTTGGCACAGTTTCGCTAGCCTAGTTTCGCCCGAAACTGGTTTGAACTTTCGTTCAAGGAATTTCGCTCGGTAGATTCGCTCGAGCTGGTCTGATTGGTTTACCCGGCGACACTATAGTTTCGCTCCATATTGCCGCTGGTTGAAGATATGCATAATTTCGCTGGACAGTTTCGCCTAGAGAACAAGGTAGTTTCGCTGGTCGCGAAAAACATACGGATTAGCCTAAAAATCAACCTAACAGCTTCCATACTTCATGCAATTCATTGTTTAGCATACATAGGCATTTATCAACATCAAACAACAAGTTTTAACACCTTATTCATGCATATTCATCATCAAATCACCAAAATGCATTTAAAACCCTAAAATGACCTGAATAGCATAAATCTTTATCATGGATCAGTTTCACACGTAAAGTTATCAACTTTATGGTAGATCTAGCATTCCTAAGCATTCCTACAGAAGATCTAATGATAACACAGAGATTTAGGCATGCTTTATGAAGAAACACATAGAAAAGCATAAAAATGGTGGTTTTGGGACTCACGGTTGATCTAGGATCGATGGATGATCTTCACAACTCGAGGTGATGGCTGATTCTTGATGGTTCTTGGTTGGAATCAGCTGGTCCAGAAGTTTCAGGAGAGTGTGTGTGTTTTTGTGTGAAATGAGGCAAATAGGTGAGCTAGGGTTTATTAAGATTATTTATATCAGAGGCTAGTTTCGCTGGCAGTTTCGCTGGCCTGGCGAAACTGGCTCTGATCACGAGTGAGCCAACAGACTGCCGGCGACTAGTTTCGCCCGGTAGTTTCGTTGGTTACCAAAAGTGGTCAATTTCACATTCTAAGCAAGATAAACACGATTCATAAATTGTCATGCTATTCACAATACTAACTCATGTATTTAAATCACATTGCACATAATGACAACAACAAATGAACACATAGCACATATGGACGGGTTCGGTGATCAACCAAAAGTCGTGGACGTATTCGGCCTAGTTAAGCATTAGTTACTATGTTAACACTTATAACGTAACTAACGGAATTCTCTAACGGAAGTAAACCTTGAAATTCTCGGATGTCACATCATCCCCTTGTAATTGGAATTTTCTTCCCGAAAATTATTCTTGCGTCGTAACCATTGCAGCCTCGGCTGTCGTTGTTGCTGTATTTGCTGGGGAAAGAAAGCAAAAGTTTTAGGGTCGCCACATCCTCCTCCTGTTAAAGGAATTTTGGTCCCCAAAATTAAATCATACCTTGAGTTTCCGTGGACGTTTTCTCAAACAGGTGAGGATACTTCTTCTTCATCTGATCCTCTCGTTCCCAACTATATTCTGGTCCACGTCTTGAGTTCCATCGAACCTTGACGATCGGAATCTTGCTACGTTTGAGGGCTTTCTCCTCGCGTCCCATGATTTCTACCGGTTGCTCAATAAATCTCAAATGTTCATCAATTTCCAATTCCTCCAACGGAATTATTTCAGTGTCTTCAGCCAGACATTTCTTTAAGTTAGAAACGTGAAACACGTTGTGAACTCCATCGAGCTCTGCAGGGAGTCGTAATCGGTAGGCCACCGGGCCTACTTCCCCAATGATTTCAAAAGGACCGATGTAGCGAGGATTTAATCACTTTGTCGCCTACCTCGAACTTCAAAGGTTTACGGCGTTTATCGGCATAGCTCTTTTGTCTGTCACGTGCTGCGGCTATCCGCTTTCTGATCTGAATAATCCGTTCAGTTGTATCATGAATGAGCTCTGGTCCGGTGAGTCCCTTCTCACCCGTTTCGGCCCAACACACGGGCGATCTACATTTTCTGCCATAAAGAGCTTCAAAAGGTGCAGCACCGATGCTCGAATGATAACTGTTGTTGTAGGAGAACTCCACCAACGGAAGATGAGCTTCCCAGTCTTTACCAAAGTCGAGAACGCAAGCTCGGAGCATGTCTTCTAAAGTCTGAATAGTTCGTTCCGTCTGACCATCGGTCTGCGGGTGATAGGCTGTGCTCATATCCAGTCTGGTTCCCAATGCTTCCTGCATAGATTGCCATAGCCGAGAAGTAAATCGGGGATCTCGATCGGAGATAATAGTCTTAGGCACTCCGTGACGTGCCACAATTCGGTCAATGTACAGCTTCGTTAACTTATCCATATTATCAGTTTCTTTCATTGGAATGAAGTGTGCAGATTTGGTTAATCGATCGATGATAACCCAAATCGCATCCGGTCGATTCGATCGATGAGGTAATCCCGTTACAAAATCCATGGAGATATCCTCCCATTTCCATTCTGGGATCTTTGGTTGTTGCAATAGCCCAGAAGGCTTTTGGTACTCGATCTTAACTCTTGAGCACGTTAAACACTTAGCCACATATTGCGCGATGTCGGCTTTCATATTCGGCCACCAATACAAACCCTTCAAATCTTGGTACAATTTATCCGATTCAGGGTGCACCGAATACCTTGATTTGTGAGCCTCGTCCATCACGAGCTCACGAAGATTTCCAAGTAAAGGAACCCAAATTCTGTCATTATAATACCTGAGTCCGTCGGATTTTATTTCAGAGTTACCATCTACCCCTCGCAGTGCTTCAGCTGCGAAGTTTTCTTCTTTTAGAGCTTCTTGTTGGGCATCGCGGATCCGATCCGGCAATCCCGTGTGGATGGTAAGTTGCAGCGCTCGTACTCGTCGAGGCTTCTCATACTCCTTCCGACTTAATGCATCAGCCACAACATTGGCTTTTCCTGGGTGATATTTGATTGCTAAGTCATAATCATTCAATAGCTCGACCCACCTTCGTTGTCGCATGTTGAGATCCTTCTGATTAAAGATGTGTTGTAAGTTCTTGTGGTCGGTAAATATTGTGCACTTTGTTCCGTAGAGGTAATGTCTCCAAATCTTGAGTGCATGAATAACGGCTCCCAATTCCAAATCATGCGTTGTATAATTCTTTTCAGTATCCTTCAGTTGCCTGGACCCATAGGCAATCACCTTATCCCGTTGCATCAACACGCAACCGAGTCCTTGGATGGATGCATCACAGTAGACTACAAAGTCGTCAACCCCATCGGGTAACGTAAGAATCGGAGCTGAACATAACATATCTTTAAGAGTTTGAAACGCGCGTTCTTCTTTTTCACCCCATCTATATTGCACTCCTTTGTGCGTTAAAGCTGTTAAGGGTTGAGCCAATTGCGAGAAACCCTTAATGAACCTTCGGTAATATCCGGCAAGTCCCAAAAATTGTCGGATTTCGGTCGGCGCTCTTGGAGTAGGCCAATTCTTGATAGCTTCCACTTTAGCTGGGTCGACATGAATTCCATTCTGATCAACAATGTGTCCAAGAAACTGGACTTCGCGAATCTAAAAATCGCATTTCGAAAACTTGGCGTAAAGCTGTTCCTTGCGGAGCAATTCCAAGATAAGTCGCAGGTGCTCCTCGTGTTCCTCCTTTGTCTTGGAGTAGATCAAAATATCATCAATGAAAACTATCACAAACTTATCGAGGTACGGCTTGCACACTCGATTCATCAGATCCATAAATACGGCAGGCGCATTAGTTAGCCCAAACGGCATAACCAGGAATTCGTAGTGACCATACCGAGTTCTGAAAGCAGTCTTGGGGACATCCTCATCTCGAACGCGAAGCTGGTGATATCCAGACCGTAGATCAATCTTTGAGAAGTAGCTCGAACCTTGCAGTTGATCGAAGAGATCGTCGATTCGAGGAAGCGGATATCGATTCTTGATCGTAACTTTGTTAAGCTCTCGGTAGTCAATACACATTCAGAACGTTCCATCCTTCTTCTTAACGAACAAAACTGGTGCTCCCCACGGAGACGAACTGGGACGAATGAACCCTTTGTCGAGTAGCTCTTGAAGTTGTGAGGAGAGTTCGTTGAGTTCACTTACTGCCAAGCGGTAAGGTGCGCGTGCAATTGGAGCGGCTCCAGGAGTTAAGTCGATTCCAAACTCAACTTGTCAAAATGGAGGCAGACCAGGCAGATCTTCAGGAAATATATCTTGGAAGTCGCGGACTATCGGGTAATCGTCGATTTTACGCTCGGGTAGTGTCGAATCGGTGACGTTGGCAAGAATCGCGAAGTGACCTTTACGAAGGCACTTTTGAGCTATGAGGAAAGAGATAATACCGGTGACTGCTCCACCTTTTTCACCTTGAACTGTTAACACTTCACCTCCTTCGAGTGGGATACGAACCACTTTTTCTTTACATAAGATTTCAGCTCGATTCTTAGATAACCAATCCATTCCTACTATAACGTCAAAACTACCAATCGGGAAAGGCATAAGATCGATTTCTAATGTATGGCCAGCTAGTTCTAACTTACAGTCCTTAACTATCTGAGTCGTATCATGAAGTTTACCATTTGCTAGCTCTACCACATACTTAGCGTCTAAGGCAATTGGTTTAGCATTTATTAGTCTAGCAAACTTAGTGGAAATAAAACTTCTTTCAGCACCAGAATCAAATAACACAGTAGCAAAGAAACCATTCAATATAAATTTACCATTAATCACGTTGGCGTCGTTGCGAGCTTCTCCTTGACCCATGACGAAAGCTCGACCCCTACCATTCCCACCATTACCATTGCCATTCCCATTGCCATTACCATTCCCACCGTTGTTTCCTTGGTTACCGTTACACTGTCTTCTCAGCTGAGGGCAGTCCCTCTTAATGTGGCCTTGAGCACCGCATTCAAAACAGCCACGGGCTCCACCATTATTGTTCTGATTATTTCCTTACCCGTTACGGTTGTTCCCATAGTTGTTGCCATGATTGTTGTTGTTGTTGTTTTGCCTTTGGCGGTTCTGTTGCTCAGGTAGAGTTGCCCAACAATCTTTTGCTTCGTGGCCTTTCTTCCCACACCTTTCACAGCTCAAGTTCTTCCTACAAACACCAGCATGATGTTTCCCACACTTGTTGCACAGAGGCAGGTTACCCCTGTAGTTGTTTTGCCCATTACCGCCCTGGCGGTAGTTACCACTGGTGTTCCCAGACCTCTTACTTTGACCTTGGGAGTTATAAGACCTCCCAGTGCTGTTTCCAACACTCTGATTGTTCAGTGAGTTTTCAGGAGCTTCATCATCAGCTTTTCTCTTGCCACTAAGGGCAGTCTTCTCAGTGGCCTTTGCAGGAAGTGTACCCTTCTCAACCTCCTGATCGGTAAGTTTGTGAGCCAGACGGATGGCTTGCTGCACGGTTGCGGGGTTGCTGGCAGTCACTAGTCCCTTGATTAAAGGCGCGAGGCCTTCCAGGTAACGCTCGATGCGTTTGAACTCAGCATCCACCATTGTGGGGCATAGTACCGCGTACTCATGGTAACGCGCAGTATACTGTTCGATTTCAGACCCAGTCATCTTCAGATTCAAGAATTCGCCCTCTAACTTCTTTACTTGGTCACGGGGACAGTACTCCTCCATAATCAGTTCCTTAAATGCTCCCCATTGCATGTTATTAGCCGCATCAATCCCAATCATCTGGATTTCGGCATTCCACCAGGAGAGAGTAGCTCCTTCGAAAGTACCAGTCGCAAATTTCACCTTGTCTCCAGCAGGGAAGTTACACATGGAGAAAACCTTTTCAGACTTCTCGATCCATCTAAGGAGTCCCACCGCTCCTTCCTCGCCGGAGAACGTCATCGGCTTACAGTCCATGAAAGACTTAAACGTACAGTGATGCTGGTTTCCTGATGCAATAAATAGCTCGGGTTTTAAACAATTCAAAATATAATCGCTTCGGGCCTTAACCGGCATAATAATTACCATGCGCGGCAATTGTAGCTTGGACGGCTGCCACGGCAGCTTGCACATGTTCGTTAATCATCGCTTGCAGTTGCGCAGGTGTCAAGTTAATGTTGTTTCTTCCCGCTCTTCCAGCCATTTTGCTGAACAGTTAAAGTAGCCAGTTTTCAGTCACAGTTATACTTTATACATATCCCATAATATGTATATTAACAATTCCCGTTATCCCACTATTAGTCCAGAAAATTTTGTGCAAAATCGAGGCGTCGTCGGAGAACGTCGTAAGTCGTAAGTAGCTATCGTCGAAAGTCGGCTTTCCCGTAAAAGTCACCGTCGGCGTAGTCATCGTAGTAGAAATCAGGACGTAACGCGTAGCATCGTTTCGTTGTCCCTTTCCCCCGGCATAGTGCGCGCATTAGCGTTCGCGTTTCGTATTCGTGTGTGAAAATTTTCTTAAGGTTTTCCGTTAGACTTCCTAGACACGGTCTATTGTTAGAACTTATTTATGTTGGCAACACAAACTATTTATCTTTTTGGTGATTAATTGTAATTTGACTTTGGTTTGTACTTAACGTTGAACATGTACTTTATTATCATTGATTATGTCTATGTATGATGTTTTGACTAAGTGTTAGCGTACTTGTGTTTTTGTTCTTAGCGAACTTCTTGTATGTTGAACTTAGCGGACTTGATTTACTCTTAGCGAACTTGTCATTTGTACTTAGCGTACTTGTTTGTTAAACTGTCCTAGCGAACTTGTTTTTACTCCTAGCGTACTTGATTTGTTCCTAGCGAACTTGTCTTGTACCTAGCGTACTTAAACTGTTCCTAGCGTACTTAAGTTGTGCTTAGCGTACTTGTTAGCGGACTTGTTTGTGTTTAGCGAACTTGTTAGCGGACTTGTTAATGCTTAGCGTACTTGTTAGCGAACTTGTTTAATTCTTAGCGTACTTCTTATATCCTTAGCGTACTTCATATTCTGTTAGAATATTTTGCTGAAATCTAGGTAATGATTGGTTGTTGTCAAACATTCTATTTGTCCCAGGCTCTCTTGTAGTATAAATACCAAAGTGAAAACCCTAATACGTGTTCCTCCTGGTCTATTCTTCAAGAGAGCCTTTGTGTGTGTGTTCTTGGTGTATTTTGTGTGTGTTCTTGAGCTTTAGAGATCTATGGGGTGAAATCAACCAAGATTGATCATCACACTTGTTTTCCGCACCTGTGTGATGAATCAAATGAGAACATTGTGCTCAAATCAGGTCCTAACAATTGGTATCAGAGCCATGTTCTTCATTTTTTGAAGTTTTTCTCAAAAATGGAGAAATCTCATTTGAGTTATCAATTTTGGTTGTTTTTACTAGATCTATGAGTTGATTCTTGGTAGAAATCACTCTAGAAACTCAAAAACATGCTTAGATTTCTGTTTATTTCAAGTTTTGATGGTCAATTTTTGAATTTGGTGAAGTTTTGGTTCGGACCGTATTCTTCACTGTTCTTGAGAAATTTTTTCCAAAATTGTTTTTATGATGTTTCTTTGCTGAAATTGATGATTTTCGAGATTTAGTATAGTAAAACCGAAATCATTGGCACAGATTTCACCTTCTAACATCAAGTATTGAAGATTTTATGAACAAATTTTCGGATTTTTGAGACTTTTTCTTAAAATATCACTGTTTGATTAATTTAAGGTCACTTAGAGTGATTTTTGAGGTTTGTGTTAGTTGTATCAAATGATCCTAACATGATTTCGCATCTATTGATGCCCTCAAACATCATTTTGGTGAAAATTGATTTTTGGTGATTTGAACTTGCTCAAGAACAAGCTGTTCAAAATTTTGACTAAGTCAAAAATTTGAATTTTTCAAATTTTGCTGTTTACACCTAAATATTAGTGTTTAATTATCCCATTGATGTTTATGATTGCAGGATTTGTGTGAATTCAAGCAATCTTCGTGTTTACAAGCAATTTGAAGCTCGTGTTCTTCGTTCGGCCCGTTTTAGCAACTTTTGCTGAAAATCTGTTTCTGTCTCATCTGAGATGTCTGAAGGAAATCATTTTACTCCGGTCATGCAAGGAAACAACCGCCCTCCAAAACTCATGGGTGCTAGTGACTTTGATGACTGGAAGGGGAAGTTCATACTGTTTCTGGAATATTTGGATTTTGATCTACTTACTTCAGTTCTCAATGGTCCAGCTGTGTTTGAAGTTGAAGAAGCTACAACACCGGCTCCTGGTGTTGCAGTTCCTACTGTTGCTGACCCACCTAACACTAAGAAGAGGATGCTCCCAAAGCCCATGGACAAGTTGACTGTAGGTGAACATGCTCAGTTGAAAATTGATAGGCGTGCCTTGGGTTGTATCAAGATGGCAATAAATGATGATCTGTTGCATCAGTTTCGGGATGCTACTTCTGCACATGAGATTTGGGTTGGCCTTGAGAAGAAGTATGAGGGCAATCCAGCTACAAAGGAGAGAAGGCTTGAGAAACTTAAACTCGCTTTCAATACTTTTGCTCACAGGCCTGGAGAGTCGTTCGAGACACATGTCACACGATTCTGCAGGATTATCACTGAGATGACCACTAAGAAGATTCGTCCAGATACCGGCGACATCATAAGGAAGATTCTGCATTCTTTTCCTCAAGAGTTTGCCTCCTATGTCATCTATCTGATTGACAGCACTGATCTCCTCAATGCTGATTACATGGACATGATTGATAAAGTCCGTGATTATGAGGTTAGAGCAGTTGAACGCACTGGAAGGTCACTCATGGGTAATGTGACCTCTAAAGGTTCGTCATCCAATGCTCCCAATGCTGCATTTGCTGCTGCCATGTATGAGGATAGTCATCAGTTCTCTCAATCTTCTGGTCCCAGTGTACCTGTCCCTGCCTCTACTCCTACTCAGACTCCAACTCAGCCTGAAGTTCAAGTGTCTCATGCAACTCATCAACCATCAAGCGTGTCATTTGTACAAGCTCCTTCTTCAGGGTATTTTGGTCATTCGTCAGCTCCAGTTTCTTCAAACTCCACCAACATGGATCAAGATCTGTGTAATGCTTTTCTTGCCTGCATGAACTCTCAAATGTCAGGCAACATTGAGACTATGACTGTGTGTCAAGAGGATCTTGACCAGATTTCTGCTGATGATCTTGAAGAGATCGATATTAAGTGGCAGATGGGAATGATTGCTGCCAGGACAAGAAAGTTTTTCAGAAAAACTGGAAGGAAGCTGTTTCAACCTGCCTCAAATGCTAACATAGGCTTTGACAAGTCTAAAGCTCAGTGTTTCAACTGTCAAGAGCTTGGTCACTTCGCCCGTGAATGTCCCAAGCCCAAAACTTGGAATGTTCCTGTCAATTCGGGTGGAAGCAACCACACCTATCAGAAGCAGGGTGGAAACAGTACCCAGTCGTACCAGAAAACTGGCAACTCCTCCTACCAGAAGCCACAGAATACCAATTCAAATGTCTCTCATCAAGGATCGTCTAGCTCTTCGTCTGCACAGAGGGTTGATAGCAATGGAAAAGCCTTGGTATCTCTCGAGGATGGGAACTACAATTGGACGTCTTCTGCACCATCTCATTCTGCAAACCAGCCTGATTATGCTCTTGTGGTGGACTCAGATGGAAAGGAGGATACTGAGTCTGTTGAGTTTGACCCTCTTTTCCCCACCAACTTCTGTCTGATGGCGGGTATTGAAGAAGAGTTTGATGGAACTTCTCCCTCTGCTGGTTCAGCCACTGCTGTAAGTCAAAATGAGGTCGAGTCTGAAGCTGGCAAAAGACTTCTTGAACTCCAACGTGGATCCATTCCCGATGAGGTAAAAGAAAATTTATGTTCTGCAAATTGCCTTGAAACTGTCGCTAGATACCGCACATACAATCTCGAATTGCATGCTAAGGCGGCTGAAAGCGAAAGTCAGGTTGAAATCCTCAAGGCAAATGAGGAAAAATTTCTTGAGAAAATCAAGTCACTTCAGGATGACATTGAAATCATGAAGCACACTGAATCAACTTTAAAAATTCAAATTGAGGATCTTTTGAAAAATCAAACCTCTTTGAGAAATGAATATGCTAAAGCTCGTGAAGCTATTGATTTAATGAAACTTAATCCTGGTAACTTGGGTAATGCTGTTGCCAAAGACATTATGGCACGGTTAAGAACTGGTTTGGGTTTCTTAAGGGAAATTTGTGATAGTGCTGCTGAACATCCACTTAATCATAATTACCTAACAATCCCTGAGCTAACTAAAATCAACCCCAAGAGTCACATTAAGTTCATTGATCCAAGCATGATTCCGAGTGCTTCTGATATACAATCGATGGAAGCCCAACTCTCTGCCACTGAAACTGGCTCTGGGCTCCCACCGATTGATGAAACCTTGAAGTTTGGTGACTTTGAGTCCATCTCTGTTAGTTCTGTTGATTCACTTATTTCTGAAGCATGTGTCCTAAAGGCTGCTGAATCTGAGTTTCTAAATATTTGTACTCAAAATGCCTCAAATGGTCAATCATTTTTGTTTAATGAAAATTTTGATGTTTTCAAAACTAATGAAGCTCCTAAAAGGATAAAAACTGTTCGGAGGCGTAAGCCCAAAGTGAGTGATGAAAATGAGAAACTCGATTCGCAGCAAGTAGTCGATGATGATGCCTTTGCAAAAGCATTCGCAGAAATGGCTTTAAAACATGGTAAGACTGTCATGCACACACAAGCCGGTCTTACAATCACCGATGGTAAGGTGACGTCTGTTCAGAAAAAGCCTACTGCTTCTGTTCCAATCGCAACATCTCCTGCTGCACAAGCTGTTCCTCAACCAACATTTCTCAAGCAAAAAGGATCATCTGCTCATACTGCTTCCAATGAAGCTGGCTCTTCATCTGTGACTCTTGTGAAGACTGGGAATCCAAAGAACAAAAGACCTCAGAATGATCCAGTTATCACAATTCCACATGAAAATGAAGATCAGTATCAGACGGTTGAGCAAAGTGAGCTTAATTTAAGCATTTCTGAAAATGAGTCTACACCAAAGAAAAAGAAACAGACCAGAAGACGGAAGAAGAAGCCCGTTGCTGAAAAAGAGAAGGGTGAAAGTGTCACTTCAAGTGAGCCTCAACAGTTGGCTCCTCAGTCTGTTGAACAAACTGCTGCAATTTCAGCTAGTGGTACTGTCGAGAATGTAGGGTGTTCTGTCTGTGGAAACCCGCATCATGATGCCAGGGTTTGTGTTTACAATACAGGATACTCTGAATTTAACAATGCTCCAGTGCCTCCAGCCCATTTCTACCAACAGCAGCAAGTAGGTCCTCAAGGAAACCAATTGGCTCCAATGTATTATGGGAATTATGGGGAAGAATACGTGGATCAGCGCCTTGACACCATGTTTCAACAGTCTTACCCAAATCAGCCCTACGTTCCAAATCAGGCCCCGTATGTGCCACGTGGTCTCGGTAGGGGTGTGAATACATTCAGGCCAACTGTTCAACAACAAATGAGAATGTCGGCACCAAACACTTTTCCTGTTAGGTCCTGGACGCCTCGACCAAGGCCGGGATTCATTCCAAGGCCTCTCGCGGTTCAACAACCTGTCGTAGCTCCTCGACCATCTGCTACATTTAAGGCTGCTTCATCTGTCTCTCCTGCTGTTGTGAACGCACCAACTGCTCCCTCCACCTCGAAAGCACCTAAGAAGAAGGCTCCTGGTCAATTTGGCCAGGGTCCATCCTTGAACTAATCACTTTCTTTTTCATGTGCAGGGAACGGCCCGGAGTGCTAAGAACATATGGTACTTGGACAGTGGCTGCTCTAGGCACATGACAGGGAACAAGGACCTGCTGTCTGATGTCAAGACGATAACTCATGGCGGTTCTGTTGCCTTTGGGGGTGATATTCGTGGTGGTAGAATAATAGGAAACGGTCTTTTAACTAATGGAGAAATTTCATTTGACAAAGTGAATTTGGTCTCTAATTTGAAGTTCAACTTGCTCAGTGTATCGCAGATCTGCGACAACAAAATGCCGATGTTATTCGATGATAAGGAGTGTTATATCCTGAAGCCGGGTTTCAAGGTTCCCGAAGATCAAATTCTATTTCGCGCAAAACGAAACGGGAATATGTACGCCTTAGATATGTCTGCTGCAAGGCCGACTGGTTCAGTGGCGTGTTTCTTGGCAAAGGCTTCGGAAGATGACTCAACTTTATGGCATAGGCGAATGGGACATGTGAACTTTCGAAACATGAACCGCCTTGTAAGAGGAAAACACGTGGTCGGTGTGCCGGAGAAGGAATTCATCCACATCGATAACTGTGTGGCGTGTTTGAAAGGTAAACAGCGCAAGACGTCTCACAAACCAAAGCCACCTGGAAGGACAACGGCAATTCTTCAACAACTCCATCTCGACCTTTTCGGGCCAGTGAACGTCTACAGTTTAGGGGGAAAGTCTTACTGCTTGGTTATTACTGACGATTACTCCAGATACTCGTGGGTGTTCTTCCTGAGAGAGAAGTCTGAGACAGCTGAGACCTTGAAGGATTTTGTCACGCGGATCGAGAATCGGTGCAGAGAGCGAGTTAAAGTCATCAGATCAGATAATGGGTCAGAGTTCAAGAATCAGACTTTTGATGCTTTTTGCAATGAAAAGGGCATATTTCGACAGTTCAGTTCACCGTACACGCCTCAACAAAATGGCGTCGCAGAACGGAAGAATAGAACAATCATTGAGTGTGCCAGAACTCTGCTTGCTGATTCCAACCTTAAATTGTCATTTTGGGCAGAAGCTGTGAATACAGCCTGCTATGTTCTAAATAGAACTCTCTTGGTTAAACATGCTAACAAGACGCCTTTCGAGCTGTTTTCAAAAGAAAAACCAAACTTAAAACGATTAAAACCGTTTGGATGCGCTTGTACTGTGTTAATCCAGTCGGAACAGTTAGCTAAATTTGCCCCTCGGGCGGATGAAGGCTATTTTGTTGGATACTCGATGAGCTCTCCAGCATTTCGAGTATTTAACAGAAGAACTCGAGTTATTCTTGAATCATGCAACGTTACTTTTAACGAGCATGCTCAGAATACTAGAGATCCTGCTCCTGATAGCATGTATGACCTTGAGACTTTTTCTTCAACTTTTAACTTGTTTGAGTCTGATGTTGCAGGAAATTTGTTAAATCAAGCTGAACAAGTAAATGAAGAAGTCTTTCCTTCTGTTGATATGTTTGCTCCAATTACTTCGTCTATCCTGGATTCCATCTATTCGGTTGATACAACGACGATTTCAAGGGGAGAACAGTCAACACCATCAACTGATGTCACTGAAGCGACTACAACAACTTCTTTACCTGATCAGCCTTCTGTTCAGACTCTCGAGCCAGTAATTGTGGAGATAGAACCAGCTCAAGCAACAACTGAGGCAGAAAACTTTGTTGGAAATGAAGCTGAAACTCATGAGTCAGATTCAGATGACATATCTGAGATTGAAACTGGAGAGACCCCAGGCGACGATCTTCAAATTGGGAATCTAGAATCGTCTATCCCAGCACCTGCTGTTGAAGAGACTCGGATTCATAAGAATCATCCCACTAGTCAGATCATTGGTCCCGTTGATGTGCGTCTCACTAGGAGTAAAACTAAGGATCTGCACACATGTCTGTTTTCTTGTTTCATATCACAAGAAGAGCCTACTTCTGTTGCTGCTGCCCTTCTTGATGAAAATTGGATTGATGCGATGCAAACAGAGCTTCTTCAGTTCAAACTGCTCAAGGTCTGGCATTTGGTGGACCCGCCAGAAGGTTTGGAACCCATTCCTGTCAAATGGATTTTCAAAAACAAAAGAGATGACCGTGGAATCATTATAAGGAATAAGGCCCGTTTAGTTGTAAAAGGGTATAAGCAAATCGATGGCATTGATTATGATGATGTCTATGCTCCAGTCGCTCGTCTAGAGGCAATCCGGATTTTCTTGGCGTATGCTGCGTCAATGAACATCACCGTCTATCAATTGGACGTGAAAACCGCCTTTCTCTATGGTGAGCTCGACGAAGACGTGTACGTAGACCAACCTCCGGGGTTTGTGAACAAATCTTTTCCCAAGAAATGTTACAAATTGGATAAGGCTCTTTATGGTCTACACCAAGCCCCGAGAAAATGGTACGAGACATTATCAACTTATCTGCTGTCAAATGGTTACAAAAGGGGTGTCATTGATCAGACTCTTTTCATTCGTCATGTGGGTAAAGACAAGCTGTTAGTACAAGTTTACGTCGACGACATTATTTTTGCCTCAACAGATGTTGCTCTCTGTCACGAATTTGAGGATCTGATGAAAAAGAAGTTTGAGATGAGTGCTATGGGTGAACTGACATTCTTTCTGGGAATTCAAGTGAAGCAAACACCGGATGGTATTTTAATCAGCCAAGGGAAGTATGTCAAAGAAATCCTGAAGAAATTTGGTTTCAATGATTCTAAGGGTTTCTCTACACCCGTCGTTACGCGTCATAGACTCAATCTGGATCCGGAAGGTATTTGTGTGGATGAGCATCTCTACAGGTCAATGATAGGTTCTCTTATGTATCTGACAGCCAGCCGTCCCGACATCATGTATGGAGTGTGTCTATGTTCCCGATTTCAATGCAAGCCAAAAGAATCGCACTTACTAGCTGTGAAGAGGATTTTTCGATACTTGAGGTCCAATTCGAACAGAGGACTTTGGTATCCTAAAGACCCATCCTTCGATCTTCGAGCCTTCTCAGATAGTGACTATGCTGGTTGTGAACTCAATCGTAAGTCGACAACGGGAGGAGCTCAGTTCTTGGGAAACCGGTTAGTTTCATGGCAATGCAAGAAGCAGACAACAGTGTCAGTCTCAACGGCTGAAGCGGAATACATTGCTGCCGCATCGTGCTGCTCTCAAGTGCTTTGGATTCAGAATCAGCTTCTGGATTACGGTTTGAACTTCATGGGTACCCCTATTCATATAGATAATACTGCTGCTGTTTCTATTGTTAAAAATCCTATTCAGCATTCTAAAACTAAGCACATAGAGATTAGGTATCATTTCATTAGGGATTGTGCCGAGAAGAAGCTAGTCACTTTAGTTCATGTTAGCTCCGATGACCAGTTAGCAGACCTTTTCACAAAACCCTTTGATATGTCTAGGTTTAATTTTCTGGTTAGTGCAGTAGGCATGATAAACTATGACTGAGCTCTCTCCATTCTCTAGTATGTTAGTATCTTAACTTTATAGGTTTAGCTGCTTAGAAGTGTTATCTCTGATTCCTTTAGTTTAAATTTTTTTTTCTTGTCGAGTTATTCTATCCTTTGACCCTGATTTGACCTAAACTCTTTGTTTGTGGTTGTCAAGTGTCAATTTTGTCTGTCTCTAAAGATCAAATTTTTTTTTCTATGTTTTTGTGTCTGTCTACCGTGCCTGCATTTGTGGAAGATAAAACCAAAAATAGTGTCATTTCGATAATTATAAATCAAGTGTCTATACACATGTGCAGTGAAAAATAGCAGAAAATTACCAAAAACATTGAAAAAGCAAAAACCTTTTGGTCTGTGGTCGGACAAGATGTTAAGAACGTGATATAATTCTGGTCTTGTTGATCTAACCGTAGGATATGATCCAATCGACCGGTAATTCTATCATTTGATGTGTCGGTAGGCTCGACATACTTAGAAGTAGACTATTTCTGTGATTACACATTAATTTGCATGAAAATGTGAACCTTTAAGTCTACCAGAGCAAAATTCTTTAAATTTGCCTAAGTCTGAGCTAAGTACGATATGCCAACACACACGAATATTTCTTTAGCATTAAGTCCCTGATTTCACTCATCAGCACACCATCTGTTTTGCTTACGCAAAGACCTTGGTGTCGCTTCATCCATCAATAAATCCGTGGCACATCTGCTTTGCGAAAGCGATGACCTTGTGACCACGCGATACCATCATCACAATCATCATTTATCCGTGACACATCTGCTTTGCGAAAGCAATGACCTTGTGTTCACGCGATCCATCAAAATATCCATTCATGAAATCAGCTACTTAACACTAAAGAAATAGGGGGAAATAAAATATGTTGTCATATGTTGAAGAAATTCCATATGTACATTTTGAAATTCTTATGTGTGTGGGTTGTATCCGAAGTGCAAAAATGGCCCATGGTAGAATTCTGGTGACTTAAGTTGAATATAAGGTTAATCACATCTTTCACTAATTGGACAAAACATGATAACAATACATCACAGAAATTGGTTGAAAATTAACTTGTCTGAGCTTAAGTGGAAAAACAATACCGACAATCTGACTTAGGGTACCGGATCCGAAAGGTGATTTGAATTATAAGTGTTATTGATCACGTAAATGATCGGTATGATTCTAAACATGTCTGACCACGACCATCCAAAAATATGTGAATATTCAAAAGCATATGTGCTTAAAATTTCCAAGTTTGGTGAAAAATTGACCAACTTGTGCTTGAATGAATCTTGGTTTTGGTTTGAAATAAACCAACTCGAATGAAAATGAAATCTTGAGTTCGGGTGGAAAATTGACCCAACTCGGTTGAAAATGTAACTTTTTGAGTTTGGATGTGTTTTGAACCAATAAGAGTCAATTGTAGGTACTAGGTGTGTCTCTATCAAATTTGTTGAAATTATCAAGAACTTGTCTTATAAATTAAAAGTTTATCTTCCTGGTAGGTCACTGGTGACAGACATGCATTTATGAACTTTTGTTTTGATGTAATTTAAGATTTAAAACTTTTTAAAAGACTTAGAATTTTTCTTATGTTTTTACATAATTCTGATCTTAGCGGACTTGTTTTTTGCCTTAGCGAACTTAATCCTAAGGCAAGTCCGCTAAGAACAATCCACAAGGTTAATAACAAGTTTGCTCTTAGCGAACTTGTTTGGAAGTCTTGAAAAATTGTCTTTAAATTTTTCTTTAAGTCCGCTAAGAACAAAGTGTTCTTAGCGAACTTGTTTCCTTAAAGCTTTTCTCTTTTGAGAAAGAAGTACGCTAAGTTGATTTTATCCTTAGCGAACTTCACATGATCTTACTTTAAAATTTCTGTTAAGTGTTGATGAAGTACGCTAAGTTGATTTTAGCCTTAGCGAACTTCTCCACTTTCATAATTTGTCCACTTAGGCTAAACTGTTCTTAGCGAACTTGTTTAAGCCTTAGCGGACTTGTTTTTACTTAGAATATTTTGGTGTCTCAAGTTCATATTGGCCTTAGCGTACTTGTTTAGCCTTAGCGAACTTCCTAGCTTAGCGAACTTCTTTAGGCTTAGCGTACTTGTTTAGCCTTAGCGAACTTCCTAGCTTAGCGAACTTCTTTAGGCTTAGCGTACTTATTTTAGGCCTTAGCGAACTTGTTTCCCTTTAGCGTACTTGTTTCCCTTTAGCGTACTTGTTTAAGTCTACTTATACTTAGCGGACTTAGAGATAGTTTTAGCGAACTTGTTTAAATGATTAGATATTTTCAAGTCCGCTAAACCTAATACTATATAAAGGGGAACTCGGTCATTGTTCCTGTTCACACTTTCAAAACCTCTCACCCGCTCTCAAAATTTACGAACCGTCGACCTCATCTTCTCACTGTTCGATCGAATTCACGTCTCACTCTCTCAAATCTGTGTTTCTTCTTGCAATTAGGGTTGATTCACTCACTCTCGTTGCCTTCACAGGTTTGTTTCATGCTTTATGAGATGTTTGTTTGGTCTCGGTGATGATTTTGAACCGTAGGTGCGTAATGAAGAATTCTTAGGGTTCTAATGATGTAATTTGATGTTTATACAGATTTCTTACATCCTTTCTTGTGCCTAATTCACTTGCGTTCAAGATTGAGGTATGTGAATATCATATGAAAGTTTTACTCTGTGAATCCGAGATGTTTGGTACAGAGGGTTCGGATGAAATTTTTGAACCATGGAAATTCTTTGAGTATTCTGTAACTGATGTGTGGTTGTGTTCTAGGTGATTAGTATGAACCATGATTTTGTTTGATTTAACAATCTATGATCCTAAAATCTACTACATTAGGTTATTTGAGTACTTAGGATTTGTGTGAAAATTCACATTTATTTAAAACCTTGGTTACTAAATGGGAACTCACTGAGAATTCCATTGTCTTATCTAGATGGTGAAAAGGTGTCTATGAGTTTCTATTTGTCAACCTTGATGTCTTAATTTTGTTCAAATTTATTGATTGGATTGACTTTGTATGTTCCTCAAATGTGTTGAAACTATATTGTCTTCAATCGGAACACAATTTTTTTATTTTGAAACCAATGAGATGAGTCTTAAATAAAGTTTAAGGCATCTCATTGGTGTCTTTAATTTCTAATTGCCTATATTTTCTGTGTTTGAACATTTCTTGAGTTTAACTTATCTTGTCTGATCTCATAAACAGAAACTGTTGTCGTTGTGATTGATCAAGATCATCACAATCTCTTCATTGTGATCTTAGCAAAAAATTAGATCCCACAAGAGGTATGGTGTTCTAAATTCAAGCATTGTTGAGTCAAACTCATCTTCAGCTACACAGGGGCCAATTTTTATTTTATTTAAGTTAATATAAAGCCAACTTGATTTCTAAAGTTATTCTGCTTGATCCTAGCAGATTGCTCACTGAGTCATTGAGATATACACTGCGTCTTATATTAGATCTTAATCTACATTAGATCTTCAGAAAGGTATGTGTTTTTCAAGTTATGTACTCAGGTTATTAATCAGGTAGTGCATCATCATGATTCAATTTGTTTATGTTCTTGTATATCTTTCTAAGTGAGAACTGACATCCAATTGAGCCTAACACTGGTGGTTTAGACTGGTTGAGATCCTCACAGGTCTGAGACTAGGCAATAACTCAGGTGAAAGGATCTTGGATCAAGTTGACACTTAAATAGATAAATGTGAATGAACTGACCTATCTAAGTTGATTTGACCACCTTTGTGATTAATTGTGAGCATATCTACATGGGATGTGATCTATGACACCAATAGGTTTCATGTGAACTATCCTAGGCAGTTAAGCTCTAAGTCAACACTTACTTGGTCATTTTGACTTCAATAAGTCAAATTTTGCATAAAATTGTTTTAAGTGACTTATGTGACTGTTTTGATTGAATGTGTGTTTGATGATTTGAGCATGTGTTGTTTGGTCCATATATGCTTATATTAGTATGTTAGGATTGAATTTGACATATAATAGCTCCATCTAACCTGTCAAACTTAAATAATCACATCTATGTCCTTTAAATGTTAAAATTCTGAAATCATGACCCATTAAGACATTCTACTTGCTTTTAAGTGTAAAGTTTAAATCTTGTTGAATCTAGACAAATCTTGTTGATGTTGATATTTGATCTATACATCTTGTGTTCAACTCTAAGTGATGAAAGTCTGCAAATTAGATCAATCTGGTGTTAGCGGACTTGTCTCAGTCTTAGCGTACTTCTTGGTCTGCTTAGCGAACTTGTTAGTTCTTAGCGAACTTGTGCATATGTTTAGCGAACTTGTTAGTTCCTAGCGTACTTGTTCTGATCTTAGCGAACTTGTTATGCTTTAGCGGACTTGTTGTTGTACTTAGGAAACTTGGAGTTAATACACATCAACTGTAGGTCATGTAAATTTAATTTCATCACACTTGAATTGTTTTGCTTGCTTGACATGACTAAAATACACTTAGTTGCATGTATTGTCTTTAACTGAGTTGTTTCCTGTCTTTAAGTTTCATTTCAAGGAATTCACAATCTCGGGTGGAATCATGTCCTATATGACATTCCCTGATTTGACTTGACAAACTGGGATCACAAAACTACACATTTTTGATCCCAGATTGCCAAAATTTTCCTTGATATCTTTAACTGTTTTTGAAGACCCTGTTGTAGAATTCTAAAAGAATTTCTCCTGGTTCCTTCAACAGTCTAGATCTTAATTTACTTAGACTAAAACTCTGGGTCATTTTTCATTTAAACATGTTAATGGAGATTTAGATCTGGCTCCTTATCTTCCAGATCCTTTACACACACATGTTTTCTTTAATATTTAAGGTCACCTGATACTTATCATTGTTAACATTATTTCATGTCGTATCTATCCATTATGGGGCAAATGCACTGTGTGATTCATCTTTGTAACTTTGATATTCAAATGAAACGCTCAGTCACTATCACGAGTCTAGTGTGACATGACATTCATTAAGTGTCAAATTGATATAATCCTGTTGATCTATATGTGCAGATGCCTCCCAGACAGGAGTTAACATATGGTAGATTACACAATGGAATATGTGTTTTCAACAAGTCTTGGGAAGATGCTGATGTGCAAGCGATTGATCTTATCTTGCGATCCTCTTGGGCTACAGCAATGAGGATCAACCCTTCTATTTACAAGAGACACATTGAAGAATTCTGGCAAACTGCTCAGTCTGCTGAGCTTGCTGATGGATCCAGTGTGATAAGGGCCCGGATCTTGAACACTGATGTTGAGATAACTGAAGAGAAAATTAGAACTGCTCTAGTGTTGCAAGATGCTGATAAACCAAAATCCTTTCCCAAGGAGGTATGGGAAACAACCATTACAAACATGGGGTATACCGGCGTCTTACTCCCCAACGTCAGCAACAAGATCAAGAAGACCCTGTTTCCGGCTAACTGGAGGCTGTTGATCAACTTCTTTACTGCTGCCTTCTCTCACAGAAAGGCTGCTCCTGATGACTTCGTAGAAGAAACTGCATGGGCTCTACACGGATTTATATCAGGAGAAGGTTTCAATCTTTCCCATCAACTCCTGAAGTGGATGATTGCTAACCTACACCCTACTGGAAGGGCAGTCAAGTTCTATCAGTACCCGAGGTTCTTACAGACTATTCTGAATAGATTTTATCCGAATTTGTCTAAGCAAGGTGAGACGATCAAGACCAGCTCAATGAACTCCGGTTCTTACAGCAAATATCAGCAAGGTAAGTATCAAGGTGCACCTGTACCTTTCTTTCCTGAGATGATAGCTCGATTAGCACCCGTTAATGCCGAAGGAGATGTCCACATGGGTGAAGCTGCAGCGGAAGCACAACCAGAATCTTCTGAAGCGGCTCAAGTTCATTCTTCATTGGACTTGAATGCCCCAGTCATACCTGACCCTGTTGCTGCTACTGAAGACCTTGGGAATCTCCAGGGTGATAATGTTGATGCATCTGAGCATGCTGATCCGCTCAGTTCAGTGAATGTGATATCTTCAGAAGCTGAGGAAGGCAATGACACAGATAAAGATGCATCTGACTCCTCAAGCTCAGATGACACTCCTGATCTAGCTGAAGCCATTCATCCAAGGAAAAGACAGAGGACTGGAGAATCTTCCAGGGCCTCTATGACACAACCATCATCATCTGATGACAGCTATAAACCTTCAGAGGACGACTTTGATGAAGATGAAACTTCAGTATCTCTTGATCAAGCAGATCTATCTTATGATCTACAAGATGAACCTGAAAGCCCTCCAAAGTCTCCTCCTACTTTTCTATCTAATCAGATGACAAGAATTGCTGATGAAGGAAATCAATCTGCTGAATTAATTACAATTAGAGCTAAGAGAAGCAAGTCCTGCACTGAAAAACTACAAGTTAGACGAAAGCTAGGCTCCTCAGACGAGTATGAAGTTGTTGGTTCATCTGGAGCCCAACCTGAATCGACCTTTGCAACTGCTTCTGTCTCTCCATCTTCTATGATTCAATCTGAAAGGGTTAATTTGGAACAGAGATCTTTAGAAGTTATTGCAGAAGCCACTGTCGCCACTACTGAAGCTACTGTTACCATCTCCTCAAGCACGACATCTTCTGAATCTGAAAGAGTTTTGGAACTCCAAGCTGAAGTGTCAAACCTACAGAATCAGAATGATCATCTCAACTGTTCTCTACAAGTGGCAAACCAGAAAATCTCTGAGCAGTCACGTGTAATTGCTGAACAAGCTGCTGAGATTCAAAGGCTTAAGGAGCTGTTGAACAAATCAAAAGAAGTAACCCAGCTCAGTGACAAGCCTGACAGTGGTGATACTGGTAATAAAGGTTCTGAGCAACCAGAAGAACAACCATCAACTCGTCAAGGAACTGATAGCACTAATTTTCCATCGGGGAAAGAATCTAAAGGAGATCTTGACTCCACAAGTTCCTTAAACGATAGTGACTTCGATGTTGATGATGATACAGTATTTGAAGGAAATGAGCCTAACATGACTGATGATGAAGAATCTTTTGTAAACAGTCTACTTCATGATGAGCCAGTTGATGAAATCCTGGACTCACTCAAGAAACTGGCTCCATTGCCAGAAAACTTGAAGCTGCCAAGGTTTGCACCAGCTCTCAAAGCCATTGAAGGTTCATCCAGTTCGGAACCAGTAGAATCGGAGTTAGACAATCCTCTTCAACTTGCAATCGTACCTTCTGGGCAAGATATCACTAATTCATCATCTGCCATTGTCTCTGTAAGTGAAGGTGTCCGTAGATTTCACGTCGACTCGACCTTTTTGGACTTTTCCATGGCAGATTTTCGTGAGTATTATGCTGAAAAGTTATACACGAGAAGAAATTCATGTGGAATACTCATTGAAACCATTGAGGATGATAGTGAAACAACCTATGAAGAGTTTCCTTACACGGTTGATTTCAGTAATGTGGAAGATATGAATGAGTTGGAACAAAGGCTAAATGTTCTAGTCAATCAAGCTAACCCACTGAACTACATCGATCTGGATATGATTGAAAGTGAAGATGAGGAAGATGAAGTTCCTATTCCTACTCCAATTCAAGTGAAAATGGAGGTAGATGATGGAGTATTTGTAAACGTCACTCTGCCAACTGGTATGCCAACTGATGAAATCCCTGCTATTGACTCTTCTCCTCATGTTACTAGCTCTATTCCTGAAGATGCTGAAGTTATTAATCTTGAAGAAGCTGCTACTCCAACCCTCTCTCAAGCCAATCCTGAAGTTTCTGCTGAACAAGCTCCAACTGTTCAAATCTATTTAGCTCCATTCCATCCTGCCTTCCTTCCCATGTTTCCTGATGAAGACGTGACCACGGTAACTCAGGAACCTTCTATCTCTGAACAACCTGGTCCCTCGGCCACAGACAAAGGAAAAAGGATTCTTACACAAGAAGAAATTGAAGCTGAGGTGTTAAGAAAGGAAGCTGAAAAAGACAGATCACGTAGAGCTCTTATTGCAGAAGCACTTGAAGAAGAAAATAGGGTGGCCAGAGAAAGAGAAGAAGCTTTAAAGAGATATGAATCTGATCATCCTCCAGCTGTTGTTTACGGAAAGGGTTCAAATTCTTTACCTGAAAAATCAGCACCTTCCAACGACAAAGAACCGACCATCCGCATCGTCACTAATCTGGAAGGAACAGACGTTGATGAGGATGATGTGTCAGAAACTGCTCAGATGGTGAGGACTCTTATGAAAGACAGGATTCCTCTGGAATACCTTCTTAAACTTACCGATCTTGAGCTAACCAAGTTGTATACTGACGAAGAGAGATTGAATGCTAATCTCCCTCGTACTGATGAAGCTGAAATTATTCCTGAATCTCTGGTTGATCCTATGTCAGATCCATTTGCTGACTCCGACAGGACATTTGTTTTTGCACCAGTCAGAGATCATCTTTCCGATCTTGTTCTTGATATGGGAAAGTCTTTCATTCCTGAAGATCCTGCTGATAATCTGCTTGAACCAGACTCCGTTGAGTATATTATTGCTACTACCAACCGGATGAACTTTGAAGCGCTCCGCAACTATCTCAAGTTCAAAAATGTGGAGAGAAAATCTTGGATTCATAAGAAGACTCCTGGACTTCGCAAATTTGTCATTGAGTATAGGCAGACAGAGAGGCTCGCCAAGTTGGAGCAGATTAGACTTAAGGAGCAGGAGAGAGCTGAAGCGATTGAAAGGAACAAAAATCCACCTATTTATGATGACTGGGTGAGGATGGCTCCAAATTCTAAATCAATGCTGAGATTCACTGCCAAGAATTTGAGAAAAATGCCAGCCAATCCAAATGTTAATCATGGAATGAAAATTCTGGGTTGGAAATTTGATGAAGCTTTCGATGCTTTTATTGTGAAGAGACGGAATGGTTATGTTCAATTCTTCGCTGACTTCAAAGCTCTTACAAGCCTATTCTCATGGGAATTGAAGCAGCTCAAATACCTGGATTTGGTGAATCATACGAAACACAGCAAAGGTATTAGAGCTGAGCATCTGATTAAATCAGCCTATGATGATAAAGTATTCAATCTGAATCCTGAGGAAGAAAGAAGAGCTCAGATAGCTGAAGAGAAGAAGAGACTCCGTGCTCCACATAAAGGTATTTTCAAGAACATTGGTGATAAGATAAATGTCAAATGGATCCCAGGGAATCAGAAGAAATTTCCCATTATCAGCTGGTATTACAATGGGATGACACATGAGTTAGTGATTGAAAGGGAAGGTGCGGAGGCCATCAGATTGTTTGCAGCCATTGAATTACGATTATTGTCAAGATCTTACATCAAAATCATCTATTACCAGAAAATGCGTACCATTCCTTCTCAGCTGAAACTATACGAGTGCTATGATGCCAACTACTTCCTGATGTTTCTAAATTGGTGGCGTCATCAGCTTGCCGTTAAAGGTTGGTTCAAGCTTGATGAAGAGATGTTGAGGAATGCTAACTGCTGGTTGATGGAAGACAATGGTTCAAGTGTGGCTCTTGACAAGGCAAAAAGATTAGTCGAGTTTAACAACTACAATGACTTGAAGAAGCTAGTATGGCAAGACCTCTGGAGACTCTATGATCTGGGGATTCATGTCCTTTCAGACAAACACAAAGAAGCGGCCAGAGAAAACTGGAGGTTCCTGCTCAAGTTGATTGGTCAAGATGGTTAAAGCTCAAGAGGTTTGCATTGCCAACATGGGTGGAAATTGTTAGAACTTATTTATGTTGGCAACACAAACTATTTTCTTTTTGGTGATTAATTGTAATTTGACTTTGGTTTGTACTTAACTTTGAGCATGTACTTTGTTATCATTGATTATGTCTATGTATGATGTTTTGACTAAGTGTTAGCGTACTTGTGTTTTTGTTCTTAGCGAACTTCTTGCATGTTGAACTTAGCGGACTTGATTTACTCTTAGCGAACTTGTCATTTGTACTTAGCGTACTTGTTTGTTAAACTGTCCTAGCGAACTTGTTTTTACTCCTAGCGTACTTGATTTGTTCCTAGCGAACTTGTCTTGTTCCTAGCGTACTTGAACTGTTCCTAGCGTACTTAAGTTGTGCTTAGCGTACTTGTTAGCGGACTTGTTTGTGTTTAGCGAACTTGTTAGCGGACTTGTTAATGCTTAGCGTACTTGTTAGCGAACTTGTTTAATTCTTAGCGTACTTCTTATATCCTTAGCGTACTTCATATTCTGTTAGAATATTTTGCTGAAATCTAGGTAATGATTGGTTGTTGTCAAACATTCTATTTGTCCCAGGCTCTCTTGTAGTATAAATACCAAAGTGAAAACCCTAAATACGTGTTCCTCCTGGTCTATTCTTCAAGAGAGCCTTTGTGTGTGTGTTCTTGGTGTATTTTGTGTGTGTTCTTGAGCTTTAGAGATCTATGGGGTGAAATCAACCAAGATTGATCATCACACTTGTTTTCCGCACCTGTGTGATGAATCAAATGAGAACATTGTGCTCAAATCAGGTCCTAACAATATATATATATTTATGTCTATATATATATACATACGTACTAAGCTTTTACTTACACAGCAGAGCGAGTATCCCAGGTTGGCACGTAAAAAATTTTGTTTTGGAAATTTGTTTGTCCGTTTGTAACTAAGGTTTTCAAGTTGTAGTTTCCAAATCGTTTTCAAAATTGATTCCAGTTCTCTGCAACTTATGGCTCTGATACCAATGTGTCACACCCCCAAATTAACCACTAACGGAGTTTATACCGTTAAGGGGTGCGACCAGAACAGGACCACAACCATTAGTTACAAATACTAAACGAATCAGAGTTAGTCCAAAGATATATCATAAAAAAAATAAAAAAAAATCTCAAGTTACGCAGCGGAACAAAATATCATCTTAGCACTAACCACGTGCTTTACAAATCAGTGTACTAAATTCCCAATTTAGTTTAATTAAAATAAAAGTCTTCATGTGCCATGCCAACCCGCTCCAGATACTCCTTAGCGATCTGAAAAAGTTTAAACCACGCAGTGTCAACCTAACGGTTGGTGAGTTCACAGTGGGCTTGTCACGCAGTGGCCCGGTCTAATAATCATAATCGTGTCAACATGTACTTATGTAATATTTGTTTGTGAAAAGCAATGCTTTGCGATATTCAAAATCGTAGTATTGTGGTTTAGTAAAGATATTGTCCGTAACCTACGTTATCGGGTATGTACTAGTTTTGTATAGTTAAAGTGCTCAACCGATATCGCGGGTAGCTAATCCGTTGTTCCATGCACTAAGGAAGTTTGTACCAAAGCTGACCATAAATTATTGCAGTGGTCGTGCCATCAGTACTGCGGACCTATGTCATCGCGGTTTTGCCTCCCCCGTGTCCTCTCGGGATCACGGTCAGATAGGCTGATATTGTACATCCGTGCACTCCCCGTGCCACGGGGCGGAGTTTGTCAAACTCCAGTAGATCTACCCAACATCCCCTCGCTTTACAATTAATGATACAATTTATTTGAGGACTTTTAAGTTTCAAGGCATCCTTAGAAATCATGTGATATCATGTGGTTTAGACTTTAACCTACGCTAGCCATATTAAAAAGGTTTACCGGATTCTCACGAATCTCAAAAATGTTTTTAGTTTCATTTCAGAAATAGTTGTTTAAGTAATTCACAAGTGCTTCCCATAAAGCACTTCAGGTTCGTCAAGTGGGTGCCGAGCACTCCAAGTTTTCAGGTTCATCAGGGAGGTGCATAGCACTCATAAGGTTGTCAGCATTGTTTTTCATTTAGTTATTCGTTGTGACCCAAACGGGTTCACGGAAATCGGGTTAGTGACACTCACCTTGGGTTGCACTGCTACACTTGTTAATAATCCAAGTATGCTTAATGAAGACCTATGAACACGTTTAGGTCTTAAGTATTAGTTTTGTGTCTAATCTTCACTTAACGTCACTATGGCCCATAACATAGCACGTTGAAACTATGACTCGACATAACGACACACGACACCGATGGTTGATCATAAACAAGGGTTCATATACATCAGAAATCAAGGCATGTATCATCATGGCATAATCGTGTAAGTCATGGCATAACATTCAAGCAAATTGCACAAGTTTGGATTTTGGTCTCAGTTTCGCTAGACAGTTTCGCTGTGTACACGGGCAGCACTTTCGCTAGACAATACCCGATGACACAGTTTCGCTAGGCTAGTTTCGCTCGAAACTGTTGGCACAATTTCGCTAGCCTAGTTTCGCCCGAAACTGGTTTGAACTTTCGTTCAGGGAATTTCGCTCGGTAGATTCGCTCGAGCTGGTCTGATTGGTTTACCCGGCGACACTATAGTTTCGCTCCATAGTGTCGCTGAATGAAGATATGCATAATTTCGCTGGACAGTTTCGCCCAGAGAACAAGGTAGTTTCGCTGGTCGCGAAAAACATACGGATCAGCCTAAAAATCAACCTAACAGCTTCCATATTTCATGCAATTCATTGTTTAGCATACATAGGCATTTATCAACATCAAACAACGAGTTTTAACACCTTATTCATGCATATTCATCATCAAATCACCAAAATGCATTTAAAACCCTAAAATGACCTAAATAGCATAAATCTTTATCATGGATCAGTTTCACACGTAAAGTTATCAACTTTATGGTAGATCTAGCATTCCTAAGCATTCCTACAGAATATCTAATGATAACACAGAGATTTAGGCATGCTTTATGAAGAAACACATAGAAAAGCATAAAAATGGTGGTTTTGGGACTCAAGGTTGATCTAGGATCGATGGATGATCTTCACAACTCGAGGTGATGGCTGATTCTTGATGGTTCTTGGTTGGAATCAGCTGGTCCAGAAGTTTCAGGAGAGTGTGTGTGTTTTTGTGTGAAATGAGGCAAATAGGTGAGCTAGGGTTTATTAAGATTATTTATATCAGAGGCTAGTTTCGCTGGCAGTTTCGCTGGCCTGGCGAAACTGGCTCTGATCACGAGTGAGCCAACAGACTGCCGGGCGACACTATAGTTTCGCCCGGTAGTTTCGCTGGTTACCAAAAGTGGTCAATTTCACATTCTAAGCAAGATAAACACGATTCATAAATTGTCATGCTATTCACAATACTAACTCATGTATTTAAATCACATTGCACATAATGACAACAACAAATGAACACATAGCACATATGGACGGGTTCGGTGATCAACCAAAAGTCGTGGACGTATTCGGCCTAGTTAAGCATTAGTTACTAAGTTAACACTTATAACGTAACTAACGGAATTGTCTAACGGAAGTAAACCTTGAAATTCTCGGATGTCACACTAAATCTCTCTCTCCTTCTCTCTCGTTTACGGCAAAGGAAAACGAACCTTAGGGGTTCGGTTTTTCTTGTGCTTCGACCAAGCCATCATCAACAAGAGGTGTTCGTGATCAAGTACTAGCATACGTACATCGGTGTGTCGTGTGTGCGAACGTAGAGGGATTCGCTTTAAATCCTAAAGATTCTTCTCTTGCTGAGCTAAAAAGGTACATGTTCTTTATCCGGTTAGTTAGATTAATTCATAGGATTTATTCCGCTGCGTACTCGTGTTTAATTGATAATTGTTATATAACCCAACAAGTCCGTCACTCAGAAGAACATGTAAACCCTGAAGGAGTTCCAGCCCAACCTTCAATGCCAGTGTCTACTGCAACCACCACTGGCACTGTCACTGAACCTATTCAGACTCTTCCAATAACAAGTGCAAGTGGTGGTCAAGGTGCAAATAATCCAGTCTCATCAGATGAAGCTGGTCCTTCAGTTAGACCTGACAAAGGCAAAAGAAAGCTAACTCCTGAAGAGGTATATGAACAGGAAATGGAGAAGCAAAGGAAGAAGGAAGAATCCATCAGGGCTGCTAAGGAAGAAATACTTCCTGAAAGGACACTGGATGAGATTGCAAGGCAAGAGGCTATCAAACAATTGGAAGAATCCATCCGTCCTCCATCAAAAATTGGCCTTGGATCAGAATACTCTGAGCCAGAAGTTCACAACTCTGAAGAGAGAGAACCCAGAATCAGAATAATTCCTAACCTAGCTGGAGATAATGTTGATCCTTCTGACGAGACTGTGATTGCAAATTATGTCAGAGAGTTAATCTCTCGTGGGATTCCCTTATCCTACCTGATGAATCTCACGGAGTCACAGCTAGTGGAACTGTATACTGATGAGCAAGACATGGATAAACATCTCTACAACTACAAACTTGCAAAGAAGCTTACTGATCCTCATGCAAATCCATTTGCTGATACAGACAAGAAGTTTGAATATGTTCAGTTCAATGATAATCTGCGGGAAAAGATACGAGAGATGCATGCACAATACATGCCTCCTCTTCCTGAGATTTTTGATGGGTTTTCACCTCCACCCAGTCCAGCTACAGCTACGCTTGAAGTTAATAAAATGAACAAGAGAGAACTACAAGACTTTCTAGACTTAAGGGGATATGCTCGTAAAAGCTACAGCAGAAAGCAGATCCCCGGTCTACGAACTATGGTCAAAGAACATATTATTGAAGAAAATAAGAAAGTAAAGCGTCAGCAGGACGATCATGAAGCTAAAAGAGTGGAGGAACACCGAAGGAAAGACGCTCCTACTTTGGTTGACGAATGGAAGGAGATGGAACCATATCGGAAAGCCTTAGTGCAGTTTACTGCTAAAAAGCTTAAAGACATGCCTCCAAACGTCGAATCAGATGATGAAATAAAGATCCTTGGGTGGAAATACGATCATGAATTCAAGGCATTCATTGTCAAGCGCAGAAACAGTTTCGTTCAATTCTTCGCCAAAATAAAGGATCTTCTAAATCTGTTTTCTTGGGAGTTGAAGCAGCTCAGATGGCGTCCACTGATAAATCACTCAAATGATCCTGTAGGCAGAGATGCTGAGGATCAAATAAGGGCCATCTACAATGTGAGCTCAAATCGTCCCATCAAGACTGAGAAGAAGAAATATAAGACATTCAGAAGGCAAAGAGCTGAAGTCCCTCACAAGGTTATGTATAAAAGTATCAGCAAAGATTTGGTCACAAAGAATATAAAAGGGGATCAGAAAAGCAATCCTATAACTTGTTGATACTACAGTGGGGATACTCATGAGCTAGTTATTGAAAGGGAAGATGGCTGCAGCATAAGACTCTTCGCAGCGATCGAACTGAGACTACTGCACAGAAGCTACCTAAAATGGTTATTCTATAGTCGCCTTGACACCATCCCTCGAAGGCTTAGGCCATACGAGATAGTGGATGCAAACTACTTTGGTTTGTTTCTAAGATGGTTGTGTTGGGAGTGTATTGCTGCAAAGAAGATGAAGACAGAAAGCCTAAGTACCTTGAAATACTGGGCCATGGGTGGTCGTGGGATCTGCTATCTCTCTCGGGGTAGTGAAAGGGTAATTGAAATGTGGCACTATTCTGACTTGAAGAAGTTTGCACGAGAAGATCTATGGATTATGTACGATGCACATATTGTCTGCCTTGATGATCGTTACAGGAACCTTGCCCGAAAGTACTGGAGATTCTTGCTGAAGCTGCTTGGTCAACTCAGATAGTTTTTTAGTTTTCATTTTATGTTTGTATTACCACCAAAGGGGGAATTTGTAAGAACTTTATAGGGTTGGTGGCAACTCAAACATAGCATCCTTTGCTTTTGTGCTCAATTGTATATCTTTCACTTTGCTTGTATCTTGTACTTGGACAATTATCTTGATGTTTATATTAATCATTCAAGTGTTTGATGTTTTGTATGTCATGTCTAAATGTCTTAACTTGTGTTGATTATGGATATTGGAGTAATTGCCTTTGTACATTTTAATTGCAGTGTGATTGTTTGTATCCAAGTTCCGGGTCATTTCATGATAAATTGCTTGACAAATGTTAATAATTGATTGTGTCTTTGTAATATCAACCCTTGATGATTCAATAATGATATTTGACATTTCCGGAGCGTACTTAGTGATTTCTAGACTTTCTTGGCGACCTCACCAACATTCTTGGCGACCTCACCAAAAGTTGGCAACTTGGGACATAAAGCTTGGCGATTTCATGTTCCTGGCGACCTGGTCTTGGCGACCTCGCCAGGTCTTGGCGACCTCGCCAAAGCTGGCGACCTCACCAACAGGTTTGGCGACTTTATTATGTTCCTGGCTGCTTCAGGCTCATTCTTGGCGATGTCGTCTGTCTGATGTCATAAAATACACTAACTTCAATAACATTCTCTTGATTTCAGTGCAATCACGACCAGTGCTCTCTCTAGTATAAATAGCCACACTAGAATAACCCTAGATAACCTCTTGGACGGCTGATTTTGAATATAGAGAGCACTTGTGTGTGAAAACCCTCAAGTTCTTGAGTTTCAGAGGCGAAATCTAAGGATTTCAACAAGCAAACACTATGATTTGATCATGGATTCATGATTTCCGCACTTGAATCTGTGTATTGGATGAGTAAAGGCTCAAATCGGTGCTGACATAAGCATATGTGTTATTTATGACGTTAACATTACCATTTCTGTCCCCTATTAATGATATCTCTCTTATCTCTTTGTTACTCGACGCCAACAGTGGTTTCAAAATCATTCGATCGATTAAAATGGTGATATGTTCATGTGGATCCTCGACTGTAATTAGAACTTCATGGATAGAAGATAACCCAGGTCGTCGATTCCATTGTTGTGCCAGAAAGGTAGAATTTTGAGTTGATTTTTATCTGATTTTTAAATTTCTTATCTTTTTCATAGTTTTCTGATCATGGTTCCAATTGTTGATTTATGAGTTGGGCCGACCCTCCCTTATGTGCAACAACTGTTGAAATAATGAAGGAATTGGAGACTGAAGTGAAGAAACTGAAATATGTTGTTATCATTAGTTGGATACTGTTTTTTTTTTTTTTTTACTTTTTTACCAAAACAAGTGAAATGTAGTGTTTTAGTGTAGATGTATTGGCCTCGTTTTGGACAACATATTGTAAAGGTCAATATAAACTCTATGTAGTTCCAAGTTGTTTGAATAAAGTTGGACCATTTGAGTACTCGAATGAAAGCTGCTGCCATTTTACCCTTTGATGTTTGATGACCATTTTGGTTAGTGTTTCAGTGTACTTAAATACTTCCATCTTGGTTACAGTTTTAGCTTTTGGTGACCATTTTGATGACTATTTTTATGACTATTTTGCTGAAATTTTGATAACCATTTTTTATGACCATTTTGATGACTACCAAATACCATTTGACCATAATACCAATTCACCTTAAATTGCTAAACTACCAAATACCATTTGATCATAATACCATTAGACCAAATGTCCATTTGATTCAACCAAATCAACTACATAATTCAACAATTTCATTCAACCAAAATAAACCATAATTTACCAAAACAAGCATAACAATCTAATTCCATATCAACCATCACAATGTTTCAAAACAGATATGGAAGGATCATAAAAGTTGTTCAAAAGTACCCATCACATAATATTTTACAAAACACAACCTAAGGAAATTAACAAACAAACTTGAAACCTGCTGCAGCCTCAAACATCCATCCAACCTGCTGCACACCTCCATCAACCCTGCTATTAACCTGCTTGTGTAGAACCCTAGCCCTTGCATGATCTGGCATTGTGTCCCTTCTTGTGGCACTTTGAACAAGTGGTAGTGAACCCTTTCCTTGTCAATTTACCCAAGTGTTGCTGCCTTCACACAACTCCCCCAATGACTTCTTCCTCTTCTTTTTTGGCCTCCCAATTTGGGCATGATGTTTTGGAGGAGTCAAAGTTATTGGGCATCTTGATACTGGCCACATATATCTCCCATCCATAGGGTTACTTGTGTGTGAATAAACCTTTTTCCAGGTCTCTAGCCAATAAACCTTTGAAACCCATTTCTCTGGAATTGATTCACCTTTCTTGGACTTTTTCAAATCCCATATACAAGCTATTGCATGAGAGCAAGGCATTCCAATAAGTTTCCATTTCCTACATGAACAAGTTTTCTTATCCAGATCCACACATACACCCTCCATCCATGGTCCAGTAACCTGATACATCCTACCTCCAGCCAAAATCAGGTTATAAGTATTAGCCTTCTCTTTACTAAATGAGAAAATCCTTGATGCATATGGTGTTAATGGGCCTTCAGCCTTCTCAATCGTTCTATGTACAGCAGCAATCCTCTTCATCATGTACTCCCTTATGAACTCCAAACATGTAAATATGGGCTTGTCTCTGCCCCCAACCAACTGCTTATTGAACACTTCACAAAGGTTGTTCAGCAACACATCACATTGTGGTCTTTCTGCATAATTTATGTATACAACATTAGAAAACATAACATACTCAGCAGATATATTTAAGTAAGTTAATGATTTTATAACATACCATTGAAATGAGCTCTGCTCCAATGTTTTGGAGGGATTTCCTTAAACCACTGATACAAACCATCATCTACATTTCTGATTGCTTCCATAGAATTATCAAACTGTTGAATTGTTCTTAGACCAGCAGTCTTCCAAAGCATATCTCTTTAAGTGTTACCCCTCCATTTGGATTTCATATTGTCATGGATATGTCTCACACAATACCTATGCTCAACAGCAGGGAAAACCTTCTTTCAAAGCAGGAGTAATTCCCTGTATATATTAACAAAAGAGATTATTTAGAAGAGTTGTAATTTATGAAATCAAACACTCACAATTCATGATACCAAATTACCTTCTGTCTATCAGAAATGAAGCTAAAATTGGAAGGGCAGTCAAATCCAAATCATCTCCAAGATTCTCCAGAAACCAAGTCCATGATGCTAATGTTTCAGCTTCTACTATTGCATAAGCAGCTGGATAAATACCATTCTTAGAATTTACTCCAACTGCAATTAATATTTGCCTAGGATATGAACCCTTCATGAAATAACCATCCAATCCTAAAATGTCTCTCCCACAAGCTTTGAAACCATCCTTCATAGCCTTAAAGCAAATATAAATCCTCTTGAATTGCCTTGTAGGAAAGGATGGGTTACAGTCACTCTCAACATCAATCTTTACTGTTGAACCTGGGTTGGATATAAGAATCTCTTCACAATGCCCCCTTAACCAACCATACTGATTTATGTAATCACCCTGTATTTTCATAAAAACCATATCTTGTGCCCTAAAAACTTTTTGTAAGTGTAAGTTCACCTAATTCTTCTTCAATATCTCTAGCAATAGCCGACACTGTATAGAGCCTTAGATCCCTTGTGTTCAAACATTTGTGAACTCCTTTGATTGTTTTAACACACGAAGCTTCTTCAGTAGTTCTCCTTGATATTTGCAAAGAAAAGGGCAACTAGGTTTGGGGAATCTGATTTTCTTTACTTTCTTTAATGGACAACTACCCACTTTGGATGCTTTTTTTTGTTGGGACCCGCCGGCTTTGGAAGATTCCCCAATATGAGTAGAATCTCCTTTTTGCCCCTCTTTACATATGGATTTGGCCCATAACATATCACACGGATTGTTTTGAGGTTATTTTACCTAAAAACTAGTTGCTTCTTAGTCTCCACAGCTAGCTTAAGAAGAACAGACCTTACTTCTTGTTTAGTACCTATAATTTGACCCACAAAAAAAAATTGCCTGTTGAACATTCCTTTGGTGTATTTCTCTTGAAATTATCATTCTTTATTGCTTTTGTCAATGGACAATCATTTTCCTCATCATCTGCAATAACATATTCATCAAAGTCCAATTCCTCCACTTCCTAATCATCATTTTGCTCAACAACATCCTCAGGATAAACTATAGCTCTATAATGTTCCAAATCTTCCTCCACATCCTCAATCAAATTCTCTTCATCAAAAAAATAATCTGAGTCATTATCCCCATCCTCATCCTTATCTACATCTCCATGGTCACTACTATCCCTATCCTCATTATGACCACTACTATCTTCATCCTCATCATGACCACTACTGTTTCCATCCTCATCAGTATCCCCATCATCATCCTCACCACTATATCCATCATCAGCTTGATCTTGTGCATATTGATGCATAAATTGAGCCAAGAAGATCTCATCAGTCTTACGGAGATCATAGTGAACATTTGCATTAGATCCAGTTGCATGTTCATCAGATACATTAAAAGTAGATGCATTTGCATCCTGAGTAGCAGTCCCAAATATGTCATTAAGCCCATCAAAAGGATCATCTATCTCATCTACTTCTACTTGAAATACCTTATCACCTTCTATATTAGCAGCCATCAAATCATTTTCATCATTGACATGTATCTCCTTTTCTACATTATCACCCTCCTCATCAATCCCCAATTGGACAATTGCATTATCACCTTCTATATTCCCAATCAGCAATTCATTCTCACTCCCAATAGTTGCATTATCACCTTCTACATTAGCAGATGCCAATTCATTCCCCTCATGCACATCTATCTCATTTACTATCTCATCTTGCAAAAAAAATTAGAATTCCACCCTATTTGTAACAACCTACTACTTAATTCAACAGATGAGACAGTATGACTGGGCATATCATCAACTATCTCCTCAAATACAACATTTGTAAAGTTATCATTTTGCATAAAATATGTGTTTAAAGTGGTACCTCTATGTTCAGTAAAGATAGAAATCACCTTATACCTAGCCACATACTTAAATAGATCAATCACATCCCTGTCATTCCCTAGAGGTCTTAAACCTAGATTCAAATGCTCAGTTGGGATCCTATAGTAATAAAAAATAGCATCTTCTTTAGCGTAGCCTAACTATTGGATCATACGATCAAACTCATGGACCGAGAACTCATCCGAATCAACCATGTCAATGTATCCAACCTTACCATTTATGTACTTCCTTCCTAGATTCTCAATAAATTCTTCACCATGAAATACTTTTAGTGTAAACAGGGAAGGTTCATTAGCTGAATTCAAAACATGATTTTTATTAAAAAATCACAAAATCAACATTAAGGTTTAACCTAAACATTACATACAAAAATATGAAAACGTACCATAAATCTCATACGGGTCGAAGTCATGGAGTTCAGGGTCACGAACTTACCACATTCTGTAAACCATCTTCGAACGTTTGATCTTTCAAGCACTATCGATGATTTGCATGAGTAATCAACACCGAACGAAAAGACTTTTGGAGGGAAAAGTGGTCGGAGGTATATAGAGAGAATCGGAGGAGTGTGGTTGAAGTGTGTGAGGAAATGAGAATAAAGGGAATAAATGAGCTTTCTGATTTTTTCGGACGAAAATACCCTCGTGTGCTTTACACGTGAGGGCCATGTTAAAGGGAGAATGAATGTCCGTTGGCATGAGGTACTCAAAGGGTAGTGAAAAATCAACCCCCAGGTCAAATTTGTTAAAAATTTAGAAATTGGACTCAATTAGTTAAAATCGCTAAACCACAGGGACTCAGACTATACTTAACTCTAATGTATATCACATCATAATACTTTCTGATTTTCCGAGCCTACTAAGCACATCAAAAAATGATCTTATGGCTTTTTCATTTACTCTATCCATGAGTCAGATACGTAAGCCAATGTACCATCATTTCCCAATGATCAATTTCTAAAAATTTATATATTTTCCATGTATTCACCTTCTCCATATTTTGATTTTTCCCATAACATGCCATTTCTCCTCCTTACTATTTTCCATAACATGCCATTTCTCCCCCTTACTTGAAATTCACCCCCTTAAAAGGAAAAACTCTATTTTTGGATTTTTTTTTCATTTTATAAAAACAAGACACTATTTTTGCTTTTTCAAATTTCTCTCTCTAAACGAAAAACGAAATGTAAAGAAAGAAAATCGATCAATCAACACAGATATTCAGGTTACAAAGATGAAACATGAAATTTAAGTTAAGCTGAATACTCCTCCATCAGTGACTTTTTAATCACCGATAGATCTTCAAGAACTACCTGCTCACTGGTCAAACTCATCAGCTTTTAAATGACCCGAAGCGAATCGCTTCTGGTCGACTAGTGTCCTGGTTTTGCTTCAAAACCGCCTTACGTTTCCATTGTTGTTGTTGTTTTGGTAATTCAGTTTTATATGAATCAATCACATGTGATTGTGACGAACAACCTATATTTTGTACTTTTGAAAAATTTGGAACAAATCGTACTTGCTTTTTAAAGAATGTAGGTTGAAGTTTGTCAAAAACTCTGCCGTGTTCATCAATGAACTTAGGTTTGGCATATTTCCCCAAAACCGGAACCTTTTGTTTTGTGTAAGTAGAAGCAACAGGAACCGGACAGTCGTGTACCATATGCCCTTTTGTCGGCAATTATAACACAAACGGTTGTTTATGTTCCTTCATTTTGGAACCTGCAAAGCTTCATAAACATGATAACTGTAACATCCCACATTGGTGGGTAGGAGAACTAAGCATCGCTTTATAAGGGTATGGATACCTCCCCCACCAAGACGCGTTTTAAATTCGTGAGGGGTGGATGCCTAAGGGCATGCCGGCTGCCAAAGCGAACAATATCTTGGTGCGACGGGCCTGAGCTGTTACAATAACCTCCAAAATGATCATAAAAATAATCATATACCTGATGGCGATGATCATGAACCCATTGAGATGTACGGCTTTTTGGAGTAGAATCACCAGAAGAAAATTGTACCTTTGGATTCTTCTTGTTCTTTGAACCATCATTCTTCACAAAAACTTCTGCAATTTTCTGAGCATCCACGCAGTGAAGTGGAAATTCTTGGTCAGAAAATATTTGTACCAAACCCTTGAGCTTGTAAAACCTCTCAGGTTGAACTTTCTCAGCCTTTAAACTTCCTTCTTGATTTGCTGCAGTTTCATCTTCTTCAGATTTTGTGTTTTTGGAGCTTGAACCCCACAATCTGCAACAATTTTGGTCTAAAAAACCCAAACCAATGTTTTTTCCAGAAATCTTTTCTTCAGAAGTATATGACTTGTGTCCATTCTTTGCCAAACGAGAAAACTCAGCTTTGACTTCATTGATATTTTTTGGCGCATAGAAAATCGTCTCATCAATATCAGGTTGAGTATGAATCTTCTAGGTAGAAGTAGCTGATTGCTCATTTTCTGTTGACATTGAACCATACACAAACTTTGAAAATGTTGGAACTGTAGATTTCTTTGCATTTTGTTTATCAACCTTCTTGTTTTTCTTCTTCTCAACATTCTCTTCTTCTGAATTCGATGATGAAAACTTTGAATAATCACATTCCGCTACCTTTTCCTTCACCTCATTAACAACTTCTTTGAGACTTCCTGGGGGTTACACGGTTTTGTCAAACAATCTTTCAAAATTTTCATCATTTGCTAAAAAGCTTGTGAAAGATTGTGAATTGGTGACATTGTTTAGAAGATGATTTGCATCAATCACTTGGATCTTCAAATCGGAAATCTTCTGTTGTGCTTCAACCAATTCCTTTTCAGTAGCTATCAATCTTTTAGTAACCTTGTGAGTTTCATAATTTTGCAATCTTAGATTATCAAGCTCAGCAAAAAACTCTTTCTTCCACTTATCTTCATTCCTTTTCTGAATATCAAGATTTGCATTTTGCAATTTATTCACTCTTGCTAACTCTCTCTTTTCATCCAACAATTTTTCCATATCAATCTGATATTGTGCAATTTGAGTAGCTTGTTCATCAGAAGTCTTTTTAAGCATATTCAAGCTTAATTTTTTTATTTTTCAAAAAGATCATTAAAATCTTTTTTCAACATCTTTCGCTTCAGCTTGCCATTTTTTAACTTCTTGAACTAACGAAACATTCTTCTCAGATAATTTGACAAATTTATGCTCAGACTCTTTGAATTCTTTCTTGGATACCTTCAGATCCGATTTCACTAATTTCAATGCTTCGGTAAGCAAAATTATTTCTTTTACTAAACCAACACTCTCCTTCAACAAACTTTCAATCTTTGATTCAGAATTTTCATTCTCAGCAGATTCATAAGAACTTGAATCAGAATAATAATCATCTTGTTCATATGTGACAATCACTGCTGACTTATCAAGAAACACTTTTCCCCATTTATAACATCCATCGTGAGCAACAGTCAAAGCTTGATTAGTGGATTTACTTGATGATGGTTGAGAACAATTTGTAACAGACTTGTGAACATGAGATTGCTGACACTCTCTAGCAAAATGTCGAAAATTGGAACATTTGTAACACTTTATCTTCGATTTATCAAATCCCAGCTTTCCATCTGAACCAAAATGTTGTTTTCCAGTTTTCTTGAAATATCGTTTGATTTCTGACTCAACATAGCCAATTCCCAGGCTATCAATGTCATTTAGCTGATCATCATCGATTTCATCAAGATAGTTTTCACTCAGCCGAGCATTGCTGACATCTTTGAGAATCATTCCAAAGGACGATGAAATGAGAGCAGAGATCAACTTAGCACAATCATCAACTGATTTGACTGGAAAATGCATTTTGATTTGATGATTCTGGAATTGTAAAACTGCAACCTCTTGATAAACCAGTATTATCAAGAATTCCAGATAAATTACCAATAAAAGCAGTAGCTGGTGCAGAACTAAGGCCTGGTTTATCCTTAGGAGTTATGCTAGCAGCATTCTCACCATGATATAATTTTGGAATTTGCAATTTAGCAGTTGACATGTTGGAATTCTGCATTTCCATTTCTCGAGCATAAAGTTTACCAGTTAATTCATGAAACGATAATGTAGAAATTTCTTTGTCATGTGTAAGAAAAAACACATAATTCTCTCATTTTTCTAGTAATGCTTCCAAAATTTTCTCTTTCAATTCTTCATCAGCTTTCTCAATCCCAATTATTTTCAATTCACTGATAAGAAGTGAAAATCTTGATACAAGAGGCGTGATGTTCTCATTTTCAAAACCGTTGTTTCCAATTTTGATAATCATCCAATTTTAACAGCTTGAGAACTTTCTGACTTGTTCCAATTTCGTTGTCAAAAGCTTGAAAATCCGACATTTTGGAAAATTCAAATTCTGATAGCCGAACTGGATTCGAACAGAAAATGATCAACCGAACTCCGCCGAACTGAAGTTTAACCGAACTGAAATTTTGTCACGAACCTGTCTGAACTGAAAAGTACACGAACTGATACTAACTAGAATCCGAACTCAGTCGAACTGGAACTTCGTGTAAACGAACTGGCCTGAACCAAAAACAACTGAACTAAAAACGAATGAATTTGTCCGAACCGAGACTTCAGATGTACGAATTCAAACGAACCTAGATGAACTGGGAGTTCAGATGACGGTTATTTTGTAGATCTTAGAACTCACACGAACTCGAATGAACTGAACATGTTTTCGAGCAAAAATCACGATTTCGAACAGTTTGAATGAGATTTTTAGCAGTAAACCAGAAAAAGTGACAAGGAATGATTTAAGAACAAATTTTCCACAAAACTCTTAACTGAAACTATCAAAAACTCGCAAAAACACTTCAATTTTGTGAAAAACGACACATTTTAAACCAAAAACTCCAAAAATAGCAACCACATATCAGATGAGTGAACCAGAAAACTCTGATACCACTTGAAAATGCTGGAGCATTAGATCATCTACTCGATCTAGCTATTTCGGATGAGAAACATAATTAAAATGATTGTTTTATTGATCACAAAAGAACAACAGTACAATCAAAGACACTCAGAGAAACACCATACAAAACACACACTTAAGCTCACTGATCTCACACAACTGCTACTAATTACAAAGCACACACACACCTATTTTATACCCGACTGACCGAACCCAGACGAACCGGGTCCGAACCAATCCGAACAACCAGTTCGGATGACATTAGTTTGTGCCAGTTCAGTTCAGTTTGTGCCGTAGCTTCGCCTTGTTCAGATCTTCACATTGTCTTGATCAGATACTTCACACGACGCACACATTATGTACCAACACATCTTGGTATATCCTCAATAAATTGACGTAGCCATTCTGCCTCTTCACCAACTTTATCTAAAGCGACGAATTCTGCTTCCATCGTGGATCTAGTATATACGCTTGTTTTGACGATTTCCATGATATGGCTGCACCTCCAAGTGTGAATACATATCCACTCGTTGCCCTTCATTCGTATCAGATATCTAATTTCATCACAGTGTCCTTCAATCACTGATGGATATCTGTCATAGTGCAGCCCGTAATCCCTTGTGTACCTTAGGTACCCAAGTAACCCTAATCACACAACTCCAATGAGTTAAACTTGGATTACTCGTGTACCTACTTAGCTTGCTTACGACATATGCTAAGTCTGGTCTGGTACAACTCATCAGATACATCAAACTGCCAATAATTCTTGAATACTCTAATTGTTTAACAGGCTCTCCTCTGTTCTTAGCTAGATGTTGACTTGTGTCAATGGGAGTTCTAGCTACATTAGAGTCCTTTGCATGGAACGTTTCAAGAAATTTGTCCACATAATGGGTTTGTCTTATAGTAAGTCCACTTTGGGTTCGTGTGATTTGAACTCCCAAAATCACATCTGCAAGACCCATGTCTTTCATGTCAAATCTTGCTTTCAAGATGCCATTGTTTTGGAGCTTGCTTTAGTCCATACAAGGATTTGGCTAGTTTACACACTTTATTTTCTTGTCCAGAGGTTATAAAGCCCTCTGTTTGTTCCATGTAAATCTCTTCCTTTAGATTTCCATTTAAGAAAGCGGATTTCACATCCATTTGGTGAACTTCCAAATTTCTAATGGCTGCAATAGCAAGTACCAACCTAAAGGAGGTTATTCGAGTTACTGGTGAACATGTGTCAAATTAATCTAGACCTTCTTGTTGTTTGTACTTTGATCACCAGTCTTGCCTTGTACTTATCTATGGATCCATTAGGCTTCATCTTCTTCTTGAAGATCCAACGATGACCTAGTGGTTTGCATCCCAGAGGAAGATCCACTAGTTCCCATGTATGGTTTTGGAAAATAGAATCTATTTCACTTTTAATGGCCTCCCACCATTGAGGTCCTTCTGAGGAAGTTACCGCTTCACAGTATGTTTTGGTTCACTTTCTACCATGTGTGTGTAAAAATCAGGTCCGAAATATTTTTCAGTTCTAGCCCTCTTGCTTCGCCTAGGCTCAACATCTTCTTCCTCTGATTATCTCGTTCTTCTAGAACAGGTTCTAGTTCTTCCGGAATAGGTCCTAGTTCCTCCGAAACTAACTCATTCGGTGTTTCAACATGAACACGTTCATCGTCTGCCCCAAACGTGTTTCCATATTCTTTTGTAATGCATGGAAATATATTTTCAAAGAATGAGGCATTCTTTGATTCCATTATCGTTCCTTTGTGAATATCAGGAATCTTGGATTCATGCACAAGGAAGTGATATGCGCTACTGTGATCTAAATATCCAATGAATATGCAGTCAATGGTTTTGGGTCCTATCTTTTGAGCCTTAGGTAGTGGATCAACCACCTTGGCTAGGCACCCCCACACTTTTAGGTATTCATAGGACGGTTTCCTTTTCCACCATAGCTCGTATGGAGTTTCATTTCTTTTCTTATGGGGTATCCTATTCAAAATATTGTTTTTCGAAAGGATCACATCCCCCCACATGTTTTGGTTTACACCAGAACTCACTAACATAGCACTCACCAATTCTTTCAATGTTATTTTTTTTCATTCAGCAATCCTATTTGATTGGGGTGAATACGTTGTAGTGAACTCATGTCTAATTTCATTTTGCAAACAGAATTCCACAAATGGTGAGATATACTCACCACCTTTATCACTTCATACAACCTTGATCTTTCTTTCAAGTTGATTCTCAACTTCAGTTTTATATGCAATGAAAGTTTCAATTGCCTCGTCTTTACTTTTGAGCAAGTAAACATAACAATACTTTATGCAATCATCGATAAACGTGATGAAGTATTTAAATCCATTTCTTATAAGAATGGATTTCAAATCACACACATTTTTGTGGATCATATCCAATGGTTCACTATTTCATTCAATCAGTTTGAATGATGATCTAGTTAGTTTTGCTTCAACACACGTTTCACATTTATGGTTTGAGACAATATCAAAAGTTGGTATGCAATTTCATTTAATCAAACGACGAATGGGATTAAAGTTATCATGACCAAGTCTACCATGCCACACATTAGAAGACTCAAGGAAATAAGCAGAACTGGTACTAGTCTTATTCATAACATTGTTTAGAACCATTACGTTCAGTTTAAACATACCATTGAGGGCATAGCCCTTTACAACATACACATTATTCTTGGTTAACACGACCTTATCTGACTCAAACACCATTTTGAAACCAAACTTATTCAACAGCCATCCAGACACAAGATTCTTTCGAATCTCAGAAACGTACAGCACATTGGTCAACGTGAGTTCCTTTCCTGATGTCATTTTCAAGATCACATTACCCTTGCCTTTGACATCAGCAGTAGCAGAATTTCCCATGAAGAGCTTCTCTCCATTAGTGACTTCTTTGAAGCTGTTGAACAAGTTCTTATTAGCACAAACATGGTGGGTATCACTGGTGTCAACCCACCATTTCTTGGTATTCAAACCAACCAAGTTAACCTCAGAGATCATCATTGTGAGGTCAGAAATCATGGTAACAAGATTTTCATGATCATCAACCATATTGGGTTCACGAGAGGCATCTTTCTTGGGTTGCCTACACTCATTTTCCTGATGACCTGGCTTGTCACAGTTTTAACATTTTCCTTCAAATTTCTTCTTCACAACCCCACCTTTGGATTTAAGATTAAACCATTTCCCCCTGTTCTTCTTCTCAGCCCTTCCTCTAATTTTATTACCCTTCGAGGATTGACCATATTTAACAATATTGGCCTTTGCTTGCTCAGGGACATTATTATGCTTTTGAGCAAGTTTGTTGTCTTCTTCAATATGAAGACGAACCACAAGATCTTCAATGGTCATTTCATTTCACTTGTGTTTGAGATAGTTCTTGAAATCAACCCAACTTGGTGGTGGTTTCTCGATCATGGCAGCAACTTGAAATGTCCTGCTAAGCGGCATTTCCTCTGCATGAATGTCATGAAGATTGATTTGCAATTTTTGGATTTGACTTATAACAGTTTTGGAGTCAATCATTTTTAAATCCAAGAATTTGGCCACCACAAATTTCTTTGTGCCTGCATCTTCTTTGGTCGTGTTTACTTTACAATACACATTGTAAAGTGAGTCCGCCAAACCATTGAGCACATAGTTCTTGCACAAGAACTCAGAATGCTTCCAAGCTTGAACCGCACTCACAGATTGAGCATCCATTTCCCCTCCAGAAACATGGGGAGTGGTTTTAGTCAAGAAAATCACAAGGTTCAATGTTGTCAGATAAAACAACATCTTTTGCTGCGAACGTTTGAAGTTTAGACCGTTGAACTTTTCAGGTTTCTAAGCGTGGCTTGCAACCGCGTTACGCAACGGTGCAACCATCATTGTGGTAACAGCAAACAGAAGAGGTGAACACAACATAGACATAAGAAGTCGACAGTGGCTGAGACGAACTCATTCTGAAATGAGATCACAGGAGAATAGTCGGAAAATTCGTACACAGAGTGTACACTAATCTGTTTAAGTTTGTTAGTTTTTTAGTCAATGATTCTCAATAAACGCTTGAATCAATTAGAATGCAGAAAACAATAACGAATGAAAATAGAAAGGAGATAAAACAGTAAAAGAAGACTCCACGGAAAAAACGTTCACGAACAGTAACGCGTACAGTCCCTGCAAACCTAAAAACACAGAAGAAAAACGCAAGGAACCGGGCTTGTGTTTGACACAATTCCTTTAAACAGATTCATCGTCTGTTCTCAGGGTACACCGGTTCAAAACAGTTTGAACTGCGATACAAGACACTTGCCTAAAAACGAGACCATAATGAAGTAGCAGCAAGAGTCAGTTAAGCTTAGTATAGAATATCAGCAACAGAGAATGCGAGTGCATATGGAGTATTCTATGTGTTGTGTGTGTGCATATGAACCGAATTCGTGTAAATATACACGCAAATAAACATACCATTATTGTCCCATTAATTAGTCGTGAATGATCGTTTGGAATGCAAAAAGTTTTTCGGTTTTAATAAATCAAAAGCCACTTCTAGAATCTGCTCAAAGTGCTTCGAAAAGTACCAAAAACTTGTCACGTACGAACAAAAGGTTTGGGGTTGCATTCGTGTCCATAGGTCGTGCGGGCACGAATTCAGAATTTTAACCCGACTAGCCATTTTTCGGACACCCCCCCTCTTGCGTGAGGATATGAGCTAGAGCAAAAAATGGCACAAGTGATGTAAAAGGCTTTGAGGTTTATCCTTGTAAATCATTTCGCCTTTTGTTCCCACACCAATGTGGGATAACTTACTCCACATTTTCCAAACTTGAACAAAGTGACTTTGAGATTAATCATCTCATTCACATACGAGATTAATCATCTCATTCACATACATTTTCCAATAAACACCTTGTGTGCATTATCATATGGCATTCATGTTCTTGAGTTTTCTAGGCATTCTACCTACAATCGTCATATCTTTGGTAGAATCCCTTCTAACCCATTATCAATTTATCATTTTCCATTATGAAAACAGATCAAGATCATCATAAAATTAGTTATTGTAGGCATGATTCCATCACCTACTTAACCTTTCATACATGGTGTTCAACAACTAGAGATTGGTGACTAAATAACCCAATAATTCATAAACTAAGGTTCTACTTAGCAATACATGATCCCAACATTAAAAGATTCAAGCTACACGTAGCAGATTTCAAAACTTTGGGCCACAATTCCATGACCAATATATGCATGAATGTTAGAGCATAATCCAATGCTGCAATGTGTCTCGTGTATTGTATCTAGATCAGAGCATGTTACTGAGTCTAGTATCAACTAGTCAAGGACAACATGCAAATTGGAAAGTTTGATGGTATGCTGCAGCTTACCAATTGGTCCGCCGATTGGTACGCTGTGAAAAACCGAGATGGTGACCAAATACCTTGGTTACAGGATCGGATCGAGTCTTTGTGTAACTCGTTTTTGTAGAAAGAAATGAACACCCGGATATGAACAATGAATGGTTTTTAAGATGTGATGATGATGATGAGCAAAGCTAGTAAAACATGGATATATGAAGAATAAGATAGATAGATGATAAACAAGGTGGAATGATAGATAAATAAAGATAACCGAATGATTACATTTTACCTACCCCACGCATCCTGGGTATCATGGACTTACTAGGTGAGTTCATGAACCCTTACAAGCTTCAAAGAACCATGACTAACTCTCTCTCTCTCTATCACTCATACATGTCTTTCACAATGGAAATACTCACTATATATAGTACAAGACTCACTAAGGGCATAATAATAAAATACTAACTAGTGATATTATTTAAACAATAAATAATATTCACTAGAGCTTCTTCTTTGTCGAGTCGTGTTGTCTTGAGTTGTCGTGGTCTTCACTATGTTGTAGGGACGGTATATAATAAGTGGTCATTGAGTATTAATCACATCTACTCAAATCTTGTTGGCTCGAACGCTCGATTCCCAAGAATCTCCCCCTCTTTGGTAGATGGAATACTCAACACTTGTGACAATGATTCTTGTATTCTTGCAACTTCACTTCAAGATAATCTTTATGTAGTTTCAAGTCTTTCATTCTTCAATTCTCCTTTGTGAAGCTCCCCCTACAATAAACAACTTCTAGCCCGAAATTCTGCAAAGGCTATAAATGCATAGGGTGTTTACAAAACTCAACACAATGGGTACTTGAGGATTCAATCATAACTCGAAAGTGCCAATCTTGTTGGAAGTAAACAAGATAAAGGATCTATGAAAAATTAGAAACTCAATCCCAAAATTCAACCATCTTGAAATACTTGGCCGAATACCAAACCAATGTTATCCACATAGACAAACCACTTCTTTGTGCTATTAATCTTGCCTCGATTTTTACCATAATGGCAATGTCGCATCTGTTACGGCTTGAGGACTCTTCAAAGATTAAAATTCATATTTGCTTTGCTCATGGCTTGCAACAAGTCTCATCATATATCCTCCCCCTAGAATTTTGCAACCAAGCAAAATAATAAACATGTTCTGTTGTAATCAAACACATCAATGGGCCATATACACACGTAATCAGCCTTGGAATGTCAAACCCATGAATTTCTATAATCTAACTGTATCATACCCCATAGTTCTTCACATATGAAACCAAACTTGTGCACAATTTCCATAATCGTCTTGACCTCATAACACGTCTGTCATATTAAAGCTAGTTGCTATGAAAATATAGTTTAGTTGTACCTGATGTGTCAGGACCAGATTTGAGCTCGTTATTCTCATATGATTCATCACACAAGTGCGGAAATCATGTGTGATGGTCGATTCTGGATGAATCTGCATCAATGCTCACCCATTGATGATTTCTAAAGCTCAAGAACACACACTAACACCAAGAACACACACACAAAAGCTCTCTGTAGAAAATACACCTTGAAGCATACCCAATAGGGTTTTCCATTAGGTATTTATACTACCTGTTAGCTTGTGACAAAAAGAATGTTTGACACAATACAATCATTACCTAGTATTCAGCAAAATATTCCATTAGGACAATAAGTTCGCTAAGAGTTAAATCAAGTCCGGTAGCACTTATTAAGTTCGCTAACAAGTACGCTAGGTAACAACACGTCGGCTAACAAGTACGCTAAGCAATAACAAGTCCGCTAACATGAATAAGTACGCTGACAAGTTCGTTAAGAACAAGACAAGTACGCTAGGAACAAGATCAAGACTGCTAAGTAAATAATTTCGCTAGGAACAAACAAGTCCGCTAAGATAAGCAATCAAACAAGTACGCTAAGAGTAAAACAAGTCCGCTAGGTACATAAGTCACAAGTCCGCTAAGAAGCATAACAAGTACGCTAACACATAAACAAAGTTTACCAAGTATATATTCAAAGTCAATTTCAAAACAAAGTATCAATTACAAGGTAAGACAACAAAAGGTTTGTGTTGCTAACAAATAGGTTCTAACAATTCCACCCTTGTTGGCAATACAAACTCTCGAGCTTCAAGCATCTTGACCGATCAGCTTTAGCAGAAATCTCCAGTTCTCTCTAGCTGCATCTTTGTCTTTATCAGAGAATACGTGAATACCTATATCATACAGCCTATAGAGATCTTGCCAAACGAGCTTCTTCAGGTCATTATAATTGTTCAGCTCGACCAATCGTCTTAACTTATCCAGAATGACACTTGAACCATGCTCTTCAATCAACCAACAGTTTGCTGTTCTCAGGAGTTCTGAATGAAGAGTGGGTCTACCTAATCCTGCAAGCCTTGTACACCACCAGTTTAAGAATATCAAAAAGTAGTTGGCATCGTAGCATTCATAGGGTCTCAATTGAACAGGTATGGTCCGCATCTTCTCATAATACATTATCTTCAAGTAGGATCGAGAGAGAAGTCGGAGTTCTATTGCAGCAAATATTCTAATAGCGTCAGCACCATCTCTTTCAATTACCAACTCATGAGTCATCCCATTGTAGTACCAGCTGATCATAGGAGCATGTTTCTGATTCCCAGGGATAGTCTTTGCTTTCACTTCCTTTCCTATATCCTTGAACATACCACGGTGAGGAGCACGAAGTCTTCTATTCTCTTCAGCCAACTGAGCTTTTCTCTCTGCTTCTGGATCTTGACTGAATCTCTTATCATCATAAGCAGACTGGATCAACACAGCAGCCCTTATACCCTTTGGATGTTTAGTGTGGTTCACCAAGTCCAGGTACTTAAGCTGTTTGAGTTCCCAAGAGAACAAGCTAGTAAGAGCTTTGAAGTCTCCGAATATTTGGACATAGCCATTTCGCCTCTTTACTATAAAAGCATTAAAAGCCTCATCATACTTCCATCCTAAAATTTTCATCCCATGATTGACTTTCGGGTTGCTAGGCATTTTCCTTAGGTTCTTGGGAGCAAATAGTTGCATAGCCTTCAGGTTAGGTGTCAGCTTTTCCCATTCGTCATAGATTGGGGGATCATCTTTTCTCTTGAGAGACTCAACCCGTTCCTCTTCATTGATTCTTATTTGTTCCAACTTAGCCAACCGCTCTGTCTTCCGGTACGCACACACAAACTTCCGGAGACCAGTAAGTCTCTTCTTGTTGTATTCCTTTTTATCAATATTCTTGAATTACAGAAGTTGCGGAGTGCTTCAAAAGTCATACTGTTGGTAGTGGATTCAATGTATGCTTCAGAATCAGGAGTGTCAACGGACGAGTTCTTTGGAGGAGGAATGTATGTGTTGTTGGGTTATATAACTATTATCAAAACACGAGTACGCAGCGGAAAGAATCCTATGAATTAATCTAACTAACCGGTTTTAGAACGTGTACCTTTTTAGCTCGGCAAGACTTGATCTCTTGGAGGATTTGATACAAATCCCTCTACGATCGCACACACGACACACCAATGCTATGTGCTAGCAACCGATCACGAACTCCTCTTGATGTAGCTTGGTCGAACCACACAAGAACCGAAACCCCTAGGGTTTTCCTTGTTGCCGAAACCGAGAGAGTAGAGAGAGAGAATTAGAGTTTTCTTTTATCTGATAAAAGCAGCAACCAGCACCTAAACCTTAAACCAAGATGGTCTATTTATAGGTTTAGAGGAACTTGATAAGCAAGTTAGGGCTTGGGATAGGCATAACCGAATTTCGGCCTTAAGGCTTATCCCAGAGCCTTTTCCTAATTGTAATCCAATTACAACTCTCTCTAATTACAACTAACACCCCTCTGTTAACAATTAACTGTCAGTTTTTAACGAAACCTCGTTAAATGTTCGTGATAAATATTAATTAACCATTAATTAATATTAATACATTTGGTGTCGAGACGTGTCCCCGTAGGCTTAAATAATTTACAGACATACGCTTACTATTACATGATCATATCCCTACAGCTCCCACTTGAGCTTGCAATAGTAAAGGTAATAACATTGGTTAGCGTCTAGCAACACGCCAATGCTCCCAGAAATATTTAAGTACAGTTTCCCAAAGTGTATTTAAATGGTACAGTCATTTACTATCCCTTTGTTACCGATACCGTGCTAAATATGGATATGGATCAAAGTCATTCCATACTTTAACGATTCTGTTTCTCATTCTCACAACCAACTTAAGATTACCAAATTGCAAATTGAGACATCTCTAGATTTCATTTGGGCACGACCGTGCAAACATCTTAATTAGTCCAATGAGGGGCCCAGTGGTATCTGCTTCAGCACAAAGCCGAAGGAACAAATCCTCTTGACTACACGTGTCAAGTCACATACTTCACTACACTTACTGAAAATAGCCCTTTTGTACTACCTTATTCAGGATAGTTAGACCTATATCAAGTAGGTGCAATCCATACATGCATGACCTGCTTGTATCTCAAGTCTAAGGATAAATAAAGCAACCATTTACGAATTTCACTCAATGACGCCGATCCATAAAGTGACAATTCGTTAGTGGGTCAGTCCAGTATGCATCCAATGAATACCATGTGAGTTTGGTGGGACCATCCAAACCAATCACTCAGATTTTGTCTTAGTTTAACTATATTCCCATATAGTTAATCGACAATGGACAATTTAGAATACTTGACAAGTACTCAAGGATTAAACATGCAAATATAGGACACAACTTACTATTAAATGAAATCAAACATATCAAGTACTTTATTGCATTATATAAATAGAAATTGCTTAACGTCCTTTATCCAAATACCGAACATCAGACATACATGATTTAACTAGCTAATTTAAGTCCCATGCCCTCGGCATGCCTTTCAAGCTTCGGCCTTGACAAAGCTTTCGTGAAAGGATCAACTAAGTTAATATCTGTGTGAACTTTGAGTAATTTGATTTCACCCGGTTCGATTTGCTTACGAACATAGTGATATCTCCTGGCATAGTGTCTGGCGCCCTTCTGAACTCCAGGTTCTTTGGCGATGATCAATGCACCCGAGTTATCGCAGTACATGTCGATCGGCAAGTTACTTGTGGGGACAATGTCTAGCCCACTAATAAACTTCCTTATCCAGACAGCCTCCATTGCAGCTTCCGAAGCAGCAATGTACTCAGACTCTGTTGCAGACATAGCAACTGTGGTTTGTTTCTTGCTTTTCCAATCCACAGCGCCTCCATTCATAACGAAGACGTACCCAGACTGAGACTTCGTGTCATCTCTATCAGTCTGAAATCCAGCATCACAGTATCCGGTCACTTTGAGCTCTTGATCTGGATTTCCCCCATATACCAAAAACAAATCTCTAGTAGCCCGTAGGTACTTGAGAATGGTCTTAACAGCAGTCCAGTGACTTTCACCTGGATTCTGTTGAAAACGGCTAACGATATTTTGCGCAAACGCTATATCGGGTCTAGTGCATCTCACCGCATACATTATAGAGCCTACAGCCGAAGCATAAGGGACTCTCTGCATACGCTTCACCTCATCAGGTGTAGAAGCACCTTGTTTGACCGACAGACCAAGTCCTTCCTGCATAGGTGCTATACCACGCTTGGAATTCTCCATCTTGAATCGCTTCAAGATCTTATCAATATAAGCACTTTGACTTAGTCCAATCAACCGCTTAGTTCTATCTCTATAGATCTTGATTCCAAGAATGAATGCTGCTTCTCCCAAGTCTTTCATAGCAAAACACTTTCCAAGATGGGATTTTACATCTTGCAACATTGGAATGTGTTTTCCTATAATCAATATGTCATCTACATATAAGACAAGGAAAGTAACATTACTCCCACTAGCTTAGCGATATACACATGGCTCATCGGGATTCTGAACGAAACCAAACTTTTTGATTTCTTCATCAAACCGTTTATTCCAACTCCTTGATGCTTGCTTTAGTCCATAAATGGACCTTTGAAGCTTGCATACTTGGTTGGGATGTTTTGGATCAATGAACCCTTCAGGTTGATCCATATAGACTTCTTCATCCAAGTAACCATTTAAGAAGGCAGTCTTAACATCCATTTGCCATATCTCAAAGTCATAGTACGCTGCTATGGCTAAGAGAATCCTAATAGCTCTAATGTCTGCTACTGGTGAAAAGGTCTCATCATAGTCAACGCCAAAACGTTGAGTATAACCTTTCGCCACGAGACGAGCTTTATAGGTGTGTACATTTCCATCCATGTCGGTCTTCTTCTTGAAGAGCCATTTACTCCCAACGGTTCTTGCGTTGGGAGGAAGATCAACCAGGGTCCAAACGTGGTTATCTTGCATGGATTTCATTTCCACATTCGCAGCTTCAAGCCATTTGTCAGATTCCGGATCTGATAATGCAGCTTTGAAGTTCGGAGGCTCATTGAGATCTCCTGATACGTTATCCTCGAATTCGACTAGACCAATCCATCTATCCGGATTACGTACGACCCTTTCGGATCTACGAAGTCGAATCGCAACATCATCGACTTGAGGTTCATCTCTTTGAACATTTCCCCCCCCCCCCCCAAGTTGATGATTGCTAGTTGTTTCAGAAGGTGACACATCTTCTAGTAGTTCTACAATTCTCCCACTGTTCTCTTGAGCTATAAAATTCTTTTCAAAGAATTCAGCATATCGAGCAACACGAACAGTGTTTTCGGAAGAATTATAGAAGTAGTAACCCATTGTTTCCTTTGGGTATCCCACGAAGATGCACTTAGTAGTCCTGGGTTGTAATTTGTCAGGCGTATCACGCTTCACAAGTGCCTCACATCCCCAGACTCTTAAGTAAGACAACACAGGGACTTCTCCATGCCATAATTGATATGGTGTCTTTTCAACCTTCGTGGTTGGAACCATATTAAGAACCCGTACAGCGGTTTCTAGAGCAAAATCCCAAAATGATAATGGGAGAGTTGTAAGGTTCATCATCGACCTCACCATCTCTAGTAAGGTACGATTCCTCCTTTCAGATACTCCATTATGCTGAGGAGTATAAGGAGGAGTAAGCTGTTGGACAATTCCACACGCTTTAAGATAATCCTTAAACTCTTGGCTTAAGTATTCTCCACCACGATCCGATCGAAGGATCTTGATGGTCTTACCGAGTTGATTTTCAACTTCGTTCTTAAACTCTTTGAATGTTTCAAACACCTCATGTTTATGTTTAAGCAAGTAAACATAACCATAACGGCTGAAATCATCCGTGAAAGTCACGAAGTAGCTAGAACCTTTTCTTGACACATGTCTAAATGGGCCACATACATCGGTATGTATGAGTCCAAGTAGCTCTTTTGCCCTTTGCGGCTTGTTCGGAAAGGGTTTTCTAGTCATCTTTCCTGAGATACAGGAAACGCATTGATCAAATGATTCATCATTTGATTGTAAGATCCCTTCACGTTGAAGTCTTTCAATGCTGTTTTTTCCAACATGGGCAAGACGACAGTGCCAAAGATAGGTAGAGTCCAAACTAGTTTTGGCTCGTTTGCTAACAGTGAACATTGAATTATTTGAAACACAACCACGCATATCAATTTCATAAATGCCATCACAAGGAATAGCATCAAAATAATGAACATTATTTTTAGAAACTGAAATACCGATATCATTAAAAACATTAATGTATCCTTGGTTTTTCAACAAAGAAACTGAAATAACACCTCTAGTGATAGAAGGTGCATAATGACAATTGTCTAGTACAATAAATAACCCAGAAGGCAGAATTAAATGAAATTCTCCTATAGCTTCCACAGCTGCTGGCAAACCATTTCCAACGAACAGCTGCAAAGCTCCAGGCTTCAGTTTCCTCCTTTTTCTAAGACCCTGTAACGAATTACAGATGTGAGTTCCACATCTGGTGTCATACACCCATGAATCACTCTTAGAAAAGGAAAATAATTCAATTGTGAAGATACCTGAAGTACTAGTCCCACTAGTATTCTTTCTCTTCTTCATCAACTCAGCTAGATAGGTAGGACAGTTCCTCTTCCAGTGTCCAACTTCACCACAATGGTGACAGATCTGGTCCTTAGCCGGATGCTCTTTTGAGGCCGGAGGGGTTTGCTTGGTTTTAGGAACAAGCGCAATTGCCTTGCCTTTTCCCTTACCATCATTCTTGCCCTTCGCCTTTTGCGGTCTTTTAGCCTTTTGGATCCTTCCCCCTTTGATCATTAGAACTTGGGGTGTTTCAGTGGCCTTTTTAGGAATCATTTTTTCATACTCGACAAGCATAGCATGAAGCTCAGGTATAGTCTTAGTCATACTATGCATGTTATAGTTGCGCACAAAACCCTCAAAATCCTTCGTAAGCGATTTGAGGATCATGCCAACTGCAACAGCACGATTATACCCATAATTGAGTGATTCCAATTTGTCAAAGTAGCTCTTCATCTTGAGCACATGACTACTGACCGATTTACCAGTTTCAAGCTTCAAGTCGTGGAGTTCCACAACTAGGTCGAACAATTCAACACCAGCTTGTTTTTCATACATCTTCTTTAGCTCTTTGATCATATCACAAGGTGTATGAAATTCGTATTGCTTCTGAAGATCGGGAGTCATACTCGAGATCATCATACAAGCAACCTCATCGTATCTACTGTACTCTGCGTTGTAGAACGCTTTCTCTTGCTCAGAAGCATCAGCAGCTGGCTCGGTCGGCCAATGATGTTCAAGGACATCGGTCCTCCGTTCAACTCTAAGGACAATCCTTAGTTGACGGTACCAGTCATTGAAGTTAGATCCATTCAGCTTTTCTCTTTCAAACATTTGACGAAAAGCATGACCAACATTGTTTTGAGGAGGGTTTGTTGCCATCTACAAAACAGATTAAGTTCAAAAATCAGTATTTTCAATAATCTTTTCCTTAATAAATTTAATTACCCATTGTTTAAACATTTTAAACAATTAAGCTTATTAAGGCTAGGATCCAATTGCCATGCCATCATTTCATCAGTTGATCTGCTAGAAATGATGCATTCAAATGGTAAGTGACGATCACTAATTGTATTCCAAATACAATTCCTAGATTTTATGGGACCTACAACTTGCACCAAGTGATTTGTAGTCATGTTTCATCCCATCTTTTGCCACGGGCCAAGGGTCTCACTGCCTAGCTCGTTTTAAGTCGTCCAGCCAAGAACGCACAAATTGTCCACCATTGTGTACCAATGAGTGGGAATTTGTCATGCAAACGCCATTTTACCATTGTGTACCAATGAGTAAGATGACATTCACAAGTGTCCTTTACAAGGTGGATGGCAAAGACTTAAGTTTCAATGGGTCAAAGCAATTTTGATGTGTTATCAAAAAAGTTATGTGTGAAGGTTCATGCACACATTCACCACATAATATGTTTATAAAATTCTTAGTTTGTCTTCCAAATCAAAAGAGCTCGGTAGCTCCATTTGAAACACACAAAGAAGCGTAGGGGTGAGGTTTGCAACTTTTGCAATTAAAAACCTACCCGCTTTAGGGAAGCATGGCGACCCGACTTATACCTCTCTTAGAATGCGTTCAAATGGGTGAGCCGGTGTTTCTTTTGAGTTTTAGGACACAAATTTTATTTTATAAACAAAATCATATTTCAATAGATTATTTAAGCAAATTTCGATTTTCATAAAACAAATTTGCAATAAACCTTTTATTACGTCACAATTATCAGATAATCACATAATCTTAGGGTTTCTAATTATCACATATAATTTTAATTTAATCCTCTTTCATTTAAGTAATAACCACGAACGATTTGCATGAAACATCATGAGTTTTACTTCTTTTTAACACTTTAAAATCTAAAGGTACAACATGTTGTTCATAACAATTATCTAATAATAACAAAAACTTGGATTTAAAATTTTAGATCACAAAAATCAAATTTTAGAGCTAAAAATTAGGGTTTCCGATTCGGCAAGAGGTTTTCGATTCATTATTTGAGTTTACGATCGGAAAGCAGGGGTTTCCGATCGAAACAGGGTTTTCGATCAGGTACTTTTCGATCGTGGACTATTCGATCGGGTCGAAAAGCCTTTCCGATCGGGACCTTTCCGATCGGATACTTTTCGATCGGCCCGAAAAGCCTTTTCGATCGGTTACTTTTCGACGAGTTCGTAAACACTTTAAGATTTGGATCGAAAAGTAGGGTTTCCGGTCTGAAATCAAGGGTCTCCGCACCGGAATAGGTTTTCCGATCGGAAATCAAGGGTTTCCGATCGGATCGAGAAGCGTTTTTCGATCAGGGACTTTCCGATCGGGTCGAAAAGTCCTATTCCATCGAATTTTTTTCGTTTTTACCAATTGCGAAACCTTTTCCAATTGTAAAACACTATTTTAAATGAATCGAAAAGCTAGAATCTTGTTTTGGTTACCCCCCTTCCAAGTTTTATTCCCGGTAATTAATTAAAATCATAGGTGGCTCGTGATACCACTGTTGGGTTATATAACTATTATCAAAACACGAGTACGCAGCGGAAAGAATCCTATGAATTAATCTAACTAACCGGTTTTAGAATGTGTACCTTTTTAGCTCGGCAAGACTTGATCTCTTGGAGGATTTGATACAAATCCCTCTACGATCGCACACACGACACACCAATGCTATGTGCTAGCAACCGATCACGAACTCCTCTTGATGTAGCTTGGTCGAACCACACAAGAACCGAAACCCCTAGGGTTTTCCTTGTTGCCGAAATCGAGAGAGTAGAGAGAGAGAATTAGAGTTTTCTTTTATCTGATAAAAGCAGCAACCAGCACCTAAACCTTAAACCAAGATGGTTTATTTATAGGTTTAGAGGAACTTGATAAGCAAGTTAGGGCTTGGGATAGGCATAACCGAATTTCGGCCTTAAGGCTTATCCCAAAGCCTTTTCCTAATTGTAATCCAATTACAACTCTCTCTAATTACAACTAACACCCCTCTGTTAACAATTAACTGTCAGTTTTTAACGAAACCTCGTTAAATGTTCGTGATAAATATTAATTAACCATTAATTAATATTAATACATTTGGTGTCGAGACGTGTGACCCCGTAGGCTTAAATAATTTCCAGACATACGCTTACTATTACATGATCATATCCCTACATGTGTTGCCTATGTCAAGGATAAGATCAGAGAGATGATCGCGGATGGGAAGAAAGTCCACAGTCTTGGTGGTTTCAGCAAAGATATCTCCCAGGAGATCAGATTGAGCTTCAACATTTTGATTTTGAGGTAGGTGAGAATTCAACCTCTCCTCATCATTGTACAGCTTGGTCAACTTAATGAGAAGTTGTCTTGCATTAGAGTTCTAAACATGTTGGCTGTAACAGAGGTGTCATCAGCATCCACATTGGTGCCCTCTAAGTTAGTGACAATACGGATCAAAGGTTCTTTTGTTCTTGTTGATTCTGAATGTTCCGGCAAAGTACTCGAGCCTTTTGCATATATGACAGCATGAGGATGGTTTGATTCATATCTCTTGAGTGCTTCGGCCTTTTCCTCGATTAGTCTATTTTATTCCTGGTGTGTTTCATCAATAAGCGCTCTACAGGATCTTTCTTTCTCAGCTTCCCTTTTCTGATGCTCTTCAGCAATCTCTTCAGGAGTTAATATCCTTTTTCCTCTATCCTCAGCAGAAGGACCGGGTTGCTCTGTAACCGCAGGCTCTTGAGTTGCAGTCACATTGGGTTCATATTCAGTGTAAGATTCAGAGGAGAAGTGCACAAAGGAGGCTTCAAAGATTTGATCACGAAAGCTTTGCTCAGCTGATACAGTAGGAACAGATTGACTCTCAGATTCTTGGGCCGCACTTGATTCAAGGTTGATGATTTCAGCATCTGCAGGAATAAAACCTGGAACATGGGGAGCAACATCCAAAGCAGAAGCCTTAGCTGAGGTTTGCATAAGCTTAGAAAGTGGTACCTACACATATATATCATCCACCTCCTTCTTCACTTGAATAGGAGTGGGAAACAGAGGTTCCATTTCTTCATCTTCACTCTCGATCAGATCCAGATCTATGTAATTCAGTGGATTAGCTTCATTCATGAGCACATTCATTCGTTCTTCTAGCTCATTCATGTCTTCTTCATCACCGAAGTCTACAAAATATGGATGTTCCTCATACGAGACTTCACCAGTGTCATCTTCGATTGACTCGATCAAAATACCACAAGAGTTTCTTCTCGAGTAGATCTTTTCTGCATAGTATTCCCTGAAGTTGGCCATAGCAAAATCTAGGAAGGTCGGGTCAACGTGCATATGACGGACTCCTTCAGTCAAGGGATGTCACACCCCCAATTAACCACTAACGGAGTTTATACCGTTAAGGGGTGCGAGCAAACCAGGACCACAACCATTAGTTACAAATACTAAACGAATCAGAGTAAAGTCCAAACATTCATAATAAAATAGTTTAAAAGTTCGCAGCGGAAATAAAACATGAGTATCTTAGCACTAACCACGTGCTTTAATTACAAAACATAAATTGTTATTCAATTCCCCAAATTTAAGTTCAATTAAAGTAAGTAACTTCGGTGCCATGCCAACCTCCAGTGGATACTCCTCAGCGATCTGCAAAAGTGAAAACCACACAAGTGTCAACCTAACGGTTGGTGAGTTCACAGTGGGCATGTCATGCAGTGGCCCGGTCTCATAAGCGTATATATCAACATATACATAAGTAATAGTTTTGCAAAACAATGCCAAGTGTTGAATTATCGAATATGCACTAGTTAAGTAAAAGTTAAAGCGGTCAACCGATATCGCGGGTAGCTAATCCGGTTTCCATGCACTAAGGAAGTTCGTACCAAAGCTGAAGTAACAGAGTTCGGCATTTGCCGATGGTTTGTGCCTCCAGTTATGTTCCTCATGGGACCCACAACTAAAATAGGCTGATATTGCACTCCGTTCGGCCTCCAACCGGTTGGCTACACATTTGTGTACCGCGGAGCAGGGTTTGTCAAACCCTCAGTAGATCTACCCAACATCCCCTCGCTTCACAAATTAATGGTACTAAATTGTTGAGGACTTTTAAGTTTTAAGGCATCCTTAGAAATCATGTGATATCATTTGGTTTAGACTTTAACCTACACTAGTCATATTTAAAATCGTTTGTTCTGGATTTCATTTGAAATCCTAGAAAGAGTTCAAGTGTCAAAATGGTTGTTCCGGATTTCATTTGAAACCCCAAGGGTGCACCGTTGCAAGTGTTCCCATAAAACACTCCAACTTCCATAACAGATATCCCATTTGGCGATACCTCAAAGTGTCAGCGTTGTTTTCCATTAAGTATATTCATTATGACCCAAACGGGCTCACAATTTAAAGGGTTTGTGAAACTCACCTTAGGTTGCTCAGCTTACACTTCAATTAGTCCAATTATGATTGCTAATGAAGACCTAATAATCACATTAAGGTCTTAGGTGTTAGGTTGTGTCTAAACTTTAACTACGTCACTATGGCCCATAACATAGCACGTTGGAACTACGACTCGACATACCGACACACGACACCGATGGTTGATCATAAACAAGGGTTACATAACTCAGAAATCAAAGCAGGTTTTATCATAACATAATCATGCAAGTCATGGCATAACAGTTAAATAAGTTGCACAGGTTTGGGTTTTGGTCTGGTCACAGTTTCGCCAGCAATTTCGCTATAGTTTCGCTACGCAGTTTCGCTGCACAGTTTCGCTGTGTACACGGGCGGCACTTTCGCTAGGCAATACCCGATGACACAGTTTCGCTAGCTAGTTTCGCTCGAAACTGATGGCACAGTTTCGCTAGCATAGCTTCGCTCGAAACTGGTTTGAACTTTCGTTCAGGGATAAGGTCTATGGTTGTTTCGCCCGGTAGTTTCGTTTAAGCAATACACAGGCGACACTATAGTTTCGCTACATACTTTCGTTGGATGAATATTCAAAGGGATCTGTGAAACTACAGTTTCGCCTAAAGAAGGCCCAGTTTCGCTAGTCGCTAAAAACCCATAAATTTGACTAAAAATCTTTCTACCAGTTTCCATACTTCATGTAATTCATTATCTATCATGTATAAACATTTACCAACATTAAACAGTAAGATTTAGCACCTTAAACATGGATTTTCATCATCAAGTCATCAAGAACACAATTTAAGCATGAATTGGCCTAACTAGCATAAATCTTCGTTATGGCATGATTTTACACGTAAAGTTGCAGACTTTAAGATAGATCTAGCATTCCTAAGCATTATACTAGAAGATCAGGCCATTACATGGAGGTTTAGGCATGCTTTTTAAGAAAACACATAAGATATGCATAAAAAGATGGTTTTGAGACTCACGGCTCGATCTAGGATCCGAATGGATGATGTCTCGAGGCTGAGATCACGTCGGCTCGTGGTGCTTCTCGACTGACCAGAAATTCCAGGAGAGTGTGTGTGTGTTTAGTGTGGAGTATGCAAAATGATGAAGATTAGGGTTTTATGGTCTTTATATCAGGAGCTAGTTTCGCTGGCAGTTTCGCTGGCCAAGCGAAACTGGCTCTGAACTCATGCAAGTCAAATAGTCTAGCCGACTACCGAGCGAATCTATAGTTTCGCCCGGTAGTTTCGCTGGCAACCAGAAGGGGCAAGGTTACATTCTATTATCAATACTAAATCATGTGTTTAAATCACATTGCACATAATGACAATAAATAAATAAACACATAACACATATGGACGGGTTCGGTGATCAACCAAAGGTCGTGGACGTATTCGGCCTAGTTAAGCATCAGTTACTAAGTTAACACTTATAACGTAACTAACGGAGATTGTCTAACGGAAATTAACCTCGGAATTCTCGGATGTCACACCATCCCCTTGTAAATGGAATTTTCGTCCCGAAAATTATTCTTGCGTTGTAGCGTTCGCAGCCTCGGCTGTCGTTGTTGCTGTAGTTGCTGGGGAAAGAAAGCAAAAGTTTTAGGGTCGCCACATCCTCCTCCTGTTAAAGGAATTTTGGTCCCCAAAATTAAATCATACCTTGAGTTTCCGTGGACGTTTGCCCGAACAAGTGAGGATACTTTTTCTTCATTTGATCCTCTCGTTCCCAAGTATATTCAGGTCCACACTTTGAGTTCCATCGAACCTTGACGATCGGAATCTTGCTACGTTTGAGGGCTTTCTCCTCGCGTCCCATGATTTCTACCGGTTGCTCGATAAATCTTAAATGTTCGTCAATTTCCAATTCCTCCAAGGGAATTATTTCAGTGTCTTCAGCCAGACATTTCTTCAGATTTGAGACGTGAAACACGTTGTGAACTCCGTCGAGTTCTGCAGGGAGTTGTAATCGGTAGGCCACCGGGCTTACTTCCCTAATGATTCCAAATGGACCGATATAGCGAGGATTCAGCTTTCCACGCTTTCCGACGCGTATCACTCCTTTCCAGGGAGATACCTTCAATAGTACCTTATCGCCTACCTCGAACTCTAAAGGTTTCCGGCGTTTGTTGGCATAGCTCTTTTGCCTATCACGTGCTGCAGCTATCCGCTTCCTGATTTGAATAATTCGTTCCGTTGTATCATGAATGATTTCCGGTCCAGTGAGTCCTTTCTCACCCGTTTCGGCCCAACACACGGGCGATCTACATTTTCTGCCATAAAGGGCTTCAAAAGGTGCTGCACCGATACTCGTATGATAACTGTTGTTGTAGGAGAACTCCACCAACGGAAGGTGAGCCTCCCAGTCTTTACCGAAGTCGAGAACGCAAGCTCGGAGCATGTCTTCCAAAGTCTGAATAGTTCGTTCCGTCTGACCATCGGTCTGTGGGTGATAAGCTGTACTCATATCCAGTCTGGTTCCTAGTGCTTCTTGCATAGATTGCCACAGTCGGGAAGTAAATCGGGGATCTCGGTCAGAGATAATGGTCTTAGGCACCCCATGAAGTGCCACAATTCGATCGATATACAGCTTCGTTAACTTATCCATATTGTCATTTTCCCTCATTGGAATAAAGTGTGCAGATTTGGTTAATCGATCAATGATAACCCAAATCGCATCCGGTCGATTCGATCGATGAGGTAGTCCCGTTACGAAATCCATGGAGATATCCTCCCATTTCCATTCCGGGATCTTTGGTTGCTGCAATAAACCAGAAGGCTTTTGGTACTCGATCTTAACTCTTGAGCAGGTTAAACACTTAGCCACATATCACGCAATGTCGGTTTCATATTCGGCCACCAATACAAGTTCTTCAAATCTTGGTACATTTTGTCCGATTCAGGGTGCACCGAATACCTTGACTTGTGAGCCTCATCCATCACGAGCTCACGGAGATTTCCAAGTAAAGGAACCCAAATTCTGTCATTGTAATATCTGAGTCCATAGGGCTTAATTTCAGAATTTCCATCCACCCCTCGCAGCGCTTCAGCTGTGAAATTTTCTTCTTTCAAAGCTTCTCGTTGGGCATCGCGGATCCGATCCGGCAGTCCCGTGTGAATGGTAAGCTGCAGTGCTCGTACTCGTCGAGGCTTTTCGTACTCTTTTCGGCTTAAGGAAACAGCCACAACATTGGCTTTTCCCGGGTGATACTTAATCGCTAAGTCGTAATCGTTTAGTAGCTCGACCCACCTTCGCTGTCGCATGTTGAGGTCCTTTTGTTCAAAGATGTGTTGCAAACTTTTGGGGTCGGTAAATATCGTGCACTTTGTTCCGTAGAGGTAATGTCTCCAAATCTTGAGTGCAAATACGACGGCTCCTAATTCCAAATCATGTGTTGTGTAATTCTTTTCCGTATCCTTCAGTTTCCTGGACGCATAGGCAATCACTTTGTCACGTTGCATCAACACGCAACCGAGTCCTTGAATGGATGCATCGCAATAGACCACGAAGTCGTCAACCCCTTCGGGTAACGCGAGAATCGGAGCTGAACATAACATGTCCTTAAGAGTTTGGAACGCGTGTTCTTCTTTTTCACCCCATCTATATTGCACTCCTTTGTGCGTTAAAGTTGTTAAGGGTTGAGCCAATTGCGAGAAACCCTTGATGAATCTTCGGTAATATCCGGCAAGTCCCAAAAATTGTCGGATTTCGGTCTGCGCTCTCGGAGTAGACCAATTCTTGATGGCTTCTACTTTAGCTGGGTCGACATGAATCCCATCCTGATCAACAATGTGTCCAAGAAACTGGACTTCGCGAATCCAAAAATCGCACTTTGAAAACTTGGCGTAAAGCTGTTCCTTGCGGAGCAATTCCAAGATAAGTCGTAGGTGTCTCTCGTGTTCTTCCTTTGTCTTGGAGTAGATTAAAATATCGTCAATGAAAACTATCACAAACTGATCGAGGTACGGCTTGCACACTCGATTCATCAGATCCATAAATACAGCAGGTGCATTGGTTAGCCCAAACGGCATAACCAGGAACTCATAGTGACCATACCGAGTTCTGAAGGCAGTCTTAGAAATATCTTCATCGCGAACACGAAGTTGGTGATATCCAGACCGTAGGTCAATCTTTGAAAAGTAGCTCGAACCTTGCAGTTGGTCGAAGAGATCGTCGATTCGAGGAAGTGGATACCGATTCTTGATCGTAACCTTGTTAAGCTCTCGGTAGTCAATACACATTCGGAACGTTCCATCTTTCTTCTTAACAAACAATACCGGTGCTCCCCATGGAGACGAACTTGGACGAATAAACCCTTTGTCGAGTAGCTCTTGAAGTTGTGCGGAAAGTTCATTGAGTTCGCTTACCGCCAAACGGTAAGGTGCGCGTGCAATCGGAGCGGCTCCAGAAGCTAAATCGATTTCAAACTCGACTTGTCGATATGGAGGTAAACCAGGCAGATCATCAGGAAATACATCTTGGAAGTCAAGGACTATCGGGTAGTCGTCGATTTTACGCTCGGGTAGTGTCGTGTCGGTGACGTTTGCAAGGACCGCGAAGTGACCTTTACGAAGGCACTTTTGAGCTTTAAGGAATGAGATAATACCGGTGACTGTTCCACCTTTTTCACCTTGGACGGTTAACACTTTACCTTCTTTGAGTGGGATACGAACCACTTTTTCTTGACATAAAATTTTAGCTCGGTTTTCAGATAACCAATCCATTCCTACTATGACATCAAAACTACCAATTGGGAAAGGCATAAGATCGATTCCTAACGTATGGCCAGCTAGTTCTAACTTACAGTCCTTAACTATCTGAGTCGTATCATGAAGTTTACCATTCGCTAATTCTACCACATATTTAGCATCTAAGTCAATCGGTTTAGCATTAATTAGCTTAGCAAACTTAGTGGAAATAAAACTTCTTTCAGCACCAGAATCAAACAATACAGTAGCAAAGAAACCATTAAGGATGAACTTACCGTTAATCACGTTGGCATCGTTGCGAGCTTCTCCTTGACCCATAACGATGGCACGTCCTCTACCATTCCCACCATTTCCGTTTCCACCATTACCATTCCCACCATTACCATTTCCGTTGCCGGGATTTCCACCGTTGCCATTGTTACCATTCCCTTTTCTGCGCAATTGCGGGCAGTCTTTCCTCATGTGGCCTTGCGCACCACATTCATAACAGCCACGGGCTCCACCATTGTTGTTGTTCTGATTGTTTCCTTGCCCGTTGCGGTTGTTTCCGTTTCCCCTGTTGTTGTTATTCCCTCCTTGGTTCTGACCGTTGTTGTTTAACTTTTGCAAGTTGGTCCAGCAGTTGTTGGCTTCATGCCCCAGTTTCCCACATCTTCCACACTCCAGGCCTTTTCTACACATACCATTGTGGTGTTTTCCGCACTTATTACAAAACGGAGCTTTACCCTTGTAGTTTCCATTCCCGCCTTGGCGGTTGTTACTCCCACTGTTGCTGCCACTGTTGAAATTGGATCTCGTGTTGTCAGGTCGCTTGTTCTGATATTGGGAGTTAGAGGATCTCCCAGATTGATTCCCAATAGTTTGATTGTTTACAGATGTTGCTGGAGCTTCTTCTTCAGTCTTACGCTTACCACTTAAGGCAGTCTTCACAGTGGTCCTTAAGGGTAGAGTACCCCTCTCAATTTCCTGGTCAGTTAACTTATGAGCCAGACGGATGGCTTGCTGCACGGTTGTTGGGTTGCTAGCGGTTACCAAGCTCTTGATTTGGGGTGCGAGACCCTCCAGATAACGCTCAATGCGCTTAAATTCAGCATCAACCATTGATGGGCATAGCACCGCGTACTCGTGGTAACGCGCAGTGTACTCCTCAACTTCTGACCCAGACATCTTGGAGTTCAAAAACTCTCCTTCCAGCTTCTTGACTTGGTCCCGAGGGCAATACTCCTCCATAACCAGTTCCTTAAATGCTTCCCATTCCATGTCATTAGCCGCATTTACCCCAATCATCTGGATTTCGGCGTTCAACCAGGAGAGAGCAGCTCCCTCGAAAGTACCAGTCGCAAATTTCACCTTGTTCTCAGCAGGGCAGTTGCACATAGAGAAGACTTTCTCTGACTTCTCGATCCACCTGAGGAGTCCTACCGCTCCTTCTTCGCCGGAAAACGTTATCGGCTTGTAGTCCATGAAGGACTTAAACGTGCAGTGATGGTGGTTTCCTGATGCATAAATAGTCCGGGTTTTAAGTTTAAACAAGTCAAAATATAATTCGTTTCGCGCCTTATCTGGCATAATAATTACCCTGCGCGGCGTATGCAGCTTGGACGGCTGCCACTGCGGCTTGCACGTGTTCGTTAATCATAGCTTGCAGTTGTGCAGGCGTCATGCTAATGTTGCTCCTTCCGTGTCCTCTTCCAGACATTTTGCTGGACAGTTAAAGTAGCCAGTGTTCAGTCACAGTTATATTCTATACATATCCCATAATATGTATATTAACCATTTACCGTTATCCCACTATTAGTCCAAAAATTTCGTGCAAAATTTGGGGCGTCGTCGAAGAACGTCGTAAGTCGTAAGTAGCTATTGTCAAAAGTCGGCTTTCCCATAAAAGTCACCGTCGGCGTAGTCATCGCAGTAGAAATCAGGACGTAGCGTGTAGCGTCGTTTCGTTGTCGCTTTTCCCCAGAACAGTGTGCGTATTAGCGTTCGCATTCCGTTTTACGTGTGTGAAAATTTTCCTAAGGTTTTCCGTTAGACTACCTAGACACGGTCTATATATATATATTTATATATATATATATATACATACATATGAAGTATTTACTTACACAGCAGAGCGAGGATCCCAGGTTGGCACGTAAAAATTTGATTTGTGGGAATTTGTTTGTCCGTTTGTAACCAAGGTTTCAAGTTGCAGTTTCCAAATCGTTTTCAAAATTTGATTCCAGTTCTCTGCAACTTATGGCTCTGATACCAATCTGTCACACCCCCAATTAACCACTAACGGAGTTTATACCGTTAAGGGGTGCGAGCAAACCAGGACCACAACCATTAGTTACAAATACTAAACGAATCAGAGTAAAGTCCAAACATTCATAATAAAATAGTTTAAAAGTTCGCAGCGGAAATAAAACATGAGTATCTTAGCACTAACCACGTGCTTTAATTACAAAACATAAATTGTTATTCAATTCCCCAAATTTAAGTTCAATTAAAGTAAGTAACTTCGGTGCCATGCCAACCTCCAGTGGATACTCCTCAGCGATCTGCAAAAGTGAAAACCACACAAGTGTCAACCTAACGGTTGGTGAGTTCACAGTGGGCATGTCATGCAGTGGACCGGTCTCATAAGCGTATGTATCAACATATACATAAGTAATAGTTTTGCAAAACAATGCCAAGTGTTGAATTATCGAATATGCACTAGTTAAGTAAAAGTTAAAGCGGTCAACCGATATCGCGGGTAGCTAATCCGGTTTCCATGCACTAAGGAAGTTCGTACCAAAGCTGAAGTAACAGAGTTCGGCATTTGCCGATGGTTTGTGCCTCCAGTTATGTTCCTCATGGGATCCACAACTAAAATAGGCTGATATTGCACTCCGTTCGGCCTCCAACCGGTTGGCTACACATTTGTGTACCGCGGAGCAGGGTTTGTCAAACCCTCAGTAGATCTACCCAACATCCCCTCGCTTCACAAATTAATGGTACAAAATTGTTGAGGACTTTTAAGTTTTAAGGCATCCTTAGAAATCATGTGATATCATTTGGTTTAGACTTTAACCTACACTAGTCATATTTAAAATCGTTTGTTCTGGATTTCATTTGAAATCCTAAAAAGAGTTCAAGTGTCAAAATGGTTGTTCCGGATTTCATTTGAAACCCCAAGGGTGGACCGTTGCAAGTGTTCCCATAAAACACTCCAACTTCCATAACAGATATCCCATTTGGCGATACCTCAAAATGTCAGCGTTGTTTTCCGTTAAGTATATTCGTTGTGACCCAAACGGGCTCACAATTTAAAGGGTTTGTGAAACTCACCTTAGGTTGCTCAACTTACACTTCAATTAGTCCAATTATGATTGCTAATGAAGACCTAATAATCACATTAAGGTCTTAGGTGTTAGGTTGTGTCTAAACTTTAACTACGTCACTATGGCCCATAACATAGCACGCTGGAACTACGACTCGACATACCGACACACGACACCGATGGTTGATCATAAACAAGGGTTCACATAACTCAGAAATCAAAGCAGGTTTTATCATAACATAATCATGCAAGTCATGGCATAACAGTTAAATAAGTTGCATAGGTTTGGGTTTTGGTCTGGTCACAGTTTCGCCAGCAGTTTCGCTATAGTTTCGCTACGCAGTTTCGCTGCACAGTTTCGCTGTGTACACGGGCGGCACTTTCGCTAGGCAATACCCGATGACACAGTTTCGCTAGCTAGTTTCGCTCGAAATTGATGGCACAGTTTCGCTAGCATAGCTTCGCTCGAAACTGGTTTGAACTTTCGTTCAGGGACAAGGTCTATGGTTGTTTCGCCCGGTAGTTTTGTTTAAGCAATACACAGGCGACACTATAGTTTCGCTACATACTTTCGCTGGATGAATATTCAAAGGGATCTGCGAAACTACAGTTTCGCCTAAAGAAGGCCCAGTTTCGCTAGTCGCTAAAAACCCATAAATTTGACTAAAAATCTTTCTACCAGTTTCCATACTTCATGTAATTCATTATCTATCATGTATAAACATTTACCAACATTAAACAGAAAGATTTAGCACCTTAAACATGGATTTTCATCATCAAGTCATCAAGAACACATTTTAAGCATGAATTGGCCTAACTAGCATAAATCTTCATTATGGCATGATTTTACACGTAAAGTTGCAGACTTTAAGATAGATCTAGCATTCCTAAGCATTATACTAGAAGATCAGGCCATTACATGGAGGTTTAGGCATGCTTTTTAAGAAAACACATAAGATATGCATAAAAAGATGGTTTTAAGACTCACGGCTTGATCTAGGATCCGAATGGATGATGTCTCGAGGCTGAGATCACGTCGGCTCGTGGTGCTTCTCGACTGACCAGAAATTCCAGGAGAGTGTGTGTGTGTTTAGTGTGGAGTATGCAAAATGATGAAGATTAGGGTTTTATGGTCTTTATATCAGGAGCTAGTTTCGCTGGCAGTTTCGCTGGCAGTTTCGCTGGCAGTTTCGCTGGCAGTTTCGCTGGCCAAGCGAAACTGGCTCTGAACTCATGCAAGTCAAATAGTCTAGCCGACTACCGAGCGAATCTATAGTTTCGCCCGGTAGTTTCGCTGGCAACCAGAAGGGGCAAGGTTACATTCTATTATCAATACTAAATCATGCGTTTAAATCACATTGCACATAATGAAAATACATAAATAAACACATAACACATATGGACGGGTTCGGTGATCAACCAAAGGTCGTGGACGTATTCGGCCTAGTTAAGCATCAGTTACTAAGTTAACACTTATAACGTAACTAACGGAGATTGTCTAACGGAAATTAACCTCGGAATTCTCGGATGTCACAAGGGAACTAAGGCAGTGGAATTGTCAGTTGAAGTTTGAGAGGAGGGTACTAGAGAGACTTAAAGATCTATGTCAGATGCAGCAACAGCTTCCTCATTTGAAGTTCCCTCAATAGCAAGTGCCTTGGCTGCCTGTGCAAATCTTGGAAGTTTCAGATTCTCTGGCACAGGAGCAAGCTTCTTGATTAAATCCAGAGTTTCATCTACAGGCTCGTCATGAAGGAGGCTGTTGATGAAAGATTCATCGTCGTCTGAGGAGTTCAGCTCTTCTCCTTCTATGAAAGTATCTGCATCAACCTCAAAATCACTGTCATGCATGGGGTTACAGAGCATGGTTGTAGAAGAAATAGGATCTTGAGAATTGTCCCCACCCGTTCCTTGATTAGTTTGAGGTTGGTCTTCAGGAAACTCACTTTCTTTATCACCAACATCATCACCGTCTGGTTTGTCACTATGTTTTTTATCTTCACCTGATTTGCCTAACAAATCCTTGAGTCTTTGAATTTCAGCTGCTTGTTCAGCAATTACAAGTGACTGGTCACTGATCCTCTGGTTTGCCACTTGTAGAGAACAATTGTGGTGATCGTTCTGACTTTGAAGATTAACAATTTCAGCTTGTAGTTCCATCATCTTCTCAGATTCAGAAACTATTGGACTTGTAGCCACAGTACCAGAGGGGTCAGTGGTGATAACAGCATCTTCAGCTATAGTCTCCAGAGGTCTCATATCCATATCAATCCTTTCACTATGATCAGCAGGAGATGGAGAGACAGGTGTTGTAGCTAAGGCTGTATCTGGTTGAGTGTTAGATGAACCAACAAATTCATACTCATCTGTGGAACCGGGTTTTCTCCTGACTTGGAGTTTCTCTGTGCAGGACTTGCTTCTTATCGCTCTTACCGTGAGGAGCTCAGAGGATTGATTACTATCATCAGCAGTAAATGTAAGATATCTCTTGGTTATCTTAGGAGGAGACTTAGGAGGACTTTTAGTCTCTGCTGCACGATCATATGTAAGATCCACTTGATCGAGAGACACTGAAGAGTCGTCTTCATCTAAATCATCCTCTGTCGGTTTGTAGCTTTCATCAGATGATGATTGTTGTGTCAGATTTGTAGAGGCCCTGGAAGATTCTCCAATCCTTTGTCTTTTCCGAGGGTGAATCTCTTCAGTTTGTGCAGGACTGTCATCTGAGCTTGAGGAGTTAGATTCATCATCATTTGTGTCATCACCTTCCTCAGCTTCTGATGAGATCACAGTCACTGGACTAGAGGAGGGTTCAATATGCTTAGAAGCTTCAACATTTGCACCTTGGAGATTCCCAAGGTCTTCAGCAGCAGCAGCAAGATCTGTGATAACTGGGGCATTCAAGTCCAATTCAGGGTGGACTTGAGCCGCATCAGTAGGTTCAATTTGTGCTTCAACTGCAGCTTCACCCATCTGAATATCTCCTTCAGCATTAACGGGAGCTAATCGAGCAATCATCTCGGGAAAGAAAGGTACCTCATTCCCTTGATACTTACCTTTGTGGTACTTACTGTACGAGCCAGTATTCATTGAACTAGTGGAGAATGTCTCACCTTGCTTCACCAAAGTTGGGTAATAATGATCCAAGATGGCTTGAACAAATCGAGGGTACATCAGAAACTTCTTTTGCCTTCCAGTAGGGTGCAGGTTAGCAATCATCCACTTGAGGAGTTGATGCGAAAGATTGAAACCCTCACTAGTGACAAACCCATGGATAGCACATGCGGTGTCATCAATAAAGTCATCTGGAGCTGCCTTTCGGTGTCCAAATGCTGCAATGAAGAAACTGATAATAAACTTCCAATTTGTCGGGAATAAAGTCTTCTGAACCTTGTTGCTGACGTCTGGGAGAAAAACACCAGAGTATCCCATTCTTGTTAGTGTTGACTGCCACTGAGCCCTTGTAAAAGTCTTGGGCAGGTCAGCATCTTGTAAGTTCAGGACCGTTCTGATCTTGTCTTCAGTGATTTCAACATCAATATTCTGAATTTTTGACCTTATCACACTTGTTTCATCATCAAGTTCTGCAGATTCAGCATTGTACCAGAACGCTTCTATTATACCCTTGTAGATGACAGGGTTAATCTGCATTGCCGTTGCCCAACTTGATTGTAGCAAAAGGTCAAGGGCTTGCTCATCAGCACCTTCCCAGTTTTTGTTAAACACGCACCTTCCGTTGTGCAAGCGACCATACTCTAAAGCTTCAGCAGCTTGTCTGGGAGGCATCTGCACATATAGAATTACAAGATTATATCTAATTTAACACTAGATGAATGTCATGTCACACTAGACTCGTGATAGTGACAGAGCTTTTCATTTAAGTATTAATGACATAAACTAACTCATATAGTGCATATACTTCAAAATGATCACAAGCAACCAGAATATCATGATTAACAAACGTAAGTATCTCAGGAAAAATAAATGTTGTGTGTGAGGAAATAAAATCTGAAAAACAAGGAGCCAGATCTAAATCTCCAATAACATTGACTTAAATGAAAGTTTTGCATGAAAATTGAGAAATGACCCAAATGAAGAATAGGTTAACTAAATTCTGATTTGTTGAAGGGTCAAGGAGAATTTCAAAGAGAATTCTACTACTTGGTCTCAACAACAGTCAGAGACATCAAGCAAAGGAGGTCTTGGTAATTTGGAATCAACATCTAGAAGTTTTTGTTATCCCAATTAGTCAAGTCAGTTCAGGGAAAGTCACATTTGGACTTGGTTCCACCCGAGCTTGTGAACTCCTTGATTTGATATCATATGATTATGATAAGAAACAACTTAGTTAAAAACAGTGCTTCAAATGTAAGACAGGAAAGTTGGAATATAACAAAACTAAAATTCAAAGACCAATTAGATGCATGCAATAAGTATAACATTGACATGTCAAACATTTAGAACAATCCTACTATATTAGAAATATAAACATTTACTATGAATTGACTCAAGTCCGCTAAGCAGAACAACAAGTCCGCTAGAAATCATTAAGTTCGCTAAAGAGAGAACAAGTACGCTAGGAACTACAACAAGTTCGCTAAGCAATGGCACAAGTTCGCTAAGAACAAAAGAAGTTCGCTAAGCAGGCTATGAAGTATGCTAAGGACTGAATCAAGTCCGCTAAGACCAGAATGATCTCACATGCAGATTCACTATACTTAGAAATGACAACAAAGAGTGTAAATCATATATCAACATTTAACAAGGATTTTCTAGATGCAACAGAGTCATGTTAACACTTATAAGCAAGTAAGAGATCCTAATGGGTCAATTGTTCCAATTTGATCATTTAAAGGACAAAATGTGATTATTTAAGCTTAACAGATTAGATGGGGCCATTACATGTCACATTTAATCCTAACACACAAATATAAGCATGTATGGATCAAATAACAAATACCCAAATCACCAAATTCACATTCAAGCTAAGACATTCACATAAGTCTCATAAAAACAATTTCATGCAAAATTTGACTTATTAAAGTCAAAATGACCAAATGAGTGTTCAAATAGAGCTTAAATGCCTAAGACAGTTCATATGAACCTTAGAGGTATCATAAATCACATCCTATGTAGATATGCTCTCAATTAGTCACAAAGATGGTCAAATTAACTTAGATAGGTTAAGATATTCAATTTTATCCATCCCAGTGTTAACTGTGTCCAAGATCCTTCTTCCTGAGTTATTGACTAGTTTCAGACCCATGTGGATCATAACCAGTCTAAACCACCAGTGTTAGGCTCAATTGGATGTCAATTTACACAGAGAAAGACATACAAGTACATAAAAAATAGAATAAGGTGATGCACTACCTGATTAAAGTAAAGAGTTGCCCCTGTGTAGCCAAGATTGAGTTTGACTCATATTGTCAAAATTTAGAACAACATACCTCTTTGAGGATCTAAATTTGTGTTAAGATCACAATGAAGAGATGCAATGATCTTGATCAATCACAACAGTAACTGTTTCTGTTTATGAGATCAGACAAGCTAAGTTAAATTTTAAAATACTGGACAAACACAGAGTAACTATAGGCAAATTGAATTTAAAGACATATTTGAGAAATTTAAACTTAATCTATCATTCTGAAGACTGACTAGGCTAATCAATAGTAATCAGTAGATTCTCAAGTTTGAGTTTAAGTCTCATCAAAGTAGTCACAGACAGTAAAGAATAACAGATATTGATTGGAGACTAGATAATTTCAACACTATGTGCAATTCATTAAGTCAATCCAATCATGATAAAAAATAAGACTGAAACTTCTAAGTTGTCAAACATAAACTCATTGGCATATTAATACAAACTGATTTAGGTATCCTAAAAGAGATAGTAGCATCACAATGAGTTAATTTTAACTAACCAAAGTTCCTAACATTTTGAAAAAAAAGAAAAAAAAAGATTTCTAAGTATCCAAGAAGAACAGAGGTTGTATCAAGTAATGTAAGTAACTTACAACATCTAAATCACTAAACAACAAAATTTCAACCCATTGTTATCAAATACTTAAAGAGATTTTTATGATCAACTACATACAACCGAACCCCTATATATCAAATTTTCTCGGATTCAAAATGATAAATGTGAGATTCGAATCACATACCTTTAACTTGAGCACAAGTGAACTAGGATCAAGTAAAGATGTAACAAATCTGTAATTTACATCAAATTAATGCATTAGAACCCTAAAAATTGAGAATCGGTCCTACGGCTCAACATATTCACCGAGATCAAATATCGCCCCAAATAAATGTGAAATCAAACCTGTGATAGCAATGAGAGTGTGCGAATCAACCCTAATTGCAAGAGTTTTCACAGATTCGTGAGAGGATGCAAGTATTTTGATCGAACAGTGAAGGGAGAGAGTCGCCGGTTCGATATTGTGAGAGCGGGTGTGTGATTTTGAATGCGTGAATGAATAAAACGATCAAGTCCCCTTTATATACTATTAGGTTTAGCAGACTTGTAAATATCCTGAATTTAAACAAGTTCGCTAACATGTGCTCCAAGTTCGCTAAGTATAAGCAAACTGAAACAAGTACGCTAAAGGGAAATTAGTAAAAACAAGTTCGCTAAGGCCTCAAGAGAAGTACGCTAAGCATAAAGAAGTTCGCTAACCCAGGAAGTTCGCTAACCCAGGAAGTTCGCTAAGGCTTCAAGAGAAGTACGCTAAGCCTAAAGAAGTTCGCTAACCCAAGAAGTTCGGTAAGGCTTAATAAAGTACGCTAAGGCCAAATTTGAACTTCAGACACCAAAAATTTTCCAAGTATAAAGAAGTCCGCTAAGGCATAAACAAGTTCGCTAAGAACAGTTTAGCCTCAGTAGACTTTATAATGTAAAAGACTCAAAAGCAAACAAGTTCGCTAAGAACAATTTGTTCTTAGCGGACTTCTTACAAAAAAAAAAGAAAACAATTACAAGTCATTCAAACAAGTTCGCTAGGGGCAAACTTATCTAGCATACTTAGCGGACTTGCCTCAGACAGAAGTTCGCTAAGGCAAAAACAAGTCCGCTAAGAGCAGAATTGTAATAAAAGGTAAGAAAATTTCTAAGTCCAAAAATTTACTAAACTTTAACAAATTTGCAATTTAACTACAAAACTTAAAACAGAAATGCATGCCTGCTACCGGTAACCTACCAGGAAGATAAATTTTATTTTAGTAAGTCAAATTCTTGTTAATTTCAACAAATTTGACAATGACACATCAAGTACCTAAATTTGACTTTAATTGGTCAAAATTCCACCCAAACTCAAAATTTCCATTTTTATTCGAATTGGGTCAATTTTCCACCCAAACTTAAGAACCCTTTTTCTTTCAAGTCGGTTCATTTTAAACCAATACTGTGACATCCGAGAATTTCAAGGTTTACTTCCGTTAGACATTTCCGTTAGTTACGTTATAAGTGTTAACTTAGTAACTAATACTTAACTAGGTCGAATACGTCCACGTCCTTTGGTTGATCACCGAACCCGCCCATATGTGCTATGTGTTCATTTGTTATTGTCATTATGTGCAATGTGATTAAATACATGATTTAATATTATGAATAGCATGACGAATTGTAAATCCTTGATTATGTGAAAACTGACCACTTTTGGGTAACCAGCGAAACTACCGGGCGAAACTATAATGTCGCCCGGCAGCTTGTTGGCTCACTTGTGACCGGAGCCAGTTTCGCTTGGCCAGCGAAACTGCCAGCGAAACTAGGCCCTGATATATAATAACATAAAGCCCTAGTTACCTCATTTTGTTGCACCATTCTCTCCAAAACACACACACACACCTCTGGAAATCTGGTCAGTCGAGAAACACAACCAAACATCAAGATCTCAGCCTCAAGACAACATCCATTTGATTCCTTGATCGAATCGTGAGTCCCAAAACCTTTCTTTTATGCCTTTTCTTTGAGTTTTCTTAAAAAGCATGCTTAAACCTTCATGAAACTGCTTGATCTGCTAGTATGTTGCTTAGGGATGCTAGATCTGTTATAAAGTTCACAACTTTGCGTATGAAATCCAACCATGATAGAGATTTATGCTATTTTAGCCATTTTAGGGTTTTATATGTATTTTGGGTGATTTGATGACAAAATGCATGTTTAAGGTGTTAAAGCTTACTGATTTATGTTGGTAAATGCCCATGTATGCTAAATAATGAATTGCATGTAAAGATGGAAGCTGTTAGGTTGATTTTTAGGCTGATCCGTATGTTTTTTTCGCGACCAGCGAAACTGTGGTGTTCTCTGGGCGAAACTGTCCAGCGAAACTATGTATATCTCCTTCCAGCGACACTATGCAGCGAAACTGCAGTGTCGCCGGGTAAACCAACCAGACCAGCTCGAGCGAATCTACCGAGCGAAATTCCTTGAACGAAAGTTCAAACCAGTTTCGGGCGAAACTAGGCTAGCGAAACTGTGCCAACAGTTTCGAGCGAAACTAGCCTAGCGAAACTGTGTCATCGGGTGTTGCCTAGCGAAAGTGCTGCCCGTGCACACAGCGAAACTAACTAGCGAAACTTGTATAATTTGCTTGAATGTTATGCCATGACTTACATGATTATGCCATGATGATACATGCTTTGATTTCTGATATATATGAACCCTTGTTTATGATCAACCATCGGTGTCGTGTGTCTGTATGTCGAGGCATAGTTCCAACGTGCTATGTTATGGGCCATAGTGACGTTAAGTAAAGATTAGACACAAAACTAATACTTAAGACCTAAACGTGTTCATAGGTCTTCATTAAGCATACTTGGAATATTAACAAGTGTAGCAGTGCAACCAAAGGTGAGTGTCACTAACCCGATTACCGTGAACCCGTTTGGGTCACACCAAATACCTAAAAGTAAAACAATGCTGACAAACTCGAGAGTGCGAGGCACCTCCCTGATGAACGTGAAAACTCGGAGTGCTCGGCACCCATTGGATGAACTTGAAGTGTTTTATGGGAAACACTTGTGAAACTTAACAAACTATTTCTGAAACGAAAACCATTTTAATATGGCTAGCGTAGGTTAAAGTCTAAACCACATGATATCACATGATTTCTAAGGATGCCTTGAAAACTTAAAAGTCCTCAACTAAATTGTACCATTAATTGTAAAGCGAGGGGATGTTGGGTAGATCTACTGGAGTTTGACAAACTCCGCCCCGTAGCACGGGGAGTGCACGGAGGTACAATATCAGCCTATCTGACCGTGATCCCGAGAGGACACGGGGGAGGCAAATCCGCGATGACGTAGGTCCGCAGTACTAGATGGCACGGCCACTACAACAAATTATAGTCAGCTTTGGTGCAAACCTCCTTAGTGCATGGAACAACGGATTAGCTACCCGCGATATCGGTTGAGCACTTTAACTATACAAAACTAGTACATACCCGATAACGTAGGTTACGGACAATACTTTTACTAAACCACGATACTATGATTCTGATTAACACAAGCATTGCTTTTCACAAATAAAATGTACATAAAGATACGTTCATACGATTATGATTATTAGACCGGGCCGCTGCGTGACAAGCCCACTGTGAACTCACCAACCGTTAGGTTGACACTTGCGTGGTTTAAACTTTTGCAGATCGCTAAGGAGTATCCGGAGCGGGTTGGCATGGCACATGAAGACTTTTATTTTAATTAAACTAAATTGGGAATTTAATACACTGATTTGTAAAGCACGTGGTTAGTGCTAAGACAATATTTTATTCCGCTGCGTTGTATTTGAGACTTTACCTTATAACTGATTTTTGAGCTAACTCTGATTCATTTAGTATTTGTAACTAATGGTTGTGGATCCTGGTTTGCTCGCACCCCTTAACGGTATAAACTCCGTTAGTGGTTAATTTGGGGGTGTGACAAATACCAAGATTAATTTTAGTACAAGTTGGTCAATTTTTCTTTACCAAACTTGGAAATTCAAGCACATTGGCTTTGAGAATTCACCTATTTTTGTATGGTCGTGGTCAGACATGTTTAGAATCATATCGATCAATTACGTAATCAATAACACTAACAATTCAAATCACCTTTCGGATCCGGTAACCTAAGTCAGATTATCGGTATTGTTTATCCATTTAAGCTCAGACAAGGTAATTTTCAAAAAAAATCGGTGACATTTTTATCATGTTTTGTCCTATTAGTGAAAGATGTGATTAACCTTATATACAACTTAAGTCACCAGAATTCTACCATAGGCCATTTTTTCACTTCGGATACAGCCCACACACATAAGAATTTAAAAGGTACATATGGAATTTCTTCAACATATGACAACATATTTTATTTCCCCTATTTCTTTAGTGTTAAGTAGCTGATTTCTTGAATGGATGTTATGATGGATCGCGTGAACACAAGGTCATTGCTTTCGCAAAGCAGATGTGTCACGGATAAATGATGAATGTGATGATGGGATCGCGTGGTCACAAGGTCATCGCTTTCGCAAAGCAGATGTGCCACGGATTTATTGATGGATGAAGCGACACCAAGGTCTTTGCGTAAACAAAACAGATGGTGTGCTGATGAGTGAAATCAGGGACTTAATGCTAAAGAAATATTCGTGTGTGTTGGCATATCGTACTTAGCTCAGACTTAGGCAAATTTAAAGAATTTTGCACTGGTAGACTTAAAGGTTCACATTTTCAAGCAAATTAATGTGTAATCACAGAAATAGTCTACTTCTAAGTATGTCGAGCGTACCGACACATCGAATGATAGAATTACCAGTCGATTGGATCATATCCTATGGTTAGATCTACAAGACCAGAATTATATCATGTTCCTTACATATTGTCCGACCACAGACCAAAAGGTTTTAGCTTTTTCAATGTTTTTGGTATTTTTCTGCTATTTTTACTGCACATGTGTATAGACAATTACAAAACAATTACGGAATTGACACTATTTTAGGTTTTATCTTCAACAGATGCAGGCACGACAGACAGACTCAAAAACAAGCTAGTTGAATGAAAAGAAATTCCTTAGGTCATAAATCATTTTGACTCGAGACACAAACATACTGAAATATTTTTCTCAGCCAAAACATGTCAAACAACATAGGAACAGACTCAAGTGAGTCAAAAGAGTAACAAAAGCAATAACATAAGATAAAATAAGCAAGTCATCAATAATTAGATAAAATGCAAAACAAGCAAGAAGTGTAAAATCTTTTTGGTGATTTTAGTGAGAGGAATGCAAGACTTAGGATATATACACAGATAATCCATAAAAGAAAGCAACCTAGAGAGCAAGACACTAACGTATCAGAGAGCAAGAAGTTCTAGTCCTAGTCAAAGTTGATCATACCTATAGAGGTAACCAAAAAGTTGAACCTAGACATATCAAATGACTTAGTGAATAGGTCAGCTAACTGATTTTCTGAATCAATCTGAACTAAGGTGACTAGTTTCTTCTCAGCACAATCCCTAATAAAATGGTGTCTAATCTCTATATGCTTAGTCTTAGAATGCTGAATTGGATTTTTAACTATAGACACAGCAGCAGAATTATCAATATGTATAGGAGTACCCATGAAATTCAAACCGTAGTCCAGCAATTGATTCTGGATTTAGAGAACTTGAGAGTAGCATGAAGCAGCAGCAATGTACTCCGCCTCAGCAGTTGAAGTGGACACCGTAGTCTGCTTCTTGCATTGCCATGACATGAGTCGGTTTCCCAAAAACTGAGCTCCACCCGTTGTAGACTTCTGATCGAGTTAACAACCAGCATAGTCGCTATCCGAATATGCTCTAAGATCAAAGGCCGAATCTTTTGGATACCACAGCCCTCGGTTGGGATTCGACTTCAAGTATCAAAAAATTCTCTTAACCGCAGTCAAATGTGATTCCTTTGGTTTGCTCTGAAATCGCGAACAAAGATAGACTCCAAACATGATATCGGGATGACTTGCCGTCAAATACATCAACGACCCGATCATCGAACGGTATAAGTGCTCATCCACTGAGACTCCTTGAGCATCAGTATTCAGTCTGTGACGAGTTTCCACTGGTGTAGAAAATCCATTAGAGTCGTGAAAGCCGAACTTCTTCAGAATTTCTTTAACGTATTTCCCTTAGCTGATCAGTATACCATCTTCAGAATTTCTTTAACGTATTTCCCTTGGCTGATCAGTATACCATCTCCGGTAGCCCAATAACGTGTATTCCTCTTACGAGTCGATTCATGTTCCTAAAGTTGACGTGACCCATTCGCCGGTGCCATATGGTTGAGTCTTCTTCCGATGCTTTTACTAGAAAACAAGCGATTGAATTTGCTGGCTTTGCTTCCGCCATATCCAAAGCATACAAGTTTCCTCTTCGATGTGCTCGAAACAAGATCTGATCTTCAGGTATCTTGAGACCAGGCTTCAGAATTAGACACTCGCGATCATTGAACACCATTGGCATTTTATTATCGCAGATTTGTGACACACTAAGTAGGTTGAACTTCAGATTCGATACCAGGTTCACCTTATTAAATGAAATTTCTCCGTTTGTTAAGAGACCGTTTCCTATTATTCTTCCGCCATACACATCTCCCCCAAAGGCAACAGAACTACCATTAGATATTGTTTTGACATCATACAACAAGTTCTTGTTCCCTGTCATGTGCCTGGAGCACCCCCTATCCATGTACCATGTATTTACAGCTTTCCGGGTACGTCCCTGCACAAGTAAAGAAATTAATTAGTTTGAGGAGGGACCCCGGTCATTTTGACCTTGGGTCTTCTTGATAACGGGTTTCTTCACAGTTGATGAAGATGGTGCGGATGAAGACGATGGAGCTGATGGAATAACTAAAGGTGGAATGAAGGTAGTTGCAGGCCTTGGAGCTATCATTGGCCTTTGAGACGGAAATGGCCTTGGTATAAAGCCGGGTCTTGGCCTTGGGTTCCATGACCTGATTTGAGTCAAACTCGGTGCTTTCATCCTTGGTGGTTGTCTGATGTGAGGCTGACTTGAATACAAGCTTCCCCCTAAGCCTTGTGGTAGATACGGGGCTTGACTCGGAATGTACGGTTGGTTGGGATAAGACTGTTGGAACATAGAATCATCCCGCAAGTCCATGAAGTCTTCACTGCAATTACCATAGTTTCTCGAGTGGAGGTGTGTATTCTGACCAGCAGTTGCTTGTTGCTCATAATAGTGTACAGGTGGCATTGGTGTGTTGCCATAGGTGTTGTACCCTTGGTTGTAGATACACACCCTTGCATCGTGATGAGGATTGCCACAAATAGCACAACCATTTTGCACAGTTGGTGCATTTGGAACAACAAAAGCAGCATTTTCAGTAACAGGAACCACAGATGTGGTTTCAACAGATGAAGCAACAGGAGTCTTCTCATCATTAGTAATAACATTCTTTTTCCTTCTTCTTGTTCTTTTCTTCTTTTCAACAACAACAGCTTCAGCACTTTCTGTCATTGGAACAGAAGGCTCTACCACGATCAATGCAGACTCATCAGTTGTTGAAGAGGTTGCTTCAGTTACTTTTGGAACACTCTTCATTTTTGGTTTGACAATCTTTACCAGCTCAACTTTAGAGTCAACAACTCCAGTGGGAGCAGAACTTTCAACAACAAGCTTTGATTTGCTTGATTGAGGAGATTGCACAGCTTGTGGTGTTGATGTAGAGTGAGTTCCAGTTAAGGCACTTGGTATAGTCTTCACCTTACCATCGGTAATCACAAGACCAGCTTGTGTGTGCATGACTGTCTTACCATGTTTGAGTGCCATTTCAGCAAATGCACGATTGAACTCATCCTCATTCACATCAGACTGACCAGTGAATCCCTTGTTGGAATTCTGCTTAGGCTTTCGCCTTCGTGTGGTCTTAGCTTGTTTTGGAGCAACAGTAGTTTTGCAAAGCTCGTAGTTGTCGTCAAACAAAAATGATTGACCATCCACGGCAGATGTTTTCAACAAGGAATTCATGTTCAGCTGCCTCTTTGATTAGAGTCTTAGAAAGACTAGTATCAACACATTTTAAAACATCAGAATTGACTTCATCAAAGTGAAGTACGACATCGGTTGGTGGTAGATCAGATCCACTCGTGTGGGTAGAGAGCTGATCTTCCATCTTTTGGATTTCGGAAGCACTTGGAACCAACTCAGGATTAATGAATTTTAAGTGACTCTTTGAGTTAATCTTGGTTAACACGGGAATTCTATAATAGTTATGGTTAAGCGGATGCTCGGCCGCACTATCATCAATTTCCCGTGTCAAGCCAAGTCCAGTTTTAAGTCTAGCAAAGATATCACGAGCAACGGTATAGCCAAGAGTTTCCGGATTGAGTTTTAACAAATCAATGGTTTCTCGAGCCTAAGCATAGCTCGTCCTCATAGAAGTTAGTTTTTCCAAAAGATCAGTTATTTGAATTGATAGAGTTGTTTCCGTATGCTTCATGACCTCAATGTCATCTTGTAAGGACTTGATTTTAATCAAAAAGTCCTTCTCATTTTATTTTAACTTCTCAACTTGACTCTCACTCTTTTTCGCCTTACTGACCAACTCAATGTTGTAAGCGCGATAGCGAGCTACAGCCTCAATACATTTATCAGAACATAAAGTAAGTTTTACCTCATCAGGGATGGTTTCACGTTGAAGTTCTACAAGCCTCTTACTTGCCTCAGATTCAACTTCGGATGAGCTCACCTTAGTAACACTTCCAGTGTCTTGAGCATTGTCTTCAGTCAGATCATCAATTCCAGCCATTAAACAGAAGTTAGTTGGAAAGAGAGGGTCAATTGTGTTAGAAACGTCTATCTCTCCATCATTTGCCTTCACTACAAGAGCATAGTTGGTGTGGCTAGAAGACGGATTATGAGACGAGGAGGTCCAGTTGTAGTTTGAGTCTTCAAGTGATACCAAAACTTTGTTGCTATCATCCGATCTTTGTGGTTGCTGAGAAGATGACGATACTCGTTGAGAGACATTTGAGCTGGTGCCTTGTGGCTTCTGGTATGACGAGCTGCCTTGTTTTTGATAAGATTGGGTAACACCACCACCCTGCTTTTGATGAGTCCGGTTACTTCCACCAGAATTGGATTGTCTGTTCCATGTCCTCGGCTTAGGACATTCCCGTGCAAAGTGCCGCATTTCTTGACAGTTGTAACATTGCTCTTTTGACTTGTTAAAGCCGATGTTGGTGTTTTAGGGAGCTTGAAAAGCTTTCTTCCAGTCTTCTTGAAGAACTTTAGAGTTCGGGCAGATATCATACCCATTTGCCATTTGATATCGATCTCTTCGAGATCATCAGCAGAAACTTGGTCAAGGTCTTCTTGACAGATGGTCATGGGCTCAAGACTTCCGGACATCTGAGAATTCATGCAAGCTAGAAAAGCATTGCATAAGTCAGAATCCATGCTTGTGTTCGGTTGGGATGCAGGAGATGATTGGTGAACGAAGTAACCAGTTGGAGATTGTTGCACGAAAGTCACATTTGGAGTCTGACCGGTGACGGGAGCAATGACAGCTTCAGTTGGAGGAGCAGCTAGAACAGAAGTAGTGGCAGGTGGGCTTTGACTTGCAGAAACAGAGAATTGGAACTCAGCATCTAGGTCGGGAGCAATGAATGCAGCATTGGGAGCAGTTAAAGAACTCCTAACAGTCACAGCACCCATGAGAGACTTTCTGTTGCGCTCAACGGCTCGAACTTCATACTCACGAACCTTGTCGATCATATCTATATAGTCGGCAGTAGAAAGATCAATAATGTCAAGTAAGTAAGTCACATATGAAGCGAACTCTTGAGGAAAGGAGTGAAGGACCTTCTTGATGATGGCATAATTTTCAGGTCGGATGTTCTTTGTCGTCATCTTAGTGATAATCCGGCAGAATCGATTGACATGAGTTTCAAATGATTCGCCCTGCTTATGAGTGAACGTGTTGAATGCCAACTTGATCTTATCCAATCTTCTTTCCTTAGTAGCCAGGTTGCCTTCATATTTCTTTTCCAAGCCTTCCCAGATTTCATGAGCCGATGTGGTAGCACGAAATTGGTATTGCAACTCATCATTGATAGCCATCTTTATGCACCCAAGTGCACGCATGTCAGTTTTCAATTGAACTTTTTCAGCAGCATCCAACTTGTTTCTTGGTTTGGGAATCATCTTCTTAGGTGGAGGATCAGCACCAATGGCAACAGCAGCAGTGCCAGCAATGGTGGCCTCTTCCACTTCAAACACAGCATGACCTTCGACTACAGAAGTCAACAGGTTAAAGTCAACGAATTCCAAGTAAGATAGGAATTTCGCCTTCCAATCATCGAAGTCACTTGCCCCCATGAGTTTGGGAGGCCTATTGTTGCCTTGTATGGCAGGAGTGAAGTGATCCGACATGTTGAAATGATCAACACTAGTCAATTTCGAGACAAAGTAAGCTAACGGGTCAAACGGGTTGAAATCGGTTCACTTGCTTGCAAAGTTGTAAAATGCTTGAAATCACCCAAATCAAAAAAAACAAACAATAATAAACATCATTAGTCATTAGTAAGCGAGATTTCAGCAAAAAAATTGAAAAGTCAAATTTTCAGACAACCAAAATTTGAACAGCTTGTTCTTGAGCAAATTCAAACTCAAAAATCAATGTTGACAAAATCAATGTTTAAGATCATCAATAGTTTTGGAATTCATGTAGGAATACTTTACTCAACTGTCACAAACTCCAAAAATCACTCTAGATGACCTAAATCGATGGAATAGTAACATTATGTGAAGAACACCAAAGATCACCACTTTTAGCCTCTAAAATCTTCAATACTTGATGTTTTTGAGATAAATCAGTGCCATTAGGTTCGGTTTTAGTAGTGTCGCCATTCATCAATTTTAACATAGATTCAACAAAAAAACGAATTTGGAAAAAAATTTCAAGTACAGAACCATAAAAAATACGAACTGCTCATGGCCAAAATCCAAAAATCCGATATTATTGCTTGATATTTCCAGAAATCTGAGTATTGCATTGAGTTCCTTGAGTGATTTCTACCAAGAATCAACTCAAACAACTAGCAAATCCATCCAAAATCGACAACTCATGTGACATTTTCTCCATTTTGAGAAAACCTTCAAAAATGAAGAACAAGGCTCTGATACCAATTGTCAGGACCAGATTTGAGCTTGTTCTTCTCATATGATTCATCACACAAGTACATAAATCATGTGTGATGGTCGATTCTGAATGAATCTGCATCAATGCTCACCCATTGATGATTTCTAAAGCTCAAGAACACACATTAACACCAAGAACACACACACAAAAGCTCTCTGTAGAAAATACACCTTGAAGCATACCAATAGGGTTTTCCAATTGGTATTTATACTACCTGTTAGCTTGGGAAAAAAAGAATGTTTGACACAATACAATCATTACCTGATATTCAACAAAATATTCCATTAGGACAACAAGTTCGCTAAGAGTTAAATCAAGTCCGCTAGCACTTATTAAGTTCGCTAACAAGTACCCTAGGTAACAACACATCCGCTAATAAGTACGCTAAGCATTATCAAGTTCGCTAACAAGTACGCTAAGCAATAACAAGTCCGCTAACATGAAAAAGTACGCTAACAAGTTCATTAAGAACAAGACAAGTACGCTAGGAACAAGATCAAGACTGCTAAGTAAACAAGTTCGCTAGGAACAAACAAGTCCGCTAAGATAAGCAATCAAACAAGTACGCTAAGAGTAAAACAAGTCCGCTAGGTACATAAGTCACAAGTCCGCTAAGAAGCATAACATGTACGCTAACACATAAACAAAGTTTACCAAGTACATATTCAAGGTCAATTACAAAACAAAGTATCAATTACAAGGTAAGACTACAAGAGGTTTGTGTTTCTAACAAATAGGTTCTAACATGATGTATCCAAGAGAAGTTGGGTTCAAATAATAGCTACAAATCTGTTAGATTGATTCAGAGAGGTAGATACGAATCCTTCATGGCTGAAAATGGTTTCCACTTTGTGTTGTCAACAAAAATAAATATCTGGACTGAACGAAAGTTGTTAATCAGACCCGAAAAAATCATTTTTCGGCAACAAGAGATAAATTCTGGCATCTGAACTGCAACAGTACCTTCACTAGATTAGAGACGATTTTCCGGCGAGCATATTTTGATCAGAAGTGAATTCCTGCGGCCTGAACGGAAACATTTTCCAGTCGCAAGTCTGACGATCTGAGATCTGATCAGTGGCACATTCTGGTGGCCAAGGGCATTACCGACCGCCTGAAAACAAGAAGTGAACATAAGCTAACCCGTTTTTCGATTGATAACAGAACTCTGGTTGAGGTTTCACTTCCGTTTGAAGTCATTCTTTCCGGTTGAACTTCTCAATTTCCGGCTGGTGTGGGTTTCCGGTTGAACTTCAAAGTTCCGCTTGAAGTTGACACGGAAGTGATTTCTGGTTGAAGGTTGTTCTCCGGTTCAAACTGTGTTTCCACTTGAACTCCATAATTCCGGTTGAACTTCGGTTTCAGGTTCAAGATTGGAACGAAACATGGTTGAAACATGTTTTCCGCTTGAGGGCCAACTGCTACCATCTTCAACGGTCATCAACATCCTTCGTTGACTGAGAGACCCGTAAAACCCAGATCATGAATTCGTCGTCACCACTGTTTCATATCACGACCATCGTCAACTCCTAAGAACCAGTTTCATGTTGCCTTTGCCAACACTTGATTCACCCATCATTAACCCAAAACGACGCGTGTTAACTGGATCTCTACCCCCGAACAAACCGGTAACATCATCTTCTTTGATTATCAACCATGAGACCAAACAGAAACTTGTATACGATCGAGCAGTGGTCTCGTGTTTGCATTTTCCGAGATTCTCTATTACCGACTATCATCATGTTCAACCTTCAACGTAAAGTTCATTTTCTGTATATGTATTCTTCAAATTTTTGAAGTTAGAGAAAGAGTTGTTACATGGTTCAAGACTTCTAGGTAATGTCAGGTTTCTGGACTTTTGAAGAGAGACACTTACGGTACATAAAGTGTAGGATGAGAGAGAAGGTGGCTTAAGGGGACAGGATTGACAGATTGCATGTAAATATGGAGAGAGTGTAAATTTGACAAAAAATAGGACACTTCTCTTTATCTCTCTTAGTTGGTCCGATTTAAATAAAAAGAAAAGTAGGTTTTGATAGTGACTTCACATGGGGTATTTTCTTTTCTTTTGACATAACAACATCGAGATATGCCATAAAAAATGATGGTGATGGCACATGGTACAATTTAAGAAATAGTGGGTAATGTGTGGTATAGGTCTTGAAATGCTCAAATCATATGCATCTGATTATTTAAAATTTTCAATAATAAAAATACTTATTCAAAGATTTGAACGGATAGAATGGGTTTTGAAGAAATACATGAGTACTTCAAACACAAAAACCCGGTGGACTTTTCAAGAACACCACAGAAACATAAGAACAAATAGGTTTTGACTAATCTATGGAGGAGAAATTCAAAACCTTTTTCTTTAAACAAAACATCTCCATTTGTTTTAAAAATAAGCATATGAACACAAAGTTGAGATATCAACCGTGAGGTTGTATTATGTCGACCATGGCTCTAATTCCAATTGAAAAACTGAGGTGGTGACCAAATACCTTGGTTCCTGAAGCGGATCGAGTCTTTGTGTAACTCGTTTTTGTAGAAACAAATGAACACCCGGATATGAACAATGAATGGTGTTTGAGATGTGATGATCATGATGAGAAAAGCTAGTAAAACATGTATATATGAAGAACAAGATAGATAGATGATAAACATGGTGGAATGATAGATAAATAAGGATAACTGAATGATTACATTTTACCTATCCCACGCATCCCGGGTATCATGAACTTACTAGGTGAGTTCATGAACCCTTACAAGCTTCAAAGAACCATGACTAACTCTCTCTCTATCACTCATACATGTCTTTCACAATGGAAAGACTCACTATATATAGTACAAGACTCACTAAGGGCATAATAGTAAAATACTAACTAGTGATAATATTTAAACAATAAATTATATTCACTAGAGCCTCTTCTTTGTTGAGTCGTGTTGTCTTGAGTTGTTATGGTCTTTACCGTGTTGTAGGGACGGTGTATAATAAGTGGTCGCTGAGTATTAATCACATCTATCCAAATCTTGTTGGCTCGGTCTCTCGATTCCCAACACGCTGGTTGGTAAGTTGGTTAGGATAAATACTTTGTGTTAGAATGACCTTATAACTTCTGTCATTCTACTTATTCTGTGTGTGTGTTCTAGAGAGAGAAACCAGAGAGTCTTCATTGTAATCTTGTGTGATTTAATAAGAAAACTCTTATTTACTTTCTCGTGTTCCCTAAATCGATTGATTCTATCAGCAGTAAGATCGTATCATGCTCTTACAAGTGCTATCAGAGTAATTCCAGGTTGCTCTGCTGATTAGAATTAATCATTTTTGGTTTTTCTAGTGAGAGAAAGTGGGTTTTTGGTCATTTTTCTTCAATTTTCTTCAATTACGAGTGTTTCTGATGTCAAACTTGATTTTAAAACATTCCTAGTGTGTTTTTTGTACCTAATGCTACAATTCACAGTTCAAAACCTTCAAATTCGTGAAAATTCGAAAATTTCAGCTTGGTCCGCCGGTTGAATGTGTTGGTCCGTTGAATGAGTTTATTGGCCATTGGATGAATTTGTTGGTATGCTGATTGGTACGCTACGCAATCTTCAACGTTGGTACGGAGCAGTTAATACTACCGATTGGTCCGCTAGGCAATCTTCAACCAACATACCAATTGGTCCGCTGGCAGAAAAGTGATGATTACTAAAACTAACATAACTATTGTTCCATTGAAGAGTTACGAGACCTATAACCAGTCAAAACGACCGTCTAAACAAGATCTACATTGTTACTTCAGATTTGACTTTCAAAATTCGTCTCTAAGACCTCTGTTTTTGCATCCGAAGTTTTCAATACCGAAACGTTTGTCACAATATATCTAATTTTCAAGCATTCGCGGCTATGCAAAACACGATGCAAGTTCTCAACTTTGATAACAAAATTGGAACAAGCCAGAAAGTTCCCAAATTATAAAAATTGGAAAATTATCAAAATTGGAAGTGAAGATTTTTGGCTTTTTAAGGAATATCGCTTTGAAGATTTCCGGCTGAAAGCCAATTTTGAGCAGTTCCGACTGAAGTTGAAGTTCGAGCGGAAGTCTCAAGTTCAAGCGGAACGGGCAGATTAACCGGAAGAAGCAATTTTGTCTTATAGCGAATATTTCGGGTGAACTCGATTACCCACCAGATAATGAGTTCAACCAGACTTTTCCTGAGAAGTCTTTTCAGTAGTCCAATCCTGCAAAAGCTTCTCGGTTGCTTCCAAATCTATCAAAGCCGCTCTCCTAAAGTAGTATGTTGCTGATCACATGCAAGATATTCCATATGTCGAAGTTTATTCTTTTGGTAGTTTGTATTTGACTTTTGTTTTACGGTTTGGATTAAATCGACATTTGGAATATCTTGCGTTTCGGCAGCAACATACTACTTTAGGAGAGCGGCTTGAATTAGATATAGAAGCATATAAGAAGCTTTTGCAGGATTGGACTTGCTGAAAAGACATCTCAGAAAAAGTCCGGTTGAACTCATTATCTGGTGGGTGTTGGGAATGTTTTGCTTGGCAGAAATTCTCTAAGTCAGAGCTTCCGAAGGAAGTTAGTCCGGAACTTCCTTCACACTGAGTAGTTCCTCCGGACTTCTCTTAGTGTTACTCCGGAACTTTGACTTATCTCCTTGTTGCAAGTTCC
>JBCNJP010000023.1:33121991-33232829 GCA_039602395.1 Deinandra increscens subsp. villosa
ACTCGTAAATATTATCAGAATAAAAGTCGCAATTGGTTACATTTGGTCACATTGTTTGAAATGTGACTAGTAATTGTCACACATGTAATGTAATAGTGTGACCATATGAACTGATCACGCTTGCTATGGTCACACAAACTGATCTTAAATGTCACCGAAACATGTCTAGAAAATTAAAAACGAACTACGGTCACACTTTTAATCGAAAGTGTCACAGGGTCGAAACGTGAAAAGTGTGACCGTATGTCATATTTGTACTAGTGGACTAACTCTGCATTCCGAATTCAAAGCTTCAATTGGTTTGATTACAGGTGAGTATTCTATTGGTGGTTCAACATTATTATACCCAACACCTGATTTACCATACATCCCTCCCATCCACAATTTCTCAGCCTTTTTATTTCCTGCTTGAAACTTGTCACAAGTAAACAAAGCATCTTTTAGTTTGATATTAAGAACATCAATCTCAGCCTTAGCATCTTTAGTTTCATTTCTTGATTTATCAAGTTTTGACAGCAAGTCATCAAGCTGTGTTTCAAGAATTGAGTTGGTTTGCTTTAACTGTTCATACTCTTTGGTTAAGTTTTCAATTTTTTAAATGTATGAAGATTCAGTTTTCTTAAAGCATACCTTTACCTCATTTAGGTTTGAAACCTCATCAATCAAGTCAGTGTTGTGATTTCGATACTTTGCCACTTGCTCTATGCTAGCAGGGCTGCATAGGTTTTCTAAAACTTTCTCAGGGATAGAGTTTACCTGATCTGAGATGGAGTCTTGTTTGGCCATCAAGGCATGATTTATAGGCTCAAAATTAGCAACAAAATCTTCCCATCCAACACATGAGGTTTGATAGGCAACAGCAGTAACCACATTCTGGTGGTTTTGACTTCCGGTTGGCTTTGGTGGAGTAGGTTGATGACCTGAGTAGTTACCAGAATTGTTGTTGTTTTAGTTGTTTCCACCTTGATTCTTTCCTTGGATGTGACCCTGAATTTGTCCTTCTCTTCTTGGCTGTGGGCATTCTCTTGCAAAATGACCAAGCTGATGACAATTATAGCACTTTACCTTGCTCTTGTCCTGGCCTATGTGAGCTCCCTTGGCTCCTTTGTAGGTTCTACCAGTTCTTTTATAGAACCTTTGAGCTCTAACAGACACCATAGCAAGTTGAGTCAAGATATCCATTTCTTCCAAATCATCAGCACCTATACACTCAAGATCCTCACGAATGAAGCCTTGGTAAGAGTCGGTTGCTATATGAGCATTATGAGAGTTGTCAAACAAGTTTGAAAGGCTGTCTTGACACCTTGGTGTCTTAGGGAAACTGACAATAGGTGACTGATATGATGATGAATTTGAAGATCTTTGATTGTTAAAATTGGTAGTTACTAGTGCATTTGAAAACAGCTGAGTTGACTCGGAAGATGAGTTTTGTTTAAGGTTCAGTTCCATTTCATAGGCACTAAGTATGCCATGAAGTTCACTGAGTCTCATCTTTTTCAAATTCTTACATTCCCTGATGCTCACAGTGTAAACTGTCCACACAGAAGGCAAGGAACGAATACATTTTCTGTTTACATCTACCTGATCTAGTTTTACGTCTACCTTTTGAAGTTCATCAAGTAAGGAAACAATTCTTAAGTACTGGTTTGTCATTGATTCACCAGATTTGAAAGTAAAGTTCTAATATTTCTGTTTTAAGACATCTTTCTTGTTTTCTTTTACTTCACTGGTTCCTTCATACATTTCACTTAAGTCATTCCACAGGTCAAATACAGTTTTGTATCCTTTAAACCCACTTAAAATGGAATTAGGAAGTGCAGCCTGTAGAGTGCAATATGCCTTATAGTCAAATTCGAGAGCAGCATAGTCAGAATCAACGTATTTTTCTAAAGGTTTAGTTATTTTGACTTCTGCATCATCAGCAGATGAAACCATGGGTGAGTAAGGTCCTTCAGTAAAATATAGCCAAATACGACGGTCTAAAATCCTAACAAAACCTTCCATCCTGAGTTTCCAGGTACCAAAGTCATCAGGAGTGAACATTGGCGGTTTATTGGCACTACCGTTTGGACAACTTAAACTGAAATCAGTCATTTTGAAAAACTTAGAAAGATCAAACAACAAAGCTTGTAGAATGAGCAAGTAGAGTATCAACTTTGAAGCACTGAAAGTCTTCAAAGCGAGAGCCAAAGCTCTGATACCACTTGTAGGATCGGTGTTAATCAGATTAACTTAACAAGAAACCCTTCTACTTGCAAATATAACCCTATGGAATTAAAGTTATATTTCAGTCTACTTAAGCGTATATTAGTTCTCTTGTATTGATGTGATTGCTTGATTGCATAAAGATAATAACAGCGAAGTAACAAATACTCGGCACTATTTGCATTAACTCAAAGCTACACTGTTACAAGTTGTTCGAGAACAGATGATGTGTAAACTATGAGCTAACTAAGCTATACATCGTGCTAATGAGATCAATGACAGCCATTGATCTCATGCGATCTAATCTAGACCGTAAAATATAAAGTCAAATACAAACTACCAAAAGCATAAACATCGACATTTGGAATATCTTGCGTGTTGGAAGCAACATACTACTTTAGGAGAGCGGCTTGAATCAGATATAGAAGCATACGAGAAGCTTTTACAGGATTGGACTTGCTGAAAAGACATCTCAGGAAAAGTCCGGTTGAACTCATTATCTGGTGGATAATCGAGTTCATCCGGAATATGCGCTAAGCGACAAAACTGCTTCTTTCCGTTTGAACTGTCAATTCCGCTTGAAGTGAGAATTCCGCTTCAACTTCAACTTTAGCCGGAACAAAATTGACATTCAGCCGGAAATCTTTCAAGCGCAATATTCCTTACAGTACGCATCTGGTCCGGCTGAAGAACACTTGGTACGCATCTAGTCCGCACGACAATCTCCTTCAAGATTCTGGCCGCCAAATCTGGTCCGCTAAGCAATCTTCAAATTTGGTCCGTGGTGGTTATATTCTGGTCCGTAGGTTGTTACTCCGTACCATTTTGGTCCGCTTCAAGAGCTGGTACGTGAATTAATTTGGTACGTTGGTGGTTCTTGGTCCGCTGGTTGAATTTGGTACGGAATTGGTACGCTGAGAGGATTTTTGGTACGCTGGCAGAATACATGTGTTCACTAAAACTGACGTAACTTGAGAATCGTTAAGAGTTACGGGAGCTAATACCAGCCAAAACGTTCGTCTCGACGAGATCTATACTTTTAATGGCCAGTACCCTCCGGTTTGACCCCCAAAATCCGCTTGGAAGACCTTCGTTTTTTAGTTCGAAGCTTTGACGGTCAATTTTTAACATTTAAGATGAGTGATTTTCATGCATTTTCAGCTGCTCAAACATCGTTACAAGCAATGATGAATTATGATAACGAGATAGAAACAACTCAGAAGGTTCCTATGTTGTTACAGTTAGAAGATTATCACAATTGGAAGAAACGTTTTGAATCGTACATATTTTCTCAAGATGTTGATTCTTGGATTCCGATTGAAAAAGAATATGAGTATCCGATGATAAGCCCGAGAAAGCCAAAGATGATAAGTGATTTTGATGCTGACGAAAAGATTTTTTTTTCCCGAGAGAAGAAAACTTATAGCTTTCTTAAAATGGCTTTACCTAAAGATTTGATGCATCAGTTTAAGAATTACACAACTTGTAAGGAATTATGGGATGCTATTGCTGAAAGATGTGAGGGTAATGAGCAATACAAGAAGACTCGGAAGAAAGTCTTGAAAAAGGAGTTTGACAATTTTGGACATTGTGACAATGAAAAAATCAAAGATTTGATTGCAAGGGTTTCATATTTGATCAACGAACTTGAAGTTGTAGGTGTTAAGAAAGAAAGTGATGAATTGAAGGAGAAGTTTCTAGAAGCTTTACCCGAAAAGCGGGAGAATTTTGTTATGATGTTGACTAATGATCCAAACTATTCAAGTTGGACATTCAATAAATTAATAAGCAAATTACAAGCTCGTGAAATGGAACTGCTTGTGAAAAAGTCTGCAACTCCGTTTGTTCAGAATCCTGAAGTATACTTTGGAGAAAATTCTGCTACTATGCATGCCAAAGCAAAGTCACATTCTATTTCAAGCAGTCTTCCACCATTAACAACTTTTCTTGCTGGAAAGTCTAAAAATACTGGTTATTCTTCGGGTTGCAGTTTTACTATTCTTGATAGATCATTAAGCAAGTCTACTTCTAATCAAGCAACCGAAGATTTAGCTGCGTTGTTATCTGCTTTCATATCATCTTCGTCTGGATCTTTTTTTAGTCAAATTGGTCAATCTGGATTGTTTGGCGAAGACTTAGATCATCTGGATGAAGATCAATTGAATAAACTCGATCTGGAATGGCAGTTTGCTATGGTAGTGGACAGAGGAAGGAGATTCATGAAGAAACATGGCAAGACATCTATTCTTCAAGGAGGAAAGCTCGGGATTGTCCTAAACCGTCATCTGACAAATATGGACATTTTGCTCGAGATTGTTCTAAACCGTCATCTAACAAGGGTACTTCTGATAAGAATGTTCAAGATAAAGAAGTTAAAGCTATGATATCTCAAACTGATGAAGGTTATGATTGGGCTAAAGATTTTCCGGATGAATCTGCATTTTTGGCTCACTCGCCAGAAAATTATGCATTGATGGACAATATTGATATAGAATCGAGTGGGTATGCATCTGAGACCGGTAACTTTGACACAAGTGATTCTGACATAAATGGTTATGAATCAACATGTGAATTTTTTGTTCAAAAAGAAAGAAAGATTCGAGAATTGAGTTCTGAAAAGGAAGGGTTGATTGTTGAAAATGAGAAGAAGGAAGAAGAATTAGAAAGTCTCAAGAAGAAGTTGAAGATTCTGATGAAATTCTCAAGATAAACGCGAAATTAGTTAAAGAAAAGAATTCTTTGATGGAAGAGTTTGTTGAGCTTCAAACTAAATTGGATGAGGTGGTTATTGCAGATCAAGCACAAATTTTGAAATTGCAAACTGAGAATGAAGAATTGATTAAAAGTGCTGCAAAATGGGAAAGTTAAGCAAAATATGTAATTGGTGATTTTGATGCTTTATTTTAGAAATCCACTGCAAAAGTCGAAGCGATGAAGAAATCTTATGATGAACTCAAGAAAGAGTTTGATGAAGTTACTGTTGTAGAAAACCAACATCGACTGGTTCATTCTGAATTACAAGACAAAGTTATTAGTTTGAAAAAAGAAAATCAATTACTAAAAAGAAATATTGAGATTCATGAGGGCAGGGTGAAGAAAATTACCCAAGAAGTGTATGATGCCCATGATTAGATGCGACAAGAGAAGTTTGTGTCTAATAGAGCTTCGGAGCAATTGATTGATTCAGAAAAAAGCGTTAGGGGAAACTCAAAAGAAAGTATCTTATTTGAATGTTGAAGTTTTGGATCTTAAAAGGCAACTGAACAATTTGAATAATTCACATTCTTTCACCAGCTACTTATGTAAAGATGAGAATTTCAAGAAAGTTTTTGGAAGCGAAGAGCATAATCAAATTCCACATCCATTTATTCAATTTGATGCTCTAGCTGATATTAATTTTTCTGATATAACTGGAGATTATTCTGAATTTGTGTCTGAAAGATCTGAGAAGAAGCATTCCAATGTTTCAAACAAGACAAGGAATAAGGAGGAAAGTTTGGGAAACAAGTTGACATGGATGAAAAGCAGTTGAATGAAGCACAAGTTGCTACAAAGTTGGTTGAAGCCAACAAGTTACAAGACATTAAAGCTTCATTCAATCAAGCTGCTAAATTTGGTCCTTCAAGTTCTCAAGTCGATTTGTCAAAGCTACTAGGTTACAAACGTTCTGGTTTGGGTAGTAAAGACAAGAAGCTTGAGAAGAAAACTCAACGCATTGTGTCCAAGAAGGTTAAGAAAGAAAAGAAAGACACTAGTTTGGATCAAATTTATCACCTGGCTCAGGTATTCATTTCCACAATGGAGAAGGGATTTGGGGGCAAGCAAAAGAAGAAGGATTCGTCTGAAAGTACTTCAAAAGAATCTTCTTCATCTGGATCAAATTCCACACCTCGAAGTCCTACATCGAAATGGGTACATTCTAACCGACCTTAATTTTTTTATGATATTTCTGATAGTTCTGAGTCTGATGGTAGATGTCATCCAGTTCAGGACAAACCACCATCAAAACGATCATATCGTTTGTGCTATCAATGTCGCCGAAAGGGACATATGGCACAGGATTGTCCTGCAACTGTTAAAAGAATATTTTCAAAAAAATCTGCCATAAGATCATTGTTGGATGTGCTTGGTAGGCTCGGCATTAAATAAAAAGTATTCAGATGTGATAAACACACTAAATACAAATGCTTGAGCAAGTGGACAACTTCTTGATGCATATCTCATGATATATCAAGAAAAGACATGTGAAAAAGAAAATGAGAAGTCACTGTGTAAACATGTGTTCATTTTGCAAAGATTTAAACTTGTTTGATTTTCTTTATTTTTGTCAAACGATCGGACTTTCTCTGCGTGTCCACAAGACCGACCTGATTGTTGTTCGTTTGACATTCTGCTTTATTTTCTTTGGGGTTTAGTAGAACTCTTTGGACTTTTCTCTGCGTGTACGGGAGTACCGACAAGATTGTTGTTGAGTTATACAATTTCAACTTGTTTTATTTTCTTTTTTTGTTAAATCTGAGGCCTTATCTACGTATCGAAAGATCAAAATTAAGGTAGACGATTTAACGTACTTATTTCTTTTTGCATGGAACACAGTTGACTAAATCATAAATACAATTATTGTGTGATTAAATAAAAAATGAAATCACAAAGTGTGATAAACAGATACATATCTGAGTATGTCTGATAGTGTGGGGTACACTGGTCAAAGCAATCTAATCAATAGAATAACATATCCAGATGTTATGAGTATGATTGTGCTTGAGTTTAAGATGGACAAATTATACCAGCAATTGGCATGACTTGTGTGCTGAAGTAATTGAAATTGAAGTGTAGTTCAGCATGTTATGTCCAATATGATCCCAAGTTGTGATCTTTCTCGCAAAAGACAAAAATAGTGTGTGATTCAGTATTTCATTTTTGTATTGCATTTATGTTTCATATCTGAAAATCCAAAAAGATTTTATGTGTTTTTAGCATAAACTTAGAAAAATCAAAAAGATTTTCAGTGTGTTTTGATGTAAAGTTTCAAAAAGCCAAAAATATTTTGTTTCTTAGTTGTTTTTGACCGATCGATACATGATACGAAATCAAAATTTCAAAACTATATCTTGGATTCTCGAAGAGAAGTTTTGCGCCAAGATTAAATTAATTTTTCTATAAAAGAAAAGGAAAGCCGCGTTTCTATCTTCTGAAATTGCAGGTTATCTGTGTGACTAGACTCAAGCATGGTGAAAGGGGGAGTATGTGTAATATCTTTCACAAGTGGATCTTGAAGTTCAAAAACTGTTCAAGATTAATTCAGCAATGCAAGCTCTATTTCTGACAATATTTCAAGTTGAAGATCGAATGTAGCGATGCTGAAGATTGAAGACTGTAGTTTTGTTAAATAGATTGATACATAGATACACTACACGTTAAGGGGGAGTTTGTTAGAGCATATTCCTATGCTACATTGTGTCTCGTGTATTGTATCTAGACTAGAGCGTCTTTGTGAGTCATAGTTGCAACATACCAAGGTGCCGTGCCAAATGGTACACTGTACCAATTGGTACGCCCGTACCAAATGGTATGCCAGTTGGTGTGCTAGTAAGTTGCGAACTATAAATAGTTCGTGTTAGAGAGAGTTAGAACCAGTTCTTATTTACTACTTCTTAACTGTGTGTAACTGAGTGTGTTTCTCTCTCTAGCTTGTATCTCTTTGTGAATCAATAAAGCAAAGCTTTATTTACATCCGTGTTCATTCTCGATTTACCGAATCATGCAGTAGTAAGATCTCTCCATGGTTTTATAGTATTCCTAACAAGCAATTTACATGTTGTGAACACTGTGTGCCATGTCACAAAGGCAAGCAACACAGAACCTCCTTCAAGCCAAAAGTTAAATCTTCTATTTCACAACCTCTAGAGCTGTTACACATGGATCTTTTTGGTCCAACTAGAGTAATGAGTTTAGGGAAAAGGTCATACTGTTTTATCATTATTGATGATTTTTCTAGATACACTTGGGTTTTCTTTCTTAAAAAAAAAAGATGAAACTGTTGAATTGTTAAAAACTCTTGTGATAAATTTAGAAAATCAATCCAATCTCAAAGTGAAAACAATCAGATGTGACAATGGCACGGAATTTAGAAATCATATTTTAAATTCATTTTGTGAAGAAAAGGGAACTGTTAGACAATTTAGTGCTCCTAGAACTCCACAACAGAATGGTGTTGCTGAAAGGAGAAATAGGACACTAATTGAAGCTGCTAGGTCAATGTTAGCAAACTCTAAATTCCCTGTGATATTTTAGGCAGAAGCAGTAAACACTGTCTATTATGTCCAAAACAGGATTTTGATTGTCAAAGGCAAGAACAAGACACCATATGAGCTTTGGAGAAAAAGAAAGCCCAACATTTATTTCTTTAAGCCATTTGGATGTCCTGTCACAATATTGAGAACCAATGAGCTACTATCTAAATTTGCAGAAAAAGCAGATGAAGGATATTTTGTTGGATATTCTGGTGTGTCTAAGGCATACAGAGTGTACAACAAGAGAACCAAAATTGTTGAAGAAACAATAAACGTGTCTTTCAATGAAAAATCTCCCAACAATTTTGAGTCTCGGCCCACCTAGTTATTCGATATTGATGCACTAACCATTGCTTTCAACATAACTGTTGAGAAGCATGTGAGTTCTTCAGTGCAGGAACATAATATTTACAGGTCAGCTGATGAACATTGGAAGCGTAGCCATGATGGAACCAGCAAGAAGCCAATCTTCTTCTCTTCAATGAGCATCAAACCTATCTTGCCCGGTAATGGAAAGAAACAATCTGAAATAGTTCAAATAGATACTGAAGCATTTCCGGTTGGAAGCATTTCCGGTTGAAGTCCAAGCGGAACGTGCTTCTCAGGTTCAAGTTCAACCGGAAAACTCAATTTCATAAACTGTGGAGCACACTGATTCAGGGTCAAATGAATCTGAAAATTCAAATAATGTTGCATCTAATGAGCTTAATTTTGAGCATCTGACCCATAATTCAGAAACCAGTTCTCATGAAGCAGTTGAAGTTTCAGATCTTGTGTCACACTTTGGTGATGTTGAGCTTGAACACATACTTCCTAGGCTCAACATACCATAAAATGGAAGAAGCCATGAGTTCCCTATGCTCCAAGACAGAAGAATCAACAAGAATCATCCATTGGATAATGTTATTGGATATATGTCAGCACCTGTGTTAACAAAAAGTAAATCTACTGATGCAAACATCTATTTTCATGCTGCATTTTTGTCTCAAGAAGTACCCAACAAGGTAGCTGATGCCTTGAAAGATAACAACTGGGTAGAGGAAATGCAAGAAGAGTTATTTCAAATTAACAAGCATAAAGTTTGGGAATTAGTAACCTGCCTACCGAAGCAGAACAGAATTGGCACCAAGTGGGTGTTCGGAAACAAAAAGGATGACAGGGGCATTGTCATTAAGAACAAAGCAAGACTGGTGGTGCAAGGCTATGTACAGGAAGAAGGCATTTTTTATGATGAAGTGTTTGCACATGTGGCTATATTGGAAGCAATCAGAATCTTTTTAGCCTATGCCGCATTCAAAGACTTCCAAGTATTTCAGATGGATGTCAAAAGTGCCTTCCTGTATGGCCTGTTGGAACAAGAAGTGTATGTCAAAAAACCTCCTGGCTTTGAGGACCTTCATCATCCAAACAGGGTATGAAAGCTGATCAAAGCCCTGTATGGTCTCAAACAAGCACCTAGAACCTGGTTTGAAACTCTTTCAAACTATCTTCTAAAGAATGGCTACAGGAGAGGAGCTATTGATAAAACACTCTTTGTCAAAAGTGTTGGTAAAGATATGTTGATGGTACAAATTTATGTAGAGGATATTATGTTTGGTTCATCTAATACTGTGTTGTGCAAGGAATTTGAAACTTTGATGCAGTCGAAATTTGAAATGAGCTCCATGGGATAATTAACTTTCTTCTTGGGACTACAAGTGAAGCAAACTGCAGTTGGGATTTTTCTTAACCAGTCAAAATATATCCAAGATATGCTAAATAAATTTGATATGCTGACATGTTCAAGTGCTAAAACCCCTATCTCCACTTCCCACAAGTTAACCAATGACTTAAGTGGCAAGCCAGTGGATGTACACATGTACAGGGCAATGATAGGATCACTGATGTATCTCACTGCAAGTAGACCTGACATCATGTTCAGTGTTTGCTTATGTGCAAGATATCATTCCTCACCAAAGGAGTCTCACATGCTAGCTGTCAAGAGAATTTTCAAGTACTTGAAGGGTCAACCAAAACTGGGTTTATGGTATCCCAAAAATTCTGATTTCTCTTTCAAAGCATTCACTGATAGTGACTATGGAGGATGTGACATAGACAAGAAATCAACATCAGGAGGATGTCAATTCTTGGGTGAAAGACTTGTTTCCTGGCAGTGGAAGAAGCAAACTTGTGTCTCTACATCAACTGCTAAGGCTGAATACAATGCCGCCTCAAGCTGCTGTAGTCAAGTTCTTTGTATCTAAAATCAGATGCTTGATTACGAGATCACCTTCATGGAAACTCCAATCTTTGCAGATAACAACAGTGCCATCTCCATCGTCAACAATCCAGTCAAGCACTCCAGAACAAAGCACATTGATATAAGGTATCATTTTATTAGAGACTATGCAGAAAAGAATCTGATTAAACTATTTAAAGTTCACACTGAACATCAATTGGCTGACTTGTTTACCAATGCTTTCGATGAGGCAACATTGTTCTACCTCATCACAGCCATTGGGATGATGAACTGTGATTAACTCAAAACTTTTCACAATCTTAATAAAAGAAAAATTTGTGTTTAAGAGTCCATCTCTTGATAAAAAAAAAAAAAGAAAAAGAAAATTTCTTGTGTTAATTAGAAACCATTTCAGTTCATAGTCAGTAACTACTGTCAAACTATGAAAAATTAACACAAATTTTCAAAAATCACGTGTTATGGTTTTCCGGTCCAAGTTCCGGTTCAACATGTGAGAAAAGAACTTTTGAAAATCTCCAGGTGAACTTCAATCGGAAAAATGCTTTTGTATCCCACGTGGAAAATATTTTTGAAAACAATTCTTCCAAGCAGAAAAATCTTCCGCTTGAAGTTCAAACGGAAGAAATTTGGTTTTTAAAATAAAGGAGAAAATGGGTCCCGCTTGAACTTCCGGGTCAACAAGTCAAAATCACTTTTCATTTAATTACCCGGAAGGCACACCTTTTTAATCGGGTACACAATAAATTACCCATTAAATTTTTAACCATTAAATATCAGAGTTTCAGTAAATATCCTTTTTGGATACTGACATGCTTTAACGTGTTGTACCGTCACAAATCACATCAGTTACTGAACGGGTGTGTCAAAACCTCTCTCCTCCACGTCACCGACAAAAAAGGTAAAAAGCCCTAGATTACCGTCATTTCCCCATTCCTCACAAACCCCACTCCCAAATTTCTCTCAAACCTCTCCATAATTTCCACAAACTATCAATTTCTCTCTCGAAACCCAAATCAACAATGGCTCCCAAATCGAGTAAAAGTGGCAAGAATCCTATCACCGATTCGAAGTTCCCTGTGGAACACAAACTGGTGGCGTATCTTGAAGCACCCAGTAAGACAGATATCTACAATTGCATGATTGAATTCTTAAAGAAGTCCCACTTTCATTACGCGCTAACAGTTGAAGCAGTGATTTTTGAAGAAATCATGGAAGAATTCTTGTCTCATGCTAGGGTTCTTGAAGATAGCAACGGTGGTGAAGAAATAGGATCATCTGTTCAGGGCACTGAAGTGGAAATAAATGAGGCAAAAATTAGAAAAGTGCTAAAGTTAAGAGATGAGGATGGTTACATGTTTGTAGACTCCAAGGTGTACCTGCCACTTTTTAGAGATATTGGGTACGGGGGATCATTAGAAAGCAAGACAATCAAGAAGGGGCAACTCCCATACAATTGGAGGTTCCTGGACCACACATTTCTGGTTTGTCTAACTCCCAAGAAAGGAGGCTTTTATGAACTTGCTGCTGCACAAGCCTCGGCATTCTATGCAGTAGTCAAAGGTCAAACTTTCAATTTTTCTAAACTGATTTTCATAGGCCTAAAGGCAAACACCACACCAGAGTATGTTTATGTCTATCCCAGGTTTTTAACTTGCATTCTCAGGGAGGAATACACTCAAATCATTTTGGGTTGTTCAATTTTACATCCCAAACTCCTAAATGAGCAAACATTTTCTAATTTATCCCTAAACAAGACATTTTTTCTTGGAAGGGATACTGACCATCCCCTGCCAATTCCAAGGCAGTTTCCTGATGAACCTGCTCAGGCTGAGGTTCAGAAACTGTTACTGCACATGAGCAACCTGCTCAAGATGACAGAACTACAAGCCCAATAGTTCCTGATCCCACATCTGTCCCCACTTCCTCTACTATAAAAACATACCATTCCAAAAAGAGGAAGTCCACTGCTCAACCAACCACCACAACCACTTCCTCATTCGAATCCCCACCTGTCGTGTTCAATTGACAGAGAAATGTGGTCATTAGGTCTCCCCCCACCTAGTACCACCAAACAACCTGAAGCTTCAAGCCCCGCTAAAGGCAAAAAGCCCAAACGGAAGCTCACCAAATTGGGATTATCTCTTAGGGACGAACCTTCTTTTGAGGGGGAGTCATTAGACAAAAATGTACAATCCCCATCCCAGAGGTTCTCACCCTTACATCCCTATCACCCAGGAGTGACAATGTATTCATTCTTAATCCAAATGAGGATGTTATTAACTCATCAAACTCATTACATGAGAACATTCGGATGGATCAAGACCCTGTTACATTGAGCCCCCACTCTTCACCGGAGGTGAATCTTAGGAGTGATGGAGATATCCATATAGAAAGGGCTGTTGCTGCCCATGTGTCCCCACTGGACCTTGGTGCTAGAAGTAACGTCAATAAGACCCAATCTATGGCAATCTTCTCTGAATCAGCACCCATGGATCCTTCATTGGAACCAAGGGTTGCTGAGACATTTGAAGAGAATCCCAGGTACCAAGAAGCCATGGGTAACAGGGTTGATCAATCTAGGATTGATAACCTGATTTCGTCCAGGGATACTGGTAAAAAGCCAGTTGAGGACAGCTATATTGTTGATACCTGATATGTGCGTCGTGTGAAGTATTGAGCAAGGAACAAGTTCATGCCAAAGTAGGTGTTGATACCTGATATGTGCGTCGTGTGAAGTATCAAACAAGGAACAAGTTCATGCCAAATTAGGTCTGGCCAAACATGGTCCGAACCTGAAGTTCGGAATGTCCGAACCTGAGGTTCGGACGAAGCTCGGCCAGCTGGGTATAAATAGATGGTGGTTCTTTGTAATAGGGAGTTCTGAGCGTGTGAGAATTCTGTTGAGTGTGTGTTTCTGACTGTATTTCTCTGAGTCTGTTTCTGAGTGTTTACTGATTGTAATTGTTCGTTGTGATTAATAAAACAATCGGTTAATTAGGTTTCGATGTCCAATTAGCTAGATCGAGTAGACGATCCGATGCTCACGCATTTTCAAGTGGTATCAAAGCTTTCTGGTTCACTCTACTGATCTGTGGTTGCTATTTTCGGATTTTTGAAGCGTTTTTGGAGTTTCTCGATTTGGTTTTCGTGTTTTTCATCAATTCTATCGAGTTTTTTGGTGTCAAATTTGCTCCTATCTCACTTCTTATCAGTTTTTCTAGTCTTCAGTTGCAAGTTTCGTCAAAATCTGTCAATTTTCGCGAGTTTTTGAAAAATGAAGTCGAGGTTCAGCGTTCACTGTTCAGATTCGATGTAACCGCCCCGAACTACAAGTTCAGACAGAGTTCGGTGAGTCTTCGGTGAGAGTTCGGTCCTAGATCGGTCATAGTTTGGAGTTCGTTTGGAGTTCGGAGTTCGGTCGGAGTTCGGACCTAGCTCGGTGAAAGTTCGGCCTTTCGATTTAGGTTCGGACAGAGTTTGGTGGAAGTTCGGAGCACAGTGTTAGGTTCAGTGCAAGTTCGGCCGATCAGAATTCCATTTTTTCGAAACGATGTCAGAATTTCAAGCATTTGCAGCGATGCAGAATGCGATGCAAACTATGCTGATTTTTGACAATTAAATCAGAACAAGTCAGAAAGTTCCCAAATTGTTGAAACTTGAAGATTATCAAAATTGGAAGAAACGACCCTCTTGTCCCTCATCAAAGGGTAAAGCCCCTATTAAAAAGGAATCAACTAGAAGAGAAAGATGAGACTGATGCATGCCAAGAGAAAGAAAGAGCAAAAGCCAAGGAAGAGAGGCCCACCCAGACAGAATAAAATTTTTGGATGGACAACCAATGAAAACAATTTTGACTTCAAATTCCAATTTCTGAATGGCACTTCTAGAGTGGTAAATGCTCATCTTGCCACTAGAATGCTTGATATCTTCCAACTGACTAATATCTATGTCAAACTGGGAGAAATTATGAACCCAACCAGAGTCGAGCATCTGCTGAGAATGAGCATAGAAACTAAAGTGCTCGAGCATGGGATGCCCTCTGTATCTCAAGATGACAATGATAATAATGAAGAAGAGCCGGCCAGTCATATAAAGTTTGATATATGGGAAGAAGAAAAGTTATTCTATGTGCATAGGGCAGATAGCACATACACCACTCATGAAGCAACCAATGTTCAAGATCAGTGGAATGAATAGGATTGGGAAGATCTCAAGCATGTAAAAGTGACAATGACAAACATGAGTGTGCTTTCTCAAGATGTGAATGCAAGCATCAAGTCCGTTAACAAGTAGGTCAAAGAGAAGACTCTTTTGGGTACAAGTCAATTTTTGGAAATAGCTTCGAGATGGAAAATAAATTTGACAGCATCAGCTTAGGGGGAGATTATAAGGAATATCGCTTTGAAGATTTCCTGCTGAAAGCCAATTTTGAGCAGTTCTGGCTGAAGTTGAAGTTCGAGCGGAAGTCTCAAGTTCAAGCGGAACTGGCAGATCAACCGGAAGAAGCAATTTTATCTTATAGCGAATATTTCGGGTGAACTCGATTATCCACCAAATAATGAGTTCAATCGGACTTTTCCTGAGAAGTCTTTTCAGTCGTTTAATCCTGCAAAAGCTTCTCGGTTGCTTCCAAATCTATCAAAGCCGCTCTCCTAAAGTAGTATGTTGCTGATCACACGCAAGATATTCCATATGTCGAAGTTTATAATTTTGGTAGTTTGAATTTTGACTTTTGTTTTACGGTTCAGATTAAATCGTTTGAGATCAATGGTTGTCACTGATCTCATCAGCACTATATATAGCGTAGTTAGCTTTTAGTTTTACACACAGTTCTCGATCAACTTGTAATAGTGTAAACTTGAGTTAATGCAAATAGTATCAAGTATTTCTTACTTCGTTGTTACTATCCTTATGCAATCAAACACTTACATTACACAAGAGAACTAAGACTTGCTTAAGTAAAGTGAAATATAACTTTAACTCCGCGGGGTTATATTAAAAGTAGAGGGTTTCTTGTTAAGTTAAACACTAATTAACACCGATCCTACATGCTTATATCAGTACGAACGATGTTGATCTGTGGATACCAATTGAAAAACTTTACACACGACCAACTGAAGGAGAAGAGTATAAAGAATTGAAAGATTTCTCATCTACTGAAAGGAAAAGTTATGAACTGGAACAGAAAGCATATGGTTATCTTACTATGGCTTTACCTATAGAGTTGTTGCATCTGTTTAGTACTTTCAAAAAGTCAAAACAGTTATGGGATGCGTTGTCTGCAAGATGCGAAGGCAATGATCAACACAAAAAGAGTAGACGAAAAGTGCTGAATAAAGAATTTGAAAATTTTCAACACTATGATAAAGAAAACATCAATGCTCTTGTATCCAGATTCTCACATCTGACAAGTGAATTGAAAGTGGTTGATATAGAGAAAACTGAAGAGGAATTGAAGGAGAAACTACTGGAAGCATTACCAGAGAAGTGGGAGAATTATGTTTTCTTGCTTACTCATGACAAAGAGTATTCAACATTATCATTTCATGATTTAACAGGAAAGGTTCATGCTCGAGAAATGGAAATGATGACTTCGCACAAATCAACTAGTCAACTGCAAAATCCTGAATTGTATCATGGTCAGAATTATGCGAGCATCAATGCTAAATCAAAATATTTTGGGAGTGAAACATCAAATCCTGCTCCAGCAGCATTTGTTGCTAGCCATGGATCAGGAAATTCTGAAAGTTCATCAAGAGGGTGTAATTTTACCATTCCAAATCAGTCAAGTTAGTCTTCATTTTCTGCAAAAGCACCTGATTATTTGGCATTGATATATGCATTGTTAAACACATACTATGGATTGTTGAATGGTGGTTTGCCAACGGCTAATCTGGCTGAAGAAGATTTTGATCAGATAGATCCAGATAATCTTGATACTAGCCCAAAGAGCTAAAAGGTTTATGAAGAGAACATGATTTTAAAAGTTTAAATCCAGATGGTAAAGTCGGGTTTGACAAATCAAAGGCAAAATGTTTCAAATGTTTCAATTTTGTACAATTTGCTCGTGAATGTTTAAAGTCAAATGCTTCTTCATTAAAGTCTTCAACAAATAATTCAGAGTCAAAGGCATTAGTCTCACAATTTGGTCAAGGATATGACTGGTTGAAAGAATTTGAAACTCCTATTGCTTTGACTACAATTCATAATAATCCTACAGATTCATTTAATGTTGAGTTAGCTGAGATGCAACATGCATTTATGGTTCAAATTGATCAGAGTGATTCTAAATTTGAAACTAGTAGTTATGAATCAGTTTGTGAATTTTGTTCACAAAATGATAAAAGAATTTAAAGTTTGGTAATGGAGAATGAATTGTTGGTTACTGAAAATGAAAGGAAGATAGCAGAATTGACAGGTGAACATAGAAAGTTGGAAGGTCTAATTCAAGAATTGTCATTTCAAAAGAAAAAGTTTTCAGAGTTTCAAGCAGAAGTTATTGAGAAAGAGTTAAAGTTTCAAAGTGTTGAAAAGGACTTGGAACAGAAATTTACAAAGTTATCTAAAGTAAATGATGAGTTAGCTAAAGAAGTTGAAAAGTGGAAGTAAGAAGCACAAGAAACTGAAGTAGATTTCAAAGAAATTTTTGATAAGTCAAAGATTTATATGCTCAACAAGACTTCTGATGAACATGAGGCCAAAGTTGTAACATATCAGAATGATCTTGAAAAATTGTTAGATGAAAAGAAGGAGTTAGCAAGGGAGAATAAATTGCTGAATACAAATATCGATATTCAGAAAAGAAATGAAGAAAAGCTTAAGAAGGAATTATTAGATGAAATGGATAATCTGAGGCTACAAAAATCTGAAACAAATCGTATTGCCAGGAAGTTAATTGCAACAGAAAAGGAGTTAGTTGAAGTACAACATAAGATCTCTGATCTGAAGATTCGAGTAATAGATACAGATCGTAAGTTGATTAATGTCACAAATTCTCAATCGTTCACTAGTTTCTTGGCTAATGATGAGAACTGTTGATACACGATATGGCAATGAGCTGGATCAGACAAAGACACGAAGATTTCAAGACTTAAGTTCTGGTGGCCGAACTCCATCCGAACCTTGGCTGAGCCTTGGCCGAACCTCAAGTTCGGACAAGCTTGGGAGTTCGGGCGCAACCGCTCTGAGTTTCGAGTTCGGAGTGTAGTTCGGTCATATTCTTCATTCGGTGAGAGTTCGATGGTCCTTCAGAGAGAGTTTGGTGAGAATTCAGTCTCGGGGAGAGTTCGGACTTGTTAGAGCATATTCCTATGCTATGAGTGTCTCGTGTATTGTATCTATGTGAGCGTGTCTAAGTGATAGTTGTAGTGACTATTTGGTTATGGGCGTACCACATGGTCCGGCGGACCATGTGGTCCGGCGTATCAGTTTGATACGCTGGGCATTTAGTCACTTACTATAAATAGGTGTGTGTTAGAATGTTAGCTTAACTAGTTCAGCCATTCTACACCTTTTTGTGTGTGTTTCTAGAGAGAGAAACTAGAGAGAACTTCTTTGTATCTTCAAGTGATCAATAAGAATTCTCTTATTTACATCCGTTGTTACTATGATTGATTGATACACGCAGTAGTAAGATCGTATCTCGTTTCTACAAGTGGTATCAGAGCATTTGGTTGCTCTATTGCTGTGTTTTTGATCAATTTTTCGGATTTTTAGAGAGAGAAAGTTTGGGTTTCTTCACGTTTTCATCAAATTCTTTCTATTCTGAGTGTTTCAACGATGGAAAATGTTTTCTGTATGCTCCTGGAGTATTTTCGCATCATATTGATCTAGTTTTCTTTCAGCTTCAATTGTCAAAAATTGTGAAAATCAGTCGATTTTTACGTTTTCTGCGACTGGTCCGCCCGAAAAACAGTCTGATCCGCCGGTTGATCCGCTAGGCAATCTTCATCACGCAGCAGTTACAGCGTATCAGTGTGATCCGCTGGTTTATTTGGTCCGCCGTACCAAATTTGATCCGCTGAAGATTTCTGATCCGCTAGTTCATCTGATCCGGCATCTGGTCCGCTAGTTCAATTCTGATCCGCTAGTTCATTTCTGGTCCGCTGAATATCATCTGGTCCGCTGGGATTTATCTGATCCGTAGTTTCATACTGATCCGGAATCTGGTCCGCTGACTTTGTTTTGGTCCGCTGACAGAAAAGTGACTTTCACTAAAACTGACGTAACTTGCAAACCGTTTGGAGTTACGGAACCCAATACCAGCCAAAACGTTCGTCTTTCCGAGATCTAGGACATGTACCAGCCTATGGCCAGTACCGAGCAGTTTTGACCCCCAAAATCCGCTTGGAAGACCTTCGTTTTTGAGTTCGAAGTTTTGAAAGTATCATTTTACGTTGAAAAATGTCCGATTTTCAAGCGTTTGCGGCTATGCAAAGCACGGTACAAGCTATGCTCAATTTTGATAATGAAATAGGAACAAGTCAGAAAGTTCCCAAGTTGTTAAAATTGGAAGATTATCAAAATTGGAAGCAACGTTTTTCTGCATACATCAGCACAAATGATATTGATTTGTGGATTCCGATTCGAACGTTGTATGTGCGTCCAACTGACAATGGAGAATATAAAGAGATTCAAGATTTTGATAAGGATGAACGAAGGAGTTATGAACTTGAACAAAAAGTTTATGGTTATCTTACCATGGCTTTACCTACTGAGTTGTTACATCAATTCAGTACTTGCAAGAAGGCTAAACAGTTATGGGATGCTTTATCTGCTCGATGTGAAGGCAATGATCAGTATAAGAAGAGTCGAAGGAAAGTATTGAACAAAGAATTTGAAAATTTTCAACAATACGACAAAGAAAATATTTCTGCTCTTGTTTCAAGATTTTCACATCTTATTAGTGAGATGAAAGTAGTCAAGATCAAGATTGAAAAGACCGAGGAAGAATTGAAAGAGAAATTGATGGAAGCATTACCAGAGAAATGGGAAAATTATGTGTTGTTGCTTACTCATGATAAAGATTATTCCACATTATCATTTCATGATTTGACTGGAAAGCTTCATGCTCGAGAAATGGAAATGATGAATTCAAACAAGTCCACTGCTCAATTACAAAATCCTGAGTTATATCATGGACAAAATTCTGCAAGTATCAATGCAAAATCTAAATCATCTGCTTATGATACATCAAATCCACCTCAAACAGCATTTGTTGCTGATCATGGATCAGGAAAGTATGAAAGTTCATCAAGGAGGTGCAGTTTCACTACTCCTGATAGATCATCTGCTAGTTCGATTAATGGGAAGTCAGCTGAAGATTTAGTTGCGTTGTTATCTGGATTCATATCATCTTCTTCTGGCGATATATTTAGTCAAATTGGTAACTCTTGTCTATATAGAGAGGATTTAGATCATATGGATGAAGATCAGTTGAACAAATTAGATTTGGAGTGGCAGTTTGCTATGTGCTAACTGAAAGAGGTAGAAGGTTTCTTAAGAAACATGGAACGACATCTATTTTTCAAGGAGACAAACTTGGTTTGAATAAGTCACAGATCAAATGTTTCAAATGTTCCAAATATGGTCATATTGCTCGTGAGTGTCCTGCAAAAGAAAAGGTGGTTCAGACAGCTGATAAAACTGCTTCACCTCAAATTGCTTTGACTGCTATTTCTTCTGCATCAAAAGAACAAACATCGAATGAAGGTTATGATTGGGAGGCTGATTTTCCTGATGAGTCTTGTTTTGTTGCTCAGATTGTTCACAGTGATGACGAAGAAGAGATAACAGATTCTGATTCAGATATTGGTAGTTCTGGAAATAGTGGTTATGAATCTGTCTGTGAGTTTTGTTCTCAAAAAGATAAGATGATTCATGGTTTAGTTAAGGAAAACGAAGATTTGATTGCTGATAGAGAAAAGTTGGAAGGGATGATCCGAGAGTTAGAATCTCAAAAAGAAAAGGTTTCAGTTGTTCAGACAAAGTTAGTTGAAAAAGAGTTGCATTTTTCAAGGTGTTGAGCAGGAATTTGAAAAGAAATTTACAAAATTATCTGAAGAAAAGACTGACTTAGTCAAGGAAGTTGCAAAATGGAAGGCAGAAGCTGAGGATGCTGTCAATGATTTTAATAATTTGTTTGAAAAGTCCAAGATTAAACTTGATTTACTTACCAAGGCTTCTGATGATTCGGTTGCTAAAATTGAAGTATATCAGCTTGATATGGAGAAGTTGTTAGATGAGAAGCGAGAACTGGCAAGAGTAAACAAGTTGCAAAATGCAAATTTGGATATTCAGAAAAGAAATGAAGATAAACTTGAGAAGGAGTTGTTGGCCGCTCTAGATGAGTTGAGATTGCAAAAGTATGAAACTAATAAAGTGGCAAAGAAGCTAATTGCATCAGAAAAGGAGTTGGCTGAAGCTAATCAAAGAATTTCTGAATTAAAGATTGAAGTCATTGATTCAAAACGTCTTTTGAACAATGTTACTAACTCACAGATCTTTTACAAGTTTTCTGGCTAAAGATGAAAATTTTGAGAAGATGTTCAACGTTACAAGACAGTCTCGCCACCAGGAAGTCTCAAGGAAGGCGTTCATGATTTGAAAGACAAGGGTGAGATTGGTGATTATTCTGAGTTTGTTGGTTCCAAATCTGCTGAAGAAAAGCAAAAGGAAAAAGGCAAAAGTATTGAAGCTTCTGAAGCTCAAAAGGTTGTGTCTGGGTTTTCGTCTTCAAAAGCTGACATTGATGAAACAATTATCAATGCTCCAAAAGATATCAAGAAAGTTAAAGCTGAATTTTCTCGTCTTGCAAAGACCGGGCATAAATCATCTGATTCAGAAGAGAAAGTTTCTGGAAAATATACAGGTTTGGGATTTCAAAAGAAACAGGTTGATGTGAAAGTTTCAAAGGTTCAACAACAACAGCATTTGAAGAAAGTTAATCTGAAGCAAGTGAAGAAAGAAGTTTTTAAAGCTGACAAAGTTCAACCCGAGAGGTTTTACAAACTCAAGGGTTCGGAACAAATATTTTCTGATAAAGAATTTCCGCTACATTGCGTAGATGCTCGGAAAGTTGCTGAAGTGTTTGTGACGACGAATGTTGATTCAAAGACTAAGAAGCAACACGGTGCTAAATATTCTTCTGGAGGATCCAATTCTACTCCAAAGAGCCCGACATCCAAATGGGTTCATGATCATCAATTTCAGGTATATGATAATTTTTATGATCATTTTGGAGATGAATATGTTTGTGAAGCTATGCAGGTTCCAAAACGAAGAAATGTACACAATCGCTTGTGTTACAATTGCCGACAAAAAGGGCATCTGGCACAAGATTGTCCGGTTTCTGCTGCTTCTAGTTCAAGGAAAGGAAAGGTTCCATTTGTTGGTAAAGCTGCCAAACAACGATTCATTGATGAAAATGGCAGAGTATTTGATGAATACTCACAACCTACATTTTTTAAAACTCAAGGAAGATTTATTCCGCGTTTTCAAAATGTTTCATATGTAGGTTGTTCGTCACAATCGACTGTGACAGGTTCATCAGATACTGATTTACCAAAACGACAACACTGGAAACCTAAAGTGGTTTCAAAAGGAAACCAAGATACTGGTCGACCAGAAGCGATTCGCTTCGCTTCGGGTCATTTATAAACTGATGTGTTTGACCAGTGTGCAGGTACTTCTAGAAGACCTATCGGTGATTGAAAAGTTGCTGATGGTGAAGTATTCTGCTGATTTAACTTAAATTACATGTGATATCAAATTTCAAAACTGAAATTTTTCTAAAAGCTAAACTTGAAAGGTATCCATGTCGAAAGGTCAATTTTCTTTCTTTTACATTTTGTATGTAGGATAGGGGGAGAAAATTGAAAAGCCAAAAATAGCGTCTTTTGGTTTGTGTTTGTGTTAAAATGAAAATCCAAAAATAGAGTTTTCATTTTAAGGGGGAGAAATTGAAAAATACAAAAACATCGAAAAACAGAAAAATACAAAAACATTAAAAAATGAGAAATTGTATCCAACATGATTGGGAAATGATGGTACATTGGCTTACGTGTCTGACTCGTGGATAAATTAGATGAAAAAGCCATAAGATCATTGCTCGATGTGCTTGGTAGGCTCGGCATTAAATCAGAAAGTATACAGATGTGATAAACACATTAAATACTAATGTGCTTGACCAAGTGGACAACATCTTGATGCATATTTCATGATATCAAAGAAAAGATATGTGAAAAAGAAAATGAGAAGTCACTGTGTATACATGTGTTCATTTTGCAAAGATTTAAACTTGTTTGATTTTCTTTATTTTGTCAAACGATCGGACTTTCTCTGCGTGTCGAAAGACCGACCTGATTGTTGTTCGTTTGACGTTCTGCTTTATTTTCTTTGGTGTTTCGTATAACTCATCGGACTTTCTCTGCGTGTACGGAAGTACCGACCTGATTGTTGTTGAGTTATACAATTTCAACTTGTTTTTATTTTCTTATTTTGTTAAATCCGAGGCCTTATCTGCGTATCGAAAGATCGACCTTAAGGAAGACGATTTAACGTTCTTATTTCTTTTTGCATGGAACACAGTTGACTAAATCATGAATACAATCATTATGTGATTAAATCACAAATGAAATCACAAAGTGTGATATAAAAGCAAAATCATATCAGAGTATGTCTGATAGTGTGGGGTACACTGGTCAAAGCAAGCTAAATCAATCAATAACATATCCAGATGTTATGAGTATGATTGTGCCTGAGTTTAAGATGGACAAATTATACCAGTAATCGACATGACTTGTGTGCTGAAGTAATTGAAATTGAAGTGTAGTTCAGCATGATATGACCAATATGATCCCAAGTTGTGATCTTTCTTGCAAAAGACAAAAATAGTGTCTGATTCAGTATTGCATTTATGTTTCATATCTGAAAAGATCAAAAAGATTTTCGGTGTGTTTTGACGTAAAGTTTCAAAAAGCCAAAAAGATTTTGTTTCTTAGTTGTTTTCGACCGATCGACATGTGATACGAAATCAAAATTTCAAAACTATATCTTGGATTCTCGAAGAGAAGTTTTGTGCCAAGATTAAATTAATTTTCAAAAGAAAAGGAAATCGCGTTTCTGTCTTCTGAAATTGCAGGTTTGTGTGTCAAGATTCAAGCATGGTGAGAGGGAGAGTATGGAGTATATTTCACAAAGTGGATCTTGAAGATCAAAGATGATACAAGAGTGATCCAGCCATGCAAGCTCTATTTCTGATGACAAGATTTCAAGTCAAAGATCGGATGCAGTCATGTTGAAGATTGAAGACTGAAGTTTAGTTAGAGAATAGATACACTACACGTTAAGGGGGAGTTTGTTAGAGCATATTCCTATGCTATGAGTGTCTCGTGTATTGTATCTATGTGAGCGTGTCTAAGTGATAGTTGTAGTGACTATTTGGTTATGGGCGTACCACATGGTCCGGCGGACCATGTGGTCCGGCGTATCAGTTTGATACGCTGGGCATTTAGTCACTTACTATAAATAGGTGTGTGTTAGAATGTTAGCTTAACTAGTTCAGCCATTCTACACCTTTTTGTGTGTGTTTCTAGAGAGAGAAACTAGAGAGAACTTCTTTGTATCTTCAAGTGATCAATAAGAATTCTCTTATTTACATCCGTTGTTACTATGATTGATTGATACACGCAGTAGTAAGATCGTATCTCGTTTCTACAAGTAAGATCAGAGAGAGATCGGTGAGATTTGAGTTCGGAGCAAGCTCGGTGGACGTGCGGACTTTGTTTTCAAGTTCGGTGATAGTTCGGAGCACGTTCGGAGTCTGAAACGAGTTCGGAGCAAGTTCGGACGTATCAGAATTTTGAATTTTTTTAAAATGTCAGATTATAACGCGTTTGCTGTTATTCAATCGCAGATGCAAACATTACTGAATTACGACAATGAAATCGGGACGACTCAGAAAGTTCCCAAACTTCTTAAGTTTGAGGATTATGCTAATTGGAAGAAGAGATTTGAAGCTTATATCGGCACAACGGATCCAGACCTATGGATTGCTATGGATACACCATATGTGTATCCTGTTGGTGTGAAAAATGTTCCTATTATGCAAAGGAATCTGGATCTTGAACAAAAGGCTGATTTTATTAGAGAGCAAAAAGCATATGGTTTGATAACTCAAGCTTTACCTACAGAATTGTAACACCAATTTAAAAGTTGCAAACATTCTAATGAACTATGGACGACACTGAAAGAAAGGTGTGAATGCAACGAACAGTACAAGAAAAGTAAGAAGAAAGTGCTAAACAAGGAGTTTGACAACTTCAAACATTTTGATGGTCAGGGCGTTCCAGAGTTAATTTCAAGATATTGTCACTTGTTGTCTGAAATGGACAATGTCCAAATCAAGAAAGATGATGAAGAGCTTAAGGAGAAATTGCTAGAAGGTCTTCCATCAAAATGGGAATCTTATGTGTTGATATAATGACTGATAAGGATTATTCTGAGTTGACATTTGTGAAACTGTTGGGAAAATTGCAAGCTAGAGATTTGGAAATGAAAAATGTGAATACTACTCCAGCATCGTTTCGGAATCCAGATGTTTACTACGGATCAAATGCAACAACAATTTCAGGTAAGACGGAAAAAATAACAAGTTCTGCACCAGCAACGGCGTTTGTAGCTGGAAGTCTACCTGGACATGTTTCAAATTCAGGAACCGGAATGGGTTTACATAGTGGTGATTACAATTACAACTCTGGAGGAAGTAGTACATCAATTCCAGCAGGTAATTTGGTGAACACAGGAAAGATGGCTATGTCTGTTTCAACAACTGAAGATTATATGGCCCTTGTTTTTGCTTTAGTGTCATCTTATTATGGACTTATAACTGGAAATGTTAGTAATGCTGAATTGACGAAAGAAGATTATGATCTGGTGGATGCTGAAGATTTGGAGCTAATGGATATAAATTGGCAATTTGCCATGCTGGCTAGAAGAGTAAAAAGATTATTGAAAAAGACGAGTAGAAAAGACCCGAATTCTAGCGGCAGAATTGGTTTTGACAAGTCGAAAGTAAGATGTTATAACTGTTCTAATTTTGGTCACTTCACTCGAGAATGCTCTCAACCGAAAAAGCAGGAATATCAAAAATTTGTTCCCAAATCAACTGCTTCTAGATCCAACAACACATCAAGTTCAGGGAGTCCTTCTAACTCTAAACCTAACACTGAACCCACAAAAGCTCTTGTGTCTCAAGTAGATAAAACTTATAATTGGGGTAATCAGTTCGCTGATTCATCTGCACTAATTGTGACACATGTGCAGGATGAAGACACTATGACGGAAACTACTGAAAATGAAAGTGAAGTTCATGGTGAAGCGATTGATGAAGGTTTTGTTGGAGTCGATGATCATCAATCTATTTCAGAAGAAAAATTTGCCTTCATGGTTGGTTTGTCTGAGAAGGTCGAGTCTGATGATATTCTCTTGTTATAAAAACAAGTTCAACTTCTAACTGAGGAGAAGGAAGCGTTGATTCGTGATTGTGAAGCAGCAAAAGCTGAAGCGCTTGACATAGAAAATGATTTCGAAAACTTGTATTAGAAGAGTCTTCCACTGAAGGAGCGATATGAGAAAGCTCAGCAAAACGCTGTCGAAATTGCTGACAAGATGCTTGTACTTCAGAAAGAAATGCAGAAACTATCAGAAGAGAACACAAGTTTGAAACATGAGGTCGGCACATTGAAAAGAAGCAATCTTACAGAATCTGTGGTTCTAATGGCCGATACTTCAAAGGTAGTTGCGTATCCTTTAATGTGGAAATCATGTGATGATATTGCTACTGCTAAGAGTACGCTCTTAGATGAGAAGACAAAACTTAGTGATCTTTTCTCAGTAGCAAAAGCAGATAAGAATATATACAAAGAAAGATGGGAGGGAACCACCAAGGAGCTATTGTCCGTACATGAGCGGTTACGATTGCGGTTACGATTACAAAAATTCAATTGTTCAACTCAGTCTGAACTGCTTGTGTCCGTTCAAAAGGATTTGGTTGCCAGTCAAAAATCTGTTGCAGATCTCAAAATTGAAAATTTTGAATTAAAACAAAAACTGGATTTTGTTCAAGTTTCATCTTCCTTTGCCAATTTTCTTTATAAAAATGAAAAGGAAAATGTTTCTGGTAAACTAAGCCAAGTTCCGCCTCCGGTCATTATCACAAATGGTCCGTCTAAAGAGAAACTAGATATTCCTTCTCATGCCAAGCAAACCAATCATCACTCAGCTAATTTAAAGTCTGACAAAAATTCAACCGGAAAATCTATTTTGGATTCGACGGTTGATGAACATTTTTTATGATGTCTCAGATTTTGATAAAGTTGATGATTTAGTTTCTAAAACAGAAGTTGAATGTTCCAAAACCACTCCTTCTAAAGTTTCTAAGCCAGATCACAAAGATTTGATTTCAAAACATGATTTTTCAACAATTAAATCTGAGCTTACGAAATTGAGTGTGTTCGAACAAAAACAGATTGCTCGGAGCAAATCTGTTGAAGGTAAGAAAGTTAAATATGGTGGAGTCGGATTTGAGCATTTGGCAAATTCAAAATCTTTTGAAAAAGGGTCTTCTTCTAAAGATTCAAAACCTGCAAAAGCCAAGGCTAGCAATCCCACTTTGAAAACCAATTTTAACAATTCTGACCAATGGGTGACCTATCGCTTGAAAGGATCTGATAAGATTTAAAGTGATAAAGATTTTCCTTTGGATATGGTCAATCCCAATTTAATTGTTCACATTTTTTCTGGTAAATATGATCCTGCTTATGATCCCAAGATGAGAAGTGTGCCCATTAAGGGAGGTAATGGCAGTGTTAATGTAATGGACACACTTAATTCTAAATCTGATTTGGGGTTGGTTAACAGAGTGAAAAATTCTGCTAAAAAATCCTTAAATAAGAAATCATCAAAATCAATCTTTCAATCACCACCAGGAGGTTTTTATAATCAAAGGGAACCAAATTTCAGAGAATCAAGTCCGTATGTCAAAAAGTCACAATTTTACAATGACGAAGGTTTTTATGATGAGTTTGGTTGTGGACCAAATCAATCTGTGTTTGGTAGGGTTCAAAAATGGGTGGATTATGGAGGTCAGAATGATTTTGTTCCAAGGTTTGGTGGGAGAAGAAACAGATTTCAGAATTACAAGGATCATCATTTTTTTGAAAATTCATATGTTAGAGGGCATTTTGGATATTGTGATGATTTTTCAGAAAAAGTTTCAGGATATGAGTCAGGACATAATGATGAGTTTGGAAATCGTTATGTATCTAATCGAAAGGGTTTGAAACCCAAGGCCCAGAAACCTGTTGTTGAGTCCGAAGTGGATGATGACACGAGCGAAAAAAGTTGTAATAGATAAACGAAAATGTTTTAAGTGCAAAGCTCGTGGTCATACATATCGGACTTGTCCATTAAAGAAGCCAAAATCTGGCAAATCTGACGCAGAAAAATCTGATGATATGTCTGAAGGTTATCAAACTGATACAAAGAAGAAAGTCTGATTTTTGGATGAGCAAGGCAGAGTTCACTTTAATAATAAATCATCAGAATTTCATAAAAATGACAAGAAATCAGAAAGTGAATTTTCAAACATTATCAATTTTGAAAAATTCTGCTGCTAGCTCCTTAGGCTCTTTAAATAAAGCATGGAAACCTAAGGGTTCGTCCATGGCTGGTGATGACTTTGTTGAAGATGACGGTCGACCCAAAGCTTCAAGCTTGGGTCCGTCCCGAAACTAATCTTCTGTTTTAATTTATGCAAGGATCTTCACGACAACTGATGAATAACGTTTGGGTTGTTGATAGCGGAGCATCTCGACACATGACTGTGTTAGAGCTTAATTATGTTGGCAACACAAACTATTTATCTTTTTGATGTTTATTTGTAATTTTACTTTGGTTTGTACTTGACTTTAATTATGTACTTTGTTAGCTTTGATTATGTTAATATATGATGATGTTTTTGACTAAGTGTTAGCGTACTTGTTTGTTAATTATCCTAGCGAACTTCATTTGTTCCTACTGAACTTAAACTGTTCCTAGCGTACTTAAGTTGTGCTTAGCGTACTTGTTAGCGGACTTGTTCGTGTCTTAGCGAACTTGTTAGCGGACTTGTTAATGCTTAGCGAACTTCTTAGCGAACTTCACAAGTTCTAGCGAACTTGTTTAATTCTTAGCGTACTTCTCTTATATGCTTAGCGTACTTATTATTCTGTTAGAATATTTTGCTGAATTCTAGGTAATGATTGGTTTGTGTCAAACATTCTATTTGTCCCAGGCTCTCTTGTAGTATAAATACCAAAGTGAAAACCCTAAAACGTGTTCCTCCTGGTCATTTCTACAAGAGAGCCTTTGTGTGTGTGTTCTTGGTGTATTTAGTGCGTGTTTTTGAGTTTCAGAGATCTATAGGGTGAAATCAACCAAGATTGATCATCACACATGTTTTCCGCACCTGTGTGATGAATCGAATGAGAACATTGTGCTCAAATCAGGTCCTAACAATTGGTATCAGAGCCTTGTTCTTCATTTTTTGAAGTTTTCTCAAAAATGAAGAAATCTCATTTGAGTTATCAATTTTGGTCGTTTTTGCTACATCTATGAGCTGATTCTTGGTAGAAATCACTCTAGGAACTCAAAAACATGCTTAGATTTGTGTTTATTTCAAGTTTGATTAGTCAATTTTTGAATTTGGTAAATCTTTGGTTTGGCCGTAACTTTCACTGTTCTTAGAAAAAAATTTCAAATTCGTTTTTATGATGATCCTTTGCTGAAATTGATTATTATCGACTTTTAGACTACTAAAACCGAAATCATTGGCACTGATTTCACTCTTTAACATCAAGTATTGAAGATTTGTTAAGCATTTTTCGAGATTCTTTAACTTTTTCACATAATCTACTGTTTGATCCAATTTCAGTCACTTAGAGTGATTTTTGAGGTTTGTGTTAGTTGTATCTTTTGATCCTAACATCATTTCGCATCTATAGATGCCCTCAATCATCATTTTTATGAACTTTGATTTTTGATGATTTGAACTTGCTCAAGAACAAGCTGTTCAATTTTTGATGATTTGAATTTTTCAATTTTTGCTGTTTACACCTAAATATTATTGTTTAATTACTCCATTAATGTTTATGATTGCAGGATTTGTGTGAATTCAAGCAATCTTCGTGTTTACAAGCAATTTGGAGCTCTTGTTCTACGTTCGACCCGTTTTAGCAACTTTTGCTGAAATTCTGTTTCTGTCTCATCTGAGATGTCTGAAGGAAATCATTTCACTCCGGTCATGGAAGGAAACAACCGCCCTCCAAAACTCATGGGTGCTAGTGACTTTGATGACTGGAAAGGGAAGTTCATACTGTTTCTGGAATACTTGGATTTTGACCTACTTACTTCAGTTCTCAATGGTCCAGTTGTGTTTGAAGTTGAAGAAGCTACAACACCTGCTGCTGGTGTTGCAGTTGCTACTGTTGCTGACCCACCTAACACTAAGAAGAGGATGCTCCCAAAGCCCATGGACAAACTGACTGTAGCTGAACATGCTCAGCTGAAAATTGATAGGCGTGCATTGGGTTGTATCAAGATGGCCATTAATGATGATCTGTTGCTTCAGTTTCGCGATGCTACTTCTGCACATGAGATTTGGGAAGGCCTAGAGAAGAAGTATGAGGGCAATCCAGCAACAAAGGAGAGAAGGCTTGAGAAATCCAAACTCGCCTTCAATACTTTTGCTCACAGGCCTAGAGAGTCGTTTGAGACACATGTCACACGATTATGCAGGATCATCACTAAGATGACCACTAAGAAGATTCGTCCAGATACTGGCGACATCATAAGGAAGATTATGCACTCTTTTCCTCAAGAGTTTGCCTCCTATGTCATCTATCTGATTGACAACACTGATCTCCTCAACGCCGATTACATGGACATGATTGATAAAGTTCGTGATTATGAGGTTAGAGCAGTTGAACGCATAGGAATGTCACTAATGGGCAATGTGACATCTAAAGGTTCGTCATCCAATGCTCCCAATGCTGCATTTGCTGCTGCCATGTATGAGGATAGTCATCAGTTTTCTCAATCTTCTGGTCCCAGTGTACCTGTTCCTGCCTCTACTCCAACTCCGACTCCAAATCAGCCTGAAGTTCAAGTATCTCATGCAACTCATCAACCATCAAGTGTGTCATTTGTTCAAGCTCCATCTTCTGGGTATTATGGTCATTCGTCAGCTCCTGTTTCTTCAAACTCCACTAACATGGATCAAGATCCGTGTAATGCTTTCCTTGCTTGCATGAACTCTCAGATGTCAGGCAACATTGAGACTATGACTATGTGTCAAGAAGATCTTGACCAGATTTCTGCCGATGATCTTGAAGAGATCGATATCAAGTGGCAGATGGGAATGATTGCTGCCAGGACAAGAAAGTTCTTCAGAAAGACTGGAAGGAAGCTGTTTCAACCTGCATCAAATGCTAACATTGGCTTTGATAAGTCTAAAGCTCAGTGTTTCAACTGTCAGGAGCTTGGTCACTTCGCCCGTGAATGTCCTAAGCCCAAAACTTGGAATGTTCCTGTCAACTCGGGTGGAAGCAACCACACTTATCAGAAGCAGGGTGGAAATAGTAACCAGTCATACCAGATCTAATGTCTCTCATCAAGGATCGTCAAGCTCATCGTCTGCACAAAGAGTTGATAACACTGGAAAAGCTTTAGTATCTCTCGAGGATGGGAACTACAATTGGACGTCTTCTACACCATCTCATTCTGCAAACCAGCCTGATTACGCTCTTGTGGTGGATTCTGACGGAAAAGAGAATTCTGAGTCTGTTGTTTTTGACCCTCTTTTCCCCACCAACTTCTGTCTGATGGCGGGTATTGATGAAGAGTTTGATGGATCTTCTCCCTCTGCTGGTTCAGCCACTGCTGTAAGTAAAAATGAGGTCGAATCTGAAGCTAGCAAAAGACTTCTTGAACTCCAACGTGGATCCATTCCCGATGAGGTAAAAGAAAATTTATGTTCTGCAAATTGCCTTGAAACTGTCGCTAGATACCGCACATACAATCTAGAATTGCATGCTAAGGCGGCTGAAAGCGAAAGTCAGGTTGAAATCCTCAAGGCAAATGAGGAAAAATTCCTTGAGAAAATCAAGTCACTTCAAGATGACATTGAAATCATGAAGCACACCGAATCAACTTTAAAAATTCAAATTGAGGATCTTTTGAAAAATCAAACCTCTTTGAGAAATGAATATGCTAAAGCTCGTGAAGCTATTGATTTAATGAAACTTAATCCTGGTAACTTGGGTAATGCTGTTGCTAAAGATATCATGGCACGGTTAAGAACTGGTTTGGGTTTCTTAAGGGAAATTTGTGATAGTGCAGCTGAACATCCACTTAATCATAATTATCTGACAAGCCCTGAGTTAACTAAAATCAACCCCAAAAGTCATATTAAGTTCATTGATCCAAGCATGATTCCGAGTGCTTCTGATATCCAATCGATGGAAGCCCAACTCTCTGCCACTGAAATTGGCTCTGGGCTCCCGCCGATTGATGAAACTTTGAAGTTTGGTGACTTTGAATCTTTCTCTGTTAGTTCTGTTGATTCGCTTGTTTCTGAAGCGTGTGTCCAAAAGGCTGCTGAATCTGAGTTTCTAAATGTTTGTACTCAAAATGCCTCAAATGGTCAATCATTTTTGTTTAATGAAAATTTTGATGTTTTCAAAACTAATGAAGCTCCTAAAAGGATAAAAACTGTTCGTAGGCGTAAGCCCAAAGTGAGTGTTGAAAATGTGAAACTCGATTCGCAGCAAGTTGTCGATGATGATGCTTTTGCGAAGGCATTCGCAGAAATGGCTTTAAAACATGGTAAGACTGTCATGCACACACAAGCTGGTCTTACAATCACCGATGGTAAGGTGACATCTGTTCAGAAAAAACCTCCTGCTTCTGTTCCAATCGCAACATCTCCAGCTGCACAAGCTGTACCTCAGCCATCATTTCTTAAGCAAAAGGGATCATCTGCTCATACTGCTTCCAATGAAGCTGGCACTTCATCTGTGATTTTTGTGAAGACTGGGAATCCAAAGAACAAAAGACCTCAAAGTGATCCAGTTATCACTGTTCCACATGATAATGAAGATCATTATCAGTCGGTTGAGCAAAGTGAGCTTATTTTGAACATTTCTGAAAATGAAACTACACCAAAGAAGAAGAAACAGACTAGGAGACGGAAGAAGAAGCCAGTTGCTGAAAATGAGAAGGGTGAAGGTGTTACCTCAAGTGAGCCTCAACAATTGGCTCCTCAGTCTGTTGAACAATCTGCTGCAATTCCTGCTAATGGTACTGTCGAGAATGGAGGGTGTTCTGTCTGTGGAAACCCGCATCATGATGCCAGGGTTTGTGTCTACAATACAGGATACGCTGACTTCAACAATGCTCCAGTGCCTCCTGCTCATTTCTACCAACAGCAGCAAGTAGGTCTGCAAGGAAACCAATTGGCTCCAATGTATTATGGGAATTATGGGGAAGATTACGTGGATCAGCGTCTTGACACCATGTTTCAACAGTCTTACCCAAATCAGCCCTACATTCCAAATCAGGCCCCGTATGTGCCACGTGGTCTCGGTAGGGGTGTGAATACGTTCAGGCCAAACGTTCAACAACAAATGAGAATGGCTGCACCAAACACTTTTCCTGTTAGGTCTTGGACGCCTCGACCTAGGCCGGGATTCATTCCTAGGCCTCTCATGGTTCAACAACCTGTCACGGCTCCTCGACCATCTGCTACATCCAAGGCTGCTTCATCTGCCTCTCCTGCTGTTGTGAATGCACCAACTGCTCCCTCCACCTCGAAAGCACCTAAGAAGAAGGCTCCTGGTCAATTTGGCCAGGGTCCATCCTTGAACTAATCACTTTCTTTTTCATGTGCAGGGAACGGCCCGGAGTGCTATGAATATATGGTACTTGGACAGTGGCTACTCCAGGCACATGACAGGGAACAAGGACCTGCTATCTGATGTCAAAACGATAACTCATGGCGGTTCTGTTGCCTTTGGGGGTGATATTCGTGGTGGTAGAATAATTGGAAACGGTCTTTTATCTAATGGAGAAATTTCGTTTGACAAAGTGAATCTGGTCTCTAATCTGAAGTTCAACTTGCTCAGTGTATCGCAGATTTGCGACAACAAAATGCCGATGTTATTCGATGATAAGGAGTGTTATATCCTGAAGCCGGGATTCAAGGTTCCCGAAGATCAAATTCTATTTCGTGCAAAACGAAACGGGAATATGTACGCCTTAGATATGTCTGCTGCAAGGCCGACTGGTTCAGTGGCGTGTTTCTTGGCAAAGGCTTCGGAAGATGACTCAACTTTATGGCATAGGCGAATGGGACATGTGAACTTTCGAAACATGAACCGCCTTGTAAGAGGAAAACACGTGGTCGGTGTGCCGGAGAAGGAATTCATCCATACCGATAACTATGTGGCGTGTTTGAAAGGTAAGCAGCGCAGAACGTCTCACAAGCCAAAGCCACCTGGAAGGACTACGGCAATTCTTCAACAACTCCATCTCGACCTTTTCGGGCCTGTGAACGTCTACAGTTTAGGGGGAAAGCCGTACTGCTTGTTTATTACCGACGATTACTCCAGTTACTCGTGGGTGTTCTTTTTGAGAGAGAAGTCTGAGACAGCTGAGATCCTGAAGGATTTTGTAACGCGGATCGAGAATCGGTGCAAAGAGCGAGTTAAAGTCATCAGATCAGATAATGGGTCAGAGTTCAAGAATCAAACACTTGATGCTTTCTGCAATGAAAAGGGCATATTTCGACAGTTCAGTTCACCGTATACGCCTCAACAAAATGGCGTTGCAGAACGGAAGAATAGAACAATCATTGAGTGTGCCAGAACTCTACTTGCTGATTCCAACCTTAAATTGTCTTTTTGGGCAGAAGCTGTGAATACAGCCTGCTATGTTCTAGATAGAACTCTCTTGGTTAAACATGCTAACAAGACGCCTTTCGAGCTGTTTTCAAAAGAAAAACCAAACTTAAAACGATTAAAACCGTTTGGATGCGCTTGTACTGTTTTAATCCAGTCGGAACAGTTAGCTAAATTTGCCCCTCGGGCGGATGAAGGCTATTTTGTTGGATACTCGATGAGCTCTCCAGCATTTCGAGTGTTTAACAGAAGAACTCAAGTTATTCTTGAATCTTGCAACGTTACTTTTAACGAGCATGCTCAGAATACTAGAGATCCTGCTCCTGATAGCATGTATGACCTTGAGACTTTTTCTTCTACTTTTAACATGATTGAGTCTGATGTTGCAGGTAATTTGTTAAATCAAGCTGAACAAGTAAATGAAGAAGTTCTTCCTTCTGTTGATATGTTTGCTCCAATTACTTCGTCTATCCTGGATTCCATCTATTCGGTTGATACTTCGACGATATTAAGGGGAGAACAGTTAACACCATCAACTGATGTCACTGAAGCGACAACAACAACTTCTTTACCTGATCAGCCTTCAGTTCAGACTCTCGAGCCTGTAATTGTGGAGATAGAACTAGCACAAGCAACAACCGAGGCAGAAAACTTAGTTGGAAATGAAGCTGAAACTCATGAGTCAGATTCATATGACATATCTGAAATTGAAACTGGAGAGACCCCAGGCGAAAATCTTCAAATTGGGAATCTTGAATCGTCTATTCCAGCACCTGCTGTTGAAGAGACTCGAATTCATAAGAATCATCCCACTAGTCAGATCATTGGTCCCGTTGATGTGCGTCTCACTAGGAGTAAAACCAAGGATCTGCACACATGTCTGTTTTCTTGTTTCATATCACAAGAAGAGCCTACTACTGTTGCTGCTGCCCTTCTTGATGAAAATTGGATTGATACGATGCAAACAGAGCTTCTTCAGTTCAAACTGCTCAAGGTCTGGCACTTGGTGGACCCGCCAGAAGGTTTGGAACCCATTCCTGTCAAATGGATTTTCAAGAACAAAAGAGATGACCGTGGAATCATTATAAGGAATAAAGCCCGATTAGTAGTAAAAGGGTATAAGCAAATCGATGGCATTGATTATGACGATGTCTATGCTCCAGTCGCTCGTCTAGAGGCAATCCGGATTTTCTTGGCGTATGCTGCGTCAATGAACATCACCGTCTATCAGTTGGACGTGAAAACCGCCTTTCTCTATGGTGAGCTTGACGAAGACGTGTACGTAGACCAACCTCCGGGGTTTGTGAACAAATCTTTTCCCAAGAAATGTTACAAGCTGGATAAGGCTCTTTATGGTCTACACCAAGCCCCGCGGAAATGGTACGAGACATTGTCAACTTATCTGCTGTCAAATGGTTACAAAAGGGGTGTCATTGATCAGGCTCTTTTCATCCGTCATGTTGGTGAAGACAAGCTGTTAGTACAAGTGTACGTTGACGACATCATTTTTGCCTCAACAGATGTTGCTCTCTGTCACGAATTTGAGGAACTGATGAAAAAGAAGTTTGAGATGAGTGCTATGGGTAAACTGACATTCTTTCTGGGAATTCAAGTGAAGCAGACACCGGATGGTATCTTAATCAGCCAAGGGAAGTATGTCAAAGAAATCCTGAAGAAATTTGGTTTCAATGATTCTAAGGGTAACCGGTTAGTTTCATGGCAATGCAAGAAGCAGACAACAGTGTCAGTCTCAACGGCTGAAGCGGAATACATTGCTGCCGCATCGTGCTGCTCTCAAGTGCTTTGGATTCAGAATCAGCTTCTGGATTACGGTTTGAACTTCATGGGTACCCCTATTCATATAGATAATACTGCTGCTGTTTCTATTGTTAAAAATCCTATTCGGCATTCTAAAACTAAGCGCATAGAGATTAGATACCATTTCATTAGGGATTGTGCCGAGAAGAAGCTAGTCACTTTAGTCCATGTTAGCTCCGAGGACCAGTTAGCAGACCTATTCACAAAACCCTTTGATATGTCTAGGTTTAACTTTCTGGTTAGTGCAGTAGGCATGATAAACTATGACTAGGTTTTCTCCATTCTCTAGTATGTTAGTATCTTAACTTTATAGGTTTAGCTGCTTAGAAGTGTTATCTCTGATTTCCTTAGTTACAAATTTTACTTTTATCTGCTTTTTGACTTATTTTATCTTTTGACCCTGATTTGACCTAAACTTTTTGTTTGTGGTTGTCTAGTGTCAATTTTGTCTGTCTTAAAAGATCAAAAAGATTTTTCTAGTTTACTTATGGTTTTGTGACTGTCTGCCGTTCCTGCATTGTGGAAGATAAACCAAAAACATTAAAAACTTATTATCAAAAAAAAAAAATCAAATTTTTTCTGTCTTCAAATAAGTGTTTTTGAACTCAAGTCAACAAGACTTTTGAGGATTGGCAAAAACAATTAAAAATCAATTTTTTTGGTCTGTGGTCGGACAATATGTGAGGAACATGATATAATTCTGGTCTTGTCGATCTAACCATAGGATATGATCCAATCGATCGGTAATTCTATCATTTGATGTGTCGGTAGGCTCAACATACTGAGAAGTAAACAGCTCTCTGTGATTACACACTAATTTCATTGAGAAATGTGGACCACGGAAGTTTAAACAGTCGCATATTCTTTAAATTAGCCCGATTCAGTAGTCTTAGTAAGAAAACTCTAATCACACATCCTTTGTTTCTTCAGTATTAAGTTGACTTATTTCAAAACCGAGCACATCATCTGTCCAAATTCCTAAAGTATTATTAATACAAAGGACATTTGATGGCGCTCAATGAGACTCATCTGCTGAGGAAACTCTGACCTTGAGTTCTCATCCACCATATAATAATGCTAAGACACATCTGCTGAGGAAACTCTGACCTTGTGTTCTTACGCGTTCATTCCATCAAATAAAGTGAGAGGTCATCTGCTGAGGAAACTCTGACCTTGACGCTCTCACACCGCAAAACATCACTTTTTATAGTCATGAAAGAAGGGTTATCATGATTTCATGACTATATCCATGAAATAAGTCACTTAACACTAAAGAAAAGGGGGAAAGATTACTTTTAAATGTGTGATTGAATCTGAAAAGCTACTTGACGTTAGGTAGAATACTGTTAACTTCCAACCAAATAGGACCCCACAAAATATTTCTCTAAATCGGACCAAAACATGATAAAATCACATCACATGAGAAAAGTTGAAAATTACCATGTTTGAGCTTAAGTGGATAACAATACCGACAATCTGACTTAGGTTACCTGATAGGAAAGGTGATTTGAATTATAAGTGTTATTGATCACGTAAATGATCGGTTTGATTCTAAACATGTCTGACCACGACCATTCAAAATATGTGAATTCTCTAAGCCAATGTGCTTAAATTTCCAAGTTTGGTGAAAAATTGACCAACTTGTACTTTAACTAATCTAGGTATTGGTTTGAAATTTACCAACTTGAAAGAAAAATGAATTCTTGAGTTCGGGTGGAAAATTGACCCAACTCGGTTGAAAATGAAAATTTTTGAGTTTGGATGAATTTTGGACCAATAAAAGTCAAATTTAGGTACTAGGTGTGTCACTATCAAATTTGTTGAAATCTACAAGTACTTGTCTTAATAAATTCAAAATTTATCTTCCTGGTAGGTTACTGGTGGCTGTCATGCATTTCTGTTTTGGTTCTGTAACAAATTTGCAAGATTTAAAATTTTGGTAAATTCTTAAAAACTTTGAATTTTTCCTTATGTATTTCAAATTTCTGCTCTTAGCGTACTTGACTTATGCCTTAGCGAACTTCTTCCTAGGATAAGTCCGCTAAGAACAGTCCATGTCTTTAGTCACAAGTTTGCTCTTAGCGAACTTGTTTGATATCTTGTAAATTTCATTCAAGTGTTTCATTAAGTCCGCTAAGAACAAAGTGTTCTTAGCGAACTTGTTTCCTTAATGCTTTCTCTTTTAAGTGAGAAGTACGCTAAGTTGATTTTATCCTTAGCGAACTTCTCCTAAATTTGTCTTAATTTTTGGATAAGTGTTGAAGAAGTACGCTAAGAAGGTTTGTGCCTTAGCGAACTTCTCCACTTTCATATAAGGTCTAATGAGGCTAAACTGTTCTTAGCGAACTTGTTTATACCTTAGAGGACTTCTTTTTTACTTAGAAATTTTTTCTGTATCAAGTTCATTTGGCCTTAGCGTACTTGGTTAAGCCTTAGCGAACTTCTTAACCTAGCGTACTTCATTTAGGCTTAGCGTACTTGTTATGCCTTAGCGAACTTCATGGGTTAGCGAACTTCATTAGGCTTAGCGTACTTGTTTTGGCCTTAGCGAACTTGTTTTATAAATTCTCCCTTTAGCGTACTTGTTTAAGTCTGCTTATTCTTAGCGGACTTGGAGATATCTCTTAGCAAACTTGTTTAAAATTAGATATTTTCTTAAGTTCGCTAAACCCTACACTATATAAGGGGGACTTGGTTATTTTCTGTTCACACTTTCAAAAACCTCACACCCGCTCTCAAAATCTTACGAACCGGCGATTTCTTCTACTCACTGTTCGATCGAAATTTACTTTCTCACTCTCGAATCTGTGAAACATCTTGCAATTAGGGTCGATCTACTCACTCTCGTTGCTCTCACAGGTTTGTTTCATGTTTATTGGGGTGTAATTTTGGTCTCGGTGATGATTTTGAACCGTAGGTGCGAAATAAAGAATTTTTAGGGTTCTAATGAAGTAATTTGATGTTTATACAGATTTCTTTCATCCTTTCTTGTGCCTAATTCACTTGTGTTCAAGATTGAGGTATGTGAATCTCCTATGTCAAATGTTGTTACTTGAATCCGAAATGTATAATACTGGGGTGTGAATATGAGAGTTTTGAACATGGAAATTCTTTGAAGTTTATATAACTGTTGGTTATTTAGGCGCTAGTTGATTAGTTTGAAACATGAAATTTGTTTGAGTTGATAAACTATAAACTTTGAGTACTGTGACCTCAGTTAGTTAGAATACTTTGGAATTTTCAATTTTATTTGTCAATTGTGAAACTTTGGTTGTTAGTTACAACTCAATGTGGATATTAACTCAAATATTGTTTGTGTCTACATACCTGTGAGTTTGCTATTTAACAACCTTGAAGTTTCAATTGTTTCTCTCTCATGATTGAATTGACTTAATGAATTCCACAACTGTGTTGAAATTATCTAGTCTTCAATCAAAATATTTTTATGCTTTATTATTAATGTCTGTTTTGATGAGACTTTAACTTGAGATAACTGCTGATAATTGTTGATTAGATCTAGTCACTTCATCAATAATTGATAGATTGAAGTTTAATGTTTCTCAATTTATGCCTATTATGTTCAATTATGCCTATATCTTTCTGTGTATTGTCAAAATTTTGAAGTCTAACATAACTTGTCTGATCACAAAACAGAATTTATTACTATTGAGAGATTGATCAAGAGCATCACATCTTTTTCATTGATCATAGCAAACTTTAGATCATCAAAAAGGTATGTTGTTCTATCAAATGACAATGAGTGTTTAAGACTCAACTTTGGGCTACACAGGGGCAATCATTAACTTATTTTAGTTTGTTTGATGCTTACTTGATTTCTAAAGTTAAACTGCTTGATCCTAGCAGATTACTCACTGAGTCATTGAGAAATACACTGCATCTTATACTAGATCATAGTCTATCTTAGATCTTCACAAAGGTATGTGATTTTCAATTCATGCACTCATAGTATCAATCAGGTAGTACATCACCTTACTTTATTCTTTGTGATCTTGCTTGTCTCTCTCTGTGTAAATTGATATCCAATTGAGCCTAACACTGATGGTTTAGACTGGTTAAGATCCAAATAGGTCTGAAACAGGTCATAACTCAGGTTAAAGGATCTTGGGCATTGTTAACACTAAGATAGACAAAATTTGAATGTCTTGACCTATTAAGTTAAATTGACCATCTTTGTGACTAATCGAGAGCATTTATACATAGGATGTGATCTATGATGCCTCTAAGGTTCATATGAACTGTCTTAGGTGTTTAAGCTCTAAATGAACACTCATTTGGTCATTTTGACTTTAATAAGTCAAATCCTGCATGAAATTGTTTTTATGTGACATATGTGAATGTTTTGTGATTGAATGTGTGTTTGATGACTTGGGCATGTGTTGTTAATCCAAATATACCTATGTTTGTGTGTTAGGATTGAACTTGACATATAGTGGCCTCATCTAACCTGTCAAATTTAAATAATCACATTTTTGTCCATAAATGATATCTTTTAGAAACTTGACCCATTAGGACCTCTTACTTGATCATTAGTGTGAATATGACTTTATTGCATCTAGACAATCCTTGTTAATGTTGATATTTGATTTACCTTTTTTTCTTGATTTTCATCTCCAAGTATAGTGAATCTGCATATGAGATCATTTTGATCTTAGCGGACTTGATTCAGTCCTTAGCGTACTTCATGGTCTACTTAGCGAACTTCATTAGTTCTTAGCGAACTTGTTTGTTTTAGCGTACTTGTTTGTCTTAGCGAACTTGCTTGCTTTAGCGGACTTGTTCCTTTGCTTAGCGAACTTGTTACTATGTCTAAGCGAACTTGTTCTTTCTTAGCGAACTTAATGAAGCCTAGCGGACTTGTTTGTATTGCTTAAAGGATTTGAGTCAATTTACTAAATGTTTATATTTACAATTCACTAGGATTGTTCTAAATGTTTGACATGTCACTGTTTCATTTATTGCATGCATCTGATTGGTCTTTGATAGTTTGTCTTACATATGAAGTGTTGTTTTAACAAAATTTGTTTCTTGTCTAAATCATAAGACTTCAATTAAAGGAGTTCACAAGTTCGGGTGGAACCAAGTCCCAATGTAACTTTCCCTGAACTAACTTGGCAGACTGGGATATCACATCTTCTAGATGTTGATCCCAGATTGCCAAGATCACCTTTGGTTGATGTCTCTGGCTGCAGTTGAGACCAAGTAGTAGAATTTTACTTGAAATTCTCCTTGACTCTTCAACAAATCAGATTTTTGTTAACTCTATCTCATTTGGGTCACTTTTTCAATACTCATGCAAAATCATTCATTTAAGTCAATATTTATGGAGATTTAGATCTGGCTCCTTGTTTTCTAGATTTTCATTACACACTTATTAATATTCAAGGTCACCTGGTGTTTATCATTGTTAACACAAATTCATGTTGTATCTATCCATTATGAGGCAAATGCACTGTGTGATTCATCTTTGTAACTTTGATATTCAAATGAAAAGCTCAGTCACTATCACGAGTCTAGTGTGACATAACATTCATTAAGTATCAAATTGATATAATCCTGTTGATCTATATGTGCAGATGCCTCCCAGACAAGAGTTAACATATGGTAGATTACACAACGGAGTATGTGTTTTCAACAAATTCTGGGAAGATGCTGATGAGCAAGCTATTGACCTCATCTTGCAATCAACTTGGGCTACTGCAATGATCATCAACCCAACCATCTACAGGATCCATATTGAATCATTCTAGAATACAGCTCAATCTGTTGAACTTGATGATGGATCCAGTGTGATCAGGGCTAGTATTTTGAACACTGATGTGGAGATAACCGAGGAGAAAATCAGAACAACTCTGGGATTGCAGGATGCTGATTTGCCTAAATCTTTTCCCAGGGATGAATGGCAAACTACCATCATGAACATGGGTTATTCTGGCGTGTTACTCCCTAACGTCAGCAACAAAATCAAGAAGACTCTGTTTCCAGCTAACTGGAGGTTTTTGATCAATTTCTTCACTGCCGCTTTCTCTCACAGAAAGGCTGCTCCTGATGATTTCGTTGAAGAAACCGCATGTGCTCTGCACGGGTTTATCTCAGGACAGGGTTTTATTCTATCCCATCAACTTCTGAGATGGATGATTGCTAACTTACACCCAACTGGAAGGGCAGTAAAGTTCTTTTTGTACCCGAGGTTCATACAGGCTATCTTAGATAGATATTATCCTAATTTGCCGAAGCAAGGTGATGTGTTCAGAACAAGCTCAATGAACTCCGGTTCTTACAGCAAATTTCAGCAAGGTAAGTACCAAGGTGCTCCTGTACCTTTCTTTCCTGAAATGATTGCTCGTTTAGCACCCGCTGATGCTGAAGGAGATGTCCATATGGGTGAAGCTGCAGTTGAAGCCCAACCTGAACAAACTGATGTGGCTCAAGTCCACCATGCACTGGACTTGAATGCCCCAGTTATACCAGATACTGCTACTGCTACTGAAGACCTTGGGAATCTCCAGGGTGACAATGTTGATGCATCTAAGCATGCTGACCCGCTTAGTCCAGTGAATGTGTTATCTTCTGAAGCTGAGAAAGGTGATGACACCGATGAAGAAGAATCTAGCTCCTCAAGCTCAGATGACACTCCTGATCAAGCTGAAGCAATTCATCCAAGGAAAAGACTGAGGACTGGAAAATCTTCCAGGGCCTCTATGAGACAACCATCATCGTCGGATGACAGCTATAAACCTTCAGAGGATGATTTTGATGAAGATGAGACTTCAGTGTCTCTTGATCAAGCAGATCTCTCATATGATCTACAAAATGAACCTGAAAGCTCTCCAAAGTCTCCTCCTACTATTCTATCTAATCAGATGACAAGAACTGCTAATGAAGGCAATCAATCCTCTGAATTAATTACTATTAGAGCTAAGAGAAGCAAGTCCTGCACTGAAAAACTTCAAGTTAGAAGAAAGCCAGGCTCCTCTAATGAGTATGAAATTGTTGGTTCATCTGGAGCTCAACCTGAATCGACCTTAGCAACTACTTCTGTCTCTCCATCTCCTATGATTCAAACTGAAAGGATTGATTTGGATCTGAGACCTCTAGAAGTTATTGCAGAAACTGTTGTTGCCACCGTTGAAACCACTGGTGCTGTCTCTTCAAGCCCGACAGCTTCCGAATCTGAAAGAGTGTTGGAACTCCAAGCAGAAGTGTCAAATCTGCAGAGTCAGAATGACCATCTTAATTGTTCTCTGCAAGTGGCCAACCAGAAAATCTCTGAGCAGTCACATGTAATTGCTGAACAAGCTGCTGAGATCCAAAGGATTAAGGAACTGCTGGCCAAATCAAATGAAGAAACCCAGCTCGGTGACAAACCAGACAGTGGTGATGCAGGTGATAAAGATACTGAGCTTCCAGAAGAACAGTTTTCAACTCATCAAGGAACTGATAGTGCTAATTTTCCATCTGGTAAAGAATCTAAAGGAGATCATGACTCCTCAAGTTCCTTAAACGACAGTGACTTTGATATTGATGATACAGTAATTGAAGGAGATGAGCCTAGCATGACCGATGATGAAGAATCATTTGTGAATAGTCTACTTCGTGATGAGCCAGTTGATGAAATCCTGGACTCACTCAAGAAGCTGGCTCCATTGCCAGAGAACTTGAAGCTGCCAAGGTTTGCACAGGCACTCAAGGCCATTGAAGAATCATCCAGTTTGGAACCAGTAGAATCAGAGATAGATAACTCTCTTCAACTTGCAATCGTCCCTTCTGGTCAAGCTGCCACTATTCCATCATCTGCTATAGTTCCTGTAAATGAAGGTGTCCGTAGATTTCACGTCGACTCGACCTTCTTGGACTTTTCCATGGCAGACTTTCGTGAGTATTATGCTGAAAAGTTATACACAAGAAGAAATTCATGTGGGATACTCATTGAAACCATTGAAGATGATAGTGGAGCAACCTATGAAGAGCATCCTTACACGGTAGATTTCAGTGATGTGGAAGATATGAATGAGCTGGAACAAAGACTAAATGTTCTAGTTAATCAAGCTAACCCACTGAACTACATTGATTTGGATTTAATTGAAAGTGAAGATGAAGAAGAAGAACTTCCTATTCCTACTCCAATTCAAGTCAAAATGGAAGTAGATGATGGAGTGTTTGTGAATGTCTCTCTGCAAACTGGTGTGCCAACTGATGAAACTCCTGCTCTTGATTCTTCTCCACATGTTACCGGTTCTATTCCTGAAGATGCTGAAATTATCAATCTTGAAGAAGCTGATACTCCAACCATTTCTCAAGCTAATCCTAATGTTTCTACCGATCAAGCTCCAAATGTTCAGATCCATTTAGCTTCTTTCCATCCTTCCTTCCTTCCTATTTTTCCTGATGAAAATGTGACTACGGTAACTCAGGAACCTGATGTTTCTGAACAACCTAGTCCCTCAGCCACAGACAAAGGAAAAAGGATTACACAAGAAGAAGTCGAAGCCGAAGAGTTAAGAAAGGAAGCTGAAAGAGAACGATCACGTAGAGTTCTTATTGCAGAAACACTAGATGAAGAAAATAGATTGGTCAGAGAAAGAGAGCAACCTTTGAAGAGGTGTGAATCAGATCATCCTCCAGCTGTTGTTTATGGAAAGGGTTCAAATTCGTTACCGGAAAAATCTGCACCATCCAAGGACGATGAGCCAACCATCCGCATCGTCACTAATCTTGAAGGAACAGACGTTGATGTGGATGATGTGTCTGAAACTGCTCAGATGGTGAGGTCTCTTATGAAAGACAGAATTCCTCTGGAATATCTTCTTAGACTTACCGATCTTGAGCTAACTAAGTTGTATACTGACGAGGAGAGATTGAATTCTAATCTCCCTCGTGTTGATGAAGCTGAAAACACTCCTGAATCACTGGTTGATCCTCTGTCAGATCCATTTGCAGATTCTGACAAAACATTTGACTTTGCATCGATCCGAGATCGTCTTTCTGACCTTGTGCTTGATATGGGTAAATCATTTATTCCTGATGATCCTGCTGAAGATCTACCTGATCCAGACTCTGTTGAATACATCATTGCTACCACTAATAGAATGTCTTTCGAAGACCTCCGAAACTATCTCAGATTTAAAAATGTTGAGAGAACGTCTTGGATTCGCAAGAGGATCAAAGGCCTCCGTGAGTTCGTGACTGAGTATAGGAAGACTGAGAGGTTAGCAAAGTTGGAGCAGATCAGACTGAAGGAACAGGAGAGCTGAAGCAATTAACAGGAACAAAAATCCTCCAATCTATGATGACTGGGTGAGAATGGCTCCGAATTCTAAGGCGATGTTGAGATTCACTGCCAAGAACTTAAGGAAGATGCCAGCCAACCCCAATGTTAATCATGGAATGAAGATTCTGGGTTGGAAATATGATGAAGCTTTCGATGCTTTTATTGTGAAGAGACGGAATGGTTACGTTCAATTCTTTGCTGACTTCAAAGCTCTTACAAGCCTCTTCTCATGGGAATTGAAGCAACTCAAATACCTGGACTTGGTGAATCATACGAAACACAGTAAAGGTGTTAGAGCTGAACATCTGATCAAATCAGCCTATGATGACAAAAGGTTCAATCTGAATCCTGAAGAAGAAAGAAGAGCTCAGATAGCCGAAGAAAAGAAGCGACTCCGTGTACCACATAAAGGAATCTTCAAGAACATCGGTGACAAAATCAATGTCAAATGGATCCCAGGGAATCAGAAGAAATTCCCAATAATCAGCTAGTATTACAACGGAATGACACATGAGTTGGTGATCGAAAGGGAAGGTGCTGAGTCTATCAGATTATTTGTTGCCATTGAGTTAAGAATGCTGTCAAGATCATACATCAAGCTCATCTATTACCAGAAGATGCGGACCATCCTACTCAGCTTAGACTATACGAATGCTACGATGCTAATTACTTCTTGATGTTTCTAAACTGGTGGTGCAATCAGCTTGCTGGTATTGGTAGGTTCAAGCTTGACGAAGAGATGTTGAGAACTGCAAACTGCTGGTTGATGGAAGAAAATGGTTCAAGTGTTGTTCTTGACAAGGCAAAGAGGTTAGTCGAGCTAAACAACTACAATGACCTGAAGAAACTGGTATGGCAAGACCTCTGGAGGCTGTATGATCTGGGAATTCATGTCCTTTCAGACAGTCACAGAGAAGCTGCTAGAGAAAACTGGAGGTTCCTGCTCAAGTTAGTCGGTCAAGATGGTTGAAGCTCGAGAGGTTTGCATTGCCAACATGGGTGGAAATTGTTAGAGCTTATTTATGTTGGCAACACAAACTATTTATCTTTTTGATGTTTATTTGTAATTTTACTTTGGTTTGTACTTGACTTTGATTATGTACTTTGTTAGCTTTGATTATGTTAATATATGATGATGTTTTTTACTAAGTGTTAGCGTACTTGTTTGTTAATTGTCTTAGCGAACTTCATTTGTTCCTAGCGAACTTAAACTGTTCCTAGCGTACTTAAGTTGTGCTTAGCGTACTTGTTAGCGGACTTGTTTGTGTCTTAGCGAACTTGTTAGCAGACTTGTTAATGCTTAGCGAACTTCTTAGCGAACTTCACAAGTTCTAGCGAACTTGTTTAATTCTTAGCGTACTTCTCTTATATGCTTAGCGTACTTATTATTCTGTTAGAATATTTTGCTGAATTCTAGGTAATGATTGGTTTGTGTCAAACATTCTATTTGTCCCAGGCTCTCTTGTAGTATAAATACCAAAGTGAAAACCCTAAAACGTGTTCCTCCTGGTCATTTCTACAAGAGAGCCTTTGTGTGTGTGTTCTTGGTGTATTTAGTGCGTGTTTTTGAGTTTCAGAGATCTATGGGGTGAAATCAACCAAGATTGATCATCACACATGTTTTCCGCACCTGTGTGATGAATCGAATGAGAACATTGTGCTCAAATCAGGTCCTAACAGGTGATATCTCTTTGTTGCATGATGTGAAGTACTTCGATGGAGGTAATGTAACATTTGCTGGAAACAAGGGAGGTCAAGTCGGCGGAATTGGTAAACTTTCAAATGGTGCTGTCACATTCGAGAAGGTTGAATTTGTTCAAGAATTGGAGTATAATCTTCTGAGCGTGTCCCAGATTTGTGACAAGCAATTCACAACTGCTTTCACGGGGAGTGAGTGTTTGATTCTGAAACCTGAGTTCAAGATTCCAGATGAATATGTGGTAATGCGAGCACCGCGATTCCATTCTGTGGCATCGTCGTATGGGGCACATCCATTACAGAAAAATGAACGAACTTGTGCGAAGGGGTCTTGTCGAAGGGGTTCCAAAGCAACAGTTTGTCTTCAATGATGTGTGTGTGAGTTGCAAGAAGGGTAAATAGAAAAGAAAATCCCATCCACTGAAGAAATACCATTCAATTGAAGTTCCGTTAGAATTACTTCACATGGATTTATTTGGTCCTGTGAATCGTCAAAGTATTTCTGGGAATTGGTATTGTTTTGTGGTTACTGACGAATATTCAAGATACTCTTGGGTTGATTTTCTGGTCTCTAAGGATGAAACTTTAAGAATTCTTATCAATTTGATTACAACACTTGGGTCTTTGTATAAATTGAAGGTTCGTAGGATTCGTAGTAACAATGGCATGGAGTTTAAGAATTTAACCGTGAGGACATTTTGTATGGAAAAAGGAGTTTGTACATAAGCTCAGCACTCCATATACACCTCAACAAAACAGCGTGGCAGAAAGAATCGTACTATCATTGAAACAGCACGAACGATGTTGGCTGATGCTCAATTACCTGTCCCTTTTTGGACAGAAGTTGTCAACACCGCATGTTACGTGCTTAATCGAGTGCTTACAGTTAAACGTCTTGGGAAGACATGTTATGAATTACTCAAGAATCGTAAGCCGAATCTCAATTATCTAGAGCCTTTTGGGTGTCCCTGTACTGTCTTAGCGTCTGCGGGCAAATTTGACGACAAAGTCTTTGAGGGATTGTTTGTCGGATACTCAAATCAAAAGAAATGAATATTTAATAAGCAGACTGGTACGGTGGCTGAATATTTGCATGTGGATTTTCAATCCTATACTTTACTGCCCAGAGGTGTTGGACCGGACTGGTTGTTCGATTACAAAGCTCTTTTTGAAAATCTTGAATCAAAGCCAGAAATGTCTGATGAACAACTTACTTGAGTTTTCATTGAATTACAAGACGATACTCCGGTTCTTAATATACAAACTCTACCGACTCCAGTAGTGCCTGTTGCTGATGATTACATGACCGAGACTTCAGATGATTCGACTGTTGCAGCTGATGATATGTCTTCAGATGATGACAGTGAATTTCATGAAGCCGTGACACATCAGGTGGAAATTCCTACTCAACAACTAGATCCACAAGTTGATGCTACTTCAAATGAAGTTGAGGCTGATTCAACTGACAATGTGGTCAATCCCCAAGTTGATACTATTTCAAATGATGCTGATGTCAATACAACTGAAACTGTGGTGGTTGAGGAAGATCCTGTTCCTGGTATGGCGGAAACGGTGGTTGTTCCTATTCATCAAACGCTCCGGATAAACACCATTCATCCGTAAGACAATATTATTGGTGATTTAAATGAAGGAGTGTGTACGAGACATCAAATCGAGAGCAGTGCGTTACTATCAGTTTTGGAATCTGGTGTTCAGGAAGAAGTGTTCCATTCATGCTTTATATCTCAGATCGAGCCAAAAAGATGTTCATGAAGCTTTATTAGATGGTTCGTGGGTTGAAGCAATGCAGGAAGAATTACTACAATTTCAAAAATTAGGAGTGTGGCACCTGGAAGATTTTCCAGCAGGAAGCAAAGAACCGTGTGAAACACGGTGGGTGTATAAATACAAATGAGATGATCGTGGAGTCATAGTCCGCAACAAGGCTCGTTTGGTTGTTCAAGGGTTTTCTCAGGAAGAAGGAATTGATTTTAAGGAGGTGTATGCACCGGTTGCCAGAATTGAAGCAATCAGAATCTTTTTGGCATATGCTGCACATCGTGGATTCAAGGTCTTCCAGATGGATGTTAAGAGTGCGTTTCTTTACGGCAAGGTTAAGGAAGAAGTGTACGTCAAACAACCTCCGGGATTCTTTGATCCTGATTATCCGGAGAAGGTTTATAACTTGGAGAAGGCACTATATGGTCTCCATCAGGCTCCTCGAGCTTGGTATGAGACGTTGTCAACTTATTTACTCGACAACGGATTCAAGCGTGGGTTGGTTGATCCTACTTTATTCTGTCGTAAACGGGGGAGGATCTACTATTGGTACAGATTTATGTAGATGATATCATTTTTGGCTGCTCAAACGAGAAGTTATCGAAGGATTTCGAGACTTTAATGCAAACAAGGTTCGAGATAAGTTCAATGGGGGAAATGTCATTCTTCTTGGGCTTACAAGTTCAACAATCTGACAAAGGAATCTTCATTCATCAGACAAAATATGTGAATGATGTCCTGAATCGATTCAAGGTGGAAGATGTTCGCATTCCTGGAACTCCTATCCAGCTGTCACATGGCCTGTGTCCTAACGAAGACGGTGAAACAGTCGATGTCACTCGTTATAGGGCAATGATAGGTTCTTTAATGTATCTTAGCGCTAGTCGACCTGATATAATGTTTGCTGTATGTTTGTGTGCCAGGTACCAAGTAGCACCTCGGGTTTCTCACATGGAAGCAGTTAAGAGGATTCTAGCTTATCTGAAGGGTAATGCAGATCTCGGGATCTGGTATCCTCATGATGATAAGTTCAACCTGTCGGCGTATACGGATTCAGACTACGGTGGTTGCAAGATCAACTTCAAGTCAACCACGGCCGGATGTTTCTCGGCGACCGGTTGGTATCTTGGCAGTGTAAGAAGCAGACTTCTGTTGCCACATCCACGGCTGAAGCTGAATATATAGCGGCTGCTAGTTGCTGCTCTCAGGTTTTATAGATACAACAGCAGATGCGGGATTACGGTTTGAAGTTTCTTACTACTCCAATTTATATAAATAACTCGGCTACGATTTGCATAACTAAAAACCCCGTTCACCACTCAAAAACGAACATATTGATATTCGTTATCATTTCATCCGTGACTGTTTTGAGAAACACTTGATTGATCTGCAAAAGATCCATACTGATTTTCAAAAAGCGGATCTTTTTACGAAAGCTTTTGACAAAACCCACTTTCGTTATCTTTTGCAGATCAACGGCATAGAAAAGTTACCCGTTGAGTAACTTTCGGTTGATTATTTTTTTTCATTTGTTTATTTTTGTAGTCTGTTTTTCTTTTTCTTATTCACAAAATTCAAAAATAGAGTTTTGTATTTTAGGGGGAGAAAATCAGAAAATATAAAAAAAAATTGAAAAAATGCAAAAAGCATAAAAAATGGAAAAATCAAAAATTTGAGAAATTGATCCGACCAAGCGAGAAATAATATTACATCGGCGTGTGTTATCAACCACGGATAAAGTAAAAATGAAAAGCTGTAGGTACTTGTTTGGTTAGTTAAATGCGTACGGACAAATCTGATATATGCTAGTATGATATAAATATAAAAATTTGCTTGATTAAATGTAAGGCACATCATGACGAATGCTGTGTGATCTTGGCATTGAATGTAATGATAAAGGCAAAAACAGAATAAGAGATGTTCTGGTGTATGCATGCTTTTATTTTGCATATATTTAAACTTGTTTGATTTTCTTTATTTTGTCAAACGATCGGTCTTTCTTTGCGTATCGAAAGATCGACCTGATTGGTGTTCGTTTGACGTTCTGCTTTATTTTCTTTAGTGTTTTGTATAACTCATCAACTTTCTCTGCGTGTGCGGGAGCACCGACCTGATTGTTGTTGGGTTATACAATTTCTGTTTTATTTTCTAGTTTTTATTTTCCTAAACAATCGGACTTTCTCTGCGTGCCTACCGGCCGACCTGATTGTTGTTTGTTTAGGGATCTGCTTTATTTTTGCATGAAACACCATGAACGATAAATCTCGATGGAAATCAAATTATGTGGAAAATACAAAAATAATAAGAATAAGCCAGATTACCAGTATTTCTGATTATGTGGGCTGTCATATTATCAATGCATGCTAAATATACCTTAACATATCAGAAAGCTATAAAAATTGATTTTTCCAAACTGAAATAAACTGAAAAGTTGCATTTGCTGTCAACTTGACTTGCATGCTGATTAAAAAATGAAATTGAAGTGTGTCTGATGCACATTAGCTGATATGATCTAGCATCTGGATCTTTCTCACAAAAATATTTAAGTTATTTTAGTTTTAATTCAGTAATTTTCATTTCATTTCTGTTTGGTTTTCTGTTTGAATATTTGAAAGTCCAAAAAAATAAAAATTAGGTGTGTTTTAGCATAATTTTGTAAAAATTCAAAAAGATTTTTGGTGTGATTGAAAGTTTACAAAAATCAAAAATATTTTGATTCTGCTTTATTTTTTATCAACCGTTTGTGAAAAATTCAGAATTATGCCGGAGACAACCAAACTGACTTGTTTTCATAAATTTCAACAGTAAATTTAACGAAGTTTGAAGAACATTGATAATTTTTTTAAACTTTCGAGGTTCAATTTGAAGATTCATCAATTAAGGGGTTTATTTTGAATTTTTTTTTTTGATATCTCCAATCCTAGAGTTCGGACGACCGAACGTGAAGTTCGGAGATCCGAAGTTCATCGTCGGACAAGGTTTGGAGATGGCCGAGTGTGGAGTTCGGTGTAACTGTTCGTTCGAACTTGGAGTTCGGAGGACGTTCGGAGGTCCGAACGTTATGGCCTATAAATTCGCCAATCCTGGAGTTCGGAGGTCATTAGTTACTGTTTTCTCCGAACTTGCACCGAACGACTGCCAAATTTTTCAACTTTCTAATTAGCTCGTTATTGACGGATTTGAGACTGATTCTAGGTAGATATCATGATTCCGAGTTCACTGATTGTCTTAGATTAGGATATCATCTGTTGTGTGTGGTTTTTCTGTTCGAAAACTCGTCCGACTTGTAATCAGTTCATAGATCTGGAAATTAACCATCTAAATCTTGTTTTTAACAATTAAAAGAGGTTCCTATGGGTTTATAATCAGAAATCGACCATGGGTGTTGATTTGTGTAGCCTATTTTGGTCGTTTTCACTGATTTTCAAATTCAAACTCTTCGGAGTTTTCCAGACTCCGAACCTGGGTCTATGAATTTTTTGATCAAATGTTGTTCGTTTACGCAAATGATAATGATTTGACAAAATCAGTGATTATATCTGTGAATAACATTGAATTTAATGAATGTTTTCTTTTATGTATTTTCAGATATGGCCAACGACCTGAAAATTGGTGACAAGCATAATATCTGTGCGCATATCGGTGTTACACGAGGCAAACTTGACAAATTTGGAGGATCGGGGATTTTGGAGTTTCTAAGGAGGTCCAGAATTCATTATACCATCACTACACAATGTGATGTGTATCGGGACATTATTCTGGAATTTTGGAGTACAGCATGAACAATTTCTGATGCTCCTATCAGAATTGTTGCTAATATTCAAGGCAAAGAAGTTGAAGTTACTGAGGCTGATATTCGTCGGGTATTGAAGTTAGAATCAGATACAACAACAACACGTATTGAGTTTCCTCATGAAGATAATGTGGCGTTCTTGAAGCGGATTTGGTATACTGGTGATCCGAGTAAAGAATGGGTGTACAAATCGTCGCTAAGCGTCCCGTACAAGTATTTGGCACACGTGTTGTTGGTCTGCTTGGGACATAGGATTTCTGGTCATGATGAAGTCCAGCAGATTATTCGATCTCTGATGAATGCGTTAGTAATGAACAAACCGTATAATGTTTCTGGGATGATCTTTCACTACAAGAGATATAATCTGACACAAAGACAGAAGAAAGCGGCAATTTATCCCAGATTCCTTCAGATGGTTCTCAATGATAAATATCCAGATTTGATAAAGAATGTTGCCCAGAAAATGGAACTGAAACATAAGACGGATGCTAGTGTTGGGGCTCTGGTGTCTTATCAGAAGAAGGCTCTGGAGTTTCAGCCGAAACTGAAACGTTTAATTGGTCATTTAGCCAATGTCAATTATGTGGCACCTGCACGGGGTGCACCTCGTCATGATGATGGAAGTGATTCAGAAGAACTCGATTACAGCTGGATTGAAGAACAGAATCAGATTCCTCAACAAGGTCGAGTAAAAAGACCTAAAAGAAAAGTACCAGGGGTCCAGGAACCAGTGAATCAAGGACCTGAACAAGCTGTTTCTCAACCGCCAACTACTGAACCGGTGGTCTCAGCACAGGAAGTTCCTGTATCTATCGATGTGACTGAGACACCAGCAGTAAATACCCTTGAAGATGAATCAGATGAAGATGAAGAAGATCTGAATGTTGGGGCTGACTCTGAAGACTTCTCTGATACAAACATTCCGTTTGTGAGAGTCTTGATCAACTCGAAGTATGTAAAGCTCAGGAAGGGTAGCGATGAACATTTCGCTTACCAAATCAGTAAGAACAAAAGCAACGATCGCTATAAGGATCGTGTGTATGATGTGGTGGCCTCATCTGAGTCTGATTAAGACTATAATCCTGATGCTGATGTGATTTCTGGTAAAGGTAAACAGCAAGTTACTGGTCCTTCAATAAAAAGAACGCAGAAGTCGATTGCTGGAGGAAGAACTAAGAAGAGGAAAGGAGTACAACAGTTCATTCTGCAACCTCGTTCTGGAGTCTCTTCTTCAGCAACTCCTGCTATGTCTGTGCCTGAAGTGTCTACTACTATATAAACTTCAGTGTCTGATGTTCAGGCTGACTTCTTGCAAGATCTGATGAATGCAAATAGATCGACAACTGTTAGCACAACACCTTCAACAAGTGCTGGTGCGCAGTTTGTGAATCAGCCAGTGGGATCTACACCCACAACTCCGGTGTTTTCGACTGCAACTGCTACTGCTTTAGCACATTCAACTCCTGATGTTAATTTCAATTTCGAACAGGGTTTCGTTTTTTTCTCTTAAGCGAGTATTCTTCAAAGCGTGCTAAACGACCAACAATCTCAGATCGATGCCTTGAAAGCTAAGTCTGAAGAACAAAAAAAGATGATTACTATGCTGCGGTTAAATAATGATGATTTGAAGGATGAGAATCAAATTTTGAGTCAGCGGATCACAACTTTGCAGAGTCGTGACGTAGCCAAAGATCAAGAAATTATGAGATTAAATAGGGCTAGTCAGACTCAGTCTAAGATGCTTCTTGAAATGAGTGAGCAGATTAAATTCTTGATGGAGAAGTTTAAAGCTCAGGGGGAGATTGGAGATGGCTCGGATTGTTCTGAAGATCCGATGCGATTTCTGAATGATGACCCTGATCAAGATGATTCTCAGGGGAACGTTGGTGGAGGACCAGGCCCATCTGGAACTGCGGGTTCGGGTGCTGGGACATCTACTTCCCAGGGGGAGAAAGACTCACGAGAAACTGTGCCGATCACCTCAATTCCATCTAATCAAGCTGCAACGAGTATGAGTGATTTTGCAAAAATGTTGCAGACGCTCGAGGAAGGTGAATTTGTAGGTGATTTGACGGCTGAAGAGTTGCAAAGAGTGTTTGATCTAAATGACGAAGAGATGAGAAAAGCATCTGAGAAACTTCCAGAGAAATATGAAGATCCTGAACCAGAGTCTGATGAAGAGGAAGAGGGTATTTTTGAAAAGGAGATTGAGATTGAGGATATCACAGAAGAAGAATATCCAAATTTGTATTTAACTTCAATAATAATCAATCTGGTGATGAGTTCGAGGTATTTACGAAAGAAAAAGATGTTGAGGTTGAGGAAAGATTGAGAAAGAAAGAATCAGAAAAACATGAAGACCCGATGGTTAAGGAGGCTAAAGTTCAGAAACAGCGTCAGACATTTGACGAGTTCATGAAAGCTTTTCATGCTAACTATGTTCCGCTTCCGTAACCAATCAAGCAAAGAGCATTCTTCAAATTCAAGGGTCAAGCTTCGGGTGAAATAATTAGTTGGATGTATGCTTCGAGCTTGAAGTGCTACGGGATTAAACGTGAACATGGAATCCAGTACTTCAAGTGTGCCAAAGATTTCAGCAGTTTACCGGTTTGGGATATTCGTGAGCTAACAAGAAAACCATTTTGCTGTTATGGCGATGATGCGTTGGGTATGCACTTTAAGAAGACACTTGAGAGGGAATGTCGAGAAGGATTTTAGTTTTTGGATCCTCAAAAGCCAAAACGACGTGGATCCCGAATAAGAGTTCACGAAAGAACAGGCAAGAAACTGATAATCTTGGTGTTTCTGAAAAAACCAGATGTAATGAAAAAGATTCCTTTGATGAAAATGAAGCTTGATTTCATCAAGGATCTGAGATGGTGGTACTACAATGAAAGAACGGGTGAAGTAGTTATTGTGTAGAAGGAAAACAACCAAGTTGTGAAGATTTACGATCCTATGTGCACTACGTCAAAAAGTGGCTTTGGCCACGGTTTTTTTGATAACGCATAGCCACTGTTTTGAAAAAAGCGTGGCCAAAGGTAAGAAATTCTCGTTTTAGCCACACATATTTTGTACCCGTGGCCAAATATATAGCCTTTGGACCCTTTTAGCCACGTATTTTTTTGTTTATGTGACAACAACAATCAGGTGCAGTGGCTTTAGCCACTGTTTTACAAAAACATGTGGCACTTATTTGTCACACTTAAAAAAGAGTGGCGAAATGCACCAAACGGCCACGGAATTTTTATGATTTTTTATTCGTGTGACCAAAAAGGAATGTATGGCCACGCTTAAATAATGTTGTGTGACGGAAGAGTAGATTTTATTACTTAGTAAATTAAAAGAAAACAAAACTATTTATGCGTGGCTAAATGTGAGCAATGGCCACGCTTTTTACTTAGTTATGTAGCTAAAAGCTAGTACATATGGCCACTGTTATTAGGTTGTGTGACTAAATATTAGATGACTAATGGTCACGGTAGGTTGTGAGTGACAAAAATCTATTACCTATGGCCACATATATTAACCGTGACTAAATGGTAGGTTGTGAGTGACAAAAATCTATTTTATGGTCACGGTAATATTAAACGCGTGGCGAAAAAGAGAAGATTTGTTTCCCTCTAAAACAACGCGCTTTTTTCAATTGTACCAATTAATTCGAGCGGGTTAAAATCTGCTACCCTATATATCATCATCATTGTTATTTTCCTTTTTACCGCCATCCCTTTCTTGATCTCAAATTCTCTACACCAATTCGTTTACACCAATTCTTGTATCAAATGGCTGATAATCAACGCTCCCTTAAATACTGGTATGTGAAGCATAACCGTATATTTTTGGTTTACAGTAACAGGAGAAGAAGATCCTTCAAGTCACACAAATCTGTGATTAAACACAATGATGAGAACATCCTGAAGCAACTCCATGCGCAAAAGATTCCTAATTGTTTTGCCTACCATGTTGAGACAGCGAAATTATTTCGTGTCCTTGATACAAAATTCAATGAACCCGAAGAAGAAGATGAAGAAAAAGATGTAGAAGATGATGAAGAAGATCATGAAGAAGCAGATGAAGCAGATGAAGCAGATGAAGAAGATGAAGAAGATGAAGAAGATGATGATGATGATGATCATGATGATGACGATGCAAGTTCAGGATACATATCCGAAGATTGCAGTGATCCGGATGATTAATCAGGGTTTAGTTTAATTATGAACAAATTAAGAACAATGTTTTATATGTTTATTTTTAGTTATGATATTAGTAGTTATAATTGAATATATGATGGTTATATATGTTTATCATGTTTGATTATCTTGTGATATGGCCACTCATATTAAACATTGGTTGCGTGACAAATTATGACAAATGGTCACGGTATATTAATTTTAGGTGGCTAAAAGAAGAATACCAACAGTGTACGGCGCTTGTAATCATTACTATTTCATTTACTTTATCTTTCAAATCTCCATCTACCACGCCCCTCGAGTATCGATATTAGCTATCTCTGTATCAGTTTTCATCATCATCTCCACCATGACCCTTTTCTCCCAGTCTTTCTCTCTCTGTTTTTCGTCCATCATCGACGGCAAAAAATGTGGAATTGGCGTCATCCGTATGTGGAAAACGGTAAGTTATCATCTTCACCACTGAAATTCGATTGAAATTTTCGTGTCTGATTTGGTAATTTTTTCTTGTGCAGGGAAAGATTGCACTCTGTATCTCCTGCGAGCAGATTTTAAGTTATTGTGGAAACCATGGAGACGAGGAGTCTCTAATGGTTCATACAAATGCTTTACTGAGAGCAAATTTTAAGTTATTGTGTAATTTTATAACAGTCAGCAGTAAGGGCACATGTTGAGGTTTGCAGGACTTGTATTCTTCAGGTGCTTCTCTCCCTTTTGGTCCCACGTGCCTGATTTTTCTTCGGCCACTTCTTCTCCCTTTTGGCCCCAAGCCACTTCTTCACCATTTTCAGTTGATCATAAGCAATTGCATGTGAGAAAGCAAAGAGGGACTTGTTCTCTCTTTTCACTTGATCAGAAGCAAGTGCATGTGAGCAGCAAAGAGGGATTTTTCTTCAATCGCTTCTTCTCCCTTTTAAGTTAGTAGTTTTTCAGTTGTAATTTTATAGATCAATGTATTAATGGAATCATACCCTTTGGATTATGTATGTAATTGTGTTTGTTAAAGCAGCAGTTGATTTTGTTTGTTTATTTTTTACTTTTATTGACTCTGGTTTGGTCAAAGAGAGGAGACCTGCAGGCACAATCAAAAAAAGGAAACACTTGACTCAAAATTAAGATCCATAATATATATTCCAGAATACATAAAGAAAAAAAAACAAATATTGTTGATACTGTAGTTTGCTAAGATTCAAAAACATTACAATGATGATCAATTAACCGTTGTTTTTTCGTAATATCATTCCAGTACAGTCAGCTCTATGGTAAACATTGTGACGTGCATCTACGGATGGCAATACATTATCGTTGTGAGGAAAAACTACCGTACTAAATTCTTCATTGGCATCGTCTTCATAATAATCTCTGTAATTTCTGGGAGGTGTCATAAAGACAATATGCAGTTTTTTATCCAGCTGGTCTTTGACGTAAAACAACTGTTGTGCTTGTGACGCGAAAATGAACGGGTCCTCCTTGTGACCTAGTCTTTTAAGGTTGACCAAAGTGTAACCAAGACTATCTTTTTTGACCCCCTGTGTATTCTCAACCCAGTCGCACATAAATACAGGGATGGTTTTAATATGGTAATCTAGTAGCCATATCTCTTTTAAAACCCCATAGTAAGGTTTTTTTCCATAGGTTAAGACCTCGTTAGAGATGTGCATGTCATTTACCTCTACACCAACCCCGCTGTTCTGGTAAACCCTACCGTCTCGAGATTTTGTACGAAATGAATAGCCATTGATGTCATATACTTCATATTTCCTCACGCTTCTGTGCGGACCATGTGAAATCCACCTAACGGTCTCTGATATAGTTTCTGGGGACTCCGCCATCTCCTTTTCAACCTGAAATTCATAGTAGGTTCATCAGGAGAGTTCATTAGGAATAGGAAGATTATAGCTCTTCCAAAAATAAAATAAAGTTGTTCCGGACAACTCAGGTCAGTTGTTCCGGAAAGTTACAGTTCATCCGGAATTAAAACTATAAGAAAAATAGTTTCAGTTCACCAGGAAGGTTATAGTTCATCCGGATAGAAAATAGAGTTATTCCGGACAACTCAGGTCAGTTGTTCCGGAAAGTTACAGTTCATCCGGAATTAAAACTATAAGAAAAATAGTTTCAGTTCACCAGGAAGGTTATAGTTCATCCGGATAGAAAATAGAGTTATCCCGGACAACTCAGGTCAATTGTTCCGGAAAGTTACAGTTCATCCGGAATTAAAACTATAAGAAAATAGTTTCAGTTCACCAGGAAGGTTATAGTTCATCCGGATAGAAAATAGAGTTGTTCCGGACAACTCAGGTCAGTTGTTCAGGAAAGTTACAGTTCATCCGGAATTAAAACAATAAGCAAATTTAGCTGACCTTGTTGCGTAACCATTTACCAAATGTTGTGCTCTGCTTCTTAGTCAGGTCATTTAGTCTACTACCAGGATGTTCCTTTTCCAAAAATTTCATGTGTTCTCTGCAATTACATGAATTGAAGTTATCTATAAAAGTTTATAATTAATTAAACAGATAAAAAAAGGTTAATAATGTAAATTACTTACTCGATATAATGCTCAATTTCAGGCGTATTTAGCAACACAAATAAATGCGCTTTCGATAGGAGCTCTGGAGAGACTTCAACTGATCTACCAGCTGACCCAGGACTTCCATCCGCACTGCTCTGCTTTTTAGTTGGAACACCAATAGTTGTGATGTTTTTTTGGTATTCGCTGAGAAACTCAATCGTTTCTTCTACAATGTTCTCCTCAGCAATGCACCCTTCTGGATAAGTTTTGTTTCTCACGTGGCCCTTAATTACCTTCATACACCTTTCAAATGGATACATCCATCGAAAGCATATTGGGCCACATAATTTTACCTCCCTAGTAAGGTGCACCGTCAAATGAAGCATAACATCAAAAAATGATGGCGGGAAATATTTCTCAAGCAGGCATAGTGTGACACAAAGATCTGCTTGCAATTTGTCTAGCTCTTCGACGTTGGTCTCTTTGCTGCATATTGATTTGAAAAAAAAAACCGAGCCTTATAATAGCATATCTTGTCGGTTCAGGCATGACTGACCGAATTGAAATTGGCAGAAACTGTTGCATCAGCATATGATAGTCATGTGACTTGAGCCCCACAAGTTTCTTGTCCTTTAGACTAACCAAACTAGAAAAGTTAGAACAATAGCCTTGTGGAACCTTCAAGTTATACAACGTGTCACAAAACTTTTCCTTTTCATCTTTTTGTAACGTGTAAGACGCTGCAGGAAGTACTATGTTGTTCTTGTTCTGTTTAGGCTGCAACTCTGGTCTTAACCCCAAAAAGTTCAGATCCTTTCTCGCATTCAGTCCATCCTTCGTCTTTCCGGGAAGGTTGAGCAGAGTTCCAACAAGACTCTCAGCCACATTCTTTTCAATATGCATGAAATCAATGCAATGTTGGACACTATTATGCCTCCAGTATCTAAGTCTTCGAAACCATATATTGAATTTCTTCCAATATGGTGGCTTCTCTTTGTTCTTTCTTTTTCTCTTATCAATCTTCCCCCCTCTTCCGGTTGAGGTCTCTGGGATTTCTGAATCAGTTCACCTTAATCCCTTTCCCCATTTGTTCCTGATAAGTTGAACTTCTTCGTATATCTGTTCTCCGGTCATAGGATCAGCAGCAACTTCCAACTCTTGTTTACCATTGAAGGCCTCGGTTTGCTTTCGGAAGGCATGCGTATATGGTAGATATCTTCTGTGACCAGCATAACACTGCTTGGCTGAGAAAGGAAGCCTAATGCATTTAGTTTCTTCCCGACATACCACACAACCACGGAATCCACTGTACGGGCAACCACAAAGTGTACCAAGTGCAGGGTAGTCATTAATCGTCCATAAAATAACTGCACGCATAGTAAACTGTTCTTGCGCATACGCATCATATGTTTCCACACCTGCCTCGAATAACAGCTCTAAGTCATCAATTAATGGTTCCAAAAACACATCAATATCGTTTCCAGGCGCTCCCGATATTAATAACGAAAGCATGATGAACTTTCTTTTCATACACAACCATGGTGGAAGGTTGTAAATGACAGATAGAACCGGCCACACACTGTGATTTCTGTTACCTCTATTTACGTCGACCCCATCAGTTGAAATGCCAAGACGAAGACTTCTAGGATCGTCAGCGATTTCAGGATATTTGTCATCGATGGCTTTCCATGCCGGTGAATCGGATGGGTGTCGTAACACACCGGGTGTTTTGGAACTGGTGGCATGCCATCTTAGATCCTCCGCTGTGGTTTTCACTTGAAACAGTCGTTTCAATCTTGGAATGATGGGGAAATACCACATTACCTTTGCAGGAGTATTGTCGTATAGTTTCTTAGTCCTCTCATCCACCTTCCACATGGACTCACCACAAGTTGGACATACAGTTAGGTCCTTGTTCTCCTTCCTGTACAGAATACAATCATTGATACACACATGTATCTTGGTGTACCCTGCACCCATTGACTTCAAAATCTTCTTGGCCTCATATGTATTCTTCACAATCTCATTACCTTCAGGTAGCATCTGTTTCAGCAAAACTAAAAGTTCATTAAAAAATTTATCTGATCCTCCATGCTTAGTCTTCAAGTTCAGTAGTTGAACCAAGGCAGATAACTTTGTGAAGGTATGGCATCCTTCATACAGAGGCTTCTCAGCATCCATGAGTCGTTCTTGAAACTTCTCATGGTCCTCATCGAAATTTTCTTCAGTAGCTCTGACCATTTTTATTGTTTCGGCTGCATCCAATGGAACTCCGGAATCGAAAAATGATTCCGTGTGAAGCTCCTCTCCTGCGGGCTCGTCTATCTCTCCATGTTTAATCCACCTTCTATAAGTCTGATCGAATCCCTTTAAAAATAAATGAAATTCTACATCATCAACCTTAAAAGAGTAATGGTTTAGACAATTAACACAGGGACATGGAATTTCATTACTCTCCAAATTGGTAACTGCAAACAATAAGAATGATTTAACTCCATCGGCATATGATTGCGTGGTTCTACTGGTTTTCATCCAAGACTTATCCATGTTTGTTTTGCTAACAGATACAACAACAAATTAAGATGATTAAAAACGATCAATACTAAAAATCCTTTTCAATAATCTTTACTGTGAACCTGTTTATTGGAGAAGTAATAGGACGGAGGGAAAATTCTGTCGATTGATATGTGAAATTTTCAATTGAGTTCGCTCTAATTTACCCCGCCTCTTTTAAAATTTAGCGGGCCCAATTAGAATCATATTTAAATAAATTAAAACAAAAATTACTCTTGATCCTGAGAAACTCTAGTTCATCCGGTTCTATTACTGAATAACTCTTTATAATCCTGAAGAACTCTAGTTCATCTTCCCTCAATCCTCATGAACTCAGTGGGTAATTTTGACTTTCTTCGTTTAATTTTGACTTGTTAATTTGATTTTTGAGATCGTGTGACAGTAATTTCGGATAATTTCAGATCGTGTGATTAAAATATTAGTGGTTTTTTGATATCGTGTAGGAATTTCAGTTGGAGAACGTGTGAAAATAATTTTTGTAGGATAACCAAAAGTCCAACAATTATAATGTGCAGTCCTCATGAACTCAGTGGGTAATTTTGAAATTAATCAAATAAGACCTATGGTATACTCTAGTGATTACACATCTGATAAGACGCATACTCAAGTGATTTGCACATATAACCATACCACTTGATCAGTAATGAGAAACTTCTCACCTCCAACATCAAACCCTTTTCAAAATCCTTATCAAACCTTTTCTCAAGAACCTTAACAAACCCTTTCTCAAAACACTCAAATCCTTCTAAAAATGGTAAGCTTGAAAGAATTAGTTGAACATTATTTGCAGATTAAGATTGTTGCTACCCTGGACAGGTACGAGGTGATTATCGGGGCAGAGAGACAGAGTATCTTAGACGGGTTGGCCCTGCTCAACCAGGTACTTACAGAGCCACCAAGTCCATCAAGATACCAGATGGCTACTTTTCTGGTAGAAGAGATACGCGTCTCCGATGCCAGGCTTCAAATGTTGGTTCAACAGAGGCAAGAAGCAATGAGTAGGCATTTGGAGTTGATGGAGGAGATGGAATCTAGGTTCCCGTGAACCTCAACATGCAACTGCTCTGTTTTTTTTTTATTTAGGAATGAACATGTAAATTAGGAAACAATTTTGTGTATGGAATTGGAATCAGTAGTATGAAATCCACTTTTTGTTATATACTTGTTTATCTATTTTTGTTTATTAAATCAATCTGTTAAACAAAAACCCTAATCCTCGAAAACAGAGACGATCAACAATTGCAATCCGATCAACAACTGATGCAGAGACGATCAAAAACCCTAAACACAAAAAACAGAACGCCCATTTCCTATTGAAACATGGAATTTTCATGTTCAAATCAACTGTTTTCTATCTCTGCATTACATTAGATTTCCGTCGACGATGTGTTGGAGCAGACGGCGACGGAGGTAACGGAGGAGAGGTCGAGCGGTTGTGCGTATAAACCCTAGAAAATGAACGCCCATTTTCTTTTGTATATATTTGGAAAACGAAAATAGAAAACAGAAAACAGAAAACAGTAAAAAAAGTGTTTTCCATTTTTAGTTAAAATTTAGAAAACACTATTTTCTGTTTTCCTAGAAAACAGTAAAAAAGGTGTTTTCCATTTTTAGTTAAAATTTAGAAAACACTATTTTCTGTTTCCCTTGTTTTTTTGGAAAACAGAAATGGAAAACACCCCCTGTTTTCCACAACTAAACGCCCCCTTAAATTTTGGGGAATTATAATTCTAAATAAATTATATAAAAAGATTTAAGATAAAAATTAAATAATGGGTCAATTTGGGGTCAAATGGGTCAATTTGATGTGTTTAGGACCAATGAGTCCCAATAAGGTGTGTATGTAACCAATAAGTTGTGTTGAGGACCAATGAGACCCAATAAGGTGTGTTTAGGGGAAACGAGGGTCAGTTGAGACCAATGAGTCCCAGTAAGGTGTGTATGTAACCAATAAGTTGTGTTTAGAACCAATGATGGGCCAATAAGGTGTGTATGTAACCAATAAGTTGTGTTGAGGACCAATGAGACCCAATAAGGTTTGTTTAGGGGAAACGAGGGTCAGTTGAGACCAATGAGTCCCAGTAAGGTGTGTATGTAACCAATAAGCATGTTTAGGACCAATGATGGTCCAATAAGGTGTGTATGTAACCAATAAGTTGTGTTTAGGACCAATGAGACCCAATAAGGTGAGTTTAGGGGAAACGAGGGCCAGTTGGGACCAATGAGTCCCAGTAAGGTGTGTATGTAACCAATAGGCATGTTTAGGACCAATGATGGCCCAATAAGGTGTGTATGTAACAAATAAGTTGTGTTTAGGAACATTGAGACCCAATAAGGTGTATGTAACAAATAAGTTGTGTTTAGGACCAATGAGACCCAATAAGGTGTGTTTAGGGGAAACGAGGGCCTGTTGGGACCAATGAGTCCCAGTAAGGTGTGTATGTAACCAATAGGCATGTTTAGGACCAATGACGGCCCAATAAGGTGTGTATGTAACAAATAAGTTGTGTTTAGGACCAATGAGACCCAATAAGGTGTATGTAACAAATAAGTTGTGTTTAGGACCAATGAGACCCAATAAGGTGTGTTTAGGGGAAACGAGGGCCTGTTGGGACCAATGAGTCCAAGTAAGGTGTGTATGTAACCAATAGGCATGTTTAGGACCAATGACGGCCCAATAAGGTGTGTATGTAACAAATAAGTTGTGTTTAGGACCAATGAGACCCAATAAGGTGTATGTAACAAATAAGTTGTGTTTAGGACCAATGAGACCCAATAAGGTGTGTTTAGGGGAAACGAGGGCCTGTTGGGACCAATGAGTCCCAGTAAGGTGTGTATGTAACCAATAAGCATGTTTAGGAGCAATGATGGCCCAATAAGGTGTGTATGTAACAAATAAGTTGTGTTTAGGACCAATGAGACCCAATAAGGTGAGTTTAGGGGAAACGAGGGCCAGTTGGGACCAATGAGTCCCAGTAAGGTGTGTATGTAACCAATAGGCATGTTTAGGACCAATGATGGCCCAATAAGGTGTGTATGTAACAAATAAGTTGTGTTTAGGAACATTCAGACCCAATAAGGTGTATGTAACAAATAAGTTGTGTTTAGGACCAATGAGACCCAATAAGGTGTGTTTAGGGGAAACGAGGGCCTGTTGGGACCAATGAGTCCCAGTAAGGTGTGTATGTAACCAATAAGCATGTTTAGGAGGAATGATGGCCCAATAAGGTGTGTATGTAACAAATAAGTTGTGTTTAGGACCAATGAGACCCAATAAGGTGTGTTTAGGGGAAACGAGGGCCAGTTGGGACCAATTAGTCCCAATAAGGTGTGTATGTAACCAATAAGCATGTTTAGGACCAATGATGGCACAATAAGGTGTGTATGTAACAAATAAGTTGTGTTTAGGACCAATGAGACCCAATAAGGCGTGTTTAGGGGAAACGAGGGCCAGTTGGGACCAATGAGTCCCAGTAAGGTGTGTATGTAACCAATAAGCATGGTTAGGACCAATGACGGCCCAATAAGGTGTGTTTAGGGGCAATGAGGGTCATTTTAGGATACAATTATCATTAAATTTATTTCTTAGTATTCCATTTTACATTTAAAGATTATTTTAAAGGTATGTTTAAAATAAAGTTAAATACGATTTGCGTTCCTGTGGTTTGGTGGTTTTAACTTTTTGAGTCCATGTTAACTCTTTAAAATTCAAGATAAATATTAACGCAAATCGTATTAATTGAGTTTATATTAAATCCGATAAATGCTGTCACGTCCTTATTAGCTGAGATGTTTTCACCCGGATCGATCCTATTAATCCCCAAATTACTTCCCACCATTTTTCAAATTTCCCAAAATTCATTGATCAGTTCCTATTCAACTCCCTCTAACCAAAACTTTATCACCAAAACGATTCATTACTCTCTTCTTCCATATCACTAAAAGTTCATCTGCCTAATTGATTGATCAGTTCCGGATTCATCACACTATCATCTTCAGAAGATCACTACCTAATTCCCGTCAGTATATATTAATTTCACTGTCATCTTTAGTAGATCATTTTCATCTCAATTATTTCATCTTAATTATTCCATCGTATTTATTTCATTAATTCTCTATTTATTTCACTGTCATCTACAGGATTCATCTGATTTAACAATGGAAATTGAAGGTGAAGCATATGACAATGAATATTATTCGGAAGATGATGGAATGTATAACAATGCCGATCATTCGGATAATGAAGAGGAAATGGATAACAATACTGACGATGATTCGGGTGAAGAGGACATGGAAAACATTGATGCCCAAGTCGAAAATGATGCCCAAGTTGATACCCAAGTAGTCGACAATGAGAATGTGGAAGCCTCTGCTCCCCAAGCAAACAAGAGGGGGATGACGCGGTTGGTACAGTGGCGTGCCAGATTTGAGAAAAATGGTGAGGAAAAATGGCCACTAACATTTGATGCGCTGGGAAGGGTTGGCGGGGTCCATAGAGCAAAATTTTCGAGTTTTATGGGAGACATTGTAAGGGCAGGGGTTGGATTGAGGTATCTAGAATGGAGGAAGGTGCCAATAGAGGACAAGAACAAAATGTGGGCAGCGATTCAGGTTATGAAACAGATTAAACATTTTCTCATATTAGGTTTGTTATTGAATTCCATGCGACTAAAATATCCTGTCATATGTTATTTTTATAGAAATATTTCAAAATTGATGACTGTCGAAGGGGAGCTATAATGGTACGGCTTGGTGGGTTGCTAAGGAGTTTTAGAAGAAATATGTTGGAAAAACACATTCGTCCCAACCTAGCAAAACCCACCGTGCTTGAGAAAGTTCCAAAGATGTATCGCACTATTGTGAAAAAAGAAGACTGGGACAGATTTGTAGCATATACAAGATCTGAAGAATTCGAGGTTTTTATTCAATTCAAACTGCAGATTTCATTAAGTAAGCTAATAAGTGTTAATTAATGAGATTATAATTATATATCCTACTGTTCTGTTGGAAAGGCTACGTCAAAGATTGGAAAAGAGGTTCGAGCAAATTATACTTATGATCATTCAATGGGGCGGGGAGGATACGTCTTTCTGAGAGAAAAACTGGTAATAAGCTAAGTGTGTTACACCCAGTCATGGTTAAGAACGTTTATGTTTCAAGTCTGATATATATTATTATTATAATACAAGGTACAAAACAAAGAAATTGCAGCTGATGATTGCCCCTCTCGAGCGTTTATGTGGAGGAAAGGAAGGGTAAATAAAGAGGGGGAATACAAAACCCCTGTGGTGAAGGGCATAGCAGATGATATAGTAAGTTTAATTGCTATATATATACCTAATTATTCACATGTTAAAAATTAACAGCACCTCATTAAATTAACTAAATTATATTACTGCAGGCCGAGAATGAAACAAAGATAAATGCGGGGTCTGTGACAGTAGAACCGGGAACGGATGCCCTGACACTGGTCCTTGGCAAGGAAAGGGGTGGATACCTAAAAGGTATTGGGTATGGAGTGACTTCCCGTGGATATTGGGGTGCTCCAAAAGGGCGATCGAAAGAACGGATCGAAAAACTTGAGGCGGAACTAAAAAATGAAAGACAGCTGCGTGAGAAAAAGGATCAAGAGGTTGAGCGCCTCACTGATATGGTTAAATCACAGGATGAGAGAATTGATAAGCTTATGGCGGCTATGGAGTCTGTGATTCAAGATAAACAAGTTCATAGAGCGTCTGTAAGGGACAAACTATATATATATATATATATATATATATATATATATATATATATATATTTATTAATTAATTAACTAATTGAATTAATTGTACGTAGGACATGATCAATTCTGCGCGCAATACATCGCGGAAACAATCTACTCAATCAAACTCATCTCAAAGGTCGGCCGATAAGGTACGGATTTGAAACAGTTCTGAATTTGAGTTGATCTGGAAGATTCTAGTTCATCTGGATGAACATGCGTCTCTACTTATAGTTCATCTGGATAGTTAGAGTTCATCCGGATAGTTAAAGTTCCTCAGGATAGGTAAGGTTCATCAGGATAGTAAAAAGTTCATCAGGATAGTTAGAGTTCATCGGGATAGTTAGAGTTGATCCGGAAGATTCTAGCTAGTTCATCTGGATGAACATGCGTCCCTAGTTATAGTTAACCGTGTTGGTTATAGTTCATCCGGATAGTTAAAGTTCAGCAGTATAGGTAAAGTTCATCAGGATAGTTAAAGTTCATCAGGATAGTTAGAGTTGTTCCGGAACATAATTAATAATTAACTGTGCCGGCTATGATAAGTTCATCAGGATAGTTAAAGTTCATCAGGATAGTTAACTAATGTTTAGCCGGTTATGATCGATATGATTTTATTAATTAATTGAATTGTAGGTCTCTTCTGCGACTCTATCACAACACAATCCTCCATCTACAACAGCGTCGCAAAAGGAAAGGGTAACTATTTTAATTTACACAGTTGTGTACTTCCCTTATAACTAATTGCTATATGATCATTTAATTAAATGCTGATGCTGTCTTTAGGTGAGAAAGAGAAAAATGACAGAAGCAGCAGCTGCTGCAGCCAGTGATGCTGGGGCATCAGAGCAGGAAGTGGTATATATATATATATATAATTAATTTAGAAATTTGACAAATCGCTTTGATGTTATCGTTAATTAATATATATGTTACTAATCAGTTAATTACATGGTGTCAATTTAGGAAAAGAATAAGAGACATGCAAAACCTGCAGCTCGTGAAGTACCTCCTAAGAAGAGTGATCTTCAGTTGGAAAAACCAAATAATTATGATGCCATTGCAGCTGCTACCGATCTGCAGCCAGTAATCCAAGAGGTATAGATTAGTATATACCACAATTTTTGTATTCTATTTTTTACTTTAATTAATTAATTGTTTATATATATGCTATAATTAATATTATTATTATTATTATTATGTCACTTCTGATCAGGGGAGCCAAACTGCGACGTTGCACATGGAATGGGATCCACTGGACGTCGTGGGAATGGCTGAATTATTACCAAAACAAAAAGATGAGAAGATTCATGGAAGTCCATTAGCTCCTGGTTGCCGTAGAATTAGAGTTTATCAGGTCAAAAAGGGTGCAACATTTTTACCATTCCCAGTAGATGGTAAAACAACGCCTTCGGAGGTTGAAAATAAATATATTATTGCATGGCCGATGAACCGAATGATCCTTCATTCTAATAACAAGTCAGATAGATCATAGCCGGTTGATCATTCTACGGTGCAAAAAGTATTGGAACAACCACAGGTAATTACTACATTAATTAATCGTATCCGCTAATTAATTAACTTTATATATATATATTATATATATCTGATCGGTTTTATTTGTCATGTTTCCAGGTAAATAATGATCGGAAAAAGATGCCGAAAGTGTACGTAACACCAAACCAGCTGAAGAATCAAAATGTGATAAATAGAAAAATCACACGGCACCAGCAGAAGCAGCTGATTAGCACGGACAAGAAATTATAATTAATTATTATAGAAATTAAACTTTGATTAGCTAGTGTCGTATGTTATCTTTTTGAACAGCATCATGATTAGTGTATGTACATTAATTTTTAATTATAATATATGATTTTTAAGGTTTCTCTATACTAATTAATTAATATATAATTAATTGTAATTAAGAAAATATATGTGACCATATATATAATACCAAAGGCCACACTTTTTATATTTTAACGTGGCCGTTGCCACCATTTGGCCACGCTTATTGGGACAAATTATCTGATTTCAACTACTCTTTGGCCACTTTTTTTTTCCAATTATATGTGGCTAAACCACAAATATACGTGACCATATAATACCAAAGGTCACGCTTTTTATATCTTAACGTGGTCGTTGCCACCATTTGGCCACGCGTATTGGGACAAAATATCTGATTTCAACTACCCTTTAGCCACTTTTTTTTTTCCAAATATATGTGGCTAAAACACAAATATACGTGACCATATAATACCAAAGGCCACACTTTTTATATTTTAATGTGGCAGTTGCCACCCTTTGGCCACGCTTATTGGGACAAAATTTATAATTTCAGCAACCCATTTGGCCACGTTTTTTCATATCATATGTGGCTAAAACACAAATATACGTGACCATATAATACCAAAGGCCACGCTATTCATATTTTAACGTGGCGGTTGCCACCCTTTGGCCACGCGTATTGGGACAAAAATTATAATTTCAGCAACCCATTTGGCCACGTTTTTTTATAACATATGTGGCTAAAACACAAATATACGTGACCATATAATACCAAAGGCCACGCTTTTGATATTTTAACGTGGCCGTTGCCACCCTTTGGCCACGCGTACTGTGACAAAATGTATGATTTCAGCAACCATTTGGCCACGTATTTTTATAATGTATGTGGCTAAAACACGAATATACGTGACCATAAAATACCAAAGGCCACGTTAACCAAACACATGTGGCCGTTGGAACCCTTTCGCCACGCTTTTCTGAAGAATTGTTTGATTACAACAAAAAATATTGTTACCCTTTAGCCACGCTTATAGGTGGCTTCAGCCACTGATATTGTAACGTGGCCGTAGGGTACATATGGTCACGGCACATATGGTGTCGTTTGGAATGGAAAAAAAAAACGTGACAAAACACCTTTTGTCACGGTTTTTTTCCGTGGCCAAAGGTGAATTTTGACGTAGTGGTGGCTAATCAACTTGTCGTAGGCTGATATAGAGGAGCTTTATCACAATCCGATCTTGTATCATCCTGATTACATGGAGCAAGCGCTGAAGTTCCAGAGGGTGATACGAGTTTGTTTTGCATTCGATATCTATGCTGGAAATAATCATGATTTGGTCAGGAAGGATAATGGGGTTGCTGCAGATGTTCAAGGCTGAGAAGAACGTCCAGCTGTTGCCAAGGGGGAGTTTGTTGATACACGATATGGCAATGAGCTGGATAGACAAAGACACGAAGATTTCAAGACTTAAGTTCTGGTGGCCGAACTCCGGCCGAACCTTGGCCGAGCCTTGGCCGAACCTCAAGTTCGGACAAGCTTGGGAGTTCGGACATCCGTAGGTCTATATATAGTTTTGTGTGTGTCTTTGTAACGAGTTTTTTTGGAGAGTTGAGCGAACTTCTGTGTGAGAGTGTGTGTTTGTACTCTGATTCTCTGATTATCAAGTATTAATGAGAGATTGAGTTTATTTACATCGTTTTGTTTGCATTCTCATATACACGATTGTTATCGAACCAGACCGAACTCGGAGCAGTTTTCAAGAAATGAGTTTGTGGGTAGTCATTGTTCTTGATGATGGACAGAGATTCAAGAATACGTGTTTCTGATGATGGACAGAGATTCGGAGACATGGTTATGATTACTTGAGAACGTTTGTCGGAGATTATCTTTCTACACAACCTGAAGATTAAATGAGATTAAAGATTCCGTTGTGGGCCACTTGAGTTTATCATTCCACTACAAGAATGCGGGGTTGGAATCATAAGAAATTGAAGATTTGAATATGTCACTTATTTAGGGGGAAATTGGAGACCCTAAAACTTTCAAAGTTTCATAATTGAAAAAGTGAATATTCAAAAGCAATCAGTTCAGGGTTGATGGTGATTTTTGATCTTCGTGGAAAGGTACTGTATTCTGATGTTCGTGCAAACCAATATGTCAAAGTTTTCGGTTATGGTTTGGAACTCTTTGTCATTTGCCCGCTACTTTCTTGAGTTGTGAAGACTTGGTCAGATTCCAGTCTGCAACGAAATATACGTATAACGGAGTAATATATTGGGATGAATTTCATGCTAAGGGGGAATTTCCATGATTGAAGATGTTGATCGTGTCTGTTTTCACTTCATACAGTTTGGTGAAGATTAAAGATTGTTGTCAATATGTAGTGATGTTCGGGTGTCTTTACAAATTCCGGATACGACTGATGAAGTGAAGCATTATCATATATGTCGGGTCCAGAGTTGGATGGTTGTGCTTGAAGCTAGGGGGAACTTTATTGGTTGTGGAGATTGTACAAGATGCGAACTGTTTCCCGCATGCCTGAAGTTCAGTCCAAGGGGAGTTTGCTAAAAATCAAGATTCAAGATGTATCAGACTGACTGATGATGATTGCTAGAAGATCAATGTCTGGATTCGACAGTAACGTCCAAGGGGGAATTTGTTGATGCATGAACCTTGTGTGGCCGTTACTATACGAATTGTCAAATAGACTGATTTGTCAGAGACATGAATTGAGGTTCGAAACCCAGCCGAACTCTAGGTTCGGAGTTGGCCGAACCTTGGTGGCCGAACTCCAAGTTCGGAGGGAGTTCGGACAGAGTTCGGAGGTGCCCAGTTCGGACAGAATTAAGAAGTATAAATAGTTTCGTCTTTGTATTTCTTTGTAAGTTTCTGTCCAGTGTTTTTTCAGATTAATGTGTTGAGAGGGGAGGTTCTGTCCAACCTCCCCTAGAGCTTAATTGTTGTATACTCCTTCGGTTTATGTAATCATTCAACACGGTATATGATAAAACTTCCGTCTCGATATTATCTACCATAGAATCAATCCTTATAGGCGTTTTCAAGAACTTTGAAAAAATGTTTGATAAGAAAGTTCCACCTCTTGCAAATATCAAAGAAGTTGTTAATGTTTTCAAAGAAACAGTTGAAGAATGTGATTATTTAAAGTTTTCTGATTCTAAATTTGAAGAAAAAGAAAAATAAAAAGAGTGGAAAGAAAGCTGAACAGAAATCAGAGATTCCTAAGGTGTTAACGTTTGTGTCTGGTTCTTCGTCTACTGAAGAAGAGAAATCAGCTAGTTAAACTGAGAAGATTCGTTCTCATACTGACATTGATGAAACAATTTTCTATGCTCAGAAGGATGTTAAAGAAGTAAAAGCTGAATTTTCTCGTCTTGCAAAGAACGGGCATAAATCATCTAGTTCAGAAGAGAAGGTATCTGGAAAACATGCAGGTTTGGGTTTTAAGAAGAAAGCTGTTGATATTGGTACTTCTCAAAAGCAACAAAATTTGAAGAAGATTAACTTTGAGGAAGTTAAGAAAGATGTGTTCAAAGCTGAAAAAGTTCAACCCGAGAGATTTTCCAAGCTTAAAGGTTCGGAACAAATATTTTCTGATAAGGAATTTCCACTTCATTGTGTTTGTTCTCAGAAAATTTGTAACATCCCTGGATAAACCTCGAGAATCGGATTGGATTTTTCCAAGAAAAATAAAAAGGGAAATTTTTTTTTTCTTTTCTGGAGTGATGCGGGGCGCATCATGTTTCTTTTGAAGAAATACAGCCCGCATCGAGTGGCGTGTCACCGGGTCGGGTGCGCTACCCGAAAAAGATCCGCGAGAAATCTTGATGATGATGCGGGGCATATCGCCCGCTGAAGTAATACGATGCGGCCCGCATCGATCCCCAGGTCTATAAAAACGAGTTTTGCCCCAATTCTGCTCATTTGCACGGTTTAACTTGGGGAAAACTCTCTCATTTCATCCTCTCAACCCCTGTAGAGCTCAATTCTGGCCAGTGGGAGCTCTGGTGATCAAGGATAAGGCATTTTCGAGACACACGAAGTTCGGGTAAGCATTTTGTTCTTTTGTTTCACCATTTCAAGCTTAGTTTCTTATGGGTTACCTACTGATCAGTAGTTGTTAATGCTCCAGATGGCATTGCATGTCCGATCCATGGTGATCTAAGGCTTGTGGGAACAATTCCATGGTGAAACAAGGTGAGATTGTGTTCGGTTTTGGTTTAGATCATGTTTTTGAGGAAACCCACCTCTAATTCTGGTATGGATGATGCATGCAAGGGTGGATTCAGCTTCTGGAGTGATCAAGAACCTTAGAGAAGTGAAGACCCGCTTGGATTTGCCTTAGTACAAGCTTTATTGCATAAGGTACAACTAGTTAATGCATGCATAATTATTATCTCGGGTTTAATTGCATATCTGAGTTGTGGTCAGTGAAACCCGACAACCTCAGTGGCAAAAATGTCACAAGATGAGGATTTGGTCATTGGGGGTGGAGACCCATTGTTGTATTTTAGTGTTTGGACCCGAAAACCGTTAGATTATATTGAGTCTATATGAACACCCAGAAGATTCCAGCATCCTAGTGGTCATTAAAATAAATTTAGGACAGTTTCTTGATCGTCAATTAAGTGTTGGAATGATCGGTTTTGGTTAAAGTTGTGTAAAAAAATGTTTTCGGGAAAAGTTGAGACAAACCGAGACTTATAACTTTGGTTGGATAGGGCCTCAGTGCCTAAATTTTTGATATTTTGCTACTGGAAGTGTTGGGAACGAAACCCCGTTGGCGAAACGAGCTAAAAATGCAAAATTGGAAAAAAGTCATTAAAAGACAAAATAGTCGTTGCGGGGTGCATCGCCTTTGGATGACCCTGTTGCAGCCTGCATCACCCCCAGTAATCTGCCGGGTACTTCTGACCCATTGCGTGGTGCATCTCTTGGCCAGTAAACCATTGCGGCCCGCATCAACTCTCTGACCAGAATTAGTGATTTTGTTTGTTTTGTGTTTTGGGAAATATCGAGCGACCTGGTTTGATTATTTTTACGAGTATGGGCATAATGGTTTCCAGTAGATATTGTACTTCCCGGTTGGGGCCCTATGATCTCGTCAGGTGTTTGTTGTCCGCTCGGTAGTTCCTGGGAGTGTTGTTAAACCTCCCGTTTGTTTATGGATTGTTGCTACCAATTGCTTGAGCATATATAATTGCGGATAGGTTCTGATATATTTATGTATATATCATTATAATAGACTTGCCACTGTGATACACTTGGACATTTGGATTCTCGTGCCCTGTGACGCTTGCTTGATCCACCATTTGATATCTGTGAGTTGATAGCTTTTCCCCCTACTTTAACTTTTTAACGTTTTGGGGTGTACATGAACCATGTCAAACTATTGCTTGTTTGTTTGTTACTGTGCTTAGGTATTTTGTTACCGTGTTATAAATTTAAACTCGCATGTTACGAGATGTTCATGTTGATTAGTATGGTTAATTTGGGCCTTAGTGTTAGGCCACAAAGACATATATTGCACCAATACAGCAGTAGAGGTAGATCAACGTGTCCCATACCTGTTTGTTGGATCCATTAGGGGTCGGGTGATGGCGTATGTGCCTAGTCCACAAAGGGAGGCGTGCGGCCGTAGGATCGTCTCCGGAGTGCTGGTTTAACCATAGGAATTTATAACAGGCACAGTATTGTTACTTGATTTGTGGAAGCTTGGATTTGAGTCAAACGCGCTACGACTCACCAACAACTTTTGTTGTTGACGTATTTTTGGTTCATGTGCAGGTAAGTAAAGCTTTGGGTGGATGTCACGTTTGGATGTTAGGGAAGAGTTGGGTTTGGTACCCGTTGGGGTTGATTTGGTTGATTTTGGGATTTGTTCCCCGTCATGACTATCCTTTGTTATTGTTGTCTTTTCCTTTGACTGTGTTGGTAGCCTTAGGTTCTGCCTGGGCGTAGACTGATGTGTATTACTTAAGACTTAACATATTTAAGTCCATTATGGTTTGTGTTTAATTTTGTATTGGATGGGTCGTCCGTTTGTGTGTGTTGACCTTGTGATCTTGCATCTATCTGTTTGCTTCCGCGTGTTCTGATACGGGCGGCCGGTCCCACTCTCCTCTCCCCTGCGCCTGGCAGTGCGCGGTGGGGCGGGGTGTGACAGGTTGGTATCAAAGCCCAAGGTTCTAGCAGATTAGGTGACTCTTAGAGCCCCTAAGCTTGAACCTCTAAGAAAGAACTTTAAGGCTAAACTCGGTGCTAAGTCTAGGACTTAGGTGGACGTCTGTGTGCTAGGGAGTAGTTGAGGTTTAGTGTAAGGTCGGTGGTAGTTTCAGCTTTGCAACCTGACATTCCTACCCACAGGTGCACTAAGACTCAGTGAACCCTAGTAGGCATACGAAAGTTGATAGTCTTCCCTTGTTTGGACCTAGGTGAAGGTTTATGTGTTAGGAGGATCTCAAGGATTAGTGTAAGGTCGGTAGTAGTTACAGAACTGCAGACTGCCATTCCTACCCATAGGTACACTAAGACTTGTCGAATCCTAGCAGACCAACATAAGCCGAAAGTCCCTCCTTGTATGTTTTTGCATTTGGGTAATAGGACACATCGTCCTTAGTGTGAGTTAGGGTAACGGTACCCTAGGCATGCATGGGAGATTTGATATCTTGTATATTGTACTGACTTTCAACTTGACAGGTACCCTGAAGAAAGCATGGTTTTCGGTCGAAGCAAATCATCATCCTCACGATCTAGCGGAAAAGGAAAGAAGAAGGTGGAAGCAGGTTCCAGCCGACCGGTTATTCCATTGAGCCCCGATTCTTCGGGCTATGTCGTATCTCCTTCAGCGTTTATTCGGAACACGCCGCATCGGGAGGAGCAGCCACAGGAACTTCCGCGACGGCCGCGGAAGCGCATTGGAGCTCGTATATCTGTTCGCCCTTAGCCACAGATCCAACTGACTCAGGAGGAGATTGATGTCGGGTTTGCCGTAGCAGCAGCAGCCCCACTCGTGGATCTTGACGATGATGATGACGAGGAACCTGAGGAGCAGGCATATGAGGTTGAGCCGCCACAGCAGCAGGAGCCCCCAGATCAGCAGCAGTCCGGTAACCATCTGGTTATCGAACTTTCAGCAGGCCATTCTGTCAGCTACCATTCTCAGCACCATGAGCACCACGTCTACGCGTCTCCAGTTTACGCTCCAAATAGCTATGATTCCGGTGTTAGCAACAGCCTGGACGAGTCCAAGCCCATGGTCGAGGTCCCTATTGTTACAGTAGCCACCACTGCGGCCGCCATTGCTTCCGGACACCCTGTTCCCCCACCATACCCAACGTTTACCCACGATATGCGTGATCCCTATGTTGCTGCACGCATGGAGGCACAACAACCAGGCCTTGTTTCTTATCGTTACTACTTCCCAGCGCTGCAGAGATCGTACAGTGCTCATGTTCCCATGTATCCCCCACCAGTTGACCCATATTGTGACATCCGAGAATTTCAAGGTTTACTTCCATTAGACATTTCCGTTAGTTACGTTATAAGCGTTAACTTAGTAACTAATGCTTAACTAGGCCGAATACGTCCACGACCTTTGGTTGATCACCGAACCCGCCCATATGTGCTATGTATTCATTATGGTTGTCATTACGTGCAATATGATTCAAAATGCATGATTTAATATTATGAATAGCATGACGAATTGTAAATCCTTGATTATGTGAAAACTGACCACTTTTGGGTAACCAGCGAAACTACCGGGCGAAACTATAATGTCGCCCGGCAGCTTGTTGGCTCACTTGTGACCAGAGCCAGTTTCGCTTGGCCAGCGAAACTGCCAGCGAAACTAGGCCCTGATATATAATAACATAAAGCCCTAGTTGCCTCATTTTGTTGCACCATTCTCTCCAAAACACACACACACCTCTGGAAATCTGGTCAGTCGAGAAACACAACCAAACATCAAGATCTCAGCCTCAAGACAACATCCATTCGATTCCTTGATCGAATCGTGAGTCCCAAAACCTTTCTTTTATGCCTTTTCTATGTGTTTCTTCATAAAGCATGCCTAGATCTTTGTGTTATTGTTAGATCTTCTGATATGTTGTTTAGGATTGCTAGATCTACCATAAAGTTGATAACTTTACATGTGAAATCCATCCATGACAAAGATTTATGCTATTTTAGTCATTTTAGGGTTTTATATGTATTTTGGGTGATTTGATGACAAAATGCATGTTTAAGGTGTTAAAGCTTACTGATTTATGTTGGTAAATGCCCATGTATGCTAAATAATAAATTGCATGTAAAGATGGAAGCTGTTAGGTTGATTTTTAGGCTGATCCGTATGTTTTTCGCGACCAGCGAAACTGTGGTGTTCTCTGGGCGAAACTGTCCAGCGAAACTATGTATATCTTCATCCAGTGACACTATGCAGCGAAACTGCAGTGTCGCCGGGTAAACCAACCAGACCAGCTCGAGCGAATCTACCGAGCGAAATTCCCTGAACGAAAGTTCAAACCAGTTTCGGGCGAAACTAGGCTAGCGAAACTGTGCCAACAGTTTTGAGCGAAACTAGCCTAGCGAAACTGTGTCATCAGGTGTTGCCTAGCGAAAGTGCTGCCCGTGCACACAGCGAAACTGACTAGCGAAACTGCTAGCGAAACTGAGACCAGAATCTAAACTTGTATAATTTGCTTGAATGTTATGCCATGACTTACATGATTATGCCATGATGATACATGCTTTGATTTCTGATATATATGAACCCTTGTTTATGATCAACCATCGGTGTCGTGTGTCTGTATGTCGAGTCATAGTTCCAACGTGCTATGTTATGGGTCATAGTGACGTCAAGTAAAGATTAGACACAAAACTAATACTTAAGACCTAAACGTGTTCATAGGTCCTCATTAAGCATACTTGGAATATTAGCAAGTGTAGCAGTGCAACCAAAGGTGAGTGTCACTAACCCAGTTACCGTGAACCCGTTTGGGTCACACCGATCAACTAAAAGTAAAACAATGTTGACAAACTCGAGAGTGCGAGGCACCTCCCTGATGAACGTGAAAACTCGGAGTGCTCGGCACCCATTGGATGAACTTGAAGTGTTTTTTGGGAAACACTTGTGAAACTTAACAAACTATTTCTGAAACAAAAACCGTTTTAATATGGCTAGCGTAGGTTAAAGTCTAAACCACATGATATCACATGATTTCTAAGGATGCCTTGAAAACTTAAAAGTCCTCAACTAAATTGTACCATTAATTGTAAAGCGAGGGGATGTTGGGTAGATCTACTGGAGTTTGACAAACTCCGCCCCGTGGCACGGGGAGTGCACGGAGGTACAATATCAGCCTATCTGACCGTGATCCCGAGAGGACACGGGGGAGGCAAATCCGCGATGACGTAGGTCCGCAATACTAGATGGCACGGCCAATACAATAAATTATAGTCAGCTTTGGTGCAAACTTCCTTAGTGCATGGAACAACGGATTAGCTACCCGCGATATCGGTTGAGCACTTTAACTATACAAAACTAGTACATACCCGATAACGTAGGTTACGGACAATACTTTTACTAAACCACGATACTATGATTCTGATTAATACAAGCATTGCTTTTTACAAATAAAATGTACATAAAGATACATTCATACGATTATGATTATTAGACCGGGCCGCTGCGTGACAAGCCCACTATGAACTCACCAACCGTTAGGTTGACACTTGCGTGGTTTAAACTTTTGCAGATCGCTAAGGAGTATCCGCTGGTGGTTGGCATGGCACGAGAAGATATTTATTTCTGTTTAAACTAAACTTGGGAATTTTAAAACAATGTTTATGTAAAGCACGTGGTTAGTGCTAAGACAATATTTTATTCCGCTGCGTTGTATTTGAGACTTGACTTTATAACTGATTTTGAACTAACTCTGATTCATTTAGTATTTGTAACTAGTGGTTGTGAATCCTGGTCTAGCCGCACCCCTTAACGGTATAAACTCCGTTAGTGGTTATTTGGGGGTGTGACAGATTGGTATCAGAGCCATAGGTTGCAGAGAACTGGAATCAATTTTGAAAACGATTTGGAAACTGCAACTTGAAACCTTAGTTACAAACGAACAAACAAATTCCCAAAAAAGCCAAAAATTTTTACGTGCCAACCTGGGATACTCGCTCTGCTGTGTAAGTAAAAGCTTAGTACGTATGTATATATATATATATATATATATAAATATATATATAGACCGTGTCTAGGAAGTCTAACGGAAAACCTTAGGAAAATTTTCACACACGAATACGAAACGCGAACGCTGATGCGCGCACTATGCCGGGGGAAAGCGACAACGAAACGATGCTACGCGTTACGTCCTGATTTCTACTGCGATGATTACGCCGACGGTGACTTTTATGGGAAAGCCGACCTTCGACGATAGCTACCTACGACTTACGACAATCTCCGACGACGCCTCCATTATGCACAAAATTTTTCTGGACTAATAGTGGGATAACGGGAAAATGTTATTATGCATATTATGGGATATGTATAAAGTAGAAATGTGACTGAACACTGGCTACTTTAACTGTTCAGCAAGATGTCTGGAAGAGGAAACGGAAGAGGCAATATAAACATGACGCCTGCACAGCTGCAAGCAATGATTACTGAACACGTGCAAGCCGCGGTGGCAGCCGTCCAAGCTGCATATGCCGCACAGGGTAACTATTATGCCGGTTAAGGCACAAAGCGATTATATTTTGACCTGTTTAATTTTAAAACCCGAACTATTTATGCATCAGGAAACCACCACCACTGCACGTTCAAGTCCTTCATGGACTGCAAGCCGTTGACATTTTCCGGCGAAGAAGGGGCTGTAGGACTCCTCAGGTGGATTGAGAAGTCTGAAAAGGTTTTCTCCATGTGTAATTGCCCAGCTGAAAGCAAGGTGAAGTTTGCTACTGGTACCTTTGAAGGAGCTGCACTCTCCTGGTGGAACGCTGAAATTCAGATGATTGGGCTAGACGCGGCTAATAACATGCAGTGGGCAGCATTTAAGGATCTGATTATGGATGAATACTGCCCTCGTGACCAAGTGAAGAAGCTAGAAGGCGAATTCTTGAATCTGAAGATGGTTGGGTCTGAAGTCGAACAGTACACTGCACGATATCATGAGTACGAGGTCTTGTGCCCCGCAATGGTCGATGCTGAATTCAAACGCATTGAGCGTTATCTGGAAGGCCTCGCGCCTCAAATCAAGAGTTTGGTGACCGCCAGCAACCCCACAACCGTACAGCAAGCCATCCGACTGGCTCACAAACTTACCGATCAGGAGGTTGAGAAGGGTACACTTCCTGCAAAGACCACTGAGAAGACTGCCTTAAGTGGCAAAAGAAAAGCTGATGATGAAGCTCCTGAAAACTCCATGAACAACCAGAGTGTTGGAAACAGCACTGGGAGGTCTTACAACTTCCAAGGTCAAAGCAAGAGGTCTGGGAACAACAGTGGCAACTACCGCCAGGGTGGCAATGGGCAAAGCAACTACAAAGGTAACCTGCCTATGTGTAACAAGTGTGGGAAGCATCATGCTGGTGATTGTAGAAAGAATTTGAGCTGCGAAAGGTGTGGCAAGGGGGGCCACGAAGCAAAAGACTGTTGGGCAACTTTGCCCGAGCAACAAAACCGCCCCAGGAGGAACAACAACAATCATGGAAACAACAACTATGGGAACAATCGGGGTAATGGGAACAACAACGGTCAGAACCAGAACAACAACAATGGGGGAGCCCGTGGCTGTTTTGAGTGTGGTGCTCAAGGTCACATTAAAAGAGACTGCCCGCAGCTGAGAAGGCAAGGGAACGATAACCAAGGAAACAACAGTGGGAATGGTAATGGCAACGGAAATGGTAATAACGGGAATGGTGGAAATGGCAGAGGAAGAGCTTTTGTCATGGGTCAGGGTGAAGCTCGCAATGATGCCAACGTGATTAACGGTAAATTCATCCTTAATGGTTTCTTTGCTACTGTATTGTTTGATTCTGGTGCTGAGAAAAGCTTTATTTCCACTAAGTTTGCTAAATTGATTAATGCTAAACCTATTGCCTTAGACGCTAAATATGTGGTAGAGCTAGCTAATGGTAAACTTCATGATACGACTCAGATAGTTAAGGACTGTAAGTTAGAACTAGCTGGCCATACCCTAGGAATTGACCTTATGCCTTTCCCGATTGGTAGTTTTGACGTTATAGTAGGAATGGATTGGTTATCTGAGAATCGCGCTGAAATCTTATGTAAAGAAAAAGTGGTTCGTATCCCACTCGAAGGAGGTGAAATGTTAACGGTTCAAGGTGAAAAAGGTGGAGCAGTGACTGGTATTATTTCGTTTCTCAAAGCTCAAAAGTGCCTTCGTAAAGGTCACTTCGCGATTCTTGCAAACGTCACTGATTCGACACTTCCCGAGCGCAGAATCGACGATTACCCGATCGCCCGCGACTTCCAAGATGTATTTCCTGAAGATCTGCCTGGTTTGCCTCCATTTCGGCAAGTGGAGTTTGGAATCGACTTAGTTCCTGGAGCGTCTCCGATTGCACGCGCACCCTACCGTTTGGCAGTAAGCGAACTCAACGAACTCTCCTCACAACTTCAAGAGCTACTCGACAAAGGATTTATTCGTCCAAGTTCGTCTCCGTGGGGAGCACCATTTTTGTTTGTTAAGAAGAAGGATGGAACGTTCCGAATGTGTATCGACTATAGAGAGCTTAACAAGGTTACGATCAAGAATCGGTATCCACTTCCTCGAATCGACGATCTCTTCGATCAACTACAAGGTTCGAGCTACTTCTCAAAGATTGATCTACGGTCTGGATATCACCAACTTCGTGTTCGAGATGAAGATGTCCCCAAGACTGCTTTCAGAACTCGTTATGGTCACTACGAATTCCTGGTTATGCCTTTTGGGCTAACCAATGCACCTACGGTGTTTATGGATCTAATGAATCGAGTGTGCAAGCCGTACCTCGATAAGTTTGTGATAGTTTTCATTGATGATATTTTGATTTACTCCAAGACAAAGGAAGAACACGAGAGACATCTACAACTGATTTTGGAATTACTCCGTAAGGAACAGCTTTATGCTAAGTTTTCGAAGTGCGATTTTGGATTCGCGAAGTCCAGTTTCTTGGACACATTGTTAACCAAGAAGGAATTCACGTCGACCCAGCTAAGGTAGAAGCTATCAAGAATTGGTCTACCCCTAGAGCGCCGACCGAAATCCGACAATTTTTGGGACTTGCCGGATACTACCAAAGGTTTATCAAGGGTTTCTCGCAATTGGCTCAACCCTTAACGGCCTTAACGCACAAAGGAGTGCAATACAGATGGGGTGAAAAAGAAGAACGCGCGTTTCAAACTCTTAAAGATATGCTATGCTCAGCTCCAATTCTCGCGTTACCCGATGGGATTGACGACTTTGTGGTTTATTGTGACGCATCTATCCAAGGACTCGGTTGCGTGTTGATGCAACGAGACAAGGTGATTGCCTATGGGTCCAGGCAACTGAAGGACACTGAGAAGAATTATACAACGCATGATTTAGAAATGGGAGCCGTTGTTCATGCACTCAAGATTTGGAGACATTACCTCTACGGAACAAAGTGCACGATATTTACTGACCACAAAAGCTTACAGCACATCTTTGATCAGAAAGATCTCAACATGCGACAACGACGGTGGGTCGAGCTACTGAATGACTATGACTTAGCAATCAAATATCACCCGGGAAAAGCCAATGTTGTGGCTGATGCATTAAGTCGGAAGGAGTATGAAAAGCCTCGACGGGTACGAGCGCTGCAACTTACCATCCACACGGGATTGCCGGATTGGATCCGCGATGCCCAACAAGAAGCTTTAAAGGAAGAAAATTTCGCAGCCGAAGCACTGCGAGGGGTGGATGGAAATTCTGAAGTTAAGTCCGACGGACTCAGGTATTATAATGATAGAATTTGGGTTCCTTTACTTGGAAATCTTCGTGAGCTCGTAATGGACGAGGCTCACAAATCAAGATATTCGGTGCACCCTGGATCAGATAAAATGTACCAAGATTTAAAGGGTTTGTATTGGTGGCCGAACATGAAAGCCGACATTGCGCGATATGTGGCAAAGTGCTTAACATGCTCAAGGGTAAAGATTGAGTACCAAAAGCCCTCTGGATTGTTGCAACAACTAAAGATCCCAGAATGGAAATGGGAGGATATCTCTATGGATTTTGTAACAGGATTACCTCATCGATCAAATCGACCGGATGCGATTTGGGTTATCATTGATCGATTAACCAAATCTGCACATTTTATCCCGATGAAGGAAACTGACAACATGGATAAGTTAACTAAGCTGTACATTGACCGAATTGTGGCACGGCATGGAGTGCCTAAGACTATTATCTCTGATCGAGATCCTCGATTTACTTCCCGATTATGGCAATCTATGCAGGAAGCGTTGGGAACTAGACTGGATATGAGTACAGCTTACCACCCGCAGACCGATGGTCAAACGGAAAGAACTATTCAGACTCTAGAAGACATGCTCCGTGCTTGCGTTCTTGATTTTGGTAAAGACTGGGAAGCTCACCTTCCGTTGGTGGAGTTCTCCTACAACAACAGTTATCACTCAAGTATTGGTGCAGCACCATTTGAAGCTCTTTACGGCAGAAAATGTAGATCGCCCGTGTGTTGGGCTGAAACGGGTGAGAAGGGACTCACCGGACCAGAACTCATTCACGATACGACTGAACGGATTATACAAATCAGAAAAAGGATAGCCGCAGCACGTGACAGACAAAAGAGCTATGCTGACAAACGCCGTAAACCTTTGAAGTTCGAGGTAGGCGACAAAGTGCTATTGAAGGTATCTCCCTGGAAAGGCGTGATACGCTTTGGAAAGCGTGGGAAGTTAAATCCTCGCTATATCGGACCATTTGAAATCATTGGGGAAGTAGGCCCGGTGGCCTACCGATTACAACTCCCTGCAGAACTCGATGGAGTTCACAACGTGTTTCACGTCTCAAACCTAAAGAAATGTCTGGCTGAAGACATCGAAATAATTCCTTTGGAGGAATTGGAAATTGACGAACATCTGAGATTTATCGAGCAACCAGTAGAAATCATGGGACGCGAAGAGAAAGCCCTCAAACGTAGCAAGATTCCGATCGTCAAGGTGCGATGGAACTCAAAGCGTGGACCTGAATATACTTGGGAACGAGAGGATCAGATGAAGAAAAAGTATCCTCACTTGTTCGAGCAAACGTCCACGGAAACTCAAGGTATGATTTAATTTTGGGGACCAAAATTCCTGTAACAGGAGGAGGATGTGACGACCCTAAAACTTTTGCTTTCTTTCCCCAGCAACAACGACAGCCGAGACTGCGAACGCTACGACGCAAGAATAATTTTCGGGACGAAAATTCCAATTTCAAGGGGATGATGTGACATCCGAGAATTTCAAGGTTTACTTCCGTTAGACATTTCCGTTAGTTACGTTATAAGCGTTAACTTAGTAACTAATGCTTAACTAGGCCGAATACGTCCACGACCTTTGGTTGATCACCGAACCCGCCCATATGTGCTATGTATTCATTATGGTTGTCATTACGTGCAATATGATTCAAAATGCATGATTTAATATTATGAATAGCATGACGAATTGTAAATCCTTGATTATGTGAAAACTGACCACTTTTGGGTAACCAGCGAAACTACCGGGCGAAACTATAATGTCGCCCGGCAGCTTGTTGGCTCACTTGTGACCAGAGCCAGTTTCGCTTGGCCAGCGAAACTGCCAGCGAAACTAGGCCCTGATATATAATAACATAAAGCCCTAATTGCCTCATTTTGTTGCACCATTCTCTCCAAAACACACACACACCTCTGGAAATCTGGTCAGTCGAGAAACACAACCAAACATCAAGATCTCAGCCTCAAGAAAACATCCATTCGATTCCTTGATCGAATCGTGAGTCCCAAAACCTTTCTTTTATGCCTTTTCTATTTGTTTCTTCATAAAGCATGCCTAGATCTTTGTGTTATTGTTAGATCTTCTGATATGTTGCTTAGGATTGCTAGATCTACCATAAAGTTGATAACTTTACATGTGAAATCCATCCATGACAAAGATTTATGCTATTTTAGTCATTTTAGGGTTTTATATGTATTTTGGGTGATTTGATGACAAAATGCATGTTTAAGGTGTTAAAGCTTACTGATTTATGTTGGTAAATGCCCATGTATGCTAAATAATAAATTGCATGTAAAGATGGAAGCTGTTAGGTTGATTTTTAGGCTGATCCGTATGTTTTTCGCGACCAGCGAAACTGTGGTGTTCTCTGGGCGAAACTGTCCAGCGAAACTATGTATATCTTCATCCAGTGACACTATGCAGCGAAACTGCAGTGTCGCCGGGTAAACCAACCAGACCAGCTCGAGCGAATCTACCGAGCGAAATTCCCTGAACGAAAGTTCAAACCAGTTTCGGGCGAAACTAGGCTAGCGAAACTGTGCCAACAGTTTCGAGCGAAACTAGCCTAGCGAAACTGTGTCATCGGGTGTTGCCTAGCGAAAGTGCTGCCCGTGCACACAGCGAAACTGACTAGCGAAACTGCTAGCGAAACTGAGACCAGTATCTAAACTTGTATAATTTGCTTGAATGTTATGCCATGACTTACATGATTATGCCATGATGATACATGCTTTGATTTCTGATATATATGAACCCTTGTTTATGATCAACCATCGGTGTCGTGTGTCTGTATGTCGAGTCATAGTTCCAACGTGCTATGTTATGGGTCATAGTGACGTCAAGTAAAGATTAGACACAAAACTAATACTTAAGACCTAAACGTGTTCATAGGTCCTCATTAAGCATACTTGGAATATTAGCAAGTGTAGCAGTGCAACCAAAGGTGAGTGTCACTAACCCAGTTACCGTGAACCCGTTTGGGTCACACCGATCAACTAAAAGTAAAACAATGCTGACAAACTCGAGAGTGCGAGGCACCTCCCTGATGAACGTGAAAACTCGGAGTGCTCGGCACCCATTGGATGAACTTGAAGTGTTTTATGGGAAACACTTGTGAAACTTAACAAACTATTTCTGAAACAAAAACCGTTTTAATATGGCTAGCGTAGGTTAAAGTCTAAACCACATGATATCACATGATTTCTAAGGATGCCTTGAAAACTTAAAAGTCCTCAACTAAATTGTACCATTAATTATAAAGCGAGGGGATGTTGGGTAGATCTACTGGAGTTTGACAAACTCCGCCCCGTGGCACGGGGAGTGCACGGAGGTACAATATCAGCCTATCTGACCGTGATCCCGAGAGGACACGGGGGAGGCAAATCCGTGATGACGTAGGTCCGCAATACTAGATGGCACGGCCACTACAATAAATTATAGTCAGCTTTGGTGCAAACTTCCTTAGTGCATGGAACAACGGATTAGCTACCCGCGATATCGGTTGAGCACTTTAACTATACAAAACTAGTACATACCCGATAACGTAGGTTACGGACAATACTTTTACTAAACCACGATACTATGATTCTGATTAATACAAGCATTGCTTTTCACAAATAAAATGTACATAAAGATACGTTCATACGATTATGATTATTAGACCGGGCCGCTGCGTGACAAGCCCACTGTGAACTCACCAACCGTTAGGTTGACACTTGCGTGGTTTAAACTTTTGCAGATCGCTAAGGAGTATCCGCTGGTGGTTGGCATGGCACGAGAAGATATTTATTTCTGTTTAAACTAAACTTGGGAATTTTAAAACAATGTTTATGTAAAGCACGTGGTTAGTGCTAAGACAATATTTTATTCCGCTGCGTTGTATTTGAGACTTGACTTTATAACTGATTTTGAACTAACTCTGATTCATTTAGTATTTGTAACTAGTGGTTGTGAATCCTGGTCTAGCCGCACCCCTTAACGGTATAAACTCCGTTAGTGGTTATTTGGGGGTGTGACACATATTATGCTTATCCTCCACCACCCCCACCTTACATGATGCCATCCTATTCCTATGCCCCATATGTTCCCTATGTTGAGCCTCACCGTTCTTCGTTTTCCGGTCCTGGTTTCCCATTTCCTTATTCTCCATATCGTGAGATCGCAGGACCTAGTTCCCCTGATGTTGCCGCTCTCGTGGAGCGGAACCGCGCACTTACACAAGAGAATGCAGGGGCGAAGAAGAGAGAGAAGAGTATGGCGAAGATGTTATCGAAGGCATCCACTGCTATTGGGAGGCAGCTAGGATGGGATTTGGCATGGGAAAGAAAAAGAGGCACTGAGGATCGATCGTTGTTGATGATTATGGATGTTGTGATTCTTGTCATTCTACCTTGTGGTTGTGTTTCTGATGTGTTTTGATTGTCAACTATTTGTACTTGTTGTAGTTCTGTTGTACTTTCACACTTGTATCTGTGTTGTTGTTATGGTACTTTTAGTGGTTGATGTATTGTGATCTGGATATTGTGGTCATAGTCCTTATGCTAGGAACTTATGTAAGACTTGTTATGTTATTGTGGTTTAATAAATCCTAGTGTTGTTGTAATTTGTTGATTGTGGATTCGATTGCACTAGGGATTGTATAGCTTGTTGAGGCTAGGAGTAAGTGATTGTCTAATGTGTAGGAATTGCTTAGAACTCCATTATCCTTTGTTTCCCTTGATAGTCATGACACTGCTTAGTTTCGTGAGCCCCCTGTTTCGGGTGTATCCGATAGGTATCCTCCGCGCATCCCCGATGACTTGGACCGAAGCTATGCTTCCCTATGGTCCACACTCGTTAGGGGCAAGACCGAAGCAAGCGTTTGTTCCCCCGTTTGAATAACTCCTATGGAGTTATGTCCGTATCACAGTTGCGTTTGTGAGAGTCTATTTGAACCTTTGTGGTAATTCTAATGGCGTTTCATCCAAATTTCAGCCAATGACGAAGGCTACTACTAGCAGGACTACTAGAAGGACACGTCATGCTACTGACGATCCCAAGAATGGTGGTGATATTCCAAAAAATATTGTTGAACAAAGCAATGATGAAGATGACGACAACTCCTTGCGTATTGTGGGTGAAAACCCTCTAACCTCCAAACAGAGGCGAGAAAAAGAGTAGGAAGAAAGGTTCCAGAAACTGATTGCTGACGGGATTGCAACTGCATTCCCAAACTTAGTTGCCCATGAGAAAAGACTGGGTAAGAAACACATTGAACCTGAAGGACAGAAATCCAGAACTGAAGAAAGAACCGAATCGAGCCATCATAGGAAATCTAAGTCTGAAAAACGCAAGATAGTGAGAGATGAATCCTCCGCAAGTTCCCGAAAGCCAAGGTCTGAGAAGCGTAAAAGGGTTAGAGAAGAGTCTTCTGCAAGCTCGAGGAGCGAGCCTAAGAGGCGTCGCAAGTACAGTTCAGATTCTACGGCTCTGAGGAGCGCGAAGCAAAGAGAGAGCGGAAGGAGAAACGAAAAGCATACCAGAGGGGTTGCAGCTACAAGACATACATGGCGAGTAAACCAGGAATCTTTAGGGGTGACAAAAGTGCTACTGAGGCACTAAGCTGGTTGGTTGAGGTTGAAAGCGCGCCGGATATCAGCGAGTGTGAAGAGACAGACAAAATCAAATTTGCTTCTCAATCATTTAAAGGACCCGCTTTGAATTGGTGGAAAGCGGAGCTGAACAAAAGAGGTAAGACCAGAACTTACTCGATGGGTTGGAATAAGTTCCGCAGATTAGTGTTGGAAAATTTTTTGCCAGAAAATGAATCTGAGAAGTTGGAAAATGAGTTTATTCACTTGGAGATGAAGGGGTCAGATTACATGTCGTACATTAACAGGTTCAATGAGCTGCTGAACCTTGTTCCTCATATGGCAAAGGAGGAAGAAACTCAGATTCTTCAATTTCTGTATGGTCTGAGCCCAGTAATCAGGGCAGATGTGAGAGCTTCTTGACCTCGCACTTTGAAATCTGCCATGAATTTGACTGGCACTCTATGTGATGAGTGGAACCGCCAATCTGGGAAAAGGGATGAATCGTCAGGGCACCGTAAAAAGTTTGAGGGTAAGAGAAGGCACCGTGACCGAAATCACAGGGGAGATAGAAAGAAAGGCAGGGATGAGAAAGGCAGAGACTACAGGGGAGAAAGGCCTACATGTTACAAGTGCAACACAGTTAGTCACTTTGCAAATCAGTGCACAAAGCCTGCTACCTGTTACAACTGCGGCGACAGAGGACACAAAATCACTGATTGCCCAAAACCCAAGGATGCTGCCAAAGACAAAAACAGGGGCAGAGATGGCGGAGGTCTAAAAGGTAAACCTCGACTGTTTATCATGACTGCTGAAGAGGCTCGTAATAGTGATGATGTTATATCTGGTATGTTCTCTGTGAACAATGTGTTTGTTAGTATATTGTTTGACTCACGAGCTAATAGGAGTTTCGTGACCACTTCGTGTTTACCCAAATTGAAATGTGCTTTACATGCCTTAGATAGACCCTATGTTGTAGAAACTGCTAGTGGGCATGAGATTAGCATTCCTGAAATTGTTAGATGTTGCCAACTAATAATAGATGATGCCTTATTTGATCTTGAATTGTTACCTATGGCCTTGAGTGAATTTGATATTGTACTTGGTATGGATTGGTTGACCCGCTATCGGGCCAAGATCCACTGTGATAAGAAGATTGTGGAAGTAGAGTCGGCAGAGGGCAAGGTGCACACTATCGTTGGAGACCGCCAAGCACGACCTTTGAAGTTAATCTCATTGCTTAAGGCGGAAAAGTGCAGGAGAAAGGGATGCCAAGGTTACTTGGCGAATCTCGTAGAAGTTCCTCGAGAAGGTAAGGTTGAAGATGTTCTGATAGTCTCGGAGTTTGCGGATGTGTTTCCCGAAGAGCTTCCTGGATTGCCACCAGAAAGGCAGGTGGAATTCCGAATTGAGCTTACACCAGGGACGACACCGATAGCTAAAGCGCCTTATCGTCTTGCACCATCGGAGATGCAAGAACTTAAGAGTCAACTGCAAGACCTTCTGGACAAAGGATTTATCCGGCCTAGTTCATCCCCATGGGGAGCCCCCGTTTTGTTTGTAAGAAAAAGGATGGATCTTTGCGCATGTGCATTGACTACCGTGAGCTCAACAAGGTAACGATCAAGAATAGATACCCACTCCCTCGCATAGATGATTTGTTTGACCAGCTCCAAGGAGCAAGTTACTTCTCAAAGATTGACTTGAGGTCTGGATACCACCAGGTAAAAGTTAGAGAGGAAGATGTTCCAAGGACTACATTTAGAATGAGATATGGGCACTATGAGTTCACCGTGATACCGTTTGGATTGACAAACGCCCCTGCAGTCTTTATGGATTTAATGAACCGAGTGTGTAAACCCTACCTCGATAAGTTTGTAATAGTCTTCATAGATGACATATTGATTTATTCACGAACAAGGAAGGAGCATGATGAACACCTTAGAAAGATTTTAGAGGTACTAAGATTTGAGAAAATTTATGCCATATTGTGAGTGATGCTGGAAGTTAAGTGGACCCAGCTAAGGTTGAAGTGGTAATGAACTGGGAGCAGCCTAAGTCTCCGAAAGAAATTAGAAGATTTTTAGGTTTAGCAGGTTACTAAAGGCGATTCATATAGGATTTCTCTAAGATTGCGATACCATTAACCGTGTTAACTCAAAAGAATGCAAAGTGGGATTGGAAGCAGAAACACACCGATGCGTTTGAACTTCTGAAGCGAAAATTGAGCACTGCTCCTATTCTTTCCTTACCTGAAGGAACAGAAGATTTTGTTGTTTACTGTGATGCATCGATCAACGGGTTAGGATGCGTGCTGATGCAGCGAAACAAAGTGATCGCCTATGCATCAAGGCAACTAAAGACGCACGAGAAGAATTACACTACGCATGATCTGGAACGGTGCAGTAGTGTTTGCCCTAAAGATTTGGAGGCACTACCTCTATGGCACCAAGTTTGTGGTGTTCTCAGATCATAAGATTCTTCAACATTTGTTCAATCAGAAGGAATTAAACATGTGTCAAAGGCGTTGGATGGAAGTGTTAAGTGATTACGATTGTGAGATAAAGTATCATCCCGGGAAAGCCAACGTAGTAGCAGATGCATTAAGTAGAAAGGAAAGAACCAAGCCTCTGAGGGTTCGTGCGATGAGAAAGATGTGCGTGTCGATCTGATCGATGAAATTTTGAAAGCTCAAAAGGAGCAAATAGCCGATCCGAAGGTGAATAGAAAGGAAGAAATGATGACCATCGTGGGTCGCCTTACTAAGGGACCAGATGGTATCCTTAGATTGGGAAATAGAATTTGGGTGCCAAAGGGAGGTGGTCTCCGTGAAATGATCATTCATGAAGTGCATAAGTCTAAGTATATGATGCACCCTGGTAATGATAAGATGTACCAGAATTTGAGACCCCACTATTGGTGGCCGAGGATGAAGAGAGCAATTGCCGAGTATGTTGGGAAATGCCATACGTGTTTGCAGGTAAAAGCTGAGCATCAGAAAGCTGCTGGTTTACTTCAACCTCTAGACATTCTCGAATGGAAATGGGACATGGTAACTATGGATTTTGTAACTAAGCTTCCTTAAACTAGGAGTGGTAATGATGCTATTTGGGTAATCGTGGACCGATTGACAAAGTCAGCTCACTTTTTGCCGATTAAGGAAACTTACCCCACGGAACAATTGGCCAAGATTTATGTAAAGGAAATTGTGTCAAGGCATGGAGTTCCATTATCAATTGTGTCTGATAGAGATGGCCGATTTACTTCCCAATTCTGGCAAGGTCTTCAGGAGGCGTTGGGAACGAAGGTGAAGCTGAGCAGGGCATATCATCCGCAGACGGATGGGCAGACTGAAAGAACCATCCAAACCTTAGAAGACATGCTGAGAGCATGTGTGATGGAATTTAGTGGCAGTTGGGACACCCACCTACCATTGATAGAGTTTTCATATAACAACAGTTATCACTCTAGTATAGAAATAGCACCGTTTGAAGCTCTATATGGAAGGAAATGTAGAGTACCATTGTGTTGGTCTGAAGTTGGAGAAGGGCAACTTACAGGACCCGAGTTGGTTATGGATACGAATGATAAGGTTCGAGAAATTCGAGAAAAGCTTAAAGCTGCACAGGATCGGCAAAAATGTTATGTCGATCGTCGTCGTAGGCCATTGGAATTTAAGGAAGGAGATATGGTAATGCTTAGGATATCCCCTTGGAAAGAGATTATTCGGTTTGGAAAGAGAGGAAAGCTAAGTCCTCGCTACATTGGACCTTTCAAGATTATATCCAAAGTCGGCAAGGTAGCCTATCAATTGGACTTACCCGAAGAACGCAGTGGAGTTCATGATGTATTTCATGTATCGAATCTCCGCAAATGTATGGTTGATGAAGCACTAGCAACTCCATTGAAAGAGATTCATGTGGACGAGAAACTAAATTTCACAGAAACGCCGGTTGAGATTGTTGAGAGAATTGTGAAGAAATTGCGCAGAAAGAAGATTCCGATGGTTAAGGTTAAATGGGATGCTCGGCGTGGACCCGAGTACACTTGGGAGACAGAAGTGGATATGCAAAGGAAATACCCCCACCTTTTTGTGGCTAAGTGAATTCCGGGACGGAATTCTTTTAAGGGGGGAAGGATGTAACATCCCTGGATAAACCTCGAGAATCGGATTGGATTTTTCCAAGAAAAATAAAAAGGGAAAAGTATTTTTTCTTTTCTGAAGTGATGCGGGGCGCATCATGTTTCTTTTGAAGCAATGCAGCCCGCATCGAGTGGCAGGTCGCCGGGTCGGGTGCACTATCCGGAAAAGATCCGCGAGAAATCCTGATGACGACGCGGGGCATATCGCCCGCTGAAGTAATCCGATGCGGCCGCATCGATCCCCAGGTCTATAAAAACTAGTTTTGCCCTAATTCTGCTCATTTGCATGGTTTAACTTGGGAAAAACTCTCTCATTTCGTCCTCTCAACCCCTGTGGAGCTCAAGTCCGGCCAGTGGGAGCTTTGGTGATCAAGGATAAAGCATTTTCGAGACACACGAAGCTCGGGTAAGCATTTTGTTCTTTTGTTTCACAATTTCAAGCTTAGTTTCTTATGGGTTACCTACTAATCAGTAGTTATTGATGCTCCAGATGGCGTTGCATGTCCGATCCATGGTGATCTAAGGCTTGTGGGAAAAATTCCATGGTGAAACAAGGTGAGATTGTGTTCGGTTTTGGTTTAGATCATGTTTTTGAGGAAACCCACCTCTAATTCTGGTATGGATGATGCATGCAAGGGTGGATTCAGCTTTTAGAGTGATCAAGAACCTTAGAGAAGTGAAGACCCGCTTGGATTTGCCTTAGTACAAGCTTTATTGCATAAGGTACAACTAGTTAATGCATGCATAATTATTATCTCGGGTTTAGATTGCATATCTGAGTTGTGGTCAGTGAAACCCGACAACCTCAGTGGCAAAAATGTCACAAGATGAGGATTTGGTCATTGGGGGTGGAGACCCATTGTTGTATTTTAGTGTTTGGACCCGAAAACCAAGATATTTGGATTATATTGAGTCTATATGAACACCCAGAAGATTCCAGCAGCCTAGTGGTTATTAAAATAAATTTAGGACAGTTTCCTGATAGTGAATTAAGTATTGGAATGATCGGTTTTGGTTAAAGTTGTGTAAAGAAATGTTTTCGGGAAAAGTTGAGACAAACCGAGACTTATAACTTTGGTTGGATAGGGCCTCAGTGCCTAAATTTTTGATATTTTGCTACTGGAAGTGTTGGGAACGAAACCCCGTTGGCGAAACGAGCTAAAATTGAAAATTTGGAAAAAAGTCACTAAAAGACAAAATAGCCGTTGCGGGGTGCATCGCTTGGCCAGTAAACCATTGCGGCCCGCATCGACTCTGTGACCAGAATTAGTGATTTTGTTTGTTTTGTGTTTTGGGAAATATCGAGCGACCCGGTTTGATTATTTTTACGAGTATGGGCATAATGGTTACCAGTATAGATATTGTACTTCCCGGTTGGGGCCCTATGATCTCGTTAGGTGTTTGTTGTCCGCTCGGTATGTTCCTGGGAGTGTTGTTAAACATCCCGTTTGTTTATGGATTGTTGCTACCAATTGCTTGAACATATATAATTGCGGATAGGTTCTGATATATTTATGTATATATCATTATAATAGACTTGCCACTGTGATACACTTGGACGTTTGGATTCTCGTGCCCTGTGACGCTTTCTTGATCCACCATTTGATATCTGTGAGTTGATAGCTTTTTCCCCTACTTTAACTTTTTACCGTTTTGGGGTGTACATGAACCATGTCAAAGTATTGCTTGTTTGTTTGTTACTGTGCTTAGGTATTTTGTTACCGTGTTATAAATTTAAACTCGCATGTTACGAGATGTTCATGGTTATTAGTATGGTTAATTTGGGCCTTAGTGTTAGGCCACAAAGACATATATTGCACCAATACAGCTGTAGAGGTAGATCAAGGTGTCTCATACCCGTTTGTTGGATCCATTAGGGGTTGGGTGATGGCGTATATGCCTAGTCCACAAAGGGAGGCGTGCGGCCGTAGGATCGTACCCCCGGAGTGCTGGTTTAACCATAGGAATTTATAACAGGCACAGTATTGTTACTTGATTTGTGGAAACTTGGATTTGAGTCAAACGCGCTACGACTCACCAACAACTTTTGTTGTTGACGTATTTTTGGTTCATGTGCAGGTAAGTAAAGCTTTGGGTGGATGTCACGTTTGGATGTTAGGGACGAGTTGGGTTTGGTACCCGTTGGGGTTGATTTGGTTGATTTTGGGATTTGTTCCCCGTCATGACTATCCTTTGTTATTGTTGTCTTTTCCTTTGACTGTGTTGGTAGCCTTAGGTTCTGCCTGGGCGTAGACTGATGTGTATTACTTAAGACTTAACATATTTAAGTCCATTATGGTTTGTGTTTGATTTTGTATTGGACGGGTCGTCCGTTTGTGTGTGTTGACCTTGTGATCTTGCATCTATCTGTTTGCTTCCGCGTGTTCTGATATGGGTGGCCGGTCCCACTCTCCTCTCCCCCGCGCCTGGCAGGGCGCGGTGGGGCGGGGTGTGACAAAATTGCTGAAGTTTTTGTGAAGAATGGTGATCCAAAGAACAAGAAGAAGCAATGTGTTAAATTTTCTTCTGGAAGATCTAATTCTACTCATAAGAGCCCGACATCAAAATGGGTTCATGATCATCGGGTTCAGGTATATGATACATTTTATGATCATTTTGGAGATGCTAATTTTTATGAAGCTTTGTAGAGACAAAAGAGGAAAAATGTAAACAATCACTTGTGTTACAATTGCCGACAAAAAGAGCATATGGCACAAGATTGTCCTGTCACTACTACTTATACTCAAAGAAAAGGAAAGGTTCCTTTTGTTGGTAAATCTGCCAAATCTAGATTCATTAATGAATATGGCAGAGTATTTAATGAATATCAACCTACATTTTTCAAAAATCAAGGAAGATTTATTCCTAAGTTTCAAAATGTTCCATATGTAGGTTGTTCGTCACAATCAACTGTGACTGGTCATCAAATATTGATTTACCAACACATGAAATCTAGAAACCTAAAGTGGTTTCAAAACAAAATCAGGACACTGGTCGACCAGAAGTGATTCGCTTCGGGTCATTTATAAACTGATGTGTTCGACCAGTGTGCAAGTACTTCTAGAAGACCTATCGGTGATTGAAAAGTTGCTGATGGAGGAGTATTCTGCTGATTTAATTTAAATTACAAGTGATATTAAATTTCAAAACTAAAAATTTTTCTGAAAACTAAAACTGGAAGGTATCCATGTTGAAAGGTCAATTTTCTTTCTTTAATGCATTTTGTTTGTAGTTTATGTGGAGAAAATTTAAAATACCAAAAAAAAAATAATAATAGTGTCTTTGTGTTTTTGTTAAAATTAGAAATCCAAAAATAGAGTTTTCATTTTAAGGGGGAGAAAAACATAAAAATACAAAAGCATTGAAAAATAAGAAATTGTTGATCCGACATAATTGGGAAATGATGGTACATTGGCTTACGTGTCTGGATCATGGATAAATTAGATGAAAAAGCCATAAGATCATTGTTCGATGTGCTTGGTAGGATCGGCATTAAATCAGAAAGTATTCAGATGTGATATACACTAAATACTAATGCTTGACCAAGTGGACAACATCTTGAAGCGTATCTCAAGATATTACAAAAGATATGTGAAAAGAAAACGAGAAGTCACTGTGTAAACATGTGTTCATTTTTCAAAGATTTAAACTTGTTTGATTTTTTTTTATTTTCTTAAATGATCGGACTATCTTTGCGTATCCACAAGATCGACCTGATATTTGTTCATGTAAGGTTCAGCTTTATTTTCTTTGGTGTTTCGTATAATTCATCGGACATTCTCTACGTGTCCACAAGACCAACCTGATTGTTCTTGAATTATACAATTCAACTTGTTTTTATTTTCTTTTTTTTGTTAAATCCGAGGCCTAATCTGCGTATCAAAAGATCGACCTTAAGGTAGACGATTTAACATTCTTATTTTTTTTGCATGGAACACAGTTGACTATGTCATGAATACAATCACTATGTGTTAAATCACAAGTGAAGTCACAAAGTATGATAAGTAAAACATATCTGAGTATGTCTGATAGTGTGGAGTACAGTGGTCAAAGCAATTTATCAATACCTTAACATATCCAGATGTTATGAGTATGATTGTGCCAGAGTTTAAGATGGACAAATTATACCAGCAATCGACATGACTTGTGTGCTAAAGTAATTAAAACTGAAGTGTAGTTCAGCACGTTGTGTTTGATATGATCCCAAGTTGTGATGTTTCTCGCAAAAGACAAAAATAGTGTTTGATTTTGTATTGCATTTATATTTCATATCTGAAACTTCCAAAAAGATTTTAGGTGTGTTTTACAATAAATTTAGAAAAATCAAAAAGATTTTCGGTGTGTTTTGATGTAAAGTTTCAGAAAGCCAAAAAGATTTTGTTTCGTATTTGTTTTCGACCGATCGACATGTGATACGAAATAAAAATTTCAAAAATATATCTTGGATTCTCGAAGAGAAGTTTTGTGCCAAGATTAAATTAATTTTCATAAAGCAAAAGGAAACCGCGTTTTTGTCTTCTGAAATTGCAGGTTCTGTGTGTCAAGACTCAAGCATGGTGAAAGGGGGAGTTTGAAGTATCTTTCACAAATGGATCTTGAAATTCAAAGATTATTCAAGAGTGACTCAGCCATGCAAGCTCTATAGCTAACAAGAAATTTCCAGTTGAAGATCAGATGCATCAATGCTGAAGATTGAAGACTAAAGTTTAGTTAGCATGGATACACTACACGTTAAGGCGTAGTTTGTTAGAGCATAATCCTATGCTGCCATGTGCGTCGTGTATTGTATCTAGATCAGAGCATGTTAGTGAGTCTAGTGTCAACTTACCAAGGATACATACCAATTGGTAAGTTTGATGTTACGCTGCAGCTTACCAATTGGTCCGCTGGTTGGTAAGTTGGTTACTATAAATACTTTGTGTTAGAATGAGCTTATAACTTCTGTCATTCTACTCATACTCTGTGTGTGTGTTCTAGAGAGAGAACCCAGAGAGTCTTCATTGTAACCTTGTGTGATTTAATAAGAAAACTCGTATTTACTTTCTCGTGTTCACTAGATCGATTGATTCTATCAGCAGTAAGATCGTATCACACTCTTACATTGAATGATGGGGATACACTTACTTGACACAAAATTAGGTTTGGAAGAGGAAAAGCAGTTCCAATTTGCTCTTGTTGACAAGATTTGCACCATTAAAACGATCAATTTTTTATCTTTAAAACGCGTACAGCGTTGTTATATATAAATTAAATTTTTCTTTACTCTTTCGATTGTATCAAAATGTTCAGATCACTTTGTTCATTGTGTCAAAATATTCAGATCATTGTGTCATATTGTGTCAAAAATGTTCAGATCATTGTGTCATGTTGTATCAAAATGTTCAGATCATTGTGTCATATGGTGTCAAAAACCGAAAGAGTGATTTTTTTTTAATTTTATATATAGCAACGCTATATATACTTTTGACACAATGACATAATGATCTGAACATTTTGACACAAATGATCTGAACATTGTGTAAAAAATCGAAAGAGTAATTTTTTTTATTTTTTATATTGCAACACTATACGCATTTTAAAGATAAAAAATACTCGTTTTTATGGTGTAATTTTAAAAAAAAATAATAATAATGTTGTATGTTAAAGTTATGAATGTTTTAAAAAAATAAAGGGAGTAGATAAGAAGTCAACAAAGATGGCTAAGACTAAAATACCCCTCCTTCCTTTTTTATTCGAACAAGATCCAATGGCTGAAATTCCTTTTTATCCTTAATACCTAAACCAAACTTCTTATTTGAACCTAATTAGTACAACATTTAATGTAAATATAATTAAAGTTAACATTTGAAATGTGACCGTCAAAAGTTTGAAATTCAAATTAAGTTGTATATTCTCTCTAGACAGCTCCATCTTCATTTTATTCATATTTTGAAAATTATAAATAAATACTTTTATATATCTTTTTGTTTCTTGAGGTTGTTAGAGGTAAGAAGGAAATACATATAAAATCTTTCGAGTTATAAGATAATATTGGTATTCAAACATGATATATTACATTTTATTTTTTCTTCCCTTCGATTCATGATAAAAATAAGATTGACCATTGTCTTTAATATAAAAAAATCTAAAACTGTATTTCTTCAAATAATAATTTTAATCTTATAGAAGATGTGTTCATGTATAAGAGAGGTTGTGAGGGTTTCCCTTGGAAGAAAGTTATTTGGAGGCCTGGTATGAGATGTGATATGATGGAAATCCTTTTCAAAAGCAAGGATTCCTGGTGCATATGGAAAAGGGAGTCACATAATGTTTGTGACGGTTTTTGTAGGGGTGGGAGCTTTCAGTTAAGGGATCGGCTAAATGACTTATGGGCTCGGGTGATCAGGGCTATACATGTTTCTAAGAGAGGTTGTGAGGGTTTCCCGTGGAAGAAACTAATTTGTGGGCCTTGGAATGATATTATGCGATCAATCGAAGACTTGAAAAAGATAAGGATCCAAGTGGAAAAGGAATTGAGATGTAGCATTGGGAAAGGGGATAGTGCTTACTTCTAGACAGATAACTGGTCGGGTTTTGGGATTCTCAGAGAGATCTTCCCGGAATAATATGTAAAGGAGATGGAAAAGAGGTGCAAGGTTGTTGACAGGTTTGAGGTGAAATTTGATCCAATTACTTTCAAGTGGTGTTGGCCCCCTAGGATGGATGAGGATCTTTGTGAGGTAATTCATGACTATCAAAGCATGCTTCAAGGGATTAGATTTTCAAACGAAAAAGAAAGGTGGGGGTGGGGATCTCGGGTGATGACTGATTTTGATATAGGGGTGGTTAGAAGAGAGATTCAAGTCAAAACTTATGGTTGCGAAGAGCCTTTCCTCTAATGGAATAGATAGGTCCCCCTCGAGGTTAATGCTTTTTCGTGGTGGGCGGCACTAGAACGCATTCCTGTTAAACACCAGCTATTTAGGTTGATCAAAAGTGTAGTGGAGGTAATTCATTCCCTGAAACTGTGAATTACCTTCTTATGGGATGTACAAAGGTGAACTTGGTGTGGGATATTATCCTTTGCTGGGGTAAAACTCCGGCTATGAGAGCGGAATTTGTTAAAGAACTTCTCCAAAGTCACAAAACATGGCCATTAACGGTGACCCATAAGAAATCCTTCAAGGTATTCTGATAACCACTCTTTGGTGCATCTGGAAAGCTAGAAACAATGCCACCTTCAATAGTAAAGTGGTTGAGGCTGCGGATATTGTTGGTGAAGTAAAGATGTGTTCTTTCCTATGGATTAAAAATAGGGGGAATTCAATCAGATTAAGTGGGAGCATTGGTTAGATTTTTACCTTCCTGTTAATCTTCTGTCAGAGAACATGAAGCTGATCTGCTTTGGTGCTTAAGTTTATAGGGATGGGGTTCTTTCTTTGGGGCATTACCTTGGTGTGTGTGAGTTTTTTGGGGTTCATTTAAGCCGTAGGGGATGGTTTGTGTATGTATTGGCGTGGGTTTCCTACGTTCTTCTCGTGGATTTCTTGGTTGTTTTTTATAGTCATGTTATGTGTCCATCTGTATTATGTTGTGCCTACGGCTGTCATGTTTCTGTTCGTTTGGTGTTATGGGTTTTTATTTCATGTGGGTGTGTTTCTTTCCTCTTTTCATTTTCTTCCTTTCGTGTCTCCATTCTTCTTGTGGTTTCTGGGGTGTGTTTTTTTTGTTTGGTGTGTTATGTGTCCATCGGTTTTCTGTTGTGCCTTCGGTTGTCTTGCTTCTGTTCGTTTGGTGTTGAGGTTCTTCTTTCATGTGAGTGTGTTTTCTTGTTTTCTTTCTTTCCTCCTTTTGTGTCTTCCTTGCTCTTCTTGGGGTTTGTTCTTTGGTCTATCTCCATATTTTTGGTATTCTTTAATCTGGGTCTCTTATTGATGGTGCATTCTGGGTTGATGATTCGATTTCGTATTTTGGGAGGTCTGCAATAGTTTCCTCGGTGGCGGAACTCAATATATTTTCCAAACAGTGTGGGTGGGGGGTTTTGGGGCATATTCTGTCTTGGTGTGTGTGTGTTTTGGTGTCTTTGAATAGCAACTACAGGGGGTAGGGGTTGTCACACCCCCAATTTCCACCAACGGAGTTTAATCGTATGGGGTGCGACTAGACCAGGATCCAAGTCATTAGTTACAATTAATAAGATAAGGTCTAAAAGTGTAAATACATTCCAAACCGGAAGTATTTAGTTCAGAGTTTAAAACTTAGCGGAAGAAGTTAAGATGTTGCGCAAAACAAAGTGCCTAGTCATAAATGAATATCATTTATGTTTTAATTAAATGGAAATGTTTAAAATAAAATTTCCCAAAAATAAAAGTAGAAAGACGTTAGCGAAAGTTTGCGTCCAAATCCGATAACTCCCAGCGACCTGTAAAGCATGCATAAGAGCAAGTGTCAATCTAAAGTTGGTGAGTTCACAGAAGAACACATACTAATACAACTATAGTTATGCGGTTATGAATACGATAGTTTTTATTCGTCGTAGTTAATTATGTAGAGTACAATTCATATCGTAGGTAGCTAGCCTAGTTTCATGTCCTTAAGATGTTCGCAACCAAAGCTGACTAAAATAGGTGTAGTACTTCATCCTTAAGTTTGTTTTCCTTCCCCGCATCTAACTCGATCACGGTAAGTTTAGGCTGACATTGTACTCAGTCCAACCGCCAGTCGGGTGGTGCATCTCGTGCCAACTGAGCGGGGGTTATCAATCCCCGGTAGTACTACCGAATATCCCCTCGCTATTCAATATTAATGGTTCGATTAGTAAGGACTTATTCATGTGCAATCATAGTGAATCATGTGATATATATTGGAATTCTACTTACGTACATTAACCGTTTACAGTTCGTTATCATTCAATACCAAACATAACGGGTTTACGTGTTACTATCCAAAATCGGATATAACTAGAAAGTTGTGTAAGTCACATGGGGTTGCGTTGCTACAAAAACTGCACTTATACATGCGTGCGTTGTTACGTGAGACCTAAAAAGTAAGTGTGGTCCAAGTAGTTAGGTGGTGTCACTAGGACGAGTTGTTTAACTACAACTACTAACTACCAAGTTGCCTCTGACTGAAAACATAACAAGAAAAAACGTTGACCCGACGACACGATGGTTGATCCAGATGATACGACATTTTGGGTTGGGTTTAAACATATCCTACCATGCATACGATTTAATCCTAATAATATGTTGCTACAATCAAAACCTAACACAAACGTAACACAAGAAACACAAGGTAAGGTTCATGCGAAAACTCCAACTACATCTTTGTAGCACAAAGCCGACGGAATAGCTTTACACAGTATTGCCATTCCCACAGAGGTGGGGACCTAGGACCTGTATCGATGCATGGTTTTTCATGGCTTATAAGTTTCTTAACTAAGTTCTAGCATGCCATTAGCCATAGACATGTAAGCAGACAAGCCATACGTTTCCTATGGCTCTACACGATAGAAATCAGTTTTCGTGTCTCATAGGTCAGCCCATAACTTGACCTATGAGTGATCTTAACCCATAATATTTTACAGGTTCATAAATTAAGTCACATGGTACAAGTTTCATGTTTTAATCTAGAACTATAACTCAAACCATTGTAAGCATAGCAATGCACAAGTACACAGGTTTCGGACATGAGGTTATCTGCACACTAATCTTGCACAAGCATGATCAGTGGCCAAACAGTGAAATTAGGCTATGAATCAATATCTAAAAAAAAGCTAAGAGATAGACCTGTAATATGCAAAAAGAATCACTCCAATCCATTGATATTTGAGTGAGTTATGTTCAGTTAAATTTGACACTAATTTCTGGACAGACTTTGTTAAAATGACTTGCACGCCCACTTTGTGGGTGTGTAAGCTGACCAATACTTAGACTTGGATTACCGAAAGCTCCAGATCATTAGTTCGATATGTAAGTGACATTTTTCATTTGAAACTCCTTAATTAAATCCCAAGTCATCATGCTCAAATAAGTGACACAAAATAGTGACCTGAACATAATACAGACTCGTGCACCAATTTTGTAACCGTTGGTTGGACAACCAAACAAAGGTCTTAACATTCCATTACTATTCAAAAGAAATCTAATACAAGTGGTAATAAGATGCAACAAGAATTATGACCATTGGACAAGTATTGTTCAAGTTATGACATTTTGAAAATGACTAAAACCTTGTGACAGTGTAGTTTGGTGGAAATGTAAGTATAAATTTTGAGAGCGTATAAATTGACCAAAGTTTCAAATTAAAATTCCACACTTTCCAGAAATTTATTTTGTTAAAAACTCTACAACATTAATTCAATGGGAAATTACTAAAAATCATTATAAAATTTACTTTGTCATGACCCAGGTTCATGACTTTAGTTTTTGATAGATTTGCACACTTATTTTGTAACAGAAGAGTGACTGACCAAACGGACGTATTATCAGGTGTAAGAGTAACCAAAAGAAAGCTAAGACAACAAGGTTTCATATGACATAAAAATCACGTTGACTGGATTAAAATGACCAAGTTATGACCTGTGAAAAATGCCTAAAAATTCTGGCAGATTCTGTCAAAAATTAGGTTTTGCCATTGGATTATTGAAAAACGTTTTTGACTCAAATTCTAACCATCCAACCTCATGTCGCAACCAATATAACATCATATATCAATTTCAATAACATATTAGCCCCATATAAACCCTAGAACGATCCTTAGAACACGAAATCATGAAGATCAAAACATATCACGATGCATACGAAAGTCCAATCACACAAGAACCATGATTAACACATTGCATCTTTTAGAGAACCCTAATTAGGTGATAACCTTACCTTCAAAAGTGAAGTAGATGAGTAGATGAAGACAAATGAGAACTTCAAAGGCTTGAATGGACTTGAATCTTCAAACTTTTAATCTCGATCGATGAAGCAACAAGGTTGTGGGTGTGTCTTGGGTGAAGAACGAAAGGTGAGAAAGGGGAGAGGGGTTACGATCGTGAAAGGAGGTGGGAGGAAAGATAGGCCATGAATTTTAGAAAAATATGGGAGGGATTATGTAAGATCTTTATAGGGTTGGTTGCAACTCAAACATAACATCCTTAGTATTTGTGCTCAAATTGTAAATCTTTCACTTTACTTATATTTTGCACTTGGACAATTCTCTTGATGTTTATGTTAATCATTCAAGTATTTGATGTCTTGTATTCATATGTTATGTCATAACTTGTGTTGGTCATTGATATTGAGATAATTGTCCTTGTTTATTTCTATTGTGATGTGAAAGCCTGGATCAATGTTCTGTGTTATTTCATGATAATTTACTTGGTTTATGATAATAATTGAATGTGTCATTATAATAACAACCCTTAGTGGTTCAATAATGATTCTTGACGTTTTACGAGTGTACTTGGTGATTTCAACCTTGTCTTGGCGATTTGGACTTCATTCTTGGCGACCTCACTAAAATTGGCGACCTCACCAAAGGATCTTGGCGACTTGGGATTTACACTTGGCGATCTGATCATGCCTTCTTGGCGACCTCGCTAAGCCTTGGCAACCTCCCCAAGCCTTGGCGACCTCACCAAGCCTTGGCGAGCTCACCAAGTGGTCATGGCAATCTCAGCTTTGGCCTTGGCGATCTCAAACTTGTTCTTGGCGATCTCGTCAGTCTGATGACATAATTTTCACTAACTTCAATAACATTCTCTTGATTTCAGTGATATGACGGCAGGTGCTCTCTCCAGTATAATAGCAACATGGGAATACCCTAAAATAAGCTTTTGGACGGCTGTTTTCAAGAGAGAGAGCACCTGTGTGTAAAACTCTAGTGTTCTTGAGTTTCAGACTATAAATGTAAGGATTTCAACACCAAACAATGTGATTTGATCACAGATTCACGTATTCCGCACTTGAATCTGTGTATTGAATAGGTAAAGGCTCCAATTTGGTCCTGACAAATGGTATCAGAATGGGTAGCGATCAGATCGCGTGCGATCAGATCGCGTCTCACAACGAATCTGATCACTCGGATCTTGATTTTGAGATTGAATAAAGTGTAGATTGGAAAACCCACTTAGGAGATGAATAATTATATTTTTCTGCAGTTTGGAGCAGTTTGATGGATTTTGGATGAATCTGATGATGTATTCTTGTTATTGGGTTCATTTAGATGTGATTTCATGCTCCAATCGTTCAAATAAGTGAAGAAATATGAGATCCGAGCAGAAAAAACGAAGCTGTTAGAGTTTTCCCGATTTTGGAGTTTTTGAAGATTTTGGAGCTTTGATTATGAGTTTTTGGTGTTATAATCAGTGTTTTTTGATGAAATAAAGCACTAATCTTGATAGAAAACGCGTTCCGGATCCATTGTAAGCATCGGTTTCACCTGGTTCGCAACAGATTTGACAGATCTGGAAAAACACACACTAGTGCGTGTTTCACGGTGTTCTTCGTTTTCTTGATAGATTTCCAGATTTCGGGGCTGATTCGGGATGTTTGAAGCTGCGATTCGAGTTGTTTGTGGCCAGAATGATTTCGTCTAATGCTAGGCTTCATCTTTCGTTCATGGATCTGCATTTTCCTCATGTTTTGGTGGTTTAAAATGATCACGAAGTTCTGGGTTTTCTACTGTTATTCATGTGTTCATAAAATATCTGGGTTAGTTGAAGATGTTCTTGGTGACTTCACTTTGTTCTTGGCGATCTGGAACCATTCCTGGTGATCTCGGGTGTCCTTGAACTTTGTCTTGGCGATCTGGATTCCCTCTTAGCGATTTCATGGTTGGCGATCTCAATAAGCCTTGCGACCTCGTGTAGCCTTGGCGACCTCGAATAATCTTGGCGATCTCGACTTATCTCAACATCTGGGTTTCTGTTCGAGTAGTTTTCTTTGAGTTTTGATCGTCTAGAATGATAGAGCATCGAATAACGAGTCCAGGGGTATAAAATTCATCGATTTTGGTCAAGTATTCTCGGAGATATAGGGCTTTTACGCTTTTCTGGTGGCAAACTCGATTTTCCGGTCGTTCTAGGGTTTACGGGGCTGGTCGGAACTTTTGTAGAGGAAAATGCTGATGTGGCAGCGGTTTACTGGTTTGTAGAGAATTATTTCTCTCTCTTTTGGTCAGTCAACCCTAATGGTTGTCGCTGTGTGACTGGTGGAAATGGAAGACCTGTGGCCCCACCCTATTTTCTTACAGCCGTTAGAAACCATGGGGCTGTAGTACCATGATTGGCCATTGAAGGTGCGTGGGACCAGAGACTTTCCTTTTTCTTCTTCTCATTGGCTGAGAGTAATGAGGCGTGGGCCCAGCTAAAAGATACATCTGTTGAATGTGTGCTCTTTTCGACAGTAATAAGGCAGAGAAGAAGTACGTGGACCCCTCTCAATTGAAAGATCCTTTGGAATTTATTAGGTTGTCTTCATCTGATTGGCCAAAAGCCACCTCACACGAATCATGGACCCAAGCCGTAGATCAGCTTATTTCCCAGCCGTAGGATGCGTTTTTTAAACTAAATTCTAATTGGTCCATTTAATTAGACATGGATCAAGGTTTTCTTGAGGGATTTTTCTACTAATTAATTTTTCCTAGCATTTTTCGTTAAACGTGGGGTATTTCTTATCAGTTTTTACGAGACTAACAAGATGACGCCCCTAACGGAATTGCGGAACTTTTTTTATTGGTCATGGATTTATTTCGCTATATTTCGATCGGGTTTCTAGTTTTTGTTGACATCAAGACCACGTTAGCTAACGACCACTAACGGACTGGTTTCGCTTCTCGGATAAGTTTGTGACTGTTTCGTTATGTCTCACTCCAATTTGTTTAGCTAATGCAGTGTCGATGTCATATAACCGAATTAACTGGAATCCCAGTTAAATATTAGAATATTCCGTTAAATCTCTAACGGAAGGCCTGTTAGTTGAATAAAAATTGACGCTTTTTCAGATTTATTCCAAATTGCACCGTTTAACTCAGAAATCTTCACGGAATATTTTTCCGAGCTCATTATTCTTCACCCAAAATTATGAAGACTCCGGTTATGAATAATTTTGGCGTTTACGCTCGGGATCTCAGTTTTTCTCATATTTGGCATTTTATTTTTGCATCCAACCTAGTCACGCGGAAAAAAGTTCAGTATTTATGGATCATTCATAACTGTCAGCATCTGGCTTCCGGTTTCTCGCAATATTGTCCGATTTCAGGATTTTAGTACCGTTTTCTCTATGGAACTGAGCGGAACGGTTCCACTCTCTGCATCTGATTTTCCGCTTCCGCATCGGATGTTTTCAGAGGAATCTAGAGAAAAGGGGGAACTATTATGGATTTAGATTATCGGGTCAATTATCTGAAGTTGGAGCAATTTCAGTTATTGATTGGTTTATCTGATTCGGTTTGTTGCGATTTGACTCTGATGTTCAGCATTCTTAGTATTGTACACGACCGTGTGAACCGAGTGAACTGCAGCACTTGGCTCTCAACTGGAGAAACAAGAATAGAAGAAGCTTATTCAAAGGGGGAATCTTTATAATAGAAAGATTCGGGTTTATCAGTTATTCTTTGAAGATGTACGACAGAGCGGTTCTTCATCACTATGACAGATTTGACAGCGTCAGACAAGGGGGAATTGTTGGAACTAAAAATAAGTGTGACTGACGCCATCAAATCTATTCTCGAATAATACAGTTGAAGAATCCATTGTGAAATGATTCAAAGATGCGGGCTGTGATGATCGAGGCTTGCGAGATTGGACCGAAGACCATTTTCTGAAAAGTCAACCGTTTGGGTCAACGGTCAACGTAAAAGTCAACGGAAGATCGGTTCGAGCGAGTCAAGCTTCATATTAATTAAATCAACTTTGATTTAATAATAATTTATTTTAGTTGTTTATTTGTAATTTGCTCATTTTATTTGTGTCTTGCTAGTTAGTGGGCTAGTGAGCACATGGGCTCTCTATAAATAGGAAGGGATAACTTCATTTGTAAGAAAAGAAAGAATAAGGATGATCTTGAGTGATGTGAGCTATCATTTCTAGAGATAGAGTCTCACATTGGGTTTGAGCTCAACCCAATGTGACCATGGATTTCGTATGACGAGTTTGTAATCATTCGGTTTGTTGTAATCATTCGACAATAATCAATGAATCGTTTTGCTTTATCATTTCTTTTTATAGTTTATTTGAGATTCTCGTCATCCCGTCTCCTTATCTAATCTTCGTTCTTGCTTACGTTCGGGATTCTCGATGTGAAATCGGTCTTGACACTATCGATGATTGAAAAGTTGTTGATGGAGGAGTATACTGCTTAACTTAAATTTCATGCTATATCTTACTAACCTGAAAGTTTTATACAATTTTAAAATGCAAGGTATCCGTGTGGTTGATCAATTTTCTTTTTTTATGTTTTGTTTGTGTTTCAAAGTGAAAATTGATAAAAGCCAAAAATAGAGTCTTGTTTTTGTAAAATGAAAAATCCAAAAAATAGAGTTTTTCAATTTAAGGGGGAGAATTGCATGTAAGGGGGAGAAATTGTGAAAATGCATGTTATGGGAAGAAGATGAATACATGCAAAATATATAGTGAAGGTGAATACATACAAAATATATAAATTTTTGGATAGAGTAGATGATTGAGCCATAAGATCATTGGCTTACATATCTGAATCATGGATAAAGTAGCTGATTGAGCCATAAGATCATTGTTGATATGCTTGGTAGACTTGGCAAATCAGAAAGTATTCAGATGTGATACACACTAAATTCTAATTCTTGACCATGTGGATAACATCTTGATGTGTATTTCATGACAAAAAGAAAAATAAGTGTGAAAACAAAATGAGAAGTCACTGTGTATACATGTGTTTATTTTGCAAAGATTTAAACTTGTTTGATTTTCTTTATTTTATCAAACGATCGGACTTTCTTTGCGTATCGAAAGATCGACCTGATTGTCGTTCGTTTGACGTTCTGCTTTATTTTCTTTGGTGTTTCGTATAATTCATCGGACTTTCTCTGCGTATACGGAAGTATCGACCTGATTGTTGTTGAATTATACAATTTCAACTTGTTTTATTTTCTTATTTTGTTAAATCCGAGGCCTTATCTTCGTATCGAAAGATTGACCTTAAGGTAGACGTTTGAACGTTCTTATTTCTTTTTGCATGGAACACAGTTGACAATATCATGAAAACATTATGAAATGTGATAATCATAAGTGTAATTACGCGAGAAAAAGAAGTCATCACAAAAGAAAAAGAAAATGGCTGAATATGTCTGATAGTGTGGGATACACTGGTTAAAGCAAATCTAATCAATATCTTAACACATCCAGGTGTTATGAGTATGATTTTGCCTGAGTTTAAGATGGAAAAATTATACCGGTAATTAGTATGACTTAAGTGCTTCAATTAGTTAAAATTGAAGTGTAGTTCAATGCGTCATGACCAATATGATCCCGTATAGTGATCTTTCTCATACCAAAAATAGAGTTTGACTCTGTATTTCAATCTCATTTTATTTCCGAAAAGTACAAAAAGATTTTTGGTGTGTTTTAGTATAAGTTTGAAAAATCAAAAAGATTTTATATTTGTTTTGATATAAACTTTCTAAAAACCAAAAAGATTTTGTTTCTATTTTATTTTCGATCTGATCAACATTTGATACAGATCAAAATTTTCAAAATCATATCTTGGAGTCTCAAAGAGACATTTTGCACCGAGATTATTTAAATTTTGAGCAGGTTGCTAAAGTGTGAGATATCACAACTTCAAGTCTTCTGAAGTTGCTGATAGAGATAGAGATACAACGGATATCGTCAACTATTCAAGATCAAACTACTATCAAGTTGAGGAAGAGTTTGTTTGAAGATAATTTGAATGGATTCTCACTTGAGGGGAGTTTGATTGAAGATACAGTTTTAATATGTTGAAAAGATACTGCACACGCCGAGGGGGAGTTTGTTAATGTATAATCTGTGCGTCGTTTGAAGTATCTAGACAAAGTTCAAGCTGCTAGGAGAACTTGGTCCAAACTACAGTTCGGATTAAGGCGAACTGGCAGTTCGCCTAGGGTTCGCCCAGTCGTGTATATATAGAAAGTTTGGCTTTGTATCTTGTAACAGAGTCAGGAGAGCGTGTGAGATCAAGTGTC